>OZ014519.1:649271372-649876372 GCA_963966055.1 Lathyrus aphaca
AAAACCCTAATTCTCATGATTACCATCCTAACCCTAATTTTCTCTAACCCTAACCCTAACCCTAATTTTCTTAATGTTCAAATTTAACTTAATTTTCTTTATAAATTATAATTTATCTTTTTCTTTTAATATGTAAATAATTATTATTTGTTTATTATTATCAAAACTGTTATATTTTCTTCTAAAAATTTTCTAAATGTTTATTTAACTTAAAAATAATATTCTCTCTTAAATTTTTATTTTCTTTATATTATTACTAATCCTTTCTTATTATTATTATTATTTCATTATTGCTAACATTTAAATTATTGCTTATTTATTTTCTATTTTATCGTTATTATTATTTTTCCCGATTATATTGTAATTGTCCCGAAGCTTTGTAATAGTTTAGGCTTATATTTTTGCTTTATTTTTATTATAAATATATTTACTGCATGGTTAGTAATTATAGGGTGTGTATAACATGTTTGTAATTAAAAATTAACTTAGAATAATTAATTTAAAAAGATAAATATTTGAATACAAACACCCACACACGTAAGTCGATCCTTAATCGCCATCTTGCACTTTCTAGGGTTACCTCTCATGTTGCTTATTTCCAAAGGTCAAGTAAGGTATCTTAAGCAAAGTCCCTTCATAGATATCATCAAGTCCCTTCAGTTTATAAGATCAAGTCCCTTCGAAGTTGCCTACGATAAATGATCTTGTCCCTTTGAATAAAAGAAGATAAGTCCCTACGAATTGCTAAAGACACCTTGCAATTGCCTAAATTTAGATATCCTTTCACATGTCCCTTCTCACATCCAAGGTAATGACTACCTATTCCTTAATAATAGAGATAGTCTTACCATTGAAAGAACATAAGAACAGTGAAGACTTAATCTAGGGTAGGTTTCTCTTAAGTTACTTGCTCACACCTTTCAAAATACTCTTTACACCACATTTTTCAAACAAATTTTCAAAAACAAATCTTTATATACATCCATACGAGGATCATTATAAAGTACTTAGAAAGTTTCTAATCACACACTACACCTTTCTCGAAACAATTTAATGTGAGCTAAGTAAACTAAGAGTCCATGGATAACCATGGATATAAAGGGTGCTAACACCTTCCCTTTATATAACCTACCCCCCGAACTCAAAATCATTTTAAGGTCTTTCCTATTCTTTTATGTCCTTTTCTTTTGGATAAAATAAAAGTCGGTGGCGACTCTTGCTATCCGCAACATTTATAGAAAGTCAGTTCTCCCACCGTGTTACAGAGTGGACCATGAATATTGTGTCTATCAACATTAGAGGATGTTGCAACTACCTTAAAAGAAGGAGATTATCTCATATTATTTGTAAGGGTAAGGTTGATTTGTGTTTAATCTAGGAAACAAAGATGCAATGTATGAAGGATGGGGACGTTCAAAGCATTTGAAAGTCATCGAATGTTGGTTGGTCGGCAACAAATTCTGAGGGCTAATCTGGAGGGATCCTAACAATATGGAAACAGGATATGGCTTTTGCTTGCTCTACTTTCAGAGGAAAGGAATTCTTAGGTACACACTTCATATGGAAAAACCTAGATTTGTATGTTGTTAATGTTTACTCTCCTTGTGGAATCCATAAGAAGAGAAGCCTTTGGACTGAGTTGATTAACATTAAAAGTCGGCTTCTTTTAGGAGGGTGGATAATTGTCGTAGATTTCAATGCAGTAAAGTATAGGAAGGAAAGAAAGGCCAGGGGTAGTGCGGATCATGGTGAAATGTTGGAATTCAAAGATTTCATTAATGACTTGAACTTGATTGACCTTCTGTCACTCTCGGGATTTTCATCCTAGTACAAACGCGAAAGTGGTGCGGAAAAGATAGAGTCGCCAGCCAGACATTTTTATCCCGAAAGAATGGGAAAGGTAATGTTGCACAAACCTGAGGAAGAAGGAAATGACAAGGCCTTGTGAACCAAATACCTGGGTTCAGGAATCGGTTACGACCTGGGAAGGTATTAGCACCCCCAGACCGTCCGCCGTACCCGACGGGATCCACGCTTGCTTGCTTGCTTCAAAGGGTGAGAAATAAAGCTGCTGCTGAACAAATGAACTGCTAACTGGAATTGGAACTGAAATGAGAAAGGGAATCAGAAAGAAAATGGAAAGAGATGGGGAAATTTAGGGAAAATAAAGAATGTGCTCGAACGGGCCATACCCCGCTGTCTATGTACCTCATTGGGAAAATGAGGATCAGAGTCGACATAGTTCGCCTAACTAAGGCGGGAACTATTTGTTTGTGTCTTTTTTAGTTGGAACTGTGTATGTCTATGCTCAGGTGTTGCAGGCTCGTCTGGTACGAGTGCGTTTACCGTCTTGCTAATGAGACAAGTCGTCGCGAGTTCGCATTATGAGTGAATGAGATGAGAAAAGAAGTTCCCGCAGGAAAGTCGCTTGTTATTTGTTTTTGTCTTTTATAAGAAGTGTTTTTGAATTTGTTTGTGAACATTCTCATACTAAGACCTATCCATCGCGGTAAGTATTTACACCTCGCCCCAAAATAGGACGCGTATAAGCACTCCACAACAAAGTCTCGTGTCGTACAAGAACGTTTGGTTTTTATTAAGTGTTTTATTATTTTTGTTTATGAGATGAGAAAGAAAGACTCAAGTTGCAAAAGGAAAAATCTAAGGGACTAAGACTCAATTCTAATTTTGTTGATTTATTTACAAGTGGTCCTAATGGTTTGTGAGGTTTCCCAAACCTAATGAGGAAAGGAACTAGAAACTACTAGAATTCAACTTACTTCCTAAGGAAGTTAAGTTGATTCTAAAATAATGGGGAAGCCTATACAAGAGAAAAACTTCAAATACTAAGGCAAAGCATTAAAATTGAATAATGAATAAAATTCAACAACAAAACACATTAAGGTATAAAACCAAAAACAACCCTAAACTTCTTCTAAGCCTATTTATTAGAAACTCTAAACCTAATTCCTAAAACTAAGGGAACTATCTAATATTATCATCCTAAAAATCAGTAATTAAACTATGCTAAGGTATTTTAAAATCCTAAGACTAAACCTAATTAAACTAGTCCTTAATGAATCCTAATATTCTAAACTAAACTAGGTGAATTTTACATGTATAACTAGCCTAAAGATTAATACACTAAAAATATTAAAAGTCCTGGAAAAAATATGAGATTAATCCTATAGGGTCCTAAAACTAACTATTACATTGTGCTAAAAACTATCCTAAAAAATTAGAAGTTAACTATGTCTAAAAATCACTTAAATCTACTTAAAGATTAACTATTATTTTCTATGGTTTAAGCTACCAAAATAGTGGATAAAATGGTCTAAAAATTCTACCAAAATTATTCTAGGTCCTATTATTAGTCCTCTAAGCATAACAAAAGGAATGGCTCAAAAATCCTACTGGAAGGGGACAAAATAAAATAAACAAAATAAAGTGCAGTTAAAAGAAATTCAATAGAAGCTAATTAAAAGAAAAATCAAAATTAAATCGAAAATAACCAAAATTCAGAAAATAAAATTGTCAAAAATTTCTAAAATGGATTAGCAACCTACTGGAATTTTTGTGGAATTTTATGATGAATTTTACTATGTTTTGTGGAATTATTCCTAATCCAAACAAAAACAAAAATTAAATCTAAAAGAAAATAGGGAGGGGGTTCATTTAGTAATTTTTTATAGTTATTTTCTATTGGGCTTAAAATAAGAGGGGTGTGAATAGCAAGGTGTTTTGGGCCCAATTTGCACTGGCCTGAGGATGTATGTGGTGGTCTTCAGTCAACTGGTTTAACTAATTGTGGTCCATCAGATCTAGGGTTTGTTTTAGTAATCGGATCATGTGGTTTATGAAGTGAAGGTGCGTCGTAGCTATTGTAGGTGACACTCATAGGATGAGCCGCATGGAAGACCTACCGGACGGTGACAAGTGTCACCGCCGGTATGGCCAGGGAGTCCAAAAGTTATCCTAATCTTTAAAATCGGTGGATTAATGGAGAATATTGTGAGGATTAATGCAAATTAAGATGAATTATTATCATTGATTAGTTTTATTATTCCATTAACCTATACTTATTCCAATTGAATAGTTAATTAATAAATATAAATAAAATGGATGCTGAGACTAAAGAACATAAAACCCTAAATCCCTTCTCACTTCCGTCGCTCTCCTCCCCCAACATCTCCTTCGTCTTCTTCTTCTCATCACAAATCCTATTTCCGCCATAAACCCTATTTCAAACCGCCAGAGAACCTCCCTAAAAGTCAAACTATTCTTCATCAACCCCTCTCGTTTTTTGTCCTCCTTCTGAATCCTAAGCTAGCTTCAGCTAAAACTCATCAACATAGTGGGATCGAGTGATCCGAATTCTCAATACGCAAGAACGAAGCGAACACCGACGAACGGCTAATACGAGAGCAAGACATACCTGCGAACGTGATGAACACAATGGACGGTGAAGGTATTGAGATTTCTTTTGGATCGTTCTCCCTCTTTCTGTATTCTGAGATCCTTCTTCTTCTACTTCTTGGTTCGCGTGTTTTCGTTGTTGCTGTGTGTAAACACCCCAAATTTGCCCTCACTACTTTCACACCATGTATTGTGATCTTTCATATTTGCATAAGTTTAAGCATATCATATCATATTGCATTTGTGTTTCATCTGCATAGTTCAAAGTCATCTGCATCTTGGGTTTGTGATCTGAGCAATCCAAGGATCCATCTGAGCCACTCTAAAGGTCTCCAATCATTCCAAGAGGGCCCATGTATGTTCAATCATCATATTATATCCCTCAAAGATCAAGGAAGCCAAGAAATCACAAGAACTTGGAAAGCATGGAAGCAGAGCTAGGGTTCCACTACACAGATGACCTGAAATTAGGGTTTTGGTTTCAGAGGCCATAACTCCAAATTTTTGGTCATTCTTGTTTCTAATGATCTCAATATGTTATAAGGATAATGTGTACCAAGTTTGATGAAGAAATTCATTGTGGAAGTCATATGTTCACTGTGTAACTTCTTGAGCAAGTTAGAGCAAAATCGGGGCATCTGAGGCCCCCAACAATGGAACCAAAATGGATTTTTCATCAAATTGAAGTTATATGATCTTTATTTGATCATTTAAGTTCTTGTAATTTCACAAACTTGAAGAAAATTGAGCTAAACGATAAGTTGCCAAAAATGGAAATGACTTGTAATGAAAACTTTCCATTTTGGGAAAGTTTTGCAACCTCCTCTTTCTCAACCAAAAATGCTTCAAATGAAAAATTGTTGGTCATGAAAGTTGTAGATTGGATCATTCCTTTTTCAAAAAGTACAAGAACAAGTTCTAATACATTATGGAACTCAAGTTATGGCCTTTCAAAGTTGGCAAAAATCCTAAAATTTCAAGTTTCATGCCAAAGAGGATTTTTTTGCAAAATCAAATTTCAAGCATTCAAGTGACCTCTAATTCACTTCTGAACTTCATTACATGACAATGCAACATTGCAAGCCCAAAATTGTGCCTTGGATCACAAGTTTCCATAAGCCATTTTTCATAAAATTCTCAAAAGAGGGATTCTTGCAAGAGTGATTTCTAAGGATTGGTATGACTTCTAAATTGTCTCAATGCATCATAGCAACATCATGTAACATTCCATGACCAAAATTCAGCATTGAATGAGACACTTCCATGACCAAATGTCTCAAAGTACAACAAGTTGTGAAAATGCAAAACATGTGCCATCTCACCATCTATTCACTTCTGATCACTATAAATCATCCCATGGCTATCCTTGAAGACAGCTGAACTCAGAGCAACCCTAAAACACCTCCTGCCATGGCCCATACCCAAGGACACCAACCATTGACTTTATGGCCAATTGCTCCATACCATTCCCACAATGCATATCAAATCTTCTGACTCATTCCAATAGTTTAGGGATTGCATAAGGATCATAAACCAAGCATCACACAAGCTCAGAACACACATACCATCAGATTACACAAAACTTGCAAAAACCTTCCCTTCTTCGATTCTCTCAAACCATCCATCAAACTTCAGAAATTCTTTCACCATCCATTCAGAAATTATCCATAGAACACAAACCAACCATTGGAATGGCCTGAAATACCATAAACACAAACCTCATTTTTTGCTACACCAGAACTGGAACTTTCAAACTAGCCATCATAAAAGCTTTTGAAGCATTCAATTAGCCTCAGGAGGATCAAAGGAGGCTTTTAGCACAAAGGAGGGGTCTTGAAAGCTCTCATCTGCAGTTCATCAGCTCAGGTAACCTCAAGAACAAAATCTTTCAGAGCTTAGTTCTTTTGTTATAAAGTGAAAATATATGTTATGGGGATCACACTGATGCTTTTAGATTCGAAAATAGTCAAGAAATGAGCATGTTATGAGTTTCTGAAATTTTGTCCAGATTTTTGTTCTTCTTCGATTCTCCATGTTTGTGTGTTATAAATCATGTTTGAAGGGTGATTTGAGTTTAGTTTGAGTATGGGATCATTTATGGGCAATCAATTTGGGGTGGGGTGGCCTATAGAGAGACTTAGGGTTTTTGCTCGCCGGAGAAGATGATCGGAACACTGTTCCGGTCACCTGAAAATAATTAGAACCCTAATTAGGGTTTAGTTGCCCAATTTGAATTCTGGCCCTTGGATGACGATTAGCGCGTGAATTTGTGGCCCAGATTGTTTCATTAATTCTTAAATCTGTTTAATTAATTTTATTAGGATTAATTAATTAAATTAACTCAGGATAGATCCCAGCCCTCCATCTGCGCGCGTAGTCAACCCCTTCCCCCTGAATTTGAATCCCAGGCATTGGATACGCATACCTCCCATTTTAATTCATTTTTATTTTCATTTTATTCCATTTTCTTTGTCATTTTATTTAAAATAGTAAAAATCATCCAAAAAATATTTTCTTCTGCATTTTGATTTCAAATATTTTTATTCACCCAAAAACATTTTTATTTTTATTTTTTGCATTAAAAACCCATTTTAAAAACATTTAAATGTTTATTTTAATTAATTAATGGAAATTAATTAATTAAAATACCATTTAGGTTTCTAAAAATTCCAAAAAAACTCACATTGTATCTTAGGACATTTAGAAACATTGTCAAACCATTCATACAAATTTCTTTTTGGTTTTGAACACTCTTTGACATTTTTCTTGAATTTAGGGTTCATAAAAATCCTTTTTTTGAACCCTAACTTCAAGAATTCTTTTCTGCCTAATCATGAAGGGTTTGACAATGGTTCTTTTTGCATTGATCTTCATATAGCATGTAGTGTCTAGCATATTTTTGTCACAAATTTATCTTGCATTTTCCATTTGATTTTCATTTTTCCTCTTAAGGTACCTTAAAACCTTAGATAACTTAGAAAAATCACAACTTTCTTTAGGTTAAGAGTTAAACCTCCTCATTTGGGGTGTGATATCATATGGGGTTAGGGTTCCTTTGAGTTCATTTGCAATTTTTTATCTTGTGATTTTCTTCTGTTTTTGACTTTTGCATCTCATGTTGCCTTAAAACCCTAATTTCTCATGTTCATTTACATACATCTTGCATATGCATCCATACATGAACTTGCCATGACATTTCTTGCATTCACATAACATCTAAGACATCATAGGACACATTAGAATCATGCTTGATCATTTCTTCATCCATTTTCCATGATATGCATTCATTTCATTCCATGAACTTTCATGTGTTTTCACACTTCAAAGCATGCTCCCATTGCATTCCATCTCTTGTATGATCATTCATAACACTTGACATGTCTTTGAATCATTTCATAACATCATTTGCATCATGTTTATGCTTCTGGTTTTGGTTTGCATCTTTTCATTCATTTCATTTTCATTTCATTTCTTTCCTTATGCTAACATTTTCAGGTGGTAAGTAAATTGAGAAGTGAATTTGCCTTCACTTCTCATTTCTCTTCTCATTCTTCTTATGCATCATTGCTGCATTTTCCTTTGTTTTAGAGTGAGCTTGAAAATTCATGTTCTTCATTCACTTTCTTTCTCCAAGTTACTTATCTTCTTCAGTGAAGTAAGTAACTTGTTTCTTCTGTTTCCCCTTCTTTCATCTGCTTCTTCCATTGGTGGCTTCTCTGAAGATCTTTCTCAAGCCTTAAAACCCATAGGAACTTCCAAGCATGACAAGAATTAGGGTTTTGATTAGTCCCCCCTTAGATTTTACCTTTGTGTCTTCTTTGTGTCTCTCTCCTCATCTCATAATCAGAGACTAAACCTTTAAGGTTTTAAAGCTTTGTGATTTGGGTTATGCCTGCATCCTTCTCTTAGGATGGAGTGTATAACTTTAATCCTAAGTATTAAACCCTTAATGTGTTTAAACCTCTTAATCAGTCCATCTTAATAATCACTAAGACAATAGCTTGTAACTCGGGCCTTGCATTAGGGTTCTAATTCTTCATTTATTGGTTAAGAAGGACTAACCCTAGTGTTAATGGACAAGTCCCCCTCAAGTTGTCTTACAAACCATAGAATCCACTTCTTAATCTTACCATTAATTAAAATCCACTTTAATAAAGGTTTGTTTTGTAATGAGGTTAATCCCTAATCATGGATTAAGTTGAGGTATCTTCCTCAGCTTAAGTGTGCTCATCTATTATCCTTCTATTAGGATGGTGTAATGAGTTCACTAAATCTTTGATTATGGCTTAAACTCATTACTTAACACTAAACAAAAACACCAAAAACATCTAAATAATCACAAGTAGGTTAATGATCTTAATCCTACACCATCATGGTAATTAAGTGTGAGGTGTTTATCTCATACTTAAGGTATTCTCATTATCCCTAATCAAAGGGAGGATATGATGAGTTTACTAACCCTTGGTTTAGACTTAAGCTCATTAACTTATGACAAACACAAAAAAAAGCAATAAAAGATTGAAAACACAAAAAAACAAACAATAATCGTCTCCTTCGGGATTCTTTTCTCATCATCTTCACTCATAAACGAGAACTTGCTTCTTCCGTCTAATGCAAGACAGTTAGCACTCGAGCCAGACGAGTCATACACTTGAGCATAGACAAGTAAGCAGTTCACAGTCAATTCATTTTCCAGTCTCTTTGAGTCGAACTACGGTGTTCTGACTTCCTCATTGCACGAGAGGATACGTAGGCATAACTTAACTATTATCGAACAAAAGTCTCTGTCTCTCCCCCTCTTCCAGCATTATTCTTTTCAAGCCTCATTCCTGAGCACCTCAATTCATTTTCTTGCACTGACACTTGTATATTCTTTTCCAGCTTTTGCACACAAATAGCACAGACACTACCCCCTTAAACACAATCTTGTAAGTGTCGATCCCATCGAGTACGACGAACAATCTGGGTGCTAATACTTTCCCAGGTTGTAACCAACCCCCTTTCTCAGTTTCTCTGGTTCACGACTGTCTTATCCATATCTTTCCAGGTTTATGCAGCATTACCTTTCCTTTGGGATAAAAATGCCTAGCTGGCGACTCTATTCATTTCATCTTCATTTCTCCTCTCGCCGACCGTTCGCGCTTGTACCAGGATGCAAATCTTTGGGAGCGACAGCTTGGCGAATATGCTGGGGAGACTTATATTGCAACCAGGGCTTCTGGTTCTTTTTGTGGGTTCCTCCTAGCGCTTGTTTGATTTGTGTTTACGTGGGTGTTATGTGCTACTTGTGCTTATTTATTTGCTTTATTTATTGCTTTATGTACAACTTTATTTATTGCTTTCTTTTACAGTTTATGCATTTCATACTGTCATTATCATGTGCTGGATCTCTTGTTTGTTTTGGTGAGTGGGGGTTTCATTGAGTGATTAAGGTCCTATACGGGGGACCTGAGTGACACATAGGCTAGAGTGGCTTCATATTCTTTCCCATTCCATTTCGGTCTGGTGCGGGAATATGAAACACGGTTCAGACATGGGTTTCTTCTTGAGAACTCTGTGCTACAGATTTCCTGTAGTACTAGGGCTATCTGGGAAGCCTGCTAAGTCTGGATGACCTTTTTATGACCTTCAGCATCTGAGGTGAATTAGAGGAGGATCTTTTATGGTTATTGTAAACACTGTACCTCCGAGTTAGAAGTGTTTACACTTCTCATAACTGATCCAAGTCTGAGGATCCTTGTTCTAGAACATTACATGTGAGGGGGTTGGGTTGTTTACAGGTTTTCAAGAAACCTTGACCTCATCATACCCTTTTGTTACTAGATTTGTTAAGGTTGTATTATTTGGATAGTTCTTGTGATTACCCTGGACTTGTGACTCTTTATTTGAGTCCCCCACCTGGTTACGGGATTTCTAAGCCTCACTCCGGACTTATGAACATACATGGACTTTTATCAAGGCAGATAAACAGATCCAGCTCATGATCACAAACCCTTTGCAAATCATTTTGCATACATCATTCTTGCATCATTTAGCATTTGCTTATTTTTTTACAGGGTATCCATCCTTTTATCTTTGGTTTGGTTTTGACCCCTTCTGCTACTCAGACTGCTTCAGTTATCTTCTCCAGCACCTTCATCAGTCTGTCAGAGACCCATCTCCAGCATCTCAGTCAGTGATCTTCATCAACAGTTGCTCTCAGTTTCTTCACCAGCACCCATGGACACTTCAAGAAAGAGCAACATCACATACCACTTCTTTGAGCCCACCCTGACTGGCATCAGGCAAGTCCAGTCCCTCATTACACCTGACCATATCCCACTATTCAGAGAGCATTATGGGGGAATATTGGCCATGGTCATGGATTTATATGCATCTCAGAGGACATGATACACACTTGCTTGCAGTTCTATGATCCTCCACTCATATGTTTCACATTCTCTGATTTCCAGTTGGGACCTTTGCTAGAAGAGTTTTCCTTGTTGTTAGGAGTTCCTATCAGGAGAGAGATTCCTTTCAACCCTGAGATGGTTGCTCCTAGAAATGAAGACATAGCCGGGGCATTGCATTTGGAGCCTGCCCTCATTGATCAGAACATGACAACCAAGGCTGGACTTCCAGGCCTCCACCTAGACTTCTTGATCTCCTAGGCTACCCTGCATGCTGCAATAGGAGAATGGAAGGCTGTCTATGCACTTCTAGCCCTCAGTATATACGAGGTTATCTTGTTTGCAGATGAGCCCAAGTTTGTGAGAAAGAATGCCATTCACCTGTTCTTATTGAGGAACCCAGTGCCTACATTGCTGGGAGACTTCTACTACTCGGTACACCAGAGGAATGAAAAGCAGAGAGGAAGACTGGTCAGATGCTGTGCTCCTCTCTAATACTCTTGGCTGCTAAGACACTTGCCAAAGTCAGTTACTTTCCTGAACCCCCATCAGCAAAAGAACGGGGCTAAGAGATTTATTTCCTTGACATCAGATGACATCAGATGGTGCACTCAAAGCACTAAGGGCAAGGACATCATTACTAGTTGTGGGAAATATCCTAATGTGCCTTTGATAGGAGTGAAGGGTTGCATCAACTACAACCTTTTACTGTTTAAGAGACAATTAGGATATGCTTTGGTTCATCCTCCCAGAGGACAAGATGTGGCTGAAACTCTTTACTGTGAAATCCAACCCAACTCTGCTGTTGTCAGGCAAGCTGCCTGGGCTTGGGACAACATCCAGACTAAAGGGACAACCATCCTTGGCAAGTGCAACAACATTGCTTCAGCACAGTATTCTGATTGGTCCCGTACCAGAGCTCAGATCACCTGGATGCCATTCACTTTAGAAGATGTACCTGGACCTTCTACAGTACAACCTGCAGCTACTGTCAGCCTGGAAGAGTTTGAAAAGCTGAAAGAGAGGAACACTCAGCTAGCTGAAGCCTTAAAGAAGACTCTCTGGGAGAGAAATGACAGTCGTCTGGATAATGAGAGATTGGAAAGGCTCAGATTTGAACACTTGACCAAGATTGAGATGACAGATAACTACATCAGGAAGGAAAGGGCATGGGAGTTAGTACTGAAGAATGCTTGCAAGGAAGCTAAGACTCAGAAGGCTAGGGTAGAGCATTATCTAGAGGAGAGCCAGGCTAGGTGGATCAGGATCACTGAAGCCCGTGCACAAGAAGATCAGAGGACTCAAGCTAAGATAGAGCAACTAGAGGCTAGTAAGAAGAAGCATCAGAAGGCTTTGTTGGCAGCTTAGAAAGAGATATCTGAATTGAAACTCCGGGCGGGGTTGAAGAGGTCAAAGGATCAGGATAAGCATAATAAGCTAACTAGTGCCATTGCTACCAGGAACCTTCTTATCAGGACCATCACAGAGCACCCAGTGGGTCCAGTGACTGAGGCCCTCCTGAAGGAAGTAAGAGAGGATGACTTTGGATTGGATCTCTGATCCTTTTGCTTGTATTTCTTTCTTTTGTTGTACTCTTCTTTTGTTGTTGTATTTTGACCCACCATGGGGATGTATTCTAATCAAACTATGTATTTTAATCCTTTGTAATATATTAGTTTGTATTATTTATGGTGGGCTTTATCTATCAACATCATCAGCATTTCCTCGAGGTCTGGAAAGGTCAAAACCAAAGAACCAAATCGGATACCCTTGGAAGATAAATAAGCATATTGCATTGCATACTAACATTTTCTTTGTTTTGGAGGTTTTTGTTTTATTGTTGTTTCTCACTTTGTTGTGGTTTCAGGAAACATTGCTCGCAGAAGAGTGTTCCCTGTCAACAGAATACACCGGTACCCGACAAGAAACAACCTTCCGGGACTCCAGATGGATCAAGTTCAGCAAGACTTGAATGAAGTAAGGGCCCAAATGGCAAATGAGAGGGTTGAGATGAGGAATCAGATGACCCAATTCATGATTGTGATGACTGGCCTAGCTCAAATCCAGGAAAGACTAAGGGAGTTGGTTGAGAGACAAACGCCTGAAGAACACCATCCAGGTACAGGAGGTACCAGTAACAATGATCACGTGCAACCTCGCACTGATCCACCAGAGTTTGGGCCTCATCTAAACCCAGAAGTCAATGCCATAAGGAATACTCAGGGTAACACTGCTAGAGGTAGGATCTTGCAAGAGGATCCTCAAGAAGAGCAGTTTAGAGTTGTTGGGGCTGGGGATGAAGTTTACGACCGTAGGCTGGATGAGATTGCATAGAAGTGTAAGCACCCCAAATTTTCCCTCACCCATTCACACCTTGGCTTATGATATTTTCATTTGCATAAGTTCAATCATAGCATCTCATACCACATTTTTGGTTCACTGCATTGATTCAAAGTCATCTGCATCTAGGGTTTGTGATCTGAGCAATCCAGGAGCCATTTGAGCCACTCCAAAGGTCATCAATCACTTCAAAGGGGTCTATGTATATTCAAGCATCATATTATATCCTCTCAAGATCAAAGAAAGTCAAAGAATCACAAGAACTGAGAAAGGCATGGAAGCAGAGCCAGGCTTAACTACACAGATGACCTAAAATTAGGGTTTTGGTTTCAGAGGCCATAACTCCAAATTTTTTGGTCATTCTTGTTTCTATTTGTCTCTATATGTTATGAGGATCATGCATATCAATTTTCATGAAGAAATTCAATGGGGAAGGCATCTGATCAAGGGATGACTTTTTGAGCAAGTCAGTGCAAAATCAGGGCATCTGAGGCCCCCAGTGACCCAACCAAAGGGTGTTCTCCATCATTATGATTGTGTATGATCTTTATTTGATCATATAAGGTGTTAGAAGTTCACAAAATTGAAGAATTCCAAGTCATTTGCAAGTTGCCTTTTTGGGAAAGTAACTTATAATGTAAACTTGCCATTTTGGGAAAGTTTTTCAACCTCCTCTTTTTGATTCAAAAATGCTTCAAATGAGAAAACATTGGTCATGAAAGTTGTAGAATGGATCCTCCCATTTTCAAAAAGTACAAGAACTCTTTCTAATTCATTTTGGATCAAAAGTTATGGCTTGTCAAAGTTGGGCAAAATCACTTAATTTTCACTTTTGTACCAAAGAGGGAAAGTTGCAAAACCTCATGCCAAGGCAAAATGTGACTTCAAATGAACTTCTAACTATCACACAAACATAAGTCATGACCTAAAATTCAGAATGCACCAAAGAATTGTTCATTTCCATGCCTTGATCATTAAGAAATCACAAATGGGCCAAAGGTTCACCAAGTTGCAAAATGCTTCATAACCCTTCATCCATTTAAGCCAGCTCACAAAATATGATTTCATGACATTCCTTGATCTTTGCTGCGCAGGACCATGCCCCTATCTCAACCTCCCACTAGCCCATACCTCAAAGGACACCTAATATTGACTTTTGGCAAAATGGCCCATACCAATCAACATAGGCCAGCAACAACTCTCTGACCTATCCAAACTTGATACATGGAAAAAATGGAACTCAACACACCACACAACACAGCCTGAGCCCTCCCACAAGTCAGCATTCTCAAAAATCCCTCTTTGTGCATTTTCTTTCGAAACTCAATACACAAGCCACAAACCTCAAAACAAACTTCATAGGATCACTCACCATGATCCTCTGATCATTTCCCAACCATCATTTGATCCTGAAACCCTCCCAAACAGAAATACGATTTTTCACTCCCCTTGGTCAGAACTTCATCAATCTCTTAAACCAGCCATAAGAAATTCCAAACAAGCATTGCAAACTTCTCAGGAGGTTCATTAAAGGCATCTTGGACCAAAGAAGCAGCCAGAAAGCTCCAAAGTTTAAAGCTCCAGTTCAGGTGAGCTCAAGAACAATTTTTCCAGAAACGTGTTTTTAAGTTACTAATTGATTCTCCATGATTCACTGATAATGCTGATGTGTTTGGTTTTGAAAATAGTCAAGTATTAAGCATGTATGAGCTCTCTGAAATTTTTTGACCTAGAACTAATTTGCTTCGATTCAGCTTGAATATGTGAAATAAATTTGTTTTAGTGGGTGTTTCTTGTTGAGTGATGCGTGGGGTTGGATTCTGGGCAGAGAGATTAGGTTTTAGAAGCTTGGGGAGAGAGATAGCAATTTTCAGGGAGGGGTGTGGCCGGAGAAGATGACCGGAGGTCATTTCTGGCCACCTGAAAGTCATTAATGTCTTAATTGTGATTAGGGTTCAGTTTGAATGTGAGCCATAGATCCTGTTTACCCTTGTTGACCCGCGCGCGAATGAGTGGCCCAGATCCATCATTAAAGCCCTAATCCTGATTTATTAAATCAATTAATTAGGTTTAATTTAAATTTAGTCAGTTTGAACTACAACCCTAGGATCTGGCGCGGGTCAACTCCCTCCAAATCCATTTGAATCTCAGCTCTTGGATCAACCTACTTTCTTTTGTTTAAATTTTTATTTCATTTTCTTTTCATTTAACTTCCACGAATTTTTAAAAATAGGAAAACACTTTGAAAAATTCTGAAATTTCTTGTCAAACATTTCATTAATTTTCAGAACCTAAAAATATTTTTATTTTTATTTTTTGCATCAAAAATTATTTAAAATATTTTAAATGTTTATTTTTAATTAGTTAATGGAAATTAATTAATTAAAAATGCATTTAGGTATTTAAAAATCACTAAAAAAATTCACATTGCATTTCAAAACATTTAGAAACATTATCAAACTCTCAAAACAAATTTATTTTTTGTTCTTGACCAATTTTGACAATTTTTATTGGAATTAAAGTTGTTTAAAGGCAATATTTTTGTTCAAACTTAGAAAAATTCATTCTGCCTAACCATGAAGAGTTTGATGATGGTTCTTCTTGCATTGCATCCTTCATAGCATGTAATTTCTAGGTTAAAATTGGTTTGCATTTATCTTCCATTTTCAATTTAATGTGCGTTTTTCCTTTTGAGGTGCTTTGAAACCCTAGTTGACTTAGAAAAATCATAACTTCCATTAGGTTTAGATTTAGGTCTCCTCCTTTGGGTAGTGAACTTGTGTAGGGTTAAGGTTCCTTTGATCCTATTTTAAATTTTTTATCATGTCATTTTCTTCTGATTTTGAATTTTGCTTTGTGTCCTATGCATAAACCCTAATTTGTGCCTTTCTTTGCATCCATTTCTCATTTGCTTGCATTCAAGAACTTGCCATGAGATTTTGTGCATCCTTAAGACATATAAGACATATTAGGACATATTAGAATCATGTTTGATCATTGTGTCTTTCATTTTCCATGCTTTTTGTTCATATCATTTCATAAGCTTTCATGAATCTTCATGGTTCAAAGCTTGCTTCCTTTGCATCCACATCCTTGTATGATCATCCACAACTCTTGACATGTGTTTGCATCATCTCTTAGCATCATTAACATCATGATTGTGCTTCTGATTTTTGATTTACATCTTAGCATTCATTTCATTTTCATTGCATTGCATTTCTTTTGCTAACTTTTCAGGTGGTAAGTTGTTTTGAGAAGTGGATTTGCCTTCACTTCTCACAATCTCTTCTCATCTCTCTTGCATCATTTCTGCATTTTGTATTTGCCTTAGAGTGAGCTTGCTCATTCATGCTCTCTCCCACTTTCTTCCTTCAAGCAACTTGTCTTCTTAAGTGAAGCAAGTTGTCTTGCTTCTCTCTGCTTCTTTCTCCTTTCATCTGCTTCTCTCCTTGGTGGCTCTTTGAAGATTCTTTCTTTCTTAAGCCTCATAAACCCTAGGAACAACCAAGCATGATCACAATTAGGGTTTGATTAGTACCCCCATTAGTTTTACCTTTGTGTTATCTTTGTGTCTCCTCTCCTCACCTCAAAATCAAGGACTAAACCCTAAAGGTTTTAAGGCTTTGTGGTTAAGCTTATGTCTGCATCCTTCTATTAGGATGGAGTGTATAACTTTAATCCTATGTGTTAAACCCTTAATGTGTTTAAATCCTTTAATCAATTCATATAATAATCACCAAGACATCAAGCTTGTAACTTGGGCCTTGCATTAGGGTTCTAATTCTTCCTTAAATGGTTAAGAAGGATTAACCCTAGTGTTAATGGACAAGTCCCCCACAAGTTGTCTTACAAATCATAAAATTCATTTCTTAATCTTACTATTAACTAAAATCCACTTTAATAAAGGCTTTGTTGTGTCATGAGGTTAATCCCTAATCATGGATTAAGTTGATGAGCCTTTCTCAGCTTAAATGTTCTCATCTATTATCCTTCTATTAGGATGGTGTAATGAGTCCATTAAATCCCTGATTATGGCTTAAAATCATTACTTAACTCTAAACAAAAACAACAAAAACAACTAAATAATCACAAGTAGGTTAATGATCTTAATCCTACATCATGGTGATTAAGTGTGAGGTGCTTACTTCACATTTAAGGTATTCTCATTACCCCTAATCAGAGGGAGGATGTGACGAGTTTACTAACCCTTGGTTTAGGCTTAAGCTCATTAACTTATGACAAATCCAAAAGCAATAAAAGATTGAAAACACAACAAACAAACAATAATCGTCTCCTCCGGGATTCTTTTTTCACCTCATTCACTCATAAACGAGAACTTGCTTCTTCCGTCTAATGCAAGACAGTTTGCACCTGAGCCAAACAGGTCATACACTTGAGCATAGACAAGCAAGCAGTTCACAAGTCAATTTATCTTTTAGTATCTTTGAGTCGAACTACGGTGTTCTGACTTCCTCATTGCACGAGAGGATACGTAGGCATAACTTAACAGTTATCGAACAAAAGTCTCCGTACATTCCCCCCTTCTCCAGTATTATTATTTTAGCCTCATTATCTTGGGCATTTCATTCTTGTTCTTACACTGACACTTCTCTTATACACTTCACATTTCTTTTACACTGACACTTGCATTCTTTTCCAGCTTTGATACACAGATTGCACTGACACTACCCCTTTTAAACATAAATCTTTTAAGCGTGGATCCCGTCGAGTACGGCGGACAAATCTGGGTGCTAATACCTTCCCAGGTTGTAACCAACCCCCCTTTCTCAGTTTCTCTGGTTCGCAACCGTCTTATCCATCTTTCCTCAGGTTTATGCAGCATTACCTTTCCCTCGGGATAAAAATGCCTAGTTGGCGACTCTATTCATTTCTTCTCTTTTCGCCGACCGTTCGCGTCTGTACCCCTTCTGACCAGGTATCATTTGGTGGGAGCGACAAGAAGCTGAGGTCTCTTGAATCCCAGAATTCCCTAGGCTTTGATGTAATGGACATGAGACTAGTGGAAGGGGTGAGAATTCCTCACAAGTTCAAACCCCCGTGTTTTGAAAGGTATAATGGCACATCCTGCCCACAGAATCACCTTCAGTCATTCTTGGGAAGGTTAAAAGCATACACCATGGACGAAAAGCTGTGGATGTTTTACTTCGAGGATAGTCTAACAGGGGCATCCCGAGAATGGTATTCCCACCTGACTAGAGCCACAGTAAGGAACTGGAAAGACTTGGCTGAAGCTTTTATTCGTCAGTATCAGTATAACTTGGACATGGCCCCAAATAGGACCCTCTTAATGGGAATGTCTCAATCTTCCCGTGAAAGCTTCAGGGAATATGCCCAAAGGTGGAGGCAACTTGCTGCTGCAGTTCAACCTCCTATGTCTGAGAGAGAAATGGCAGACATGTTCATGAATACTCTTCAAGGGACATACATTAACAGATTGGCTGCATTCTCTTCCACCAGCTTTGCAGATGTGGTGATAGTCGGGGAAAGAATAGAGAGCCTATTGAAGATAGGAAAGATCTCCGATAACGGTGCCAGTTCAAGCAGTACAAGAAAACCATTTACTGGGCCCCGTAGATCTGGTGAGACCAACTCTGTGCACATGGGAAGAGGGAGACCCCAATACATACCCAGAACAGTTGTTGCTGTTACTATCCCTGCTCCACCTCCTCAGTATACTCAACAACCACAACACTTTCTGCAACAACAACAGTTTCCGCAACAAAGATCATACAACAATAACAACAACAATCAACAACAACGCCTGTTTCAACAACGACCATCTCAGGTCAACCGGGTGATTGACCCCATTCCTATGCCATATGCTACACTGCTTCCACAACTCCTAAAGCTCAATCTTGTTGAGTTGAGGACATTGGCTCCACTTGATCCTCAAAACCTTCCAAGAAACTATGATGTCAATGCTAGGTGTGCTTTTCACTCTAACGCACCTGGTCATTCTACGGAAAAATGCAGAACCCTGCATATGAAGGTTCAGGATCTAGTAGATTCAAAAGCCCTGAACTTTGCACCTCCTCCAAATGTGATGAAGAATCCTATACCAAGCCACAGTGGGCCAAGGATTAATGTTGTAGAGGAGGGATCACCCCTGAGTTTGATAGACGACATTGCATGTATTCAGACACCTCTGGCAGAGGTTAAAGCCCAACTTTTAAAGTGCCAAGTGTTTCCAAGTTGTGAGGCCTGTTGCGAATCATGCAAACTTTCTGAGAATGGGTGTGCCAGCTTGAGGAAAGGCATCAATGGTTTAATTAAGGAAGGCATTCTGCAAATTACAACCACGGCTTCTACAACACTAACACCCCTTTTGTCAACAACAAGTGAATCTTCTACAAATGCAACAACCATCTTTCCAAGTGTTTCTTCTACAACTGCAACAACCATTGTTCCAACTGATTCGGCTACAACTTCAGCAATCATACCATCTGTCGCTTCAACACACAACAATTCATTTGCACCAGCTACTACAACTTCAACAACCAATAATGATGTTTCCACTGTCACAATCTATTATGACCCGGCAACGGTCCCGAGTTCCAACAACTTTCAACCTCAACAACAGTCTCAATAAAGCTTCAATTCACCTTCACCTACATCCACCAGAGGTCCTGTAACAATCGTTTATGATCCACAGACCATTATAGTCCCAACATCTGCTGCAGTGAGCCCAGTCACCATTACGGTGCCCAGGCCGATCCCTTATGACAAAGACAGTGTTATACCATGGCATTATGGTGCTAATCTATATTGCAATGGAGAGAAAGTCCTTCTTGATTCTCCAGTTCTCACTCCCCAAGTGGATAATGTTGGAGGAGGCGGAGGCTTCATCCGAAGCAGACATCTCTTTGCATCACAAGTCCCTAGAACCAACACTGAGGCAGAGGCTGCTGCCAGAGCCAAGGGGAAGAGTGTGATACCGGAAGAATATGTGCCAAAGGAAACTCATAAGTCATCCTTCGATCAAGATATGGATGAGTTTATGAGAATCATCAAAAGAAGTGACTATAAAGTTGTGGACCAGCTCCACCAAACTCCTTCAAAGATCTTAATCCTATCACTGTTGTTGTGTTCCGAAGCCCATCGGGATGCACTGCTCAAAGTTTTGCACGCTGCCTACGTGCCGGAAGAGATCACTGTAAATCAGCTGGAAACAATAGTCTCAAATGTCAATACTGTCGCTCCCACCAAATGACACAGGGCCAAGAGGGGTACAGACGTGAACGGTCGGCGAAAGGAGAGAGAACACACAAGGGTGAACTCAAAAGAAAAGAGTCGCCAGCTAGGCATTTTTATCCCGGAGGAAAGGTAATGCTGCATAGACCTAGAAAGATATGAATAAGACGGTTGCGAACCAGAGAGACTGAGAAAGGGGGTTGGTTACAACCTGGGAAGATATTAGCACCCAGATTGTCCGTCGTACTCGACGGGATCCACGCTTAAAAGATTTGTGTTTTAAAGGGGTAGTGTCAGTGCAATCTGTGTATCAAAGCTGGAAAGAATGCAAGTGTCAGTGTAAAAGAAGTGTGAAGTGTATAAGAGAAGTGTCAGTGTAAGAAAAGAATAAAGCTCAAGACTATGAGGCTTAAAGAATAATGCTGGAAGGAGGGGGGATGTACATAGACTTTTGTTCGATAACTGTTAAGTTATGCCTACGTATCCTCTCGTGCAATGAGGAAGTCAGAACACCGTAGTTCGACTCAAAGAGACTGAAAGGTAAATTGACTTGTGAACTGCTTACTTGCCTATGCTCAAGTGTATGACCTGTCTGGCTCAGGTGCAAACTGTCTTGCATTAGACGGAAGAAGCAAGTTCTCGTTTGTGAGTGAAGATGATGAGAAAAGAATCCCGAAGGAGACGATTATTGTTTGTTTTGGGTGTTTTCAGTCTTTAATTTGTTTTTGAGGTTTGTCATAAGAAAATGTGCTTAAGCCTAAACCAAGGGTTAGTAAACTCATCACATCCTCCCTCTGATTAGGGGTAATGAGAATACCTTAAGTATGAAGTAAACACCTCACACTTAACCACCATGATGTAGGATTAAGATCATTAACCTACTTGCAATTATTTAGATGTTTTTTTTTGGAGTTTTTGTTTAGTGTTAAGTAATGAGTTTAAGCCATAATCAAGGATTTAATGGACTCATTACACCATCCTAATAGAAGGATAATAGATGAGAACATTTAAGCTGAGGAAGGCTCCTCAACTTAATCCATGATTAGGGATTAACCTCATGACAAAACAAAGCCTTTATTAAAGTGGATTTTAGTTAATGATATGGTTAAGAAGTGAATTTTAGGGTTTGTAAGACAACTTGAGGAGGACTTGTCCATTAACACTAGGGTTAGTCCTTCTTAACCAATCCAGGAAGAATTAGAACCCTAATGCAAGGCCCAAGTTACAAGCTTGATGTCTTAGTGATTATTAAGTGAATTGATTAAAGGATTTAAACAAAATTAATGGTTTAACACTTAGGATTAAAGTTATACACTCCATCCTAATAGAAGGATGCACGCATAAGCTTAATCACAAAGCCTTAAAACCTTTAGGGTTTAGTCCTTGATTATGAGATGAGAAGAGAAGACACAAAGATGACACAAAGGTAAAAGCTAAATGGGGGACTAATCAAACCCTAATTATTATCATACTTGGAGATCCTAGGGTTAGTGAGGCTTAAGAGAGAAATAATCTTCAAAGAGCCACCAAGGAAAGAAGCAGATGAAAGGAGAAAGAAGCAGAGAGAAGCAAGAACACTTGCTTCACTTAAGAAGACAAGTTGCTTGAAGGAAGAAAGTGGGGAGGAGCATGAATGAGCAAGCTCACTCTAATACACATACAAAATGCAGCAAAGAAGGCATGAAAGAGATGAAAAGAGATTGTGAGAAGTGAAGGCAAATTCACTTCTCAAAACAACTCACCACCTGAAAAGTTAGCAAAAGAAGTGCAATGCAATGAAAATGAGATGAAATGCCATGATGCAAGGAAAAACCAGAAGCATGATCATGATGTTAATGATGCTTAGAGATGATGTAAACACATGTCAAGAGTTGTGGATGATCATACAAGGATGTGGATGCAAATGAAG
Source organism: Lathyrus aphaca (assembly GCA_963966055.1). Classification (NCBI taxonomy): domain Eukaryota; kingdom Viridiplantae; phylum Streptophyta; class Magnoliopsida; order Fabales; family Fabaceae; genus Lathyrus; species Lathyrus aphaca. Next base: position 649,293,639 of record OZ014519.1, read on the forward strand.
CAAGCTTTGAACCATGAAGATTCATGAAAGTTTATGAAATGATGTGAACAAATGGCATGGCAAATGAAAGGTGCAATGATCAAACATGATACTAATATGCCCTAAGATGTATTATATGTCCTAAGGATTCACAAAATGTCATGGCAAGTTCTTAAATGCAAGCAAATGAGAGATGGATGCAAAAGAAGGCACAAATTAGGGTTTATGAACAACATCCAACACAAAATTCAAAATCAGAAGCATAAGGCATGATAAAAAATTGAAAAAGGGATCAAAGGAACCCTAACCCTACATAAGTTCACTGCCCAAAGGAGGGGACCTAACTCTTAACCTAGTGCAAGTTATGAATTTCTCAAGTCAATTAGGGTTTTGGGATACCTCACAATGAAAAATACAAAACAAATTGAAAATGAAATATGAATTCAAGCCAATTTTATAAACTACATGCTATGAAGAATGGAATGCAAGAAGAACCATCATCAAACTCTCAATGGTTAGGCAGAATGGATTTTTTCAAGTTTGAACAAAAATATTGCCTTTAAACAAATTTAATTCTAATGAAAATTGTCAAAATGCATCAAGAACCAAAAAGAAATTTGTTTTGAGAGTTTGATAATGTTTCTTAATGTTTTAAAATGCAATGTTAATTTTTTGGTGATTTTTAAATACCTAAATGCATTTTTTAATTAATTAATTTTCATTAACTAATTAAAAATAACCATTTAAATGATTTAAAAATAATTTTTAATGCAAAAAATAAAAATAAAAATATTTTTGGGTTCTGAAAATTAATGAAATGTTTGACAAAATTTTTTTCAAAATATTTCAATGTATTTTCCTATTTTAAAAAATTCGTGTAAATAAAATGAAAAAGAAAAGAAATAAAATTAAAATAAAAGAAAGTAAACCAAAGGAGAGGTCAGGAATTGATCTGGGTTTGAAGGTGTTGACTTGGCGCCACATCCAATGGCCAAAGTTCAAACCTGGCTAAATCCAATAATTAAATTAATTAAACATTATTAAGTCAGGATTAGGGCTAATCATGAAATCCCAGCCATCCAACACACGCGGGAAAGAGCTATCGCACGGCCTACATTCAAACTCTCATTAATTACACTGCTAAACCTAATTAGGGCTAATCAAACTCAGACGGCCAGAATAGTGTTCCGGTCGTCTTCTCCAGCGAACCAAAAACCCTAGATTCTTCTACAGGTTACCAAACATGAAATTTCTTCCACCAAAATGATCCTCTCATCAATCTAAACCTAAACCCTCATCTCAAATTCATTTATTTTCTCTCACAAGCCTGAATCGAAACAAAATATGAAACACGGGCAAATGTTCAGAGATGTCATACATGCTGGTTTCTTCACCATTTCAAAAAATAAATACATATTCATGATCAGGAGAACACATAGCATCATAAAAGAACTTAAAAATTAACTTCTGAGAAAAATGTTCTTCATGTTACCTGAGATGAAGCTTTCCTGATTTTGAGCTTTCTGGCCTCAAACTTTGTGCAATCCTGCTTCCTTGAACCTCCTGATGATGGAATGAAGCATAGAAAACTTGGGGAGTGGCTAGTTTGAATGATTCAACTCTGGTGTAGCAGAAATAGGGGTCTTTGTGTGTGATGTTTCATGTTGTTTTAGGGGGTGATTCTTGTTCTATGAGTAATTTGTGGTTTGTGGGTGAAGAAATTTTTGATGTTTGAAGGCTGTGTGAAGAGATTCAAAGAGGAGAAGTTTTTGACAGATATTGTGGATGCTGGATTGTGGGAGCTTTCTGGCTTGTGTATGGCTTGCTTTTGGATGCTTGAAGTCCACATATTAGACTCTGATTGGGCAGAGAGTTGTTGGTGGCACAGTGTGATTGGCATGGGAAAAAATGCAAAAGTCAAAAGTTTGTGTACTACAAGTATGGGCTGGGACAAAAGAGATCTAAAGGGGTGTCTTGCCTCAGCATGATTTATGGTGAACCATAGGATCAACAAGATGCAGCTGGATGGCTTGGATAGCAAGATGACATGAGTTTTGCATTTTGCCTTCTTTGAAGTTTCTTGTGAATCAAGGCATGAAACCTCATGATTTCTTGGGCAATTTGTGACAAAATGAGTTGTGTGATATTGTTATGATGTTTTAATAACAATTGGAGTTCAATCCAAGCATGAAAGGTCCCTTTTGCAAAGTTTCAATTTTGAAGCCTTCATGAAAAATGCCTTATGCAACTTGTAATCCAAAGCATGGAAATGAAAAATTCTTGGCACAAATCTGACTTTTAGGCATTGCAATGTGTTTGTATGATGGTTAGAAGCCATTTTGAAGTCATGAGAATGCTTGGCATGTGAAATTGCAAGTTTCCCCCTTTGTGCAAAAGTGAAATTTCAATGATTTTATCCAACTTTGCAAGGCCATAACTTTTGATCCAAAATGAATTAGAATGAGTTCTTGTACTTTTTGAAAATGGGAGGATCCATTATACAACTTTCATGACCAAAGTTTTCTCATTTGAAACTTTTTTGAATCAATTTGAGGAGGTTGAAAAACTTTCCCAAAATAACAAGTTTACATTATAAGTTACTTTCCAAAAAAGGCAACTTTGCAAATGGCTTGAAATTCTTCAATTTTGTGAACTTCTAACATCTTCTATGACCAAATAAAGATCATACACATTCAAAATGATGGAGAATACCCTTTGGTTGGGTCATTGGGGGCCTCAGATGCCCTGCTTTTGCACTGACTTGCTCAAGAAGTCATCTCTTGATCAGATGCCTTCCCCATTGAATTTCTTCATGAAAATTGATATGCATGATCCTAATAACATATAGAGACCAATAGAAACAAGAATGACCAAAAAATTTGGAGTTATGGCCTCTGAAACCAAAACCCTAATTTTAGGTCATCTGTGCAGTTAAACCTGGCTCTGCTTCCATGCTTTTCCCAGTTCTTGTGATTCTTTGAATTCTTTGATCTTGTGAGGATATAATATGATATTTGAACATACATGGACCCTATTTTGATGATTGAAGAATTTTGAAGTGACTCAAATGGCTCAGGGATGGCCCAGATCACAAACCCTAGATGCAGATGACTTAGAATCAATGCAGTGAATCAAAAATGTGGTATGAGATGCTATGATTGATTTTATGCAAATGAAGAGATCACAAGCCATGGTGTGAATGGGTGAGGGCAAATTTGGGGTGTTTACAGCTGCCCCTATTCAAACATGAGTTAGCTGTGCAGGATGTAAGCAACGGCTTAATAGGCAAACAAGATAACTTGTGGTTGAATACCAAAGACAGTCCAAAATTTGCACTCACATAATGAAGAAGAAAAGGGATATAGATTGTAAAAGAAAATAAAGTGTATTTATAAAGTGAGGGCGACGGAGGACGACCGTCAAGCAGAGGACGACTTTTGGGGATAAAGCAATGGCGGGGACGACCGACATGCTGGGGAAAATGCGGAACATAAAGCTATGACGGGGACGGCCGACAAGCTGGGGACATAAGAGATTATGATGGGGACGACCATCAAGTAAAGCTATAAGATCCTCCGGGGATTATAAGTAAATGATGGGGACGACCATCAAGCTCGAGGCATAAACGAAATAAATGATGAGGTACGGTCATTAAAGGTGAAGGACGATCACCTGGAAGGGGACGGCTGCTCTGTTGGGGATAAGATGAGGGAAGGTCATCTAATGGTGAAGGACGATCATCGGGCAAGGTACGGTTGCCAATAGTATCACGACATAGGACGAATGCCGGATAGGAAGGTCGACGATGGGGACGGCCATCGGATAAGCATGATGAAGGACGATCATCAAGAGGTGAAGGAAGATCACCTAGTAGGGTACGGCTACTCTCAGGAGTTTATCATAACATAGGACGAATGTCAGATAACAAAATCAACGACGGGGACGGCCATCGGATAAAATGATGAAGGACGATCATCAAGAGGTGAAGGGCGATCACCTAGCAGGGGACAGCTGCTAAAAACATCACGACATAGGACGAATGTCGGATAGGAAGAGGTTCTAATGAATAGAGGCTCCACTAGGGGTGATGAAGGACGATCATCAAAAGGTGAAGGACGATCACCTAGCAGGGTACGACTGCCGAAAAAGGTATCATGACATAGGACGAATGTCAGATAGAAAGGAAATAAATCACTGGGATCTGCTGGGATTCTTCTGGGGAATAGTAGACATAGACGAGTGTCTAAATCCAAGAAGACATAAGGCATAAGTGTCTGGCACGGTGTATAGATTAAAGATGCGGACGAGCATTCTTAAGACCATGATACGAACGAGTATCAGTAGAAACAAACGCTTGACGTATGTTCAGAGATGATGATACGGACGAGTATCAACTGGTTAACAAAGAACACAGACGAGTGTTGAATCTGAGGGGATTTAAGTGGTATATACAAGATACAGACGAGTATCTGTATGAGTAAAAAGTATGAATGAGACATAGGCGAGTGCTCGACTTACTGGGGAGTGATGACACGGACGGATGCTAGAAAAAGGTGTATTATAATCAAGTATTTGATTTTCAAAGTGTTTAGGTAACAATGTTGGGGGAGATGACACGGACGGGTGTCAGAGATGTGTATATGAATCTGTGAGTGCAAAGGGGACGCTTTGGCTTTCTGTTGGGGATATGACACAGACGAGTGTCGAGAAGCATCTATAATATAAGTATCTGTTTGTAAAGAATGCCCGAGCGACTTTACTGGGGAGTGATGACACGGACGAGTGCCAAAAGGAGTGTGTATTTGTATTCGTGGATGTAATGCTTTGGCTCTTTGGTGGGGAATCTGGGAAATATTCTGTATATCGTTGACGGATTATCAGTATTCACAAGTGTACGGTTCGACACATGGCTTATGCAATATGTTTGATTTTTGCCGTAATGCTCCGTATTAGACGGAATGCTACGCTCTGTGGGGAAGATATGATGCGAATGCTATGATTATGAAAAAATACCGATTCGGGATCCGGATCCCCTTGCTGTAGAGATCTCTGGCTGATTTGCTTGAAGTAGATATCCCAGTTGGGGATGAGATCATTGGTAGATCTGACACATATGACTCTGCTTGGGGAAGTAGATCACTGATAGATCTATCTTGGTAATGAGGGACCCAGCTGGGGCTTGTAGAAGCTTTCCTCACTCTGTTGTGAGATCTTCAGGCTTTGCTCTTCTGGATAGAGGCTAAAACTCTGCGGGGAGATAGTTCCCTGTCTAGCACTCGGCTGGGGAAGAAGAAAGATCACTGAAAGATCTTTCTAGAGATTTCTGTGGGGATCCTGCTGAGGATGATACTTGACAACTCAGCCGGGGATATGAGCACCTTCTGGTACATGCTCTGAAGGAAATGTTAGAGAAGTGATACCTGGAAACCCTGATAGGGAGAAAGCATCTTTGGTGCTGTTTGGAAAGTATGCCGAGGAAATAATGATTCGGCAGCCTACTGGGGAGAAGTTTTCATGCTCCATGTCGTGCTTTGGATACCTGCAATCCTGTAAAGACAAAGAAGCGCACAAGTATCCCAACGTATCCCTCACTGGATTCCATCATAGGAATTTAGACACTCCCAGGAGCAAATATATTTCCTGTAAGCACGTATTTTTAGAAAGGAAGCATTTGTATTTATGCAATCAATATCTCAAGGACATCGGACATTTTGCAAATGAAAAATAAAATGTACGAGACAAGATATGGCTGAAAATCTGATTTTATTAATTTGTGTGCCATGAATTGGCAAGATACAGTCAAAGAAACAGATCCCCTGAAATGAGGAAATCGTTACAAATTGAGCAACAAAAGAGGTGTTGGCAATGTTGATGACGCTTCAGTGTGCTTCCCTTTGCTATGACTCGTATGACGTTGACGTTCTTCTCATCTTGCTTTCTAAAGAAGGTTGATTCTGACCGATGCTCGAACCTTTCGAAGTTCACCATGTTATAAGTGATACAGACGAATTCAGGATGCAGTTGTCCGCTTATTCCCATATTTTGCGTGGATCGCCCTTTCGGGTTTTCAATCCACCGGGATACCCATTTTTGCCTGAGTTGTCCAATGCGGCTTTTCAAATCAGCGGGTGTACATTTCTTTATTTATTTTCCCTTATTTTTGCCCGAGTCTTTTATTCTGTTTTTGACTCGCCAGGATGCCCTATTTTTGCCTGGACTTACATTCTGTTTTTATGTCCAGCGGGTCATTTTATGCGAAGTATTTTTTAACTGCATCTGAATTCACAGGGGACATGAAGTCTTCACTATCCATAGTACTGAGCATCAGAGCTCCACCTGAGAAAACTTTCTTTACTATGAATGGACCATCGTAATTCGGAGTCCACTTGCCCCTGTGATCTGTATGAGGAGGGAGGAGTCTTTTTAGCACGAGATCTCCTACTTGGTACTCTCGAAGTCTGACTTTCTGATCGAAGGCTTTCTTCATTCTTTTCTGGTACAGCTGCCCATGACAAATTGCAGCCAATCTCTTTTCTTCGATCAGACTCAGTTGTTTGTAACGGGATCGGACCCATTCTGCTTCATTCAGTTTAACATCCAATAGTACCCGCAAGGAGGGTAGTTCAACTTCAACAGGTAGGACTGCCTCCATACCATACACAAGCTGATACGGTGTTGCCCCGGTGGATGTTCGGATTGACGTACGGTACCCATGCAAGGCAAACAGTAGCATTTCATGCCAGTCCTTGTAGGTGACTACCATCTTCTGTACAATCTTCTTGATATTCTTGTTAGCTGCCTCAACAGCGTCATTCATCTTTGGCCTGTAAGGAGAAGAATTATGGTGTTGGATCTTGAAGTCCCGGCACAGTTCTGCCATCATTTTGTTGTTCAAGTTGGAACCATTATCAGTAATGATTTGCTCGGGAACTCCATACCAACAAATGGTATCTCTCTTCAGAAATCGGGCTACCACTTGCCTTGTAACGTTTGCATAAGAAGCCGCTTCAACCCACTTGGTAAAATAGTCAATAGCAACCAGGATGAATCGGTGGCCGTTTGAAGCAGTCGGTTCAATTTTGCCAATCATATCAATGCCCCACATGGCAAAGGGCCAGGGTGAAGACATCACATTCAAAGGATTCGGAGGCACATGCACTTTATCCGCATAAATCTAGCATTTATGGCACTTTCTGGCGTAAGCACAACAGTCTGCATCCATTTTGATCCAGTAGTAGCCTGATCTTAGCAACCTTTTAGCCATTGCATGCCCTCCAGCATGGGTACCAAAGGATCCTTCGTGCACCTCGTGCATTAACAAGTCCGCTTCTGCCCTATCAACGCATCTGAGGAGTACCATATCAAAGTTTCTCTTGTAAAGGGAACCATCAGTATTCAGGAAGAAACTACCACCTAGCCTTCTTAATGTCTTCTTATCATTTGAAGATGCCCCGAGTGGGTATGTTTGATCCTCCAAGAAGCATTTGATGTCATGGAACCAAGGCTTATCGTCTTTGACAATGTCTGCTGAAAATACATATGCTGGTCAGTCAAGTCTGGACACTGAAATCTGAGGCACAAAGTTGGCAGCTTGAACTTTGATCATGGATGAAATGGTAGCCAGAGAGTCTGCAAACTGATTTTTGTCCCGCGGGATATACTCAAGCTTGACTGTTGTGAAGAAAGTCAATAACCTTCTTGTATAATCCCGGTAAGGTATCAGATGATCTTGGTGGGTGTACCATTTGCCATTGGTTTGATTGATTACCAAAGTTGAATCTCCGAATACAGTCAAAGTCTTGATCCTGAGGTCAATGGCTTCCTCAAGACCCATAATACAAGCTTCGTATTCAACTTCGTTGTTAGTGCAGTTAAAGGTGAGTTTTGCCGAGAAAGGCATGTGAACTCCCTTAGGTGTAATGAGTATTGCACCAACACCACGTCCATTCATACTAACAGCCCCATCAAACATCATAGTCCATTCTTCTTCTGCGTCAGGCCCTTCAGTGTGAATAGGCTCTTCATGATCTTTTGCTTTTATGAACATGATGTCCTCATCGGGGAAGTCAAATCTCATAGGCTGGTAATCATCAATGGGTTGCTCAGCAAGATAATCAGACAATACACTGCCCTTGATGGCTTTTTGAGATGTGTACTGAATGTCATATTCTGTGAGGATCATTTTCCATCTTGCAACTCGTCCTGTAAGTGTTGGCTTCTCAAAAATGTACTTAACTGGGTCCATCTTTGATATCAATAAAGTAGTGTGGGTCAACATATATTGTCTCAGTCGGCGAGCAGCCCACGCTAATGCACAACAAGTTTTCTCGAGCAGTGAATAACGTTGTTCACAGTCGGTAAACTTTTTGCTTAGGTAGTATATTGCATACTCTTTTCGACCAGACTCGTCATGCTGGCCCAGCACACACCCCATTGACTCTTCTAATACTGTCAAGTACATTATCAGAGGTCTTCCTTCAACTGGAGGCATGAGGATTGGAGGCTCTTGTAAGTATTCCTTGATTTTGTCAAAAGCCCTCTGGCAGTCTTCGTTCCACCTGACCGTTTGTTCTTTTCTTAATAACTTGAACAAGGGTTCACAGGTTGCAGTAAGATGAGATATGAACCTTGAAATGTAGTTCGATCTACCTAGGAACCCTCGAACTTCTTTTTCTGACTTTGGTGCAGGCATTTCTTAAATGGCTTTAACTTTATCAGGGTCAACCTCAATCCCTTTTTCACTTACAATAAATCCCAGCAACTTACCGGATCGCACCCTGAATGTGCACTTGTTGGGGTTTAACTTCAACTGGTACTTCCTCAGACGCTTGAATAGCTTCAACAAATTCACCAGGTGGTCTTCTTCTGTGAGGGATTTGGAAATCATGTCATCCACATAACATTCAATTTCTTTGTGGATCATGTCATGGAATAATGTTACCATAGCCCGTTGATAAGTTGCACCAGCATTCTTCAGTCCGAATGGCATCACCTTATAACAGAATGTGCCCCAAGGTGTGATAAAAGTTGTCTTCTCCATGTCTTCAGGTGACATCTTTACTGGCGGGCAATCTTCTTTCAAAGGCAGCTTGTGCATGACAGTATCGGTGTCCAACCCTGGCATATCCTGATAAGACCAAGCAAAAACATCCACATATTCCCGAAGCATATCAATCAGTTCACTACAACAAACAAGACCTTAGACAGCGCTTTTTAAGCCGTAGACAGCGCTTTAAAGCGCTGTCTAAACCTCATCTGCTAAAGGTTTAGACAGTGCTTTTTAAAATGTTAAAAGCACTGTCTAATCACCCACCCTTAGACAGCGCTTTGGCCAAAAGCGCTTTATAAGACCCTCTTATTTTAAATTTTTTAGGTACACCTTAGACAGCGCTTTTGAAAAGCGCTGTCTAAGCCCCCCCCCCCCCCTTAGACAGCGCTTTGGCCAAAAGCGCTGTCTAAGCCCCTCCTATTTTAATTTTTTTAGGTATACCTTAGACAGCGCTTTTCACAAATCGCTGTCTAAGCCCCCCCATTAGACAGCGCTTTTGCCTAAAGCGCTTTCTAATCCCCCCCTTAGGCAGCGCTTTTGGCAAAAGCGCTGTCTAAGGTATACGAAATTTTTTGTAGGATTTGTTTGAAACCACATTTTTTCCAGGTTTATAAACCAGAATTTCTACCTGTTTTCAACCAGATTTTGGCAGACAATTATCACATTTTATATATGCCATTTTGGCCTTTTTTCCAATTTTTGGCTAACCAATTCAAACCAATTCAAACCAAATTTGCCATAAATGTATCAAAATATATACAAATTTATGTTTACATTTATAAGTCATTACATATACTACTACAAATGTACACATTAATTACACACTTTGAGCTCTATCATGAATTGACACCACTCCTCTTTGATTTCGTCCACTTGATCCTTTGTATAAGATGCACACTTGAATTCATCAAAGTACTACATAATAATATAACATATTTTGAATTAATTCCAACTATTTAATTATATGAGATATGTGTAAATATAAAAATAACTCATAAGTTAGAAATACATACATCGGTGGGAATCTCTAATCGGCCCAACATGAGAGTATCTCGCATAAACCTCAACATGAAATACCCACAATCTATTTGATTACGTTGACGAGGTCACTACATATGAAAAAAAAATATGGATTATAAATCCTAATTTTTATCAAGTGTAGTCATCAATAATATAATAAAAAAAGCGGTAATTAAAAATATACCGCCACTTTAATCCATGTAATGGAGTTGGCGCCCCTCCTTGAGGTTTGGATAACTCGTTGGGCCCGAAAAGCTTGTAGGACGCTAATAAAATAAAAATGAAGCAATTAGAACAATTCACATAAACTAAGAAAAATTTTGAACATTCTCACTTACGTGTCAATTAGGACCTTCATATCCGGGTATGTTGTCCAATCATTTCCTAACGAGTCAAGATAATACACAATTTCTCGGATAGGATTGATTGCGAGCAACAACCAATGTCCACTGTAATGATTAGGCAAATGTTAGATGGTAACTTGGAAAATAATTATAATAGATGAATTTAGAATGAAATGCTAACCCGGTATTAAACGGTATAAAAAACAACTTCTCCGCATCTTTATTGTCCATGAGGATCCGAAGAACGTACTCCGTCACGGTATCCGGTCTACTTAACATTAAACTATAGTTGACGGTCGCGGGTGCTAAGAATCCGAATGACACGTCCAAACCATTGGGGCGCATCAATTTGTCATACAAAAACCTAATATAAAAACATCATTAACATAAAGTAAACATCATTAACATAAGTTGTTTAATTAATAAAACAAAGTAGTCCGGATTTACCTAACATATGTATTGACAACGTTGACGCCGATTTCTTCACGACCAAAAACTTGCATGAAGTCCTCATTACCAATCATTTGTTCGTAATCAAAGCCGAAAATCCCTACCTCCATATGTATAGTCCGAACACCTCCGGTCGGTATATCGGTCATCTCTAGAAATGTCCTGAGGCACGACCTAAACTTGGTGGTAGGTTTTTTCCTAGCTACGGACTTCTTAGCACCAGAACTTTGTACCCGTGCGGAGGCGTTGCTAACCTCCTTTTTTTGTTGTGCGGAGGCATTGCTAGCCTCATTTTCTTGAAGCTACATGTCATATAAATAGTTAGATCAAATTAAGAATGTAACAACTTCCACGAATATATGTCATATAATTGTATATTACCTCTTTTCTTGAAACCGTGGACTCGGTATGCCGTGGAATCGCACTATCTTTTGATTTGGATTTTGTGGGAGTCTATTTAACATAGGAAAATATGTAAGTAAAATTTTAAGCATAAATTTTAAACTTTGAATATACCAAGGAAGTTAACATAAGTTTTAATCATACCTCATATCCTACGCATATGAGGTTTGTCGGCCATGCAACAAACGAACCTACTGCTTCGTGCACCGTTGTTGCATCCGAATCATCGCTAGGATATGGTAATGCTGCATTCGGCTCAACTGCAATATCAACTGATACCTTCAAACATCCAGCAGGGAGCTCTCTAGTGTGGAGTAATACTCCGCTAATGTTATGCACTTTTCCCTTGCCAACCATCCGATAGTATGGTGACGACAAATACAGTTGACAATGGGAAATGCCCTAAAACCAATAATAACAAGAAATCGTAAATGTGTATATATGTCAAATACATAATTTAAGCAAATAGTTCAATTTAAGACAATTATATGTAATTACCTCTGGAATGTTCGGCTGAAAGGTACCGTTAATACTGTCTTTGTCCGAAGCATCTCTGTATACTGTTGAGGCGCTAGCCTCTCTTTCTCTCCTCAATGCATCAAGCTTAGCTTGCATGGCTTCCATTCTTGCATGAAGCTCTCGATTACTAGGAGCCTTTCCTTTTTTAATACTCAGGGAGGTCGGAGTGACTCCAAATCCCTTACCCCTCACCCGACCAGAATACTCAGGGACATCTAATGCCCGACCAAGTATGCTCCTAGTATCATCGGGAGATAAAGACTGAGATAGCTCCTCCTGAAAAATCAGATGAATACCGTACACTTGTCAAATATTTGTGTATAAAAATGTTATTCAAATAATGAAAAAATGTTATACTTACACATTTCTGGTATACGTGTAAAACTTCTTCTTGAGGAACTCCAGATTTTCCCACACGGGCTTCCTTCCACAAAACATGTGCAGGAAGAGATGTTTCTGAACTTTCCTCCTTCTGCAGCTACACATTAAGTCATACAATTTGATCAGATAAAACTAATATATGATGAACAAATTTGTTATCGCAATTTAAAAATACTTACCATGGATTGTTCTAACCGTCCATATCCGACACGTCCTTTTCGGTACGGATATGCGGGACTTGATGCTCTTTCCCGATTTGTAGCACTTATTCTTTGAAAAACCGGGTCTTGTCTTTTGTATTTGAAAGCTTCCCATTCTTCAGCCGATATCAAACTTTCATATTTTTTGGGAAGCTCCGCATCCACAAAATTACCATCCGCATCCTTAAGGAACTTGGATGATAAAAATGTCCGAAACCCTCTTAGAAGCTTTCCGGGCAATTTCATACAAAAACCTCTTCTTTCTTCTTCGATGTTAAAACATCGCTAAGAAAAACATACAGATTGATAGTTAGTATCGGTAATTGAAAAAACATAATTGATACCGTATAATTAAGGGCCAAATGATTGTACCTTTATCTCACTCCAAATTTTTTCTTTGGACTCATTCAGCTCTTTGTTTCTCCAATCATCACATGTAATGGGAATTTCATTCCTTACTAGTGCACCGATAAAACTAGTTAAAGTATGCCCATTAGGTTCTATAAGCTGTCCCTGGGTGCTCCAATAGACATCTAGTATGATGCCTCGAGATCTTCCTTGGACCACCCTTCTCATTACTGTGATGCCTCTTCAAATTTCTTCTTCCGCGGATACTTTTTTAGGAACTTCCTCATGTTGGTCATCAGCCATGTCTAACCTGTAATAAACCAAGGAAACCATCAAATATCAAATATAACTTATAATCAAAGCAATTGAAAACAAAAAAAATAAAGAAATCATGCATTATCATATATAACTTATAATCAAAGCAATTGAAAACAAAAAAATAAAGAAATCATGCATTATCAGATATAACTTATAATCAAAGCAATTGAAAACAAAATTATAATGAAATCATGCATTATCACATATAACTTATAATCAAAACAATTGAAAAAATAAAACAAAGAAACCATGGATAATTTACCTAAGTCACTAACATCTCTTTCTTTTCTTTGTTGGAATATTAATCACTTGTTTCTTAGCAATGCGTACGGATGAATTGATCCAAATTCCCTCATTATGATCGTTTCTTATATATGACTCATCCGGTATAAGATCCTCAACTTCATCATTTCTATTCAACTCATTCCGTCTAATGCATGACTCATTCTCAACATCAATATCACATTGATCGACACCGCTTTCATCAGTCACTTTGTTAGAGAAAAGCACTATAGACCATTTTGTACTCTTCGGGTCATTCACATAGAACACTTGTTTAGCTTGAGATGCTAGAATAAAAGGTTCATCTTTGTACCCCACCCTAGTAAGATCAACTTGCAAAAATCCAGACTTATCCATTCGTATGCCACTACTATTCACCCACTTGCAACCAAAGATGGGAATCTGAAACTTCTCGTAATCAAACACCCAAATGTGCTCAATAACTCCAAAATATGACAAATTTGCATATTTGGGGTTTAAGTCCTTCATACTTGATATATGCATTGCTTCAGCTAGCACGGTGACACCACTATTTTGCATAGTACTCTTATCATCTTGTTCTTTGGTATAAAATGTGTATCCATTAATTGAATATGCGCTATGAGAAAACACATGCAAACTTGGACCATACGCCAAACATCTCAACCTTTCTGTTACCGAAGAAGGATCTGAAGAGCGCTTCAAATAAATATGATCCTTCAACCATTGTATGAAACTTTGATTGTGCTCTATAACTATCCAATTTTCATTTCTGTTCGGATTTAACCTTCGGAGTACATCCTTGTGCATTTCAACATATGGCTCAACCTCATTATTATTGTGCAGAACATACAAATGAACTTGATCCCGTTCATCCCTTGATATTGTCACAATTTTATTCCCAATTAATTTTTTACCTTCCATTTTGTCGAAAATCTGAGCTCTGGGGAGTCCAATCGATTGAACGTTAGACAAATATTCAGTACAAAACTCAACAGCTTCTTCAACAATGTATCGTTCAACAATACAACCCTCTGGTCGACTTCGGGATTTCACGTACCCTTTTAATATTTTCATATACCGTTCAGCAGGGTACATCCATCTTATATAAGCTGGTCCACACAATTGTGTCTCTTTCACAAGATGAACAACTAAATGAACCATTATGTCAAAAAAAGACGGAGGAAAATACATTTCAAGCTCACACAAGGTAATTACAATCTCTTTTTGTAGTGTTGGTAAGATCTCGGGATCGATCACCTTACTACAAATTGACCTAAAGAAAAAACACAATTTAGTTATGGAACATCTTACTTTTTCTGGCAAAATAGAACGTATACCGATCGGTAGAAAATGTTCCATTATAACATGACAATCATGTGTCTTCAAATTCTTCAACTTGAGGTCTTTCATAGAAACAAGTCTTCTGATATCAGATGAGTATCCTTCTGGAACCTTAACTTCACTCAGAGACTTACACAAATTTTTTTTCTCCTTTCTAGATAAAGTAAAAGCAGAAGGTGGTAGATATGTTCGTCTTCCTTTCTTCACGGGTGCTAATTCAGTTCTCATTCCCATTTTTAACATGTCCTCCCTTGCTTTAAGGCCATCCTTAGACTTTCCTTTTATATTGAGTAATGTACCGATAACACTTTCAAATACGTTTTTTTCAATATGCATAACATCGAGAAATGTCTCACGTACAAAGACTTCCAATATGGCAATTCAAAAAATATCGACCTTTTCTTCCACCCACCTTTCACAATCTTATGTGCAAAAGGCTTGCCAAACTCAGTACGCACATCTTTCACCTTTTCAAAAACTTGTTCACCTGACAATGCGGGTGGAGCTCTACGATGTTCGGTGTCTCCATTGAATGCTTTTCTCCACCCACGGTAGTGATGTTTAGAATGTAAGAATCTACGATGACTGAGAAACACATTCTTCTGGCAAAGTTCCAATCGAATCGTATCGGTTCCGTCTTCACAAACAGGACACGCACGTTGACCTTTAATGCTATACCCAGATAGATTCCCGTATGCTGGAAAATCATTAATTGTGCCAAACAACATCGCCCTCAAATTGAAACTTTCTTTCCTATATCCATCATAAACCTCCACACCGTTCTCCCACAAAATCTTTAAATCTTCGATCAGAGGTGTCAAGTATACGTCTATGTCATTACCTGGTTGTTTAGGCCCAGAGATTAACATAGATAACATCATGTACTTACGCTTCATACATAGCCACAGAGGTAGGTTATAAATCATAAGAATCACAGGCCATGTGGTATGTGAAATACTTTGAAGACCATGTGGGTTAATTCCATCAGTAGATAATGCCAATCGAAGGTTTCTTGCTTCTGATCCAAACTCAGGATAATCATTATCAATCTTCGACCACTGTGGTGAATCAGCCGGATGCCGATACTTTCCATCAGTAATTCTTTCATCTGCATGCCAAGTAAGATGTCTTGCATCGGTTTCACTACGAAACATGCGCCTAAATCTCAGAATTATCGGAAAATACCATAAGACTTTTGCGGGAGATAATCTTTTCTTATATCGAGACAAACCGCATTTAGGGCACTCAGTTAACGTTGCGTATTCGTTACGAAACAAAATGCAATCGTTAGGACAAGCATGTATCTTATCATAGCTCATGCCAATAGAGCACAACATTTTTTTTGCCTCATAGGTTCGATTAGGAAGAACATTATCATCCGGTAGCATTTCTCTCATAAGGGCCAACAACTCTGTGAAACTTTTATCGGACCATCCATTGCCCGCCTTTAAGTTGTACAACTTTAATACCGCAGAAAGTCTTGAGAATTTAGTGCAACCTTTGTACAACGGTTTCTCTGCATCGCTTACCATCCTCTCAAACATTTCAGGACAATCATGAAGATCTTCTTCCAGTGCTTCTACAATCTCTTCAACTCGATCACAATCATATGTTTCCGTGTCTTTGTCGTATGAAGCATAGGTCGTATTACTTTTTCCACTCGATTCAACATTCCCGTTAATTTTCTCACCATGAAATATCCAACACTGATAACTTTGATCAAATCCATGCCTCAACAAATGCGATTTCAATCCATGTGCGTCAACCTTACCAATATAACAACAACGCAAGCAAGGACAATGCATTCGTCCGGGGTTTTCAGCGTGTTGAACAACATACTTAACGAATTCCGCAACCCCACTCTCGTACTCTTTGGTCATTCGATCGGCACAGATCCATGTTTTATCCATGGTTTTCCTACTTATTAAAGTAAACAATCAATCCAGATGAAAATACATAACTAAGGTAGTATCTTTGAATAACTAAAGTAAACAATAGAATATCACTATTTTCCATCTCATATTATCTCACTCGAATCTTTTCATCAATTCAAAGAAAAACTAAATTAATGAAGTCTTTCCACCATCCATGAGGAACTACTTTAATATATATATATATATATATATATATATATATATATATATATATATATATATATATATCATCCATAATTTCAGTATGAAACTTATCATCCTAAGTGAAACAAAAAACAAAGTCTTATGATTTGCACTCTTCTTGATAAACTAATTAGAATCATCCTAAGTGAAACAAAAAGCTTGCTAAATCAGGGAAACACGCAGAGTTATGGAATGTACCCAAACCAAACAACCACAACCAGAACAAAAATACTGATTTTTCCCTAAAAACATCAAAACTGAGTTATGAAAAGTACTGATTTTTCCCTAACCAACCACAACCAGAACAAAAAGCTTGCTAAATCAGAACAAAAAGCTTGCTGAGTTATGAAAAATACTGAACTTTCCCTAAAAACATCAAAACTGATATTTCCCTAAAAAAATCAAAACTGAAACACATACCGTAATGAGATTCTTCAAACACTTTCAGAAATGAACGATTCAACTCTTGCAATGCCTGAAACGAAGAACTGAAGAAATGAAGAAATGAAACTGCAATGAATGAATGAAGAAGAACTGAAACCGATTGAATGAAAAAGTGAAGAAATGAAGAACATACCACAATCAAGAACGAACGATTCAAACACTTTCAATGACTGAAACAATGTATGCGATTTCACTTTCTCTGTTAGGGTTCGCTTTCGCTGTTAGGAGGGAAAACAGAAAGAACAGAGAACGAAAATAGAAGTCTGAATTTTAATTTTAATAAGACCTTAGACAACGCTTTTGGGAAAAGCGCTTTCTAAGGTATACCTTAGACAGCGCTTTCCAAAAGCGCTTTCTAAACCCCCTCCTTAGACAGCGCTTATGGTTTTATTTTTTTTTAAATTTAAAAACTTTAAACAGCGCTTTATCAAAAGCGCTGAATAAGGTGAATATTTAAAAGCGCTTTCTATAAGCGCTGTCTAAGGGGGGGGGGGTCTTAGACAGCGCTTTTAAAAAGCGCTGTCTAAGACCCCCCCCCCCCCTTAGACATCGCTTTCATTATTTTTTTGGAACATTTTCCGTGTTTTATTTTATTTTTAACCTTAGACAGCGCTTTCTCTTAAAAGCGCTGTCTAAGATGCGCTGTTAAAAAGCATTTTTGGTGTAGTGGTTGCTCTTTCACTGAATCTTGTAAGCAGGCCCCGATCTTGACTTCTTTCACTTCTTCTTCTGTACCAAGATTAACTGTTTCGACCTCCTCTTGTTGAGGAGTCCTCTTGCCTTAACAACCTAGCTAGCTCTTCAGGTAGCTCATAATCTTCTTCAACCCCTTCATCGGCTTGATTGATTGGATTGTCAAAGTCATACGAAGTCATAGTTGTGTTGTTGCCGGTGCAATCTGAAAGGCACTCTCTGCAAGGGTTTAGATTGGTTTATTTTAGTGATCAATTTTATCTTATTTAGAAAAAGGTGAAATGAAGTTATCATTTTGAAAAACATTGTCATTTTTATTTTTGTACAAAAAGAAAAATGAAAAACAGTGAACGGAAAAGGAAAATACTCATTTGCAAAAGATGTCCGATATTCATTGATTGATCTTTTTGCACAAAATTACAAGATGGCCCGATTACAAAATGAGTCTTGACATCTTGGGCAAGATGCAAGACTTGATGCATGCTTACAAATACAGGAAATAATAATTACTCTGCAGGAGTAACCCTTATAATTTCCTAGGAAGACCAGTTTGAGACATGGCTCCCCGGGGTCCTTGGACGTATCCAGCTCTCTAGGTTGCGCTCATCTTCCGACTCATCTTCTAAGTTGTTTACAGCATCCAGGGTGAGCATCCCCCCGCTGACAAAATTGGGCTCTTTAGCAGCCTCTGATTGATCTTGTTGAGTTGGTTTGTAACCCAATCCAAATCTGTTTTCTTTCTTCTCCATGGGCAGCAACTTGCCCCAGCCTTGGGCACTACCCTCTTCAACAACCTTCCGGGCTTGCTGATATGACGTTATGGAGGTTCCCAGTATAGTAGATGCTTCATTAATGTTCAGGGCCTCAAACCCCTGGCTCATGGTTTCATGGATTTCTCCATCCATTTCTATGTACTTATACGTAGCCAGATGGCTAACAAAGATGTCTTCTTCCCCACAGATGGTGATGGACTGGCCTTCCCACTCGAATTTCAGCTTCTGTTGAAGGGTAGATGTAACAGCGCCAGCGGCATGGATCCAGGGTCTACCCAACAAACAGCCGTAGGCTGGCTGAATGTCCATCACATAGAAGGTAATTTTAAAAGTCTACGGGCCAATCATCACAGGCAGGTCAATCTCCCCAAGCACTGATCTTCTAGAGCCATCAAATGCTCTCACCACCAAATTACTCGGATGCAGTGCCAAGCCATCATACTCTAGCTTCACTAAGGCTTTCTTTTGTAGGACATTGAGTGACGACCCAGTGTCCACCAGTACATGAGATAAAATAGCACCCTTACATTCCAAGGTGATATGTAAAGCCTTGTTGTGGTTACGTCCCTCTGTTGTTAAGTCAGCATTGGTAAAACCCAGTCCATGACTGGTTTGACATTTGCCACCACAGTTTCTAGCTGATTAACGGTAATCTCCTCTGGCACATATGCTGCATGCAGGACTTTCAGTAATGCATTCCTGTGAGCTTCAGAACACATCAATAGTGATAATATGGAGATCTTTGAGGGAGTTTGGTGAAGCTGATCCACCACCTTGTAATCACTTCTTTTTATGATTCTCATAAACTCTTCTACATCTTGTTCAAAAGATGTCTTCTGAGTTTCCCTGACAGTCGGCTCTTCAGGAACCACACTCTTTCCCTTTGCTTTGGCAGCAGCTTCTGCTTCGGCATTAGATCTTTGCACTTGTGAGGCAAAAAGGCGTCCGCTTCTGGTGAAGCCTCCGCCTCCCCTAACATTATCAATCTGTGGAGAAGAGGTTGATGAATCCAAAGTGATTTTCTCCCCGTTGCAGTAAAGATCAGAGCCATAATGCCAAGGTATGTCATTACTACTTTCATAAGGAACGGGTCCAGGCACCGTAATAGTAACTGGACTTACTGCTGCAGAGGAGGGTACTGTTATGGTGTGCAGATCATAGTAAATTGTGACTGGCGATCTGGTAGGAGGTGCCACTGTTTGTTGTTGAAAATTGTTGCTGGGAGGAACATCTGATGGGTCATAATAGATTGTAACTGCGGAGACATCTTCATTAAGTCTTGCTGGTGTTGTAGAAGATTCTGCTGAATAAATGGATGCTGATGTTGTAGAAGAAAGGGTCGTTGACATTTGATTTGTTGAAGTGATGGATGGAGCCATTACTGATGATATCGATGAATCGGTAGGGATGATTGTTGCTGCTGTTGTAGAAGAATCAGGAATTGTTGTTAAAGGAATTGATGGATTTGTAGGCGCCGTTGTTGAGATCTGAAGGATTCCATCCTTGATAAGACCATCTATGTCGCTTCTCAAATTATCACACCCATTGACTGCAATGTTGCAATACCCACAACCGAGCTCACACCCGGGGAACACTTGGCACTCTAGAAGCTGAGCTTTAATTTCGACCAAAGGTGTTCGAATTTGTGCAACACTGGTGATCAAGATAGATGGCTTGTCTTCCTCAATGGCATTAAATCTTGGCCCTCCATGATTAGGAATAGGATTTTTGTTGACATTTGGAGGAGGTGCAAAGTTGAGGGCTTTAGAATCCACCAGGTCTTGGACTTTCATTTGCAAGGCCCTGCATTTTTTCGTATTGTGGCCAGGTGCATTGGAGTGGAAAGCACACCTGGCGTTGATATCATAATTCCTTGGGAGATTGGAGGGGTCTAGTGGTGCCAATGTCCTTAACTCAACCAAGTTAAGCTTCAGGAGTTGTGGCAATAAGGCAACATAAGGCATAGGGATAGGGTCAATCACCCTGTTTGCCTGTGGCGGTCTTTGTTGAAAGGGTCGTTGTTGTTGATTTCTATTGTTGTTGTTGTAGGTTCTCTGTTGCGGAAACTGGACTTGCTGTTGATAATGTGGTTGTTGTTGATATGTTGGTTGCTGAGGAATCGGAGCTGGAATTGTGACAGCTGCTACTGATCTGTGGACATACTGAGGTCTGCCCCTGCTGGCATGAATGGCATTTGTCTCGCCGGTTCTTCGAGGTCCCATAAAAGGCTTCCTGGGATTACTAGACGAACTCGCACCATTATCAGAAATTTTTCCCATTTTCAAAAGGCTTTCAATCCTTTCCCCCGCTATAACCACGTCTGCGAAGCTGGTAGAAGAAAAGGCAACCAACCTATCAATGTATGTTCCTTGCAAAGTATTTATGAACATGTCGGCCATTTCTCTTTCCGACATGGGTGGTTGGACAGCAGCAGCAAGCTGTCTCCACCTTTGGGCATATTCCCTGAAGCTTTCTCTGGAGGATTGAGACATTCCCATTAGGAGGGTCCTATTGGGAGCCATGTCCAGATTGTATTGATACTGCCTGATGAAGGCTTCAACTAGGTCCTTCCAGCATCTGATGGTGGCTCTGGTCAGGTGTGAATACCACTCTCTTGAAGCCCCAGTCAAACTATCTTCAAAATAGAACATCCACAGCTTCTCATCCATAGTATAGGCTTTAAGTCTTCCCAGGAAGGACTACAGGTGGGTTCTTGGACAAGAAGTTCCATTGTATTTCTCAAAGCACGGGGGCTTGAACTTGTGGGGAATTCTCACCCCGTCTACTAATCCCATATCCATTACATCAAAACCCAAGGAGTTTTGAGACTCCAAAGATCTCAATTTCTCAGCAATTTCATCAAACCTCCTATCATAGGCTTCATCCCAAGCTCCCATTACAGTAAACTGCTCTTCTTGAGGATCTTCTTGCAAGATCCTACCTGCAGCAGTGTTGCCCTATACATTCCTTGGGATGTTGGCTTCCGGATCTAGATGAGGTCCAAATACTGGTGGGTTAACATGAGGCTGACCTCCCTCATTATTACTAGTTCCTCCAGTTCCAGGATGAGGTTCCTCGGGAGTTTGTCTTTCTACCAATGCCCTTAACCTTTCTTGGCTCTGGGTCAGGCCAGTCATCACAGTCATGAATTGAGCCATTTGGTTCCTCATCTCCACTCTTTCATTAGCCATCTGAGTTCTGACCTCAGTCAGGTCCGGCTGTACTTGATCCATTTGAATACTAGGAAGGTTGTTGCGAGTAGGGTACCGGTGCGTACGGTTGACAGGGAACACCCGGCGACGAGCAATATTTCCTGAGATCACAACAGAGTTAGAAACAAATAATAACAAAACCTACAAAACAAAACAAGATTAGTATGCAATGCAGTATGCTTATTTGTTTTCCAAGGTATCCGGCTATGCTCTTGGTTTTGACCTTTCCAGACCCCGAGGAAGATGCTTGATGTTGCTTTGAGAAACCCAAATGGAAACAAACTAAAATATATTACAAAATGGTGAACAATACATAGTTTGTTTTACAACATATACCCCTAGAGGGTCAAAGTACAACAAAAATAAAAGTACATCAAATGGAAATGAACAACAAGCAAAGAAGTCAAACATCTAATCCAAACTCATCCTCTTTGACCTCTTTCAAGAGTGCCTCAGTCACTGGACCAGCTGAGTGCTCTGTAATGGTCCTTATGAGGAGGTTCCTGGTGGCAATGGCAGTGGTCAGCTTCTTGTGCCTGTCCTGGTCCTTTGACCTATTCAATCCAGCCCTAAGCTTCAACTCTGAAATCTCCTTCTGGGCTGCCAACAAAGCCTTCTGCTACTTCTTTTCATTGGCCTCTAACTGTTCAATCCTGGCCTGAGTTTTCTGGTCTTCTTGTGTCCGGGCTTCAGTGATCCTGACCCACCTAGCCTGACTCTCTTGCAGATATAGCTCAGTCTTAGCCTGCTGAAACTTGGCTTCTTTACAGGCATTCTTCAATATTTGCTCCCCAGCCCTTGCTTTCTTGATGTAGTCCTCTGTCTTCTCAATTTTATCCAGATGCTCCACCCTAAGATTTTCCAACCTCTCAATGTCCAGACGGCCATCACTCCTTTCCCAAAGAGTTTTCTTCAGAGCTTGAGACAGATTCTCATTCCTTTCCTTCAGCTTCTCAAATTCTTCCAGGCTGACAGTTGCTGCTGGCTGTACTGTAGATGGTCCAGGTATGTCCTCAATGGTGAAAGGCATTCCAGTGATTTGAGCTCTAGTACGGGACCAATCATAGTACTGAGTTGAAGCAACATTATTACACCTCCCTAGAATAGCCATCCCTTTTGTCTGGATGTTGTCCCAAGCCCAGGATGCTTGTCTGATAGCAGCTAGATTAGGTTTTATTTCACAATACAGGGTCTCAGCTAAATCTTGCACTCTGGGAGGGTGAACCAAAGCATAGCCCAGTTGTCTCTTAAACAGCAAAGGATTGTAGTTGATTCAACCCTTTACTCCTATTAGAGGCACATTTAGGTATTTCCCACAGCTAGTGATAATGTCCTTGCCTTTGGTGCTCTGGGTGCACCACATTATATCATCTGAAGTCAAAGCAATGAGCCTCTTGGCCCAATTCTTCTGCTGGTGAGGATTCAAAAAGGTATCTGCCTTAGGTAGGTGTCTGAGCAGCCAGGTGTGAAACAAAGGAGCACAACATCTTACCAACTTCCCCCTTTGTTTCTCATTCCTCTGATGGATGGAATAATAGAAATCTCCCAGCAATGTGGGTACTGGGTTCCTCAGAAGGAAAAGATGAATGGAATTCTTGCTGATAAATTTGGGCTCATCTGCAAACAGTATAACCCCATATATGCTGAGGGCTAACAGTGCACAGACTGCCCTCCATTCTCCCAAGGAGGCCTTCAGGATGGCCTGAGAAATCAAGAAGTCCAAGTGAAGACCAGGGATTCCAGCCTTTGTTGTCATGCTTTGTTCAATCAAGGAAGGCTCCAGGTACAGTGCTTTTGCTACTTCTCCATTGCTGGGAAAAGTCGTCTCTGGGTTGAAGGGGATTCCACCCCTGACAGGTACTCCAATCAATGATGAAAACTCCTCTAGTAGAGGTCCTAGCTGAAAGTCTGGGAGTGTGAAGCATCTCAAAGGAGGGTCATAAAACTGCAAGCATGTGTGGATCATGCTCCTCTGAGAAGGGTCAAGGTCCATAACCATATCCAGGATACCTCCATAATGTTCTCTGAATAATGGGATGTGGTCAGGGGTGATAAGTGACTGGACCTGCCTGATACCAGTCAGCACATGCTCAAAGAAATGGTAAGATATGTTGCTCTTCCTAGGAGTAGTCATGAATGCTGAAGAGGATAGGTGCTGATGGAGATCAATACTGATACTGGAGATGAACCACTGACAGGCTGATGCTGGTGATGATAAGAACAGTTGAAGCAGATAACTGATGAAGTAAAGGTCTATGCAGATGAAGGGGTCAAAACCAAGCCAGATGCAATGTGGACACCCTGAAAAACAAATAAACAAAAGTTAAATGATGCAAATGATGAGTATGCAAATGGTATGCAAGGGTTTGTGATCAAGCTGGATCTGATTATCTGTCTTGATATAAGTCCATGTATGTTCAAGAAATCCAGATGGAGGTTCAGAAATCCAGTAACCAAGGTGGGGAACTCAAATAAAGAGCCACGGGTCCAGGGTTAAATCACAAGAACTGTCCAAAATGAGGTACTCTTAAACAACACAAGAACAAGGTATGATGTGGCCAAGGGTACCTGCAAACCTGTAAACAGCCCAACCCCCTCACATGTAGTGTTCTAGAACAAGGATCTTTAGACTTGGATCAATTATGAGAAGTGTAAACACTTCTAACCCGGAGGTACAGTGTTTACAATAACCAGAAAAGATCCTCCTCTAATTCGCCTCAGTTTCTGAAGGTCGTAATAAAGGTCATCCATACTTAGCAGGCTTCTCAGATAGCCCTAGCACTACAGGAAATCTGTAGCACAGAGTTCTCAAGAAGAAACGCACATCTGAATCGTGTTTCATATTCCCGCACCAGACCGAAATGGAATGGGAAAGAACATGAACCACTCTAGCCTAAGTGTCACTCAGGTCCTAGGTATAGGACCTTAAACTCTCAGAAAAACCCCACCTTCCAAAACAGCAAACCAGATCCAGCAAATTGACAGTATGACAGTATGATGTATAAAACTGTAAAGAAAGCAATAAACAAGATTGTACATAAAGAAATAAAATAAATATATAAACACATATAGCACATAACACCCCTGTAAACACAAATCAAACAAGCGCTAGGAGGAACCCACAAAAAGAACCAGAAGCCCTGGTTACAGTATAAGGTTCCCCAGCAGAGTCGCCAAGCTGTCGCTCCCACCAAATGACACAGGGCCAAGAGGGGTATAGACGCGAACGGTCGGCGAAAGGAGAGAGAACACACAAGGGTGAACTCAAAAGAAAAGAGTCGCCGGCTAGGCATTTTTATCCCGGAGGAAAGGTAATGCTGCATAGACCTAGAAAGATATGGATAAGACGGTTGCGAACCAGAGAGACTGAGAAAGGGGGTTGGTTACAACCTGGGAAGGTATTAGCACCCAGATTGTCCGTCGTACTCGACGGGATCCATGCTTAAAATATTTGTGTTTTAAAGGGGTAGTGTCAGTGCAATCTGTGTATCAAAGCTGGAAAGAATGCAAGTGTCAGTGTAAAAGAAGTGTGAAGTGTATAAGAGAAGTGTCAGTGTAAGAAAAGAATAAAGCTCAAGACTATGAGGCTTAAAGAATAATGCTGGAAGGAGGGGGGATGTACAGAGACTTTTGTTCGATAACTGTTAAGTTATGCCTACGTATCCTCTCGTGCAATGAGGAAGTCAGAACACCGTAGTTCGACTCAAAGAGACTGAAAGGTAAATTGACTTGTGAACTACTTACTTGCCTATGCTCAAGTGTATGACCTGTCTGGCTCAGGTGCAAACTTTCTTGCATTAGACGGAAGAAGCAAGTTCTCGTATGTGAGTGAAGATGATGAGAAAAGAATCCCGAAGGAGACGATTATTGTTTGTTTTGGGTGTTTTCAGTCTTTTATTTGTTTTTGAGGTTTGTCATAAGAAAATGTGCTTAAGCCTAAACCAAGGGTTAGTAAACTCATCACAACCTCCCTCTGATTAGGGGTAATGAGAATACCTTAAGTATGAAGTAAACACCTCACACTTAACCACCATGATGTAGGATTAAGATCATTAACCTACTTGCAATTATTTAGATGTTTTTTTGGAGTTTTTGTTTAGTGTTAAGTAATGAGTTTAAGCCATAATCAAGGATTTAATGGACTCATTACACCATCCTAATAGAAGGATAATAGATGAGAACATTTAAGCTGAGGAAGGCTCCTCAACTTAATCCATGATTAGGGATTAACCTCATGACAAAACAAAGCCTTTATTAAAGTGGATTTTAGTTAATGATATGGTTAAGAAGTGAATTTTAGGGTTTGTAAGACAACTTGAGGAGGACTTGTCCATTAACACTAGGGTTAGTCCTTCTTAACCAATCAAGGAAGAATTAGAACCCTAATGCAAGGCCCAAGTTACAAGCTTGATGTCTTAGTGATTATTAAGTGAATTGATTAAAGGATTTAAACAACATTAAGGGTTTAACACTTAGGATTAAAGTTATACACTCCGTCCTAATAGAAGGATGCAGGCATAAGCTTAATCACAAAGCCTTAAAACCTTTAGGGTTTAGTCCTTGATTATGAGATGAGATGAGAAGACACAAAGATGACACAAAGGTAAAAGCTAAATGGGGGACTAATCAAACCCTAATTATTATCATACTTGGAGATCCTAGGGTTAGTGAGGCTTAAGAGAGAAATAATCTTCAAAGAGCCACCAAGGAAAGAAGCAGATGAAAGGAGAAAGAAGCAGAGAGAAGCAAGACAACTTGCTTCACTTAAGAAGACAAGTTGCTTGAAGGAAGAAAGTGGGGAGGAGCATGAATGAGCAAGCTCACTCTAATACACATACAAAATGCAGCAAAGAAGGCATATAAGAGATGAAAAGAGATTGTGAGAAGTGAAGGCAAATTCACTTCTCAAAACAACTCACCACCTGAAAAGTTAGCAAAAGAAGTGCAATGCAATGAAAATGAGATGAAATGCCATGATGCAAGGCAAAACCAGAAGCATGATCATGATGTTAATGATGCTAAGAGATGATTTAAACACATGTCAAGAGTTGTGGATGATCATACAAGGATGTGGATGCAAATGAAGCAAGCTTTGAACCATGAAGATTCATGAAAGTTTATGAAATGATGTGAACAAATGGCATGGCAAATGAAATGTGCAATGATCAAACATGATTCTAATATGCCCTAAGATGTCTTATATGTCCTAAGGATGCACAAAATGTCATGGCAAGTTCTTAAATGCAAGCAAATGAGAGATGGATGCAAAAGAAGGCACAAATTAGGGTTTATGAACAACATCCAACACAAAATTCAAAATCAGAAGCATAAGGCATGATAAAAAAATGAAAATGGGATCAAAGGAACCCTAACCCTACACAAGTTCACTACCCAAAGGAGGGGACCTAACTCTTAACCTAGTGCAAGTTATGAATTTCTCAAGTCAATTAGTGTTTTGGGATACCTCACAATGAAAAATACAAAACAAATTGAAAATGAAATATGAATTCAAGCCAATTTTATCCTATAAACTACATGCTATGAAGAATGCAATGCAAGAAGAACCATCATCAAAATCTCAAAGGTTAGGCATAATGGATTTTTTCAAGTTTGAACAAAAATATTGCCTTTAAACAAATTTAATTCCAATGAAAATTGTCAAAATGCATCAAGAACCAAAAATAAATTTGTTCTGAGAGTTTGATAATGTTTCTAAATGTTTTAAAATGCAATGTGAATTTTTTGGTGATTTTTAAATACCTAAATGCATTTTTTAATTAATTAATTTTCATTAACTAATTAAAAATAACCATTTAAATGATTTAAAAATAATTTTTAATCCAAAAAATAAAAATAAAAGTATTTTTGGGTTCTGGAAATTAATGAAATGTTTGACAAAAATTTTCAGAATTTTACAATGTATTTTCCTATTTTAAAAAATTCGTGTAAATAAAATGAAAAAGAAAAGAAATAAAATTAAAATAAAAGAAAGTAAGCCAAAGGAGAGGTCAGGATTTGATCTGGGTTTGAAGGTGTTGACTTGGCGCCACATCCAATGGCCCAAGTTCAAACCTGGCTAAATCCAATAATTAAATTAATTAAACATTATTAAGTCAGGATTAGGGCTAATCATGAAATCCCAGCCATCCAACACACGCGGGAAAGAGCTATCGCACGGCCTACATTCAAACTCTCATTAATTACACTGCTAAACCTAATTAGGGCTAATCAAACTCAGATGGCCGGAACAGTGTTCCGGTCGTCTTCTCTGGCGAACCAAAAACCCTAGATTCTTCTACAGGTTACCAAACATGAAATTTCTTCCACCAAAATGATCCTCTCATCAATCTAAACCTAAACCCTCATCTCAAATTCATTTATTTTCTCTCACAAGCCTGAATCGAAACAAAATATGAAACACGGGCAAATGTTCAGAGATGTCATACATGCTGGTTTCTTCACCATTTCAAAAAATAAATACATATTCATGATCAGGAGAACACATAGCATCATAAAAGAACTTAAAAATTAACTTCTGGGAAAAATGTTCTTCATGTTACCTGAGATGAAGCTTTCCTGATTTTGAGCTTTCTGGCCTCAAACTTTGTGCAATCCTGCTTCCTTGAACCTCCTGATGATGGAATGAAGCTTATAAAACTTGGGGAGTGGCTAGTTTGAATGATTCAGCTCTGGTGTAGCAGAAATGGGGGTCTTTGTGTGTGATGTTTCATGCTGTTTTAGGGGGTGATTCTTGTTCTATGAGTAATTTGTGGCTTGTGGGTGAAGATATTTTTGATGTTTGAAGGCTGTGTGAAGAGATTCGAAGAGGAGAAGTTTTTGACAGATTTTGTGGATGCTGGATTGTGGGAGCTTTCTGGCTTGTGTATGGCTTGCTTTTGGATGCTTGAAGTCCACATATTAGACTCTGATTGGGCAGAGAGTTGTTGGTGGCACAGTGTGATTGGCATGGGCAAAAATGCAAAAGTCAAAAGTTTGTGTACTACAAGTATGGGCTGGGACAAAAGAGATCTAAAGGGGTGTCTTGCCTCAGCATGATTTATGGTGAACCATAGGATCAACAAGATGCAGCTGGATGGCTTGGATAGCAAGATGGCATGAGTTTTGCATTTTGCCTTCTTTGAAGTTTCTTGTGAATCATGGCATGAAACCTCATGATTTCTTGGGCAATTTGTGACAAAATGAGTTGTGTGATATTGTTATGATGTTTTGATACCAATTGGAGTTCAATCCAAGCATGAAAGGTCCCTTTTGCAAAGTTTCAATTTTGAAGCCTTCATGAAAAATGCCTTATGCAACTTGTAATCCAAGGCATGGAAATGAAAAATTCTTGGCACAAATCTGACTTTTAGGCATTGCAATGTGTTTGTATGATGGTTAGAAGCCATTTTGAAGTCATGAGAATGCTTGGCATGTGAAATTGCAAGTTTCCCCCTTTGTGCAAAAGTGGAATTTCAATGATTTTATCCAACTTTGCAAGGCCATAACTTTTGATCCAAAATGAATTAGAATGAGTTCTTGTACTTTTTGAAAATGGCAGGATCCATTCTACAACTTTCATGACCAAAGTTTTCTCGTTTGAAACTTTTTTGAATCAATTTGAGGAGGTTGAAAAACTTTCCCAAAATAGCAAGTTTACATTATAAGTCACTTTCCAAAAAAGGCAACTTTGCAAATGGCTTGAAATTCTTCAATTTTGTGAACTTCTAACATCTTCTATGACCAAATAAAGATCATACACATTCAAAATGATGGAGAATACGCTTTGGTTGGGTCATTGGGGGCCTCAGATGCCCTGATTTTGCACTGACTTGCTCAAGAAGTCATCTCCTGATCAGATGCCTTCCCCATTGAATTTCTTCATGAAAATTGATATGCATGATCCTCATAACATATAGAGACCAATAGAAACAAGAATGACCAAAAAATTTGGAGTTATGGCCTCTGAAACCAAAACCCTAATTTTAGGTCATCTGTGTAGTTAAACCTGGCTCTGCTTCCATGCTTTTCCCAGTTCTTGTGATTCTTTGACTTCTTTGATCTTATGAGGATATAATATGATATTTGAACATACATGGAACCTCTTGAGATGATTGAAGACATTTGAAGTGACTCAAATGGCTCAGGGATGTCCCAGATCACAAACCCTAGATGCAGATGACTTAGAATCAATGCAGTGAATCAAAAATGTGGTATGAGATGCTATGATTGATTTTATGAAAATGAAGAGATCACAAGCCATGGTGTGAATGGGTGAGGGAAAATTTGGGGTGTTTACAAATACTAGCCATGGGCTAGGTTTTACTGATGCTGATTTAACTTCAGAAGGACGTCTCCACAACAAAGCTTTGCACATAACCCTGGAGTGCAAAGGAGCTGTCTTATATCATGTGCTTGTAGACACTGGGTCCTCACTCAATGTCTTACCCTAGAAGGCCCTTGTCAAGCTATAGTATGATGGGATAGCTCTCCGGCCAAGTAACCTTATGGTTAGGGCTTTTGATGGCTCTACAAGATCTGTTCTG
The DNA here is from genome assembly GCA_963966055.1 of Lathyrus aphaca. Taxonomy (NCBI): domain Eukaryota; kingdom Viridiplantae; phylum Streptophyta; class Magnoliopsida; order Fabales; family Fabaceae; genus Lathyrus; species Lathyrus aphaca. The sequence goes on from OZ014519.1 coordinate 649,324,036, forward strand.
GGAGAGGTGGAGCTACCAGTGATAATCGGTCCACAAGTCTTCAAGACCATTTTCTATGTGATGGACATACAGTCGGCATACAGTTTTTTTCTAGGTCGACCCTGGATTCACACCACGGGCGCAGTAACATCGACCCTTCACCAGAAACTGAAGTACGAATGGGAAGGACAGATTATCACCATCTGTGGTGAGGAAGACATATTTGTTAGCCATCTGGCTACATACAAGTATATTGAGATGGATGGTGAAATCCATGAGACAATGAGCCAAGCGTTTGAAGCCCTAAATGCTAATGAAGCTACTGGAGTATTGGCTGCATCCCAGGAGGACAGGATGGATACTTCAATCGTCTCTTATCAGCAAGCCCGGAAGGTTGTTGAAGAAGGTACTGCTCAAGGCTGTGGCAAGCTACTGCTAGTGGAAAAGAAGGAAGATAAATTCGGTTTTGGTTACAGACCATTCTGACAAGATCAATCAGAGGCTACCAAGGAGCCCAAATTTGTCAGTGGGGGGATGCTCACCCCAGATGCTGTTAACAATCTGGAAGATGAGGAGAAAAACGACCGCAACCTGGAGAACTGGATACGTCCAAGGATCCCGCGGAACCAAGTCCTTAACCGGTCTTCCCAGGAAATTATAAGGGTTACTCCTGCAGAGTAATTATTATTTCCTGTCCTTTTTAGCATGCATCAAGTCCTGCATCTTGTCCAAGGTGTCAGGACTCATTTTGTAATAGGGTCATATTGTAATTTTATGCAAATGGATTAATCAATGAATATCAGACATCTTTTGCAAACGAGTCTCTTTTTTGCTCACTGTCTTTTCATTTTTTTCACTTTTGTACAAAACAATAAAATGGCAATGTTTTCAAAATAAATAACTTCATTTTCACTTTTTCTAAACAAGATTAAAACTGATCACTAAAACGAACCAATCTCAAACCTTGCAGAGATTATCCTCCAGATTGCACCGACAACAACACTGCTATGACCTTGTATGACTTCGACAATCCGATTAATCAAGCCGATGAAGGGGTTGAAGAAGACTCTGAGTTACCTGAAGAGTTAGCTAGGTTGTTGAGGCAAGTAGAGAAAGGGATCACCCCTCATCAGGAGGAGGTTGAGACAATTAATCTCAGTACCGAAGAAGACTTGAAAGAAGTGAAGATCGGGGCCAGTCTGCAAGATTCAGTGAAGGAACAACTTATTGACATGCTTCGAGAGTACGTTGATGTCTTTGCTTGGTCCTATCAAGACATGCCAGGTATGGACACTGATATTGTTATGCACAAGCTGCCTTTGAAAGAAGATTGTCCTCCAGTGAAACAAAAGCTACGTCGTACTCGTCCAGATATGGCCATGAAGATTAAGGAGGAGGTACAAAAACAGTGGGACGCCGGTTTCCTTGCTGTAACTAGTTACCCGCCGTGGGTCGCTAATATTGTACCAGTGCCAAAGAAGGATGGAAAAGTACGGATGTGTGTGGATTACCGGGATCTGAACAGAGCTAGCCCGAAGGATGATTTTCCTTTACCTCACATTGATGTATTGGTCGACAACACGACTCAGTTCTCGGTGTTCTCCTTCATGGATGGTTTTTCAGGGTATAATCAGATCAGAATGTCACCCGAAGACATGGAGAAGACTACCTTCATCATACCTTGGGGCACATTCTGTTACAAGGTAATGCTTTTTGGACTGAAGAATGTCGGTGCTACTTATCAACGGGATATGGTAACGTTATTCCACGACATGATCCATAAAGAAATTGAATGTTACGTGGATGACATGATTGCCAAGTCCCTCACTAAAGAAAACCATTTGGTAAATTTGTTGAAATTGTTCAAGCGTCTGAGAAAGTATCAGCTGAAGCTAAACCCCAACAAGTGCACATTCGGCGGTAAGCTGCTGGGATTCATTGTAAGTGAAAAAGGAATCGAAGTTGATCCTGACAAAGTCAAAGCCATTCAGGAGATGCCTGCACCTAGGACTGAAAAAGAAGTTCGGGGGTTCTTAGGTAGATTGAACTACATATCAAGGTTCATATCTCAACTTACTGCAACCTGTGAGCCTTTGTTCAAATTGTTAAGAAAGGAACAAACGGTCAGGTGGAACGAAGACTGCAAGAAGGCTTTTGACAAAATCAAGGAGTACTTACAAGAACCTCCAATTCTTATGCCTCCAGTTGAAGGAAGACCTCTAATAATGTACATGACAGTATTAAAAGGATCAATGGGGTGTGTGTTGGGCCAGCATGACGAGTCTGGTCGAAAAGAGTATGCAATATACTACCTAAGCAAAAAGTTTACCGACTGTGAAAAACGTTATTCACTGCTCGAGAAAACTTGTTGTGCTTTAGCGTGGGCTGCTCGCCGACTAAGACAGTATATGTTGACTCACACTACCTTGTTGATCTCAAAGATGGACCTCGTCAAGTACATATTTGAGAAGCCAACACTTACCGGAAGGGTTGCAAGATGGCAAATGATTCTGACAGAATATGACATTCAGTACACATCTCAAAAGGCCATCAAAGGCAGTGTACTGTATGACTATCTAGCTTAGCAACCCATTGATGATTACTGGCCAATGAGATTTGACTTCCCTGATGAAGACATCATGTTCCTGAAAGCAAAAGATCATGAAGAGCCTGTTCACACTGAAGGGCCTCACCTAGAAGAAGAGTGGACGATGATGTTTGATGGGGCTGTCAACATGAATGGTCGTGGAGTTGGTGCAGTGCTCATTACACCTAAAGGAGTTCATATGCCTTTCTCGGTAAAACTCACCTTTGCATGCACTAATAACGAAGCTGAATACGAAGCCTGTATCATGGGTCTTGAGGAAGCCATTGACCTCAGGATCAAGACTTTAACTGTATTCGGAGATTCAGCTTTGGTAATCAATCAGACCAATGGCAAATGGTACACTCACCAAGAGCATCTGATTCCATACCGTGACTATACGAGGAGATTATTGACTTTCTTCACAACAGTCAAACTTGAGTATATCCCTCGGGACGAAAATCAGTTCGCAGATGCTTTAGCTACCATTTCCTCCATGATCAAGGTTCAAACTGCCAATTATGTGCCTCGGATTTCGGTATCCAGACTAGACCGACCAGCGTATGTGTTCTCCGTGGACATTGCTAAAGATGACAAGCCTTGGTTTCACGACATCAAATGTTTCTTAGAGGATTAAACATACCCACCTGGGGAATCATCCAATGATAAGAATACATTAAAAAGGCTGACTGGTAGTTTCTTCCTTAATGTTGATGGTTCATTATACAAGCGAAACTTTGATATGGTTCTTCTCAGATGTGTTGATAAGAAAGAAGCAGACTTGCTGATGCACGAGGTGCATGAAGGATCTTTCGGTACCCATGCTGGAGGACATGCAATAGCTAAGAAATGATTACTATCAGGTTACTACTGGATCACAATGGATGCAGACTGTTGTGCTTATGCTAGGAAGTGCCATAAATCCCAAATTTATGCAGATAAAGTGCATGCGCCTCCAAATCCTTTGAACGTCATGTCTTCACCTTGACCCTTTGCCATGTGGGGCATTGGCATGATTGGAAAAATTGAACCGACTGCTTCAAATGGCCACAGATTCACCCTGGTAGCCATTGACTATTTCACCAAGTGGGTTGAAGCAGCTTCGTATGCAAACGTCACCAAGCAAGTGGTAGCCAGATTTTTGAAAAGAGACATCATTTGTCGATATGGAGTACCCGAGCGAATCATTACTGATAATGGTTCCAATCTGAACAACAAAATGATGGAAGAACTGTGTCGGGACTTCAAAATCCAACACCACAACTCTTCTCTTTACAGGCCAAAGATGAATGGCGTTGTTGAGGCAGCAAACAAGAATATCAAGAAGATTGTGCAAAAGATGGTGGTTACTTACAAAGACTGGCATGAGATGTTACCATTTGCCTTGCATGGGTACCGAACCTCAATCCGAACATCCACTGGGGCAACACCGTATCAACTTGTGTATGGTATGGAGGCAGTCCTACCTGTTGAAGTTGAATTACCCTCCTTACGGGTACTGATGGATGTCAAGCTGAATGAAGCAGAATGGGTCCGATCTCGGTACAATCAACTGGATCTGATCGAAGAAAAGAGATTAGCTGCAATCTGTCACGGGCAGTTATATCAGAAAAGGATGAAGAAAGCCTTCGATCAGAAAGTCAGGCTTCGGGAATACCAAGTGGGAGATCTTGTGCTGAAGAGACTTCTTCCTCCTCATACAGACCACAGGGGCAAGTGGACTCCAAATTACGATGGTCCATTCATAGTAAAGAAAGTTTTTTCTGGTGGAGCACTGATGCTCACTACTATGGATGGTGAAGATTTCTTATCCCCTGTGAATTCAGATGCAGTTAAAAAATACTTCGCATAAAATGACCCGCTGGACATAAAAATAGAATGTAAGTCCAGGCAAAAATAAGGCATCCCGGCGAGTCAAAAACAGAATAAAAGACTCGGGCAAAACTAAGGGGAAAATCAAAAAAATGTACACCCGCTGAGTTGAAAAGCCACATTGGACAACTCAGGCAAAATGGGTATCCCGGTGGATTGAAAACCCGAAAGGGCGATCCACGCAAAATAAGGGAATAAGCGAACAACTGCATTCTGAATTCATTTGTATCACTTACAACATGGCAAGCTTCGAAAGGATAAAGCATCGGTCAGAATCAACCTTCTTCAGAATGCAAGATGAGAAGAACGTCAAGGTCATACGGGTCATAGCAAGGGAAGCTCACCGAAGCGTCGTCAATGTTGCCAGCATTTTTACTTTTCTCATTTTGTAACAATCTCCTCATTTCAGGGGATCTGTTTCTTTGACTGTATTTTCCAATTCAGGGCACCCAGATTAATAAAATCAGAATTTTCAATCACACTTCGTCTTGTACATTTTTATTTTGTTTGCAAAATGTCAAAATATCCATGATATAATATTCGCATAAAACAAATGAGCCATTCTCAATAAATGCTCGCAGGAAATATATTTACTCTCAGGAATATCTAACTCCTATGACGGAATCCGGTAAGGGATACCTCGAGATACTTCTGTGTTTCTCTGTCTTAACAGGTTGCATGTATTCAATACGCAACATGGGGCATGCCAAGCATCACTTCCCCAACATACCTCCTCCAAGGAGCATCTGAAATGTTCTTCCCCAACAGAGTTGTCAAAACTTCCTCATCCCTAGCACAGGTTTACTCAACAGGAGCATCTCCAACATATCTCCCCACAGAGTTCCAGACTCTATCCGGAAGAGCAACGCCTGAATTTCTTACACAACAAAGTGAAGAAAGTCTCCTCATCCCCAACTGGGTTTTCTCACTACCGGATAGATCTATCAGTGATCTAATCCCCAAGCAGAACCATATGTTTTATTAGATCTACCAATGATCTCATCCTCAGCTAGGATATCCTTCTAAGCAGATCAGTCGGAGATCTTCACGGCAGCGGGATCCGAATCCTGGATCGGTTTCTCTTGCATAATCATAGCATTCACATCATATTTCCCTACAAAGCATAGCATTCTGTTTAACACGGAGCATTACGGTAAAAATCAAACATATTTCATGATCACAAGTCAGGTTTTGAACCAGTCACCTGTAAATACCAACAGTACCTCATTAGCAATATACAAAATACATCCCTTGCACATAAAAGCCAAAGCGTCCCTTTGCACCCTCAAGTACGGATACTTGTCCATAACATGTTCTTCTCGACACTCATCCGTGTCATCCCAATCTCCCCACAGAAAGCCAGAGCGTCCCCTTTGCACTTTCCAACAAGTACCTGCTCATATATACTCTTCCGACACTCGTCCGTGTCATATCATCCCCCTGCAGATATAAGCCACAAACATCCTCTTTGAATACAAATACCTATACATTCTCTTTTGACACTCGTCCGTGTCACCCACCCCCAGTATGGTTGCCCAAACACTTGTTGCAAACCAAATACTTGTTTAATATACACTCTTATTGACACCCGTCCATGTCATCCTATCCCCACAGGTCGTCGAAACACCTTTCACACCCTCATATACATATAAGTTCATAACTTATACACTTTCTCTTCTGGCACTCGTCCGTGTCACACTTTTCCCCAGCAAGTCGAACACTCGTCCATGTCTTGCTCATACTTCACAATACTTGTATATACATATACAGATACTCGTCCGTATCTTATATATATATATATATATATATATATATATATATATATTATTCCCCACAGATTCGACACTCATATGTGTTCTTTGTTAACTAGTTGGTACTCATCTGTACCGTCATCTCTGAACACGCGTCAACGTTTGTTTCTATCGATACTCGTTCGTATCATAGTCTTAAGGATGCTCGTCCGCATCTTTAATCTATACACAGCGTCAAAACATGTATACCTTTTATTTCTTAAGCGTAACCACTCGTCCTTATTTACCGTTCCCCGGTAAAAGTAACTTTTTTCTATCTGACATTCGTCCTATGTCATGATACTTTCGGCAGCCGTACCCTGCCAGGTGATCGTCCTTCACCTATGGATGACCGTCCCTCATCCCTTTCCCCAGCGGAGTCTCCATTATTGAAACCCTTTTCTATCCGACATTCGTCCCATGTCGTGATATTTAGCAGCCGTCCCCTGCTAGGTGATCGTCCTTCACCTCTTGATGATCGTCCTTCATCATTTTATCCAATGGCCATCCCCATCATTGACCTTGTTATCTGACATTCATCCTATGTCATGATAAACCCCAAGAGCAGCCGTACCCTGCTAGGTGATCGTCCTTCACCTCTTGATGATCGTCCTTCATCATGCTTATCCGATGGTCGTCCCCATCTTCGACCCTTTCTATCCGGCATTCGTCTTATGTCGTGATAAAGAGCAGTTGTCCCCTGCTAGGTGATCGTTCTTCACCTTTGATGACCGTCCCTCATCATTTATTTCATTTATTCTTTAAACTGATGGCCGTCCCCGTCGTTGTTTACATTACTTTACAAGCCTGATGGCTGTTCCCATCATTGCCTTTGCTTTAATCCCTAGAGAGTCCTATTTCTTTACTTGATGGCCGTCCCCATCATAATTTCTTATTTCCCCAGCTTGTCGGCCATCCCCGTCATTGATTTATCCCCAGCAGTCGTCCTCCATCGCCCACATTTTGATAATCATACTATACTCTCTTTTACAATTTATATCCCTTTTATTCTTCTCCCCAGTGAGTGCAAATTTCGGGTTGACTTTGGTATTCAACCACAAGTTATCTTGCTTGTTTGTTAAGCCAGGCGCTTACATCCTGCACAACTAACTCATGTTTGAATAGGGGCAGCTGTAAACACCCCAAATTTACCCTCACTACTTTCACATCATGGCTTGTGATCTTTCATCTTTTCATAAGTTTAAGCATATTATATCATATTGCATTTGTGTTTCATCTGCATAGTTCAAATTCATCTGCATCTAGGGTTTGTGATCTGAGCAATCCAAGGATCCATCTGAGCCACTCCAAAGGTCTCCAATCATTCCAAGAGGGCCTATGTATTTTCAATCATAATATTATATCCCTCAAAGATCAAAGAAGCCAAGAAATCACAAGAACTTGGAAAGCATGGAAGCAGAGCTAGGGTTCCACAACACAGATGACCTGAAATTAGGGTTTTGGTTTCAGAGGCCATAACTCCAAATTTTTTGGTCATTCTTGTTTCTAATGGTCTCAATATGTTATAAGGATCATGTGTACCAAGTTTGATAAAGAAATTCATTGTGTAAGTCATCTGTTCACTGGGTAACTTCTTGAGCAAGTCAGAGCAAAATCAGGGCATCTAAGGCCCCCAACAATGGAACCAAAATGGATTTTTCATCAAATTGAAGTTATATGATCTTTATTTGATCATTGAAGTGCTTGGAAGTTCACAAAATTGAATAAAATTTAGCTAAACCAAAAGTTGCCAAAAATGGAAATGACTTGTAATGGAAACTTTCCATTTTGGGAAAGTTTTTCAACCTCCTCTTTCTCAACCAAAAATGCTTCAAATGAAAAATTGTTGGTCATGAAAGTTGTAGATTGGATCATTCCCTTTTCAAAAAGTACATGAACAAGTTTTAATACATTATGGAACTCAAGTTATGGCCTTTCAAAGTTGGCAAAAATCCTAAAATTTCAAGTTTCATGCCAAAGAGGATTTTTTTGCAAAATCAAATTTCAAGCATTCAAGTGACCTCTAATTCACTTCTGAACTTCATTACATGACAATTCAACATTGCAAGCCCAAAATCATGCCTTGGATCACAAGTCTCCATAATCCATTTTCACAAAATTCTCAAAAGAGGGATTCTTGCAAGAGTGATTTCTAAGGATTGGTATGACTTCTAAATTGTCTCAATGCATCATAGCAACATCATGTAACATTCCATGACAAAAATTCAGCATTGAATGAGACACTTCCATGACCAAATGTCTCAAAGTACAACAAGTTGTGAAAATGCAAAACATTTGCCATCTCACCATCCATTCACTTCTGATCACTCTAAATCATCCCATGGCTATCCTTGAAGATAGCTGAACTCAGAGCAACCCAAAAACACCTCCTGCCATGGCCCATACCCAAGGACACTAACCATTGACTTTTTGGCCAATTGCTCCATACCATTCCCACAGTGCATATCAAATCTTCTGACTCATTCCAATAGTTTAGGGATTGCATAAGGATCATAAACCAAGCATCACACAAGCTCAGAACACGCATGCCATCAGATTACACAAAACTTGCAAAAACCTTCCCTTCTTCGATTCTCTCAAACCATCCATCAAACTTCAGAAATTCTTTCACCATCCATTTAGAAATTATCCATAGAACACAAACCAACCATTGGAATGGCCTGAAATACCATAAACACAAACCTCATTTTCTGCTACACCAGAACTGGAACTTTCAAACTAGCCATCATAAAAGCTTTTGAAGCATTCCATTAGCCTCAGGAGGATCAAAGGAGGCTTTTAGCTCAAAGGAGGGGTCCTGAAAGCTCTCATCTGTAGTTCATCAGCTCAGGTAACCTCAAGAACAAAATCTTTCAGAGCTTATTTCTTTTGTTATAAAGTGAAAATATATGTTATGGGGATCACGCTGATGCTTCTAGATTCGAAAATAGTCAAGAAATGAGCATGTTATGAGTTTCTGAAATTTTGTCCAGATTTTTGTTCTTCTTTGATTCTCCATGTTTGTGTGTTATAAATCATGTTTGAAGGGTAATTTGAGTTTAGTTTGAGTAGGGGATCATTTATGGGCAATCAATTTGGGGTGGGGTGGCCTGTAGAGAGACTTAGGGTTTTTGCTCGCCGGAGAAGATGACCGGAACACTGTTCCGGTCACCTGAAAATAATTAGAACCCTAATTAGGGTCTAGTTGCCCAGTTTGAATTCTGGCCCTTGGATGAGGATTAGCGCGTGAATGTGTGGCCCAGATTGTTTCATTAATTCTTAAATCTGTTAATTAATTTAATTAGGATTAATTAATTAAATTAACTCAGGATAGATCCCAGCCCTCCATCTGCGCGCGCAGTCAACCCATTCCCCCTGAATTTGAATCCCAACCATTGGATACACATACCTCCCATTTTAATTCATTTTTATTTTCATTTTATTCCATTTTCTTTGTCATTTTATTTAAAATAGTAAAAATCATCCAAAAAATATTTTCTTCTGCATTTTGATTTCAAATATTTTTCTTCACCCAAAAATATTTTTCTTTTTATTTTTTGCATTAAAAAACCATTTTAAAAACATTTAAATGTTTATTTTAATTAATTAATGGAAATTAATTAATTAAAATACCATTTAGGTTTCTAAAAATTCCAAAAAAATTCACATTGTATCTTAGGACATTTAGAAACATTGTCAAACCATTCATACAAATTTCTTTTTGGTTTTGAACACTCTTTGACATTTTTCTTGAATTTAGGGTTCATAAAAATCCCTTTTTTGAACCCTAACTTCAAGAATTCTTTTCTGCCTAACCATGAAGGGTTTGAAAATGGTTCTTTTTTCATTGATCATCATATAGCATGTAGTGTCTAGCATAGTTTTGTCAAAAATTTATCTTGCATTTTCCATTTGATTTTCATTTTTCCTCTTAAGGTACCTTAAAACCCTAGATAACTTAGAAAAATCACAACTTTCTTTAGGTTAAAAGTTAGACCTCCTCCTTTGGGATGTGATATCATATGGGGTTAGGGTTCCTTTGAGTTCATTTGCAATTTTTTATCTTGTGATTTTCTTCTGTTTTTGACTTTTGCATCTCATGTTGCCTTAAAACCCTAATTTCTCATGTTCATTTACATACATCTTGCATATGCATCCATACATGAACTTGTCATGACATTTCTTGCATTCACATAACATCTAAGACATCATAGGACACATTAGAATCATGCTTGATCATTTCTTCATCCATTTTCCATGATATGCATTCATTTCATTCCATGAACTTTCATGTGTTTCACACTTCAAAGCATGCTCCCATTGCATTCCATCTCTTGTATGATCATTCATAACACTTGACATGTCTTTACATCATTTCATAACATCATTTTCATCATGTTTATGCTTCTGGTTTTGGTTTGCATCTTTGCATTCATTTCATTTTCATTTCATTTCTTTCCTTATGCTAACATTTTCAGGTGGTAAGTAAATTGAGAAGTGAATTTGCCTTCACTTCTCATTTCTCTTCTCATTCTTCTTATGCATCATTGCTGCATTTTCCTTTGTTTTAGAGTGAGCTTGCTCATTCATGTTTTTCATTCACTTTCTTTCTCCAAGTTACTTATCTTCTTCAGTGAAGTAAGTAACTTGTTTCTTCTGTTTCCCCTCCTTTCATCTGCTTCTTCCATTGGTGGCTTCTCTGAAGATCTTTCTCAAGCCTTACAAACTATAGGAACTTCCAAGCATGACAATAATTTGGGTTTTTATTAGTCCCCCCCTTAGCTTTTACCTTTGTGTCTTCTTTGTGTCTCTCTCCTCATCTCATAATCAGAGACTAAACCTTTAAGGTTTTAAAGCTTTGTGATTAGGGTTATGCCTGCATCCTTCTCTTAGGAGGGAGTGTATAACTTTAATCCTAAGTGTTAAACCCTTAATGTGTTTAAACCTCTTAATCAATACATCTTAATAATCACTAAGACAATAGCTTGTAACTTGGGCCTTGCATTAGGGTTCTAATTCTTCCTTTATTGGTTAAGAAGGACTAACCCTAGTGTTAATGGACAAGTCCCACTCAAGTTGTCTTACAAACCATAAAATCCACTTCTTGATCTTACCATTAATTAAAATCCACTTTAATAAAGGTTTGTTTTGTCATGAGGTTAATCCCTAATCATGGATTAAGTTGAGGTATCTTCCTCAGCTTAAGTGTGCTCATCTATTATCCTTCTATTAGGATGGTGTAATGAGTTCACTAAATCTTTGATTATGGCTTAAACTCATTACTTAACACTAAACAAAAACACCAAAAACATATAAATAATCACAAGTAGGTTAATGATCTTAATCCTACACCATCATGGTAATTAAGTGTGAGGTGTTTATCTCATACTTAAGGTATTCTCATTATCCCTAATCAAAGGGAGGATATGATGAGTTTACTAACCCTTGGTTTAGGCTTAAGCTCATTAACTTATGACAAACACAAAAAAAAGCAATAAAAGATTGAAAACACAAAAAAACAAACAATAATCGTCTCCTTCGGGATTCTTTTCTAATCATCATCACTCATAAACAAGAACTTGCTTCTTCCGTCTAATGGAAGACAGTTAGCACTCGAGCCAGACGAGTCATACACTTGAGCATAGACAAGTAAGCAGTTCACAATCAATTCATTTTCCAGTCTCTTTGAGTCGAACTACGTTGTTCTGACTTCCTCATTGCACGAGAGGATACATAGGCATAACTTAACTGTTATCGAACAAAAGTCTCTGTCTCTCCCCCCTCTTCCAGCATTATTCTTTTCAAGCCTCATTCCTGAGCACCTCACTTCATTTTCTTGCACTGACACTTGTATATTTTTTTCCAGCTTTTGTACACAGATAGCACAGACACTACCCCCTTAAACACAATCTTGTAAGCGTGGATACCGTCGAGTAAGACGGACAATCTGGATGCTAATACCTTCCCAGGTTGTAACCAACCCCCTTTCTCAGTTTCTCTGGTTCGCGACCGTCTTATCCATATCTTTCCAGGTTTATGCAGCATTACCTTTCCTTCGGGATAAAAATGCCTAGCTGGAGACTCTATTCATTTCATCTTCATTTCTCCTCTCGCCGACCGTTCCCGCTTGTACCGGGATGCAAATCTTTGGGAGCGACACTGTGTATCAAACCGCGGACGAATTGATAGTGAAAGGCTGATGAAGATTGTCGAAGCGAGATGATGATGCGCGAAGATGATGAGTTCGTAGAGGAGATTCGCGATGTACTCGAAATCGACGCTTCGCTCAGGTATAATCTTTACGTTTCCACTATTGTTGTGCGATTTTGTTGATCAGTTGTTTTGCGACTCTCGTTGTTGTTATTGCATATTGATGAAGGTGATTGGGCGAAGTTGGTGAAGTGATTATGAAGATGAAGGGGTTGAAGTCACAATGCGGACGATGAACACTATGAACGAAGATGAAGATAATGTGAAGATTGGTGATGGTTGGAGAAGAAAATTCGAAGGGGAAGAAGTTGCAGGAAGATTGCAGAATGATTGAGAGAGTTCTTTAGATTGGAAGAGGCTATGGAAGAAGGAGAGAGATTCAGATTGGGGGAGAAGATGTGAAGAAGAAGATTGTTGTTTTTGAAGAAAAGAATCCGAGAGCTGAAGAAGAATGATGAACACGATTTTTATAGAGGGCTGGAAGATTGTTCTGGAGTTTTTCAGGTATTGAATTTCTGTTATGAATCAGTTATGGACTCTGTTGGAAATATGTTAGAAATTGGTTATTTTTCAGTTATGGATTTTGGATTTCTGAATTTTTTTTGATAGTTTTTGCTCATTGGTTAGCGTTTTTGCAGTTATTGAATTTATGCCATTTGAACTTGCAGGCTTGTGTTATTGAAACCGAGTTTTGGGATTGAATGTCAATTATAGAGATTAATGAATATGGAAGTTCAATGGTGTTGAAGTCGGTTGAAGGTGGATGCAAGATGAGTTGAAGAATTCATGAAGATTAGTTCTGGTGATGGTATAAAGAAAATTGAGGATCCTAGGTATTGATGTGCAGTTCTGCGAAGGCGTCAAAGTTTGATGCAGAGAGTGATGATTGTGTGCGAAGATGAATGAAGATTTCGCTGATGCCCGGGCAATGAGAAGATCAAGATACCGATGAAGAGTTTTTTCCTTTTCTGCACCTTGTAGTGTTCGTTTTTTCTTCTTTTTTTGTTGTTATCTCTGACTGAATTTCCTCTATTAAGCTTCTGCTCATTGAATTCTCAGTCTCCACTAACTGAATTTGTTAGTTAAGTTTTGTAACTGGATTTTGTCACTAAGCTTATTCTTGTTGTAATTTCTGCTATCAAGTCGTAACCGAATTATGTTCGTTTCGTTATGCTATCTTATTTTTTCCAGTTTTTCTTAAGTTTTTTTTTCCAGTTTTTTTTCCTCATTTTTTGGTGTAAAAAAAAACAAGAAGAACCCTTTTGTTACATATTTTCCTGCATTTTTTATCAACCCTGTTATAGGCCAAAAGGAATGATCCGAAGGAATTCATATGACCATTTGAATTTCCCCTTTCTCTTTCAATATTTTTGTAACAAATTGAATAGGACAATGGGCTTTTGGTATATGGATTAAAAGTGATCTTAACAAAGGAATATTACGTGAATAAATCAAGTGAAACGTATGAGTTTTAGCAAAAATTAAACAAATGGATGTGAAATAAAAGGGAGTTTGGGTCATGATACATGAGTTCAATTTGAACAATATTTGGTTCTAAAAAAATGGATGAAATTGAGTGGGTAATTGTGTTATTAATATGGATAATGTGAACAATTTTTTATGATCTGCAAAAAGAAATGGGCTTAATGTTGAAAAGAAATGGTTGACGTTTAGAGAAAAATGATATGGGAAATGGAATGTTAGAAATATGAATATGGACACAAAAAATGACTTTGGTTAGCGAAACGGGATAAGATCATGGTGAATTAACTCGAATCGGAAAGTTGATATGTAAAATGGCAATGGCTTGTATTTGAAATGAATATTAAGAACTAGAATTTGAACTTCAATGATGTCTTCAAAATAAACCAACAACTGTGCATTCTCTTTTAACCTAAATCGAATCCTTCAACATAATCCACTCTTAAGAACTTTGATGCCATACTAAACTCCGCACAATCTCAAATTATTATTCCATAAACAAATAGATCTAAACCAATCTTTGATACACTGGACCTCCATTGGTGAAGTTCCCTTCAAATCAAAATCATGAACAAGAACTCCAAATTTTCCTTGAGATATTCAATGATGAAGAATACAACTTGAGACGTTAAGAAGAGCCAACACTCTTATTCAAAGCAAATCTGATTGAACACCTCAATAATGGGTTAGATGCACCAGTGAATATTCTCCACAAGTTCAATCCCTGATAGATACGGGTAAGGTACGAAACCCTAATTTCAAAGGGCCTTGATCACATGCCTTAGGAGCCATTGCAATGCCTGATTGAATGTTACGACCTAATGGGGATGCAGATGAATGTGAACCACAAACCAGTTAAGGTAATAAATATGAGGGCAAATTTTGAGGTATTACAGCTGCCCCTATTCAATCATCTGCAAACCTGAATGGATGATAGCAAAGCTTTCAGACGTTCAAGGCATGCAGTGATTGAATACTTGAATAAAACCTGGAAATTTGCACCTTGGGGATAATAGAAATGCCACCTACCATTTATTTATATTTAGTTTTTGTTTTGACCTCTGAGAAGGTAACGGTAAAAGAACAAGGTGGAATAAAATCAATGCCAAAACCTGCACCGTGAATGCTGAGCGAAACAAGCCACAACGAGGGTTCCTGTTGGCGAAACAAAACTTAACGAGACCGTTAGCGAAACAGAACTCGACAATGTGACAGCTGGGCACGACCAAGTGTTGCACCCCAAAATTTTCCCTCACAATACAAGACTTTGTGTGCTATGAGGTTCACAAGATTCACAAGACATCTTATGAGGTTCACAAGGTTCACAAGACCTCTCATGGAGTTCATGAAGTTTACAAGACATCTCACAAGGTTCACAAAACCTTTCATGAGGTTCATGAAGTTTACAAGAAACTTTATGAGGTTCACAAGGTTCACAAGACATCTTATGAGGTTCACAAGGTTCACAAAGTTCATCATGGGTCAGAAGATTTGACAAATCCCTCAGACAAGGCATTCTCCTAAGCAGTGCATCCTAAACTAGGGTTTTGACTTTAATAAGGCTAAATGGACTTCCAAGACTTCAAGTGAGCTTCATAACATCTTATATGTGTTTAAGAATCCCCCTGACAAGTTTCAAGACTTTTCTCAAAGGTTTGCTCAGTCAGATGATCAGATAAGTCAAAATCAGTCAAAGCAGTTAAAAAGTCAAACTGAGGTCAACTGTGGTCAAATCAAAGTCAAGCTTCATGATTTTTTTTCCAACATCAAGTATATGAAGTAAAATTCATCATTTGATCAAGGATTGATCATGATTTATCAAGGATATTTTAGATCATCAAGAATCAGAGGTTTCTAAATTAGGGTTTCCTTAGGAAAAGTCAACTGAACTTTGACCAGCCATAACTTTCACATGCTTCATCACATTTTTCCCATCCAAAGCTCATTTTTAAGGGAATTGAATTCTCTACAACTTTGTGTCTCACAAGCCAAGCCCAAAAATGCTTCATTTGGAAGGTATGAGCTAAGACATTATAGGTCCTTTTGAAAGTCAACAAAAAGTCAACAACTTCAAAAGGGTATAAATTGAGAATGGTAAATGATATGGACATGAAACCAATGGGGTTGGTTATAGGACTCTTCAAGCTTTCCAAAATGTCCAAGAACACCCTCATAGCATTAAAATTGAAGGATTTGTGCCCTTGCAAAGTTGGGAAATTTTAGGGAAGTTTATGAAGCAAATGGGGGCTTAAAACCAAATTTTTCCAAATAGGCTAGCCATGTGATGATCCAATCCATACAAATACCTCAAGCACGACCCAAAGCAACAAAGTTCTGATTTTTTATTATTTATTTATTATTTATTTTGATTTTATCCATTAAAAATCAAATTAAATCTAAATAAAATATGAAAACTCAATATTTGAATGTGATTCTTCTTCTAGAAAGTTTTAATAACCATTCAAAGCTGATTGATATAATCCAATTTCGTGCTAGCTTGTTTTGGCAATGTTAGATAAGATATTTTTCAATATTTGGAAGGAGATTTCTTCATCATCAAGGTACTCAAAAAGCCCATAGAACCCACAAGTATTTTGACCTAATTTGATTCATTATATATACACAAACATAACACAATACAGGGGGACGAATTCCTTGCCTCAAAGAGTAAGTTTGCATATAAAAAAAATCACCAAAAACTTCAATTCGGATTCTCCATTACCAAGTGTTTCAAGGTATTTTAAGGACACTATCAGCTTCCTCAAGCATTCCTGAGTCGAAACCAATCATCATACACCTCTGAATCATAACATAATGCATAAACCGATTCATCATGTTCATGATATTTTTGATTTTGGATTTTGGATATTGATTGGTTTTTAATGAATTTTGATTGATGTTTCTTGTTTGTGATAAGTTGTAGATTGATTCTGGACAGGTTTTATGAAGTTTCATCACCTAGAATGAGATCCACCAGTTTTAGGGTTTCGGTTAAGGTTTAGGGCTTTATGATTCATCAAGTATAAACAAATTCTAAAACCATAGATCAATTTGAATTAACCTCTGGATCTTATTTGCGCTTTTAATTTGATGTAATTTTACTGTTTTGATGATAGTTGAGATTCGTAGGTTTTGCTACAAACTTGAATTCGCAGGAAAATTCATAACAAAATTCGCAGCAAAATCCCCAGGTCTGGAGGAAGAAGAAGAAGCCAGTGCGCGCTTTCTGGATTTTAAATTTTGTTTTAAATATTTTATTGAATTGTCTGTAATTTATTTCACAAATGTGTGGTTGGCTCAGTGGCAAGAAACGCGTACGTATTGCTTGAAGGCCTTGGTTCGAATCCTGAGCTCAACAACTTTTTCTTATTTTTCCATTTAATTAACAGGCTTAATATATTATGCATTATGGTGATTCTACTATCAGTTGCGCCCTCCCGGCTGGATGGTAAGTGTGCTTGTGTGTGGTGAGAAGGTCCTGGGTTCGAATTCCCCCCAGGCCTTTTGTGTTATTCTCTTTTGCTTTTTTTCATAATTTTCCCAGGTTAAGCAACAAAACCTCATGGAGTGCATTTACTAGCACCTGCGCGCGCATGGCCTAGTGGTTGGAGTGCTGGTCTTGAGGGTTGAAAGCTTAGGGACTGAGTTCAAATCCCAACCCAGGCAGGTTTTGCTTTTTCATTCTTTTCTTTGATTTTTTTTTATTTAATTAATTTCTATTATAATTAAATAAATTTAAACAATAAAATAAATAGAATGCTTATATTATTTTAGAACTCATCCTTTTTTCTAATTTAAATCCTATAAGAAAAATTATTTATGTTTTTTTTAATTATTAATATTGTAAAATTTTATATAGTTATTAATTAACCCTAATTTTATTTTTCTAAAATTCATAACCCTAAATATTTTTAAAACCTAATTATTTTTTATAAACTCTAATTGTAAATATTAATTTGTTAATTATCACTTTTAATAAATTTTAATTATGTGTGTAATTTTTATAATTGGTTTGTAATTATTATTTAAGTAGTTTTTTTTTAATATAATTTATTTTCATAATATGTTTATAATTAACCTAATGTTTATAATTTGTATATAATTTAAAACTTTATAATAATTAGTATAATATGAATTGTTTATATTTTCTTCTTAATCTTAAAAATAATTGTTTATATGAAATTTGAACTTTTAATTATTATGTTAATATTCTTGTTTATTTTATTATTAATTATGTTTATTTTCATATGATATTTATTTTATTATTACTAACCCCATTTATATATTGTGATTTATTATTATTATTTTTACTAACCCAATTATATTATTATTATTTATTTTGCTTATTTATTTAATTTGCTTTAATTATTGTTATTATATAATTGTTCCCTTTATGTAATATTTTAATAATAATATTTAATATTTATTTTATGCTATGGTTAGTAAAATAGGGAGTGAAACATGTTTGTATTTTAAAATTAATTTAGATCACTAATTTAAAAGATAAATATTTAAAATTGTACACTCACACACGTAAGTCGATCTTTGATCGCCATCTCACTTCCTAAGGTTGCCTCTCAAGTTGCCTAAACAAAAGGTCAAGTAGGGTGTATAAAGCAAAGTCCCTCATCTTATATCATCTAGTCCCTTAAACAGATAAAAAGTGAAATTCTGTGATCAGGTATGAGATGTCCTATGAGATGTCCCAACACTTGACAGATTTAACCAAAACTTAAAGTGCAAGAAAATTAAACAACACAGTAGTTTGTTAACCCAGTTCAGTGTATAACCACACTTACATCTGGAGGCTACCAAGCCAGGAGGAAATCCACTATAAGTAATACTAATTCTAGACTTAAGCAACCCAGTTTAATCTTTCACTTAATATCTACCCAATGCAATTTCTACCTAAAACACAACTTAGATATGAGTACCAACTCACTCCCCCTCAATCACACAGTGATCTTGTTTACAAGTTTAATAAAATTGAAGACATTCTTCAAACAAAACAGCTTGATCTTACTTCACAGTTTCAATCAAGTCACAAATGCACTTATGCTTAAAAGCTCATCAAGTGGTACAATAAAAAACAACCTGCTATTAAAACAATAAACACACTATTTTTGTCTTCTGGAATTCGTACTCAATTCTGTGAATTTCTGTTGATTACATAGGTGTTTGTAATTTGGGCTTTCTGTAGGTTAATCCAGTCCTAAAACACAGCAGCTTCCACCTAGAATTAGGGTTTGTTACTTCCTAGATTCTAGGTGATTTAGTTCTTCTGATTAATCTGAAACCTCATAATAAAAATTCCTACAGATGCGCCTTGTTCTGTTTTTATCCATCCATAATTAATTCCAGATAACTCTCCTTAAATATCTCAGATCAGTTAGTCATTAATTAATTCTGGTAGCAGGTTTGAGATGTCTCAACATCTGTTGGGACATCCTGAAAAACTGAACTTAAGTCATTTACACAATGTCCCAACATCTGGTGTGACATCTTGAATTAAGTTCTTATACTCTGTTTGATAATGTCCCAACATCTGATAGGACATTCTGAACTGAATTCAATATTTCTTGTTGGTCAAAAATTCTGCCAATTCTAAACATGTACAAACTCCCCCTTTGGCTAATTTTTGGCTAACATCTTTTCTGGTTATCAGAGTGCAGCAGAAGTTCTTTTTATCAGAGTGTAGCTTTCCTTTTCTGTTAAGTCATGAGTGAGTTTACTCCCCCTCAAACATACATGTATTCAGATTTGTTGCAACAGAAATTTTTATTAAAAACACCCTGATTCAGTTCAGAAACAAACAGATTTTTCATTCATAATCAAACAGCATTACACATTGTTGTTGTTGTTGTTGTTCTCCCCCTTGTTAGACACAAATTTGGGGCCAAAGACACTAATTCTGAATTACAATGCAGCTGTCATACAATTTTCCTCACATACAATTATTCACTCAGACTCCTCACAGACAGTTTCTTCATCTTCCTCAGTTTCTTCATCAGAAGAAGCAGCTTTATGATCACTCTCAATCTCCAGCCTTTGGATAATCTCCTTAAGCTTCTGCTTCCTTGCCTCAAGTTCTTTGCAAGTTCTCTTCAGTTCAACAATTAATGCAGCCTTGGAGATGGGAGACTTTGCATTTGAAGGGCCTGCAGATGTCCCAGAGGGTGCTTCAACATCTGCTGCATGATGACTCAGGAACAGCTTGAAGTGAAAGGCCAGAGGGCTTTCTCTTTTGCAGACTGTGTCCTTCTCAGTGAGGATTCCAGGGTACTGACTCAGCACTATTCCACACAGCAAGGAAGGGAAAGCTATTGGCAGCTTTGTTGCAGATGAGCTAGCATGTTTCAAGGTCTGATCAAAGATGTAGGCACCATAATCCAGCTTAGTTTGGGTGCCCACTGCATAAATGAACCTGCCCAGACCAGTGGATATTGATGATGTATGATTGGTAGGTACCCAATTTGTTGTACCAATCCTGTTCAGCATGGCATATTTTCTTGTCAGCATGCTCACTGAGAGCTTTCCTTTAACTGGCCAAGCCTTGACCTGGTTTGCAGTGATAACCTTGCAGACTTGGTTATCAGTCTTCCCTAGTTCATTTGGTCCATCAGATTCTCTTCCAAGGAATTGGTTGATGATCTGAGGAGAGAACTCTACACACCTGCCTCTAATAAAGACTTTTCTAAATTCAGCAGACTTACCATTGGCACAATCTTCCTGAAGATTGACTATGTTTTCTTTGACAAGTAACTCATAGCAGGGAGAGAGGTTGGAGACTGTTTTGAAGAGACCAGCAGCAGATATGAGATCAATTAATTCAGTGCACTCAAGTGCATTACTGCTCAGCTCTCTTTCAAGTGCTACCCTTCTTTGGTACACAAACTTCCATCTGTTTACACTTGAAACATGATGAAATGAGATGTTGTCCAAGGGAGCTTCTGGAACAGCAGTTGATGCCCTAGAGGGTGCTGGTTTCTTCTTTGGAGGAGATGTTGGGACATCTGCTTCAACATCTGAGTCTGATGGAGTGACAGCTTTCCTCTTTTGTGTTTGGACTTTACTCCATTGTTTTGTAGGACCAAAGACAGTTTTGGCTTTGTCTTTCTTTGGGGTAGCTTGTTTCTTCTCAGGAATTGCATGTCCTGCTTGCATCTTTTCTTTCCTAGTCCTGAGCCTTTTGGCTATGCTAGGCTTTATAGAGGCAATGATTTCTGTATCAGAATCATGCTCTAGGTTCACCACAGGAGGAGATTGAGCAGTCTCCTCTTCAGCTGGTGGATCAGCAGAGATGTGTTCTTTAGTAGAGGCCTTAGTTTGGTCCTCAGAGGCTTCTTCATCACTATCATTTGAGGCCTTTTCTGGTCCTCAGTTGTTTCAACATCAGCATCAGATGAGGCCTTTTGCTCATCCTCAGATGTTTCAACATCTATTGGGACATCCTGTTGAGCAGGAGTGTCCTTTGCAGCTTGAGTTTGTTGATCTTCTTGAGAGGCAGGCATGGTGTTCAGAGGGATAGAAATGCCACTTACCACTCTTTGTTCAGATAGGATCTTGGTAACCAACTCCTTTATGGAAGCATCCACATATTCAGAAGATTTTTGAGGCATGTTTGCTGGTGAAGGAATGCCTTTGGATTTGCTGCAGACTTGATCTTTTGCTCTTTTTGGAGTTCTTGGCTTTTTAGCATGAGGAACACTTCCTCTTATTTCGTCCAATGGGGTTGACTCCATGGGTACCACAGAAATAGGGGTTGCATGAACCACATCTTCTTTGTTGAGAATTTCTTCAGGAATGTAAGGGTTTTGAGACATTTTCAAAGAAGATGGATGAAGAGTTTTAGGGTTGATGATTTCTGAAGAACAACTAGATAATGCAATTCGCTTTTGATAGTATGATGAGAATATGGATAGCTGATTATAAGCTGTTATTATATAAGTAGCCGTTACATTGAAAATTATTAGGAATGGAATACCCAAGGTTCTTGACCAGACTGGTGTTGCCATCTGGTGCTTATGCCACACAATGTCATATGACATGTTGGCACATCTCCATAACTGCTAAATCTCACATAAGCAGATTCCCAATTTGCCCCTTAAGTTCTCAAATTGTGTAGCATCCAATGCTTTAGTGAAGATATCAGCCAACTGCAGATTTGTAGCTACATGTTCCAATGAAATCACTTTTTCTTGTACAAGATCTCTGATGAAATGATGTCTGATATCAATATGCTTGGTCCTGCTATGTTGGATAGGATTCTTTGATATGTTAATTGCACTTAAGTTGTCACAGTACAATGTCATGACATCTTGTGGGACATTGTACTCAGTGAGCATTTGCTTCATCCAAACCAACTGAGAACAACTGCTTCCAGCTGCTATATATTCAGCTTCAGCTGTAGATAAGGATACACAATTTTGTTTCTTACTGAACCAAGAAATCAAATTGTTTCCTAGAAAGAAGCATCCTCCTGAAGTGCTTTTTCTGTCATCAGCACTTCCTACCCAATCAGCATCACAGAAGCCAGTGAGAATTGGTTTACATCCATGAAAGTACATTATGCCATAGTCACAAGTACCATTAACATATTTCAGAATTCTCTTTACTTGATTAAGATGACTGACTTTTGGATCAGCTTGATATCTTGAACATACACCTACTGCAAATGCTATGTCTGGTCTGCTAGCAGTCAGGTATAACAAGCTTCCAATCATACTTCTGTACATGCTTTGATCTACATTCTCACCCTTTTCATCTTTAGTCGGCTTTAAATGTGTGGGGGCAGGAGTTCTCTTATGAGTAACACTGTCCATTCCAAATTTCTTGACTATGTTCTTAGCATACTTGCTTTGGGAAATGAACATGGAGTCCTCCATTTGTTTTATTTGCAGTCCAAGAAAGTAGGTTAATTCTCCTACTAGGCTCATTTCAAATTCAGATTCCATTTGGTTGACAAAATGTTTGACCATCCTATCAGACATCCCACCAAAGACAATGTCATCTACATATATTTGAGCAATCATGACATTTCCTTCTTCATCTTTAACAAATAAGGTTTTGTCAATTCCACCTTTTCTGTACCCTTGCTTGATAAGAAAAGTAGTTAGTCTTTCATACCATGCTCTTGGAGCTTGCTTCAGACCATAAAGAGCCTTCTTTAGTTTGTATACATGATTTAGACAGCTTGGATCAACAAATCCTTTAGGCTGTTCTACATATACTTCTTCATTAAGATAGCCATTTAAAAAGGCACTTTTCACATCCATTTGAAATAGCTTGAACTTTAAGATACAAGCAATTCCCAAAAGTAGTCTGATTGATTCAAGCCTTGCTACTGGTGCAAAGGTTTCATCAAAGTCTACTCCTTCAATTTGTGTGTATCCTTGAGCTACAAGTCTAGCTTTGTTCTTTGTAACAACTCCTTGTTCATTTGACTTGTTCTTATACACCCATTTTGTTCCAATCACATTTATGTCATCAGGTCTAGGAACAAGATTCCACACTTCATTCCTTGTGAATTGACCTAATTCCTCTTGCATAACACAAATCCAGTATTCATCAGTAAGAGCTTCCTTGATGTTTTTAGGTTCTATTTTAGAAACAAAATAGGAACCTGAAATCACTTCTCTTGATCTAGTGCTTACACCTCTGTTGGGATCACCAATTATCAAATCTTTGGGATGATCCTTCTGTATTCTGATGGAGGGAGGTTTGCTGGATTGTTCTGTCCTTGCATCAGTTTGAGTGAAGTCATAATGATCACTCTTTTCTTCAGCAGATGTTCCAACATCTTCTGGGACATCTGTAGGAGCATCATCAATTATTACATTTATGGACTCCATGATAACCTTGGTTCTAGAATTAAATACTCTATATGCTCTGCTGTTTATAGAGTATCCAAGAAAAATCCCTTCATCACTTTTAGGATCCATTTTTCTTCTTTGCTCCCTATCTGCCAGAATATAACAGTTACTTCCAAATACATGGAAGAACTTAACTGTGGGTTTTCTGCCCTTCCAGACTTCATATATTGTGGACAAAGTTCCTTTCCTTAGAGTAACTCTGTTATGGATGTAACAAGCTTTGTTCATAGCTTCAGCCCAGAAGTACAAAGGTAACTTTTTAGCATGGATCATAGCTCTTGCTGATTCTTGAATAGTTCTATTCTTCCTCTCAACTATCCCATTCTATTGAGGAGTGATTGGTGAAGAATATTCATGATTGATTCCTTCTGAAGAGCAGAAATCTAAGAACTTTTGGTTCTCAAATTCTTTTCCATGATCACTTCTTATTCTGATCACACAGCTGGCTTTTTCCCTTTGTATTCTTTGGGATAAGTCTTTGAATACATCAAATACATCAGACTTTTCTTTGATAAAATTTATCCACGTATACCTTGAAAAGTCATCAACCACCACATATGCATACCTCTTGCCACCAAGGCTTTCAACCTGCATAGGTCCCATAAGATCCATATGCAATAGTTCCAAAACTTTGGAAGTTGTCAGATGTTGGAGCTTTGGATGGGACATCTTGGTTTGCTTGCCTATTTGACATTCACCACATATTTTGCCATCATCAATCTTCAGTTTAGGAATACCTCTTACAGCATCCATAGATATTATCTTCTTTATGCCTCTGAAATGAAGATGACCTAGTCTTTGGTGCCATAGTTTCACTTCTTCTTCTTTAGCTAAAGAGCAAGTTGAAGTGAGACTGAAGTCTTGAGATTCCCACATATAACAGTTGTCTTTAGATCTGGCTCCTTTCATGACAACCTCTTGTTCTTTGTTAGTCACTATACATTCAGTTTTGGTAAAGTTTACACTGTACCCTTGATCACATAATTGACTTATGCTGATCAGATTAGCAGTTAAACCTTTAACTAGCAGCACATTATCTAGTCTTGGAACATCTTGACAATCCAAGGTCCCAACTCCCTTGATTTCTCCTTTAGCTCCATCTCCAAAGGTTACATATCTGGATGAATGTGACTTTAAGTTTACTAGCAGATTCTTCAATCCAGTCATGTGTCTTGAACATCCACTGTCAAAGTACCAGTCTTCTTTAGCTGATACTCTTAGTGATGTATGTGCTATATATGCAACACTTTTCTTTGACCATTTAAGTTGAGATTTCTTTTGATGCCTCTGCCCTGTGTATTGTTCATCAGTAGATCTCCAAGATTGATTGTTGATCTTGTTCTTGGTTATGTAGCTTTGATCAGCCTGAATTCTAGCTTTTTGTCTCCATATCTTCTTGATGACCTCTGTTTTCTGCTTAGGAGGTTGCTGATTTCTTTGATGTCTATGCAGCACTTTCTTGGTAACTTCTATTTTCTACTTAGAAGGTTGCTGATACATCTGATTTGGATATCCATGCAGCTTATAACAATGAGGTTTGATATGTCCAAATCTTCCACAATGATGGCATCTTCATCTTTGATACTTCTTCTTCATTTTGTTCTTTTCAGAATGTTGAGACATCTGTTGGAACAATATGTTTGACTTTGTGTTCTTTTCTTGATGTTGAAGCATCTGTTGGGACATCTTGTTTGACTGTATGGATTTTGAAGTAGTTTTGCTAGAGCTAGCTTCATCTTTATGTACTCTGTTAAATTCCAGTCCACTTTTATCCCCTGAATGCTTATTGTTGTTGAGAATAACATCCAGAGTACTTGAACTGCTGTTCAGCATTCTAACAGATTTGGACATGTGTTCCAACTTGGAGTTGAGAAGACTTACTTCACTTTTCAAGGTGTCAATGATCTCTTGATCACTTGCTTTTTCATCTTCTAGTGCCTCATTCTGCTTCTTTAGCTTTATAACCTCACTGCATATTTCAGTGCTTCTTTTGTATAGATCTTTGTAGGCTTGCTCAAGTTCTTCAAAAGTAAGCTCCCCATCACTGGAATCACTTTCAGATTCACATAATCCAGCTAAAGCAGTGATATGCTTAGCTGATTCTTCTTCTGAATCACCTCCTGAGTCTTCATCAGACCAGGTTACAGAGAGTCCTTTCTTTTGCCTTTTTAAGTAGGTAGGACATTCATTCCTGATGTGTCCATATCCTTCACATCCATGGCATTTGATTCCTTTTTCTTGACTGGTCTTTTCATCATAATTTGACCTTCTGTTAGCATCATAAGGCCTCTTGTTCTCAGAAGAGTTTGTGTATCTTCCACTGGGTTTGGATTTGCCTTCCATCCCTCTGAGAATCTTTTTGAATTATCTTCCAAGCATAGCAATGTTGTCTGATAAGCTTTTACCAGTTTCTGATTCATCATCTTCTTCTTCATCAGTATTTGTCACCAAGGTTATGCTTTTGTTCTTCTTAACATTTGTGTCATTCATTCCCATCTCAAATGTTTGAAGGGAACCAATGAGTTCTTCAACTTTCATAGTGCATATGTCTTGAGCTTCTTTTATTGCTGTGACTTTCATGTCAAATCTTTTTGGCAAAGATCTGAGGATCTTTCTTACAAGCTTTTCATCAGTCAACTTTTCTCCCAAAGCTCCAGAAGTATTAGCTACTTCTAAGATGTTCATGTAGAATTCATGAACTATCTCATCTTCCTTCATTCTCAAGTTTTCAAACTTGGTGGTGAGAAGTTGAAGTCTTGACATCTTTACCTTTGATGTTCCTTCACGAGTTGTTTTGAGAGTATCCCACACATCTTTGGCTAGCTCACAGTGATGCACAAGTCTAAAGATGTTCCTATCAATGCCATTGAATAGAGCATTTAAGGCCTTGGAGTTGTCTAGTGCTAACTCTTCTTCCTCCTTACTCCATTCTTCTTCAGGTTTCAACACTTTTGATCCATCTTTGGTGTCTTGGATAGGATGTTCCCATCCAATGTTGACTGCTCTCCAGGCCCTGTTGTCAAGTGATCTTAAGAATGCAATCATTCTTGGTTTCCAGTAGTCATAATTAGATCCATCCAGTATAGGTGGTCTATTTACTGATCCTATATCTCTGTCCATGTTTCCAGAATTTGTATTCCCTAGATCTCACCCAGTATAAACAGGCAGGGTGCCTGCTCTGATGCCAATTGAAATTCTGTGATCAGGTATGAGATGTCTTATGAGATGTCCCAACACTTGACAGATTTAACCAAAACTTAAAGTGCAAGAAAATTAAACAACACAGTAGTTTGTTAACCCAGTTCAGTGTATAACCACACTTACATCTGGAGCCTACCAAGCCAGGAGGAAATCCACTATAAGTAATATTAATTCTAGACTTAAACAACCCAGTTTAATCTTTCACTTAATATCTACCCAATGCAATTTCTACCTAAGACACAACTTAGATATGAGTACCAACTCACTCCCCCTCAATCACACAGTGATCTTATTTACAAGTTTAATAAAATTGAAGACATTCTTCAAACAAAACAGCTTGATCTTACTTCACAGTTTCAATCAAGTCACAAATGCACTTATGCTTAAAAGCTCATCAAGTGGTACAATAAAAAACAACCTGCTATTAAAACAATAAACACACTATTTTGGTCTTCTGGAATTCGTACTCAATTCTGTGAATTTCTGTTGATTAAATAGGTGTTTGTAATTTGGGCTTTCTGTAGGTTAATCCAGTCCTAAAACACAGCAGCTTCCACCTAGAATTAGGGTTTGTTACTTCCTAGATTCTAGGTGATTTAGTTCTTCTGATTAATCTGAAACCTCATAATAAAAATTCCTACAGATGCGCCTTGTTCTGTTTTTATCCATCCATAATTAATTCCAGATAACTCTCCTTAAATATATCAAATCAGTTAGTCATTAATTAATTCTGGTAGCAGGTTTAAGATGTCTCAACATCTGTTGGGACATCCTGAAAAACTGAACTTAAGTCATTTACACAATGTCCCAACATTTGGTGTGACATCTTGAATTAAGTTCTTATACTCTGTTTGATAATGTCCCAACATCTGATAGGACATTCTGAACTGAATTCAATATTTCTTGTTGGTCAAAAATTCTGCCAATTCTAAACATCTACAAAAAGATCAAGTCCCTTCGAATGTTGCCTTCATAATGATCTTATCCCTTTCGAATAAAGATGATAAGTCCCTTCGAATTGCTTATACACCCCACAGTTGCCTAAATAAATAGATGTCCCTTCACTTGTCCTACACATCCAAGGTAATGACTACCTATTCCTTAATAATAGGGATAGTCTTACCATTTAAAGGATTCAAGAACAGAAAAGACTTAAACTTAGGGTAGGTTCCTCTTAGATACTTGCTCACTCTTCAAAACATTTCAAACACTTCATACATTTCAAACAATTTTCAAAACAAAGGTTTTATATACATCCGTACATGGATCATTATAAAATACTTAAGAAAATTTCTATTCATACACTTCACATTTCAAAAACATTTTAAAGTGAGTTAAGTAACTAAGAGCCCATGGATAACCATGGATGTAAAAGGTGCTAACACCTTCCCTTTACATAACCTACCCCCCGGACCCAAAATTCTTTTAAAAGGTCTTTCCTGTTCTTTTATGCCTTTCCTTTGGATAACATAAAAGTCGGTGGCGACTCTTGCTATCCGCAACATAACTAAAGTCAGTTCTCCCACCGTGTTACAGAACTGGCGACTCTGCTAGGGATTTACTAAGTAAAAGAGGGGTACCCTTAGGAATTAGATCACTTTAAATTGTTTGCTTTGTTTACTTTAAATTATTTGCTGGGCTTTATGTGTGAAAGATCCTAACCCGGATCTAGTGTACCTTAGGTAAATGGCAATAGACCAAGGAAACTGTACGGCGTATACCGATATGGTTGATCTGGTGGCCATAGTTAGTGTGACTTCTTGGTTGGTGCTTATGTTCCTTAAGTAAGTTGAGGATAATATGAGGCTGCCATATGTTGTCAATACACTAACTGACTTTTAGAACCTTAGTCATCCCATCTTGGTCTTTAGAAAGTAGTGAGATAACCGGCTTTGGTGAAAACTGAAGTTGGTTGATACTCGATACTACGCTCATTGAGATCCTAAACTTAGAGGGTTTTGGTTGGCAAGTAAGTTGCCTACTGAACAACCACCCTTGTGAAGGATCAATGATATTGAGATCCCTTAGAACCTGGTTACTTTATAGGACAGGATGAACCAACTAAACTTCAGGGGAGGGTACTTACCTTTAAACCTCATGCAGGCCTTTAAACCTAGGGCTATTGTGTGACTTGTTTGTGTGTGCCACATGTTTGTGATTGAGCATAACATCATAGCATCATCATGCATCATAAGCATAGCGTTTTCACTAACCATTTCAAGGACCAAAGGATTTATCTTTGTTCTTTGTTGCAGGTCATGGCTTCTGCTCGTAGGAATACTATCCGAATCAACTTTGTAGGAATACCTCCTAAGCTTAAGGAATTGGTCTCTCAAGTTTCTGAAAACTCTCAATTCATCAAGAGGCATGGTCACCTACTGGATCTAGTCACTTCAGGGTTCAATGAAGACATGGTGACTGTTCTGTTTCAGTTCTTTGATCCTAAGCATCATTGCTTCACATTCCCCGACTATCAGCTGGTTTCTACCATGGAGGTATTCTCCAAGCTTCTGGGCATACCTATACTTGATCAGAAACCCTTCACGGGCTTGGAAAAAGAGCCTAAATCTGAAGTCATTGCTACAACCCTACATTTGAAGAAATCAGACATTATCCTAGAAACAAGAAGTGGAGTTAAGGGTATTCTTGCTAAGGTATTGATGGAGAAAGCTCAAGTGTTCCTGAAGGCTATGAGTTATGATGCTTTTGAGGAGATCTTAGCCCTATTGATCTATGGCTTAGTATTGTTCCCCAATCCAGACCAGTTCATAGACGTACACGCCATCAACATATTTCTGACTCATAATCCATTGCCTACATTACTTGGAGACGTCTTACACTCTTTTCATACCCGTACTACGAAGGCACGAGGAACTCTGATGTGTTGCATACCTTTTCTATCTAGGTGGTTTATTTCTCACCTTCCTCGATCAGTGATGAAGAATGAACAAGGGTTAAGGTGGTCCAAGAGGATTATGTCACTTTCTCATTCATATATTCATTGGTGCTCTAGATCTATGGAGAATGTTACTATCATTGACCGTTGCAGGAAGTTCCCTAATGTGCCACTCATTGGCATAAGAGGGGGCATTACTTACAACCCTTCTTTAGCTCTATGTCAGTTTGGTTACGCTCGGAGTGATGGTCCTCATGACATGTTGATTCAGGGTATTATGTTCGACTACGACAGCGATCTTCAAGGTTACCGTCAAAGGTTTATACGAGAATGGGGTAAAGTGAACAAGGTTGACAGCAAGACTTTGGAACCCAAGTATACCATTCCTATGGAACCTTATCTCAGATGGGTGCGATCTCGTGCTCAGACTCTTATGATGCCATATCCTGCTATCCTGCCAGTTACCATGGAGCCTGTTGCTGAAGGAGATACTTCCTACATCATTCTTCATCCAGACATGCCCACTGACATGGAGGAGTTACAGAGGTCCTGGATCCATTTGAAGGAGCAAAGAGATACTTTTGAGACTCATTACAAAGCAAGTCAAGAAAGAATCCTGGAACTAACAAAACAACTTCACGAGGAGCGGAATCTCAACTCATACCTCAACACAAAGAGGAAACGTCCATGGGAGACTTAAAACCCCATTTTTTTGTATTCATCTCATTTTTATTGTAAGCCCAAGGGGAAAACAAGTTTATTGATTGCTAATAAAAGTTTACTTTTTGGTTGTTTAAACAAATTTAAATCCTGCGGTCCTTGAAAACATTGCATATGCATTCACATATCATATCATTGCATCACAGGTTTATTGTGTATAGGTATCTTATCTTCTCGCTGTTTATTTCAGCAGAAATGGATCTTGAACAGACAGTCAAAGATCTCCAGGCTCAGAATGCCCGATTCCAAGATTTGATTCTGAACTTGTCCAAGGGACAAGATGAGTTGAAGACACTGCTGGCTAAGAAGAAGAGTCATGAGGACAACAAGGATGGTCAGTTGGAACAACTGCAAGCTGAGATAATAGAAATGAGGATCCAGATGAATGGCCAGGTGGCTCTTATCCAAAGTTTAGCTCAGAGGCAAGAAGACTTGAGAACCTTTGTCCAAAAACTTCAAATTAATGGAGTCAGGAATCTAATTGTCAATCAACCTCCGTTAAAACAAGCTGATTTGGTTGAAAGGAAGATGAGGATAAAAGAAGGTAAGAAACCGGTTACCACTGATTGTTCTTCGGTTAAAGAAAAAAGACATGGTAAAGTTAATCCACCTCAACACAAGGGATGTAGAAGACAGTTTATCAAATTCAGCACTCCAATGTCACAAGTTCTGCAATGCTTGTTGGAGATGAAACTAATTTCCTTGAAAAATCCTCCTCAAAATCCTAAAACTTCCTCTCCTCGCTATAATCCCAAGGCAAGGTGTGGGTATCACTCCAACTGTCCTGGACATGATACTAATAGTTGTTGGACATTGAAGAAAACGATCCAAGACCTGATTGACGAAGGAATCCTAGAGGTTACTCCAGAAGGTCAAGTTGAGTTCTACTATCGTCCATCAATCATCAAATCTGCAAGACAAGTTGCCCAAGGTAGCAAGAAAGGAATACCACCTATTCCTATTGAGATATGGGGTACCTTGGGACATCCAAATGGCAAATTTGATTTTATGGTGAAGTATACTGCTCCTCAAAGTTCACAGATTGCAATTGAGGACATTCAGCCAACTGGATGGGACAACATTTGAATTTTCATTTGTAATTTCTTTTATTTGTTTGAACACTTACTATTATGTTAAACTTTTGTTTTCATTAATGCATTGCATATGTTTGTCTTGAATTAATCCATTCGTTCCACTATATTTTGAATTATGCTTCTTATTTCTATCTTGTGATATTTAACTCCTGATAAAGCTATAAGCCTGTAGAGGGAGGATGACGAAAACAATACCATAATATTAGGCTGTATGCTTTTGAACAGACTATGCTGACGATGTACAGGCATTGTTTCAATTCCTAAACAGTGGAGATATAAGGAAGTTAATCCCTAGTCAACCCTTTTGAGCCTATGAAGTAGGAGTTTTAATTCTCGCACAAATCAAAACCCTTATTCATAACCTGGGGCAGGGTAGTTACTCGGTTAACTCAAATATGCCAATTATCTGTGTTGTACACAACTAATGATGGTTCTCTGTAATCATGAAACCTGACAGTCAATATCCAGCAAAAGAACAGTCTTGCTAAGTCAAAACCTATGAAGGAGACTTAGTAAAACATTAAGACATCCCGCTGACTGTAACCTTGAAATAAGCAGTTCGGGCAAAAAGAAGGGATAATAAAGTCAAAAGAGAAAAAAAAAAGAGGTCACTATGAATCCTCAACAAAGAAGGGATAATAAAGTCAATTATGTTTAAGTAGCCAGGGGCAGGTCTCCTCATCTACCTGAATTACCAAGGGTAACATTATAGAGTTTATAATGCCAGGGGCATAGTCATTATCTCCCAATCAAGGAGGCATACCAAGTTACTGTTCAATTCATTCGGGGCAATCAGGTCCAGATTCAACAGTGCTTAATAGCCAGGGGCAGCTTTCCTCATGTATTTGAATTACCAAGGGTAACATTACGAAGTTCATGATGTCAGGGGCATATTATTGTAGGGCGTTCTGCTTATTTCTCTTGAGGTAACTACATTCAGATACTTCCATTATGGGACAATTCATCCTCAACCAAGGGGCAATGCTTTCTTTTCAAATCTAATACCCGGAGCGTATATGGTCCATCACAATTTGAAGACACGTTCCTCTCATTGTATTACCTTGATATTGGATTCTCAGCAGAAGCCATTGTGGGAATTAATTGTCTACGCCAGTAGTATCAGATGGTGCCAGTATCATATCTTCAGATCCAGCTACGAGGATTTCTGGGAAGGTATTCAGGAAAGTTAAAAATTTCAGGAGCTCCAAATCCAATTGGTTATACACTCTCGAAGTTGAAACGATTCTGTTTTCAAGTTCAGCTTTACTTTTCCCTCTGAATCCAGATTTACTTTTACCCTAAGCAAAAACATCCATTGGTTGTGTTTGAATGTATGTATGCTTTTGAATATGATTGATGTTTACCAGAAATGCATAGATGCTGAATATGATTGATGTTTACCAGAAATGCATAGATGCTTAATATGATTGATGTTTACCAGAAATGCATGAAAATGCAGTAATAGTATTTACTAAGGACAAACGAGGAAAGGATTTCAACGAAGCTTCGCCGGTTCATTCCCACAAGACAGCTACAAGTCCCCCGGTAGGGCAAATCCATCTTCATAAGTACTTCGAGTCACATCTCCCCTGGAATTTATATCCATCTCTTTTATCCTCATACGGATAGTCGGGAATTTATTTTTCCCATAGGAGTACGACGAACGAAGACGGGAGGTTATGGATACCTTACTATCGAACGAAGACGGGAGGTTATATATACTATATTATCAAACAAGATGGGAACGAGTTCCTCATATTCTCCAGCAATAAATCGGGATTTATTTTCCCTGGCCAGCAGTTGTTATACAAAGATATCCGGACGCGTCAGGCTGCATGGTGCATACATACATCATTTACATCATACCATAACTTATATCCATAAATACATAATACATTACTTAAGTGCATCATATTATACATGCATACATAATGCATAAACTAATATTATAATACAGAATGTTATAATCTTGTTTTTCAGGTTAATTCTCCAGCAGACAAACTTCATCAACAACTTGTGACCTTGGGTCGTTGTTTATCTTCCCAAAGGTTACATCATTATACCTCAGGACGTTGTTTATCCTCCTGAAAGCATATCATGACCTCAGGACATTGTTTATCCTCCTGAAAGCATATCATGACCTTGGGCCGTTGTTTATCTTCCCAAAGGTTACATCATTATACCTCAGGACGTTGTTTATCCTCCTGAAAGCATATCATGACCTCAGGACGTTGTTTATCCTCCTGAAAGCTTCTCATACCTCAGGATGTTGTTTATCCTCCTGAAAGCATATCATTTCCTCAGGACATTGTTTATCCTCCTGAAAGCTTCTTATACCTCAGGACGTTGTTTATCCTCCTTAAAGCATATCATTTCCTCAGGACGTTGTTTATCCTCCTGAAAGCATATCATTTCCTCAGGACGTTGTTTATCCTCCTGAAAGCTTCTTATACCTCAGGACGTTGTTTATCCTCCTGAAAGCATATCATGACCTCAGGACGTTGTTTATCCTCCTGAAAGCTTCTCATACCTTAGGACGTTGTTTATCCTCCTGAAAGCATATCATTTCCTCAGGACGTTGTTTATCCTCCTGAAAGCTTCTTATACCTCAGGACGTTGTTTATCCTCCTGAAAGCATATCATTTCCTCAGGACGTTGTTTATCCTCCTGAAAGCTATCATTACCTCAGGACGTTGTTTATCCTCCTGAAAGCATATCATGACTTTGGGCCGTTGTTTATCCTCCCAAAATTTATACCATTACCTCGGGACGTTGTTTATCCTCCTGAAAGCAATCATTACCTCAGGATGTTATTTATCCTCCTGAAAGCTATCATTTCTCTTGGGCCGTTGTTTATCCTCCCAAAAGTTATGTTTATACCTCAGGACATTGTTTATCCTCCTGAAGGTTATACCTTTCCCTTGGGCTGTTGTTTATCTTCCCAAAGGTTATCTCAATATGTTGGGACGTTGTTTATCTTCCCAAAAAGCTATATCTTCATATTTTGAACTGCTTTATCCTCCAAGAGATGTGTTTGAAGAACTTTTTCTCCAAGTGGCATCTTTAAGCCCACTCAAGCATATACAACAAGCCATCAGTATCACTCTACGCACCGGTGAGTGCAAATTTTTGGGCTTTTGTGTTCAATCCCCTTCAACCTTTCAGGTCACGACTGGGAAATATACCAATCTAACCCCTCAGGTTTCAGAAAATTGAACAGGGGCAGCTGTTGCACCCCAAGGTGGAATAAAATCAATGCCAAAACCTGCACCGTGAATGCTGAGCGAAACAAGCCACAACGAGGGTTCCTGTTGGCGAAACAAAACTTAACGAGACCGTTAGCGAAACAGAACTCGACAATGTGACAGCTGGGCACGACCAAGTGTTGCACCCCAAAATTTTCCCTCACAATACAAGACTTTGTGTGCTATGAGGTTCACAAGATTCACAATACATCTTATGAGGTTCACAAGGTTCACAAGACCTCTCATGAAGTTCATGAAGTTTACAAGACATCTCACAAGGTTCACAAGACCTTTCATGAGGTTCATGAAGTTTACAAGACACTTTATGAGGTTCATAAGGTTCACAAGACATCTTATGAGGTTCACAAGGTTCACAAAGTTCATCATGGGTCAGAAGATTTGACAAATCCCTCAGACAAGGCATTCTCCTAAGCAGTGCATCCTAAACTAGGGTTTTGACTTTAATCAGGCTAAATGGACTTCCAAGACTTCAAGTGAGATTCATAACATCTTATATGTGTTTAAGAATCCCCCTGACAAGTTTCAAGACTTTTCTCAAAGGTTTGCTCAGTCAGATGATCAGATAAGTCAAAATCAGTCAAAGTAGTTAAAAAGTCAAACTGAGGTCAACTGTGGTCAAATCAAAGTCAAGCTTCATGATTTTTTTCCAACATCAAGTATATGAAGTAAAATTCATCATTTGATCAAGGATTGATCATGATTTATCAAGGATATTTCAGATCATCAAGAATCAGAGGTTTCTAAATTAGGGTTTCCTTAGGAAAAGTCAACTGAACTTTGACCAGCCATAACTTTCACATGCTTCATCACATTTTTCCCATCCAAAGCTCATTTTTAAGGGAATTGAATTCTCTACAACTTTGTGTCTCACAAGCCAAGCCCAAAAAGTCTTCATTTGGAAGGTATGAGCTAAGAAATTATAGGTCCTTTTGAAAGTCAACAAAAAGTCAACAACTTCAAAAGGGCATAAATTGAGAATGGTAAATTATATGGACATGAAACAAATGGGGTTTGTTAGAGGACTCTTCAAGCTTTCCAAAATGTCCAAGAACACCCTCATAGCATTAAAATTGAAGTATTTGTGCCCTTGCAAAGTTGGGAAATTTTAGGGAAGTTTATGAAGCAAATGGGGGCTTAAAACCAAATTTTTCCAAATGGGCTTGCCATGTGATGATCCAATCCATACAAATACCTCAAACACGACCCAAAGCAACAAAGTTCTGATTTTTTATTATTTATTTATTATTTATTTTGATTTTATCCATTAAAAATCAAATTAAATCTAAATAAAATATGAAAACTCAATATTTGAATGTGATTCTTCTTCTAGAAAGTTTTAATAACCATTCAAAGCTGATTGATATAATCCAATTTCGTGCTAGCTTGTTTTGGAAATGTTAGATAAGATATTTTTCAATATTTGGAAGGAGATTTCTTCATCATCAAGGTACTCAAAAAGCCCATAGAACCCACAAGTATTTTGACCTAATTTGATTCATTATATATACACAAACATAACACAATACAGGGGGACGAATTCCCTGCCTCAAAGAGTAAGTTTGCATATCAAAAAAATCACCAAAAACTTCAATTCTGATTCTCCATTACCAAGTGTTTCAAGGTATTTTAAGGACACTATCAGCTTCCTCAAGCATTCCTGAGTCGAAACCAATCATCATACACCTCTGAATCATAACATAATGCATAAACCGATTCATCATGTTCATGATATTTTTGATTTTGGATTCTGGATATTGATTGGTTTTTAATGAATTTTGATTGATGTTTCTTGTTTGTGATAAGTTGTAGATTGATTCTGGACAGGTTTTATGAAGTTTCATCACCTAGAATGAGATCCACCAGTTTTAGGGTTTCGGTTAAGGTTTAGGGCTTTATGATTCATCAAGTATAAACAAATTCTAAAACCATAGATCAATTTGAATTAACCTCTGGATCTTATTTGCGCTTTTAATTTGATGTAATTTTACTGTTTTGATGATAGTTGAGATTCGTAGGTTTTGCTACAAACTTGAATTCGCAGGAAAATTCATAACAAAATTCGCAGCAAAATCCCCAGGTCTGGAGGAAGAAGAAGAAGCCAGCGCGCGCTTTCTGGATTTTAAATTTTGTTTTAAATATTTTATTGAATTGTCTGTAATTTATTTCACAAATGTGTGGTTGGCTCAGTGGCAATAAACGCGTACGTATTGCTTGAAGGCCTTGGTTCGAATCCTGAGCTCAACAACTTTTTCTTATTTTTCCATTTAATTAACAGGCTTAATATATTATGCATTATGGTGATTCTACTATCAGTTGCGCCCTCCCGGCTGGATGGTAAGTGTGCTTGTGTGTGGTGAGAAGGTCCTGGGTTCGAATTCCCCCCAGGCCTTTTGTGTTATTCTCTTTTGCTTTTTTTCATAATTTTCCCAGGTTAAGCAACAAAACCTCATGGAGTGCATTTACTAGCACCTGCGCGCGCATGGCCTAGTGGTTGGAGTGCTGGTCTTGAGGGTTGAAAGCTTAGGGACTGAGTTCAAATCCCAGCCCAGGCAGGTTTTGCTTTTTCATTCTTTTCTTTGATTTTTTTTATTTAATTAATTTCTATTATAATTAAACAAATTTAAACAATAAAATAAATAGAATGCTTATATTATTTTAGAACTCATCCTTTTTTCTAATTTAAATCCTATAAGAAAAATTATTTATGTTTTTTTAATTATTAATATTGTAAAATTTTATATAGTTATTAATTAACCCTAATTTTATTTTTCTAAAATTCATAACCCTAAATATTTTTAAAACCTAATTATTTTTTATAAACTCTAATTGTAAATATTAATTTGTTAATTATCACTTTTAATAAATTTTAATTATGTGTGTAATTTTTATAATTGGTTTGTAATTATTATTTAAGTAGTTTTTTTTTAATATAATTTATTTTCATAATATGTTTATAATTAACCTAATGTTTATAATTTGTATATAATTTAAAACTTTATAATAATTAGTATAATATGAATTGTTTATATTTTCTTCTTAATCTTAAAAATAATTGTTTATATGAAATTTGAACTTTTAATTATTATGTTAATATTCTTGTTTATTTTATTATTAATTATGTTTATTTTCATATGATATTTATTTTATTATTACTAACCCCATTTATATATTGTGATTTATTATTATTATTTTTACTAACCCAATTATATTATTATTATTTATTTTGCTTATTTATTTAATTTGCTTTAATTATTGTTATTATATAATTGTTCCCTTTATGTAATATTTTAATAATAATATTTAATATTTCTTTTATGCTATGGTTAGTAAAATAGGGAGTGAAACATGTTTGTATTTTAAAATTAATTTAGATCACTAATTTAAAAGATAAATATTTAAAATTGTACACTCACACACGTAAGTCGATCTTTGATCGCCATCTCACTTCCTAAGGTTGCCTCTCAAGTTGCCTAAACAAAAGGTCAAGTAGGGTGTATAAAGCAAAATCCCTCATCTTATATCATCTAGTCCCTTAAACAGATAAAAAGATCAAGTCCCTTCGAATGTTTCCTTCATAATGATCTTATCCCTTTCGAATAAAGATGATAAGTCCCTTCGAATTGCTTATACACCCCACAGTTGCCTAAATAAACAGATGTCCCTTCACTTGTCCTACACATCCAAGGTAATGACTACCTATTCCTTAATAATAGGGATAGTCTTACCATTTAAAGGATTCAAGAACAGAAAAGACTTAAACTTAGGGTAGGTTCCTCTTAGATACTTGCTCACTCTTCAAAACATTTCAAACACTTCATACATTTCAAACAATTTTCAAAACAAAGGTTTTATATACATCCGTACATGGATCATTATAAAATACTTAAGAAAATTTCTATTCATACACTTCACATTTCAAAAACATTTTAAAGTGAGCTAAGTAACTAAGAGCCCATGGATAACCATGGATGTAAAAGGTGCTAACACCTTCCCTTTACATAACCTACCCCCCGGACCCAAAATTCTTTTAAAAGGTCTTTCCTGTTCTTTTATGCCTTTCCTTTGGATAACATAAAGGTCGGTGGCGACTCTTGCTATCCGCAACATAACTAAAGTCAGTTCTCCCACCGTGTTACACCAAGCCACCAAGATAACACACGACTGCTGGGCACGACCAAGCCGCGGAAGGTGCCTGTTGGCGAAATAGGGCTTAACGAGACCATTAGTGGAATGGAACTCAACAATATGACTGTTGGGTAGGACCAAGCCATAAAGAAAAATACGCGACTGCTGGGCAGGACCAAACCACAGAAGGTGCCTATTGGCGAAACAGGGCTTAACGAGACCATTAGCGGAATGGAACTCAACAATATGACTGCTGGGCAGGACCAAGCCATAAAGAAAAATACGCGACTGCTGGGCAGGACCAAGCCACACAAGGTGCCTGTTGGCGAAACAGGGCTTAACGAGACCATTAGCGGAATGGAACTCAACAATATGACTGCTGGGCAGGACCAAGCCATAAAGAAAAATACGCGACTGTTCGGCACGACCAAGCCACGGAAGGCGCCTGTTGGCGAAATAGGGCTTAACAAGGCCATTAGCGGAATGGAACTCAATAATATGACTGTTGGGCAGGACCAAGCCATAAAGAAAACACGCGACTGCTAGGCAAGACCAAGCCACAGAAGGTGCTTATTGGCGAAACAGGGCTTAACGAGACCATTAGCGAAATGGAACTCAACAATATGACTGCTGGGCAGGACCAAGCCATAAAGAAAACACGCGACTGCTGGGCAGGACCAAGCCACGGAAGGTGCCTGTTGGCGAAACAGGGCTTAACGAGACCATTAGCGGAATGGAACTCAACAGTATGACTGCTGGGCAGGACCAAGCCATAAAGAAAAACAACATCGGCTTGGAAGGACCAAGATGTCTGGAAAATGGTATAAGTATCTTCTGTGGGGAATACTTCAGGTTGAAAAGATGTTATAGGTTGTATGTAATACCTCAAAACTGGCCCATGCTGGCATGCACATATTTGGATTTATGGAATAATGCTCCATGAGGATGCAAATGCTACGCTTTGGAGGATACAAATGTAATGATGATTATGTGTATGTAAATGCAAAGAGATCTCCTGATAAGGAGACTGCAAGTATCCCAGATGGCTTGACTAGGGAGGAACGATGATCACTGCATTGATCTGGTTAGTCCTGGTGAGGAGGAAACAACTCTGCGGGGAATGTTGTTAATGATGCACCGGCCCTGAACTGTCGCCATTGCCAAAAATAAATTGGCCTTTGAGATTGGAGCGCCAAAACCCTGTTGGAGATGGACCCTTCTTGAACTCTGATGGGGAAGTGAAGATCTTCTGACTTGGCTTGGAACCAGAGGCATGACATTGCTGAGGGAGCAAACTGCTGGGGAGGAAAAACACTCCTTATACTGTTAGAAATTGCCCCTGTGTCTGAAGGAAAACTTCTGCTTGGGGATGACACCCACATTCTGCTACCTTGTTGGGAGAGATTTCAACTTCCACTTTACTGGGGATGACTAGAGACACCCTAGGAGAAACCTGCTCATGTTCAACCATAAAGAAATGCTCCTCCCGGGAATTTGCTTTTAGCTCTATTAGCAACACCTGTACCTGTACCTGCATAAACACAATCGATAGTGCCTGCAACATGGAGGGTTAGTTTAGGACCTGCCTTCCCCAGGCTCGTAGCATGAATAATTATCTAGGTATCTCGACACCCTTTCAGAGTTGTATTAAATGTTTATGTCCTCCTGCATGAGTTTGAAAGCATTCGAATGTTCACAACACGATATAAATCACGATTTGTTGGACGTTTTCGCAATCAATCAATGCTAGATGAAAAAACA
Source organism: Lathyrus aphaca (assembly GCA_963966055.1). NCBI lineage: Eukaryota > Viridiplantae > Streptophyta > Magnoliopsida > Fabales > Fabaceae > Lathyrus > Lathyrus aphaca. The sequence continues at coordinate 649,364,888 of OZ014519.1, forward strand.
AAAACAAGAAGCAAAATAATCATAAATTGACTGAAGTTGAATTTTTATTGATTCGGAAAAATGGCCATGAATAGGAAATACAAAGGAAGCAGATCCCTGGAAAGAGGAAACAACCAAAAAGGAAAACAAACTATCCTATTGGTAATGTGAGAAGTGGATCTCATCAAGTTTCAACCCGATTATGACTCGTATATCTTCAAGACGCTCCGCTTGCTCTGCCCCTTGAGAAAAGTAATTGAACTGATCTTCAACCCTTAGAATAACCTTAACTGTAAATAGGTTACGGATCTCGCAGATCGCAGTCATTCGTGTTAATACCTCTTTTGGGTGGATTTCCCTTTCAGGTTTTCAATCCACCGGGATACCCTTTTTTGCCTGAGTTGTCCGATGTGGCTTTTCAACTCAGCGGGTGTACATTTTTTTTCAAGATTTCCCTAACTTTTGCCCGAGCCTTTTATTCTGTTTTTTGCTCGTCGGGATTCCCATTTTTGCCTAGATCTTTATTCTGTTTTTATCCAGCGGGTCCTTTTTCACACGAAGTATTTTCTTACTGCGTCTGCGTTAACAGGGGATTGGAAGTCTTCTCCGTCCATGGTTGTCAGCATCAAGGCTCCACCTGAAAAAACCTTTTTAATCATGAACGGTCCTTCATAGTTGGGTGTCCACTTGCCCCTGTGATCATTGAGAGGAGGAAGAGTCATTTTCAGCACCAAGTCACCTGGCATGTACCTCTGTGGTCGTACCTTCTTGTCAAAAGCCTGCTTCATCCGCCGCTGGTACAACTGTCCATGGCATACAGCTGCTAGACGTTTTTCTTCAATAAGGCTCAATTGATTATATCTAGATCGGAGCCACTCAGCTTCATCTAACTTAATGTCCATCATTAACCTCAACGAGGGGATTTCCACTTCAATCGGTAGGACTGCCTCCATACCATACACCAATGAGAACGGGGTTGCCCCTGTTGAAGTACGCACTGACGTTTTGTACCCATGTAAAGCGAATGGTAACATCTCATGCCAGTCTTTGTATGTCACAACCATCGTCTGCACGATCTTCTTGATGTTCTTGTTGGCCGCCTCGACGAGGCCATTCATCTTCGGGCGATATGGAGAAGAGTTGTGATGCTCTATTTTGAAATCCTGACACAGGTCGGCCATCATCTTGTTGTTGAGATTAGAACCATTATCAGTAATGATCCTTTCAGGAATTCCGTACCGATAAATGATATCTCTTTTAATAAACCGGGCTACCACTTGTTTAGTGACATTGGCATAAGACGCCGCTTCGACCCACTTCGTGAAGTAATCTATAGCAACCAAAATGAAGCAATGACCGTTAGAAGCTGTCGGCTCGATCTTGCCAATAATATCAATGCCCCACATGGTGAACGGCCATGGTGAAGACATGACACTCAACGGATTCGGAGGCACATGAACCTTATCGGCATAAATCTGACACTTGTGACATGTACGGGAGGGAGTATTTATAGCAATCGGATTCCATGGTAATCCAATAATATCCCGATCTCAACAATTTATTGGCCATAGCATGTCCTCCAGCATGGGTACCAAAGGAGCCTTCGTGAACCTCCTGCATCAACAGGTCTGCTTTGTGCCTATCCACGCATCTGAGCAGAACCATGTTGAAGTTTCGCTTGTACAACACATCATCTTAATTCAAGAAGAAACCTCCTGCAAGTCTTCTAAGGGTCTTCTTGTCCTTACTGGATGCCCCAGTCGGGTATTATTGAGCCTTCAGAAATTGCTTGATATCATGATACCAAGGTTTGTTGTCTTCACCACTGCCAACTGCAAAGATATAAGCAGGTCTTTCAAGATGGGAGACTGTAATTCGAGGCACGAAATTCTCTTGACAAACTTTAATCATAGACGACAAAGTTGCTAGAGCATCGGCGAATTGGTTTTCATCTCGAGGAATATAATTCAACTTGACTTTGGTGAAGAAAGTTAACAGCCTCTTGACATAATCTCTGTAAGGAACCAAGTGAGATTGATGAACTAGCCATTTGCCATTGACTTGATTCACCACCAAAGCAGAATCTCCGAAGATCTCGAGGTTCTTGACTCGCAAGTCGATTGCCTCTTCAATCACCATGATACAAGATTCATACTCTGCCTCATTGTTAGTGCATTCGAAAGACAACCGAGCAGCTAAAGGTGTATGGACCCCTTCTAGCGAGATGATAACAACACTTACTCCACTTCCATTCATGTTCACGGCTCCGTCAAACATCAACTTCCATTTGGATTCAAGGTCTGGCCCCTCCTCCGGAAGTGGTTCTTCATAATCTTTCATCTTGAGGAACATGATGTCCTCATCCGGAAACTCGAACCTCATGGGTTGATAATCATCGATTGACTACTGAGCCAAGTATTCCGACAATACACTCCCTTTGATTGCCTTTTGCAAAGTGTAATGTATATCATACTCTGTTAGTATCATCTGCCATCGGGCTACTCTTCCTGTCAGAGATGGATTTTCAAAAATGTATTTCACAGGATCCATTTTGGAAATTAAGAGAGTGTTGTGAGTCAGCAAGTATTGTCTTAGTCGGCGAGCAGCCCATGCCAAAGCGCAGCAAGTTTTCTCGAGTAGTGAGTAGCGCGTCTCACAATCGGTAAACGTTTTGCTAAGGTAATAAATGGCGTGCTCTTTTCGACCAGACTCGTCATGCTGACCCAACACACATCCAATCGATCCTTCAAGCACGGTAAGATACATAATCAAAGGTCTCCCTGGCAGTGGAGGCATGAGAATTGGAGGTTCTAGCAGGTATTCTTTGATTCGGTCAAAGGCTTGCTGGCAATCTTCATTCCATTTAATGGCCTGATTCTTCCTCAGAAGCTTAAAGATGGGATCACATGTGGCAGTTAGGTGAGAGATAAACCGTGCAATGTAGTTTAGTCTCCCCAAGAAACCATGCACTTTCTTTTCAGTCTTCGGCTCAGGCATCTCTTGGATGGCTTTCACTTTGGCTGGATCGACCTCAATTCCTCGCTCACTAACAATGAAGACGAGTAGCTTTCCAGAACGGACCCTGAAGGTACACATATTCAGATTCAACCTCAGTCTGAACTTCTGGAGTTTGTCAAACAACTTTTCTAGATTAACCAAGTGCTCTTCCTATGTTTGGGACTTTGCAATCATATCATCAACATAAACCTCAATTTCATGATGAATCATGTCGTGAAATAGCGTCACCATCGCCCGTTGATAAGTGGCTCCATCATTCTTCAAACCAAATGGCATAACCTTGTAACAGAAGGTGCCCCAAGGCGTGATAAAGGTTGTCTTTTCCATGTCATCGGGAGACATCTTAATCTGGTTATAACCAGAAAATCCGTCCATGAAAGAGAACACAGAAAATTGAGCGGTATTATCGACGAGCACATCTATTTGAGGCAAAGGGAAGTCATCTTTGGGGTTGGCCCTGTTCAAATCCATGTAGTCTACACACATCTTGACTTTACCGTCTTTCTTAGGGACCGACACAATGTTGGTAACCCACGGATGGTAACTGGTCACAGCTAAGAAACCAGCATCAAACTGTTTTTGTACTTCTTCTTTTATCTTGATTGCCATATCAGGACGTGTGCGCCTCAACTTCTGCTTTACTAGAGGACATTCTTCTCTGAGAGGCAACTTGTGCACCACAATGTCAGTGTCTAAACCAGGCATATCTTGGTAGGACCATGCGAAGACATCAACATACTCCCGAAGCATAGCCATTAAACGAATCTTGACAGATTCTTCTAATGTGGCCCCAATCTTGACTTTTTTCTTGTCTTCTTCAGTACCCAGGTTTATCACTTCGACAGCTTCTTCGTGCGGCTGAATCATCTTCTCCTCATGTTTAAGCAGTCTGGCCAATTCTTCAGGTAGTTCGCAATCCTCTTCACCTTCCTCATCGACTTGATAAATCTGATTGTCGAAGTCATACTCAGCCATAACAGGGTCGTCATTGATAGGATCCGGTGACGAGCACCTGCATGAATGATGATTCATGCAAGGCTTTAGCAAAAACTTGAGAAAATGAGAAACATTGCCATTTTAAAACTTTTCTTTATTTTTTGAAAAACAAAAGCAAAGAATGAAAGACAAAGAACAACATGAATGAATGTGAAACATCAGCTTTATTTATGATTATGAATTGTGTTAAGAACAAAAGAACCCTTACAAAGAGCTACTATGCCCCGGGCAAGACATAGTGCTTGAATACAGGAAAAACAGAAACAAAAATTATTACTCTTTGAAAGAGGTGACTGAGATAAGCCTTTCTGATGTCCAATTGCTAAGCTGAGTCCCTAGAACGGCAGGCCTGATCCACTCATCTAGGTCACAATCACTATCAACTGCGTCATCCTACACGACACTGATGTTTCCATAATCCACCACTCCCACACTCGTGAAAGTAATCGGGCTTTGACAACCTTTGGCACTTGGTCCAGACGATGACTTCCTAGGATGGTAACCAATTCTGAACATATCTTTCTTTTCTGGAACTTCTACTGGACTTCCCTAACCTTCTCGTATCCCAGATTCTACCAACTCAAGCGCTTGCTTATAAGAGGCCACAAAAACCCCCTTCTTCAGTTCTTCAGGAGAAGCTGCCACTGCAGATGCTTGTTCAGTTTTCAAGGGCTCAAAATCCTGACATGGAGTTTCGACTATTTCGCCATCCATCTCCACATACTTGAATGAAGTCAGATGACTAACAAAAATGTCTTCTTCCCCACTGACAGTTACAATTTGACCCTCCCAATCAAAATTTAGCTTTTGATGAAGTGTGGACGATACTGCTCCTGCTGAATGTATCCAAGGTCTTCCGAGCAAACAACTGTATGCAGGCTGTATATCCATTACGTAGAACATGGTATTGAAGATTTGTGGACTTTAATTGGTAACTCCACCTCCCCGAACACCGATCTCATCGACCCATCAAATGCTCTAACTATTAGGTCGCTAGGCTTTAGAACTAATCCATCATAATCCAACTTCATCAGTTCTTTCTTGGGCAAAACATTCAATGACGATCCGGTATCTACCAACACATGAGAGAGTACTGCACCCTTACATTCTAAAGAGATATGTAGTGCCCGATTATGAGCACACCCTTCAGAAGTTACATCCATGTCTGTGAAGCCCAATCCATGACTGGCATTGACACTAGATACCACCGCTTCCAACTGATTTACTGAAATATCCTGAGGAACATACTTCCTGTGGGAATCAGAACACATGAGCAAGGACAAGATGGAAATCTTCGACGAAGTCTGCTGCAGATGGTCCACAATCTTGTAGTCACTCTTTTTGATAATCCTCAGAAATTCTTCAGCTTCTTTATCGAAAGTAAGGTCTGGATCAGTTACTGGTGCGGGATCATTGACAACCACTGGCTGCTTCCCTCTTGCTTTAGCCTGGGCTTCTGCGGTGTCTCTGGGTGGTATCACACTATTTCTTAGTGTTTCCGGCGCAAATAACCTTCCACTTCTAGTAAATCCCCCTACTCCGACATTTTCTACTTGAGCTGGGGTTGTACTAGACGTAGCCAACTCTTGCTTCTAACCGTTACAGTATACTTCGCCACCATAATTCTAGGGAATGGCTCTATCGCTCTGATACATTATCGGTCCTGTAGTGGTGATGGTTATCGGTGCTGCTCTGGCCCGTGAAGGAACTTGAGATGGATCGTAGAAGATGGTTACTGTGGAGACTTCGCTTTCTTTTACAAACTTGTCAAACTGCAACATTCCCTCATCAATCATACTCTGGATCCCTGCTTTCAACTGCTCACAACCATTTGTAGCTTCAGCACATCCAGGACAATCAACTTCACACCCAGGAAAGATACCTTTCTTTGACAAGCAAACTTTAACAACACTCAATGGAGCCTGCAGGTCGTTGACATCACACACCAAGTTTAGATTCTCCCCTTCATCAACTGCCCCAACCGTACCTCCGTGAGAAGGCATAGGGTTCTGTATTACATTAGGAGTAGGAGCGAAGTTTATCGCTTTGGAATCTACTAGGTCTTGGACTACATACTTCAAGGCCTTGCAGTTTTCCGTGGTATGTCCGGGGGCTCCGGAATGAAATTCACATCTAGCATTTGTATCGTACCCTTCAGGAAGTTGCCCCGGCTTCGGGGGTTGCAAAGTTCTGAGCTGAACCAGCTGGAGTTGGAGGAGATTCTTCAGAAGTTGTGAATAGGACATAGGCGGGGTTTCAAACTTCCTGTCTCTGGTCCTTTGAGAATAGTATGGATGGGGAGCTCTTTTTTGATACCCTTGTGAGCGTTGCGGCTGCGGTGGTTGGACTTGTTGTTGAACAGGTTGAGCTGAGATAGTGACAGGAGCCACTTGCTGATAAAATCCTCTGTTACTTCCTCACCTCTGCGCGTACACTGCCCCAGTCTCTCATTCTCTTCTCTTCACGAAGGGTTTCTTAATACTAGAACTTGAAGCACCTCCATTCTGAATCTTCCCTTGCTTGATCCAACTTTCTATCCTCTCGCTAGTCAAGATGATATCTAAGAACCCACTTAAAGAACATCCAGCTAGCCTTTCCATGAAATGCCCAGGAAGGGTATCCAGGAACAGGTTTACCATTTCTCTCTCCAACAAAGACGGTTGCACTCTAGCGGCCACTTCACGCCACCTTTGTGCGTAATCTTTGAAACTCTCTGAGCTCCTCTGAGTCAGACTCTGAAGTTGAGTGCGACTGGGCACCATGTCGATATTATACTGATACTGCTTGAGGAATGCTGCTCCCAATCCTTCCAGTTTCTTACAGAACTTCTCTCTAGCTTCATATACCATTCCAAGGACCCTCTGGAGAGACTATCCTGGAAGTAGTACATCCAGAGCTTTTCATCCCTAGTATGGGCGGCGATCTTCCGGTAGAATGCCTGCAAGTGAGTCTTTGGGAATGAGCTACCGTTATACTTGTCAAAAGTAGGCGGCGTGAATTTGTGAGGAATAACCACCCCGGGGACTACGCCCATGTCAGACACATCTATCCCCAAAGTGTCTTTACACTCGAGGGCTTTGACTTACTCAGCAAGCATAAAATAATCATGAAGATTTCCTTCTCCACCGAACCCCATGTCGTTGTTGAAAGAAGGGAACTGATCCTCCTGCCTGTCTTGTACTGGAATGAAAGTTGTCGTGCCCTGTTCTGGAATTTGAGGTCCACCTGGGCCATTACTGGTGTTGGGAGGTGCCACTTGCACGTCAGGAGTGGTCATAGGAGTGTTAGTCTAAGGAGGGTTGAGCCCTTGAATTGCATTCCTTAACTCTTGCTGTCCCTGAGCCATCCCTTGCATCATGACCATGAATTCTCCCATTCTGGTGTGAAACTCATTAAGCTCAGTCTGCATAGCGTCCATGATTGTCCTCTGGTTGCTGCGAGTTGCGTAGCGATGCGGGATATCTTGTCAGAGATGCCGGGTCTTGGCAGCTCTCACAATCTTTGCCTAAAACGCAGATAAATTAAGCATCCTGTAGAAAAAACCTGCAAAAACGAAGAAGAAATGCAAATGATGCGTATGCAATACAATGTGTTCCTTTTATTCCCAAGGCTTTCCCTTTTCCCAGTCCTGGCATTAAGAGAATAATAATTGGGAAGAAGACCCAAGTGATGTTCAAATAAAGTGACGGCCGTGGAGAATTGGTTATCATTACCCCATGTCGATGCAACAAATAACAAACAAGACATTCAAAGCAAGTCAATCACATAAACTGAAGTTTGAAACAACAAAGTCCCCGAAGGGTGCCAATCAAAAGAACAAAGTACATCAAATAAAAGGAATCCCACAACAAGCCTGTGGGTAATCCAAGTACAATAGCATGAAACTAAACCCTATGGAGCTCTAAGTCTTGCAGCCTCCAGTTAAGACACTTGACATTCTGGAAAAACCGAACGATATTCGGATGGTGGGGCTCCTGGATGAGTCTCTGGATGAGGAGGTCCCTTAGATCAAAGGAATCAAGTAACTCCTCAATCTGCTGTAGGAAAGTCATCTCATTCTCTTTGCTCGGACCCGGCTCGACCTTTGATTTCTTCACATCAGCACGAAGTTTCAGCTCTTCAACTTCTTTCTGGACATCTTCAGCTATTTGTTGACTCTTTGTCATCTGAAGAAGATACTCTCTCTATAGCTCTTGTGCCTTCTGAACTAACTTCTCTTGCTCAACCAAAGCATCTTGGAGGTTCTTGATCTTCAACTCGAATTCAGCTTCTACCTCCTTTTGCTTCTTCTGATTATCACTCCACTTCTCTTGCCAAAGTGTGATAGCTTCATTAGCCTCATTAAGTTCTTTCTTATCCTTCCGGCGCTGACTCGCTTTATGAATCTCAGCCAATCCTCTCTTCCTAAAGTATAGCTCCCTTTCCTCGAAGTCCTTCTGCTTAAAACGAAATGTCTCTTCAGCCCGGTGAGCTCTATCTTCTAATTGCTGGTTCTAAATCATCAATTTCTGACAAGAATTGTAAGCCTCCTGATTCTCAACTCGAAGCTGCTTGACCAAAGCTTCCAATTTCTGGTAATCTTCCAAAGGCACCGTTGCTGGAGGCGGAGTTGGTATAGAAAAAGGGACTAGAGCCGTTTAAACCTCCTCATTTATCCAAGCTTCAAATTCAGGGAACATCCAGTTATTGCTCTTGCCTAGACATGTCGTGTCCTTTCTTTTGATCACCTTCCAAGAACCTGCAACTTTTCTGACCAACAGAAGATTGTCTTTCACCGAGAAGTAAAAAGTTTGGAATAGCTCGGATTCATCGGGGATCTCTTTGAGCGCGTACCCTAACTGTCTTCTTAAGAGAATGGGATTGTAGTTGATACCTCCTGACACTCCTAACAAAGGCACATTGAGGTAATTCCCACAGCTGGTAATGAAACTCTTTCCTTTCAACCTCAAAGTAAACCATCTAATATCTCTGGCAGACAAAGTACTCAACTTCTGGGCCCACATAGTATTAGGATCAGTAAAACTCTCAGTGGTAGGCAAATGTCTCATGACCCACTTGTAGAATAAGGGAGCACAACATCTAACCAGACCTCCTCGCTTCTTCTCATTCTTATAGTGCACTGAATAATACAAGTCACCTAGGAGAGTGGGCACCAGATTCTTCAACACAAATAAATGAATAGCATTTATGTCCACAAATTTATCCATATCAGCGAACAGGATGATCCCATAAATGGATAGTGCTAAGATGGCGCAAACAGAATCCCACTGGTTTGTCACTACAAGTTCTTCAGCTTTTCTAACCAGATACTCTAGAGTGAAACAAAGTACTTTTGCTTTGGTGGTAGACAGATTTGCAAATACTTCAAATGAGCTCAAATAAAGAGCTTTAGTGATGTTAGCATGGGTTGGTCTTGCCATCTCTGAGTCGAAAGGAATCTGATCCTTGATTGACACTCCCATAATCTCAGCATACTCTTCCAGTAAAGGACCCAATTGAAAGTCATGAAATGTGAAACACCTGAGCCGTGGATTGTAATATTGCAACAAAGTGTGAATGGCGCTTCTCTGAGAGTTATTCAAGTTGAATACCAAGTCCATAATATCACCATACTTTTCCTTGAAGTATCCCAAATGACCCAGGGTAATAAGAGACACCATTTAGTTGATCAGGTCCATCTTGGTATCAAAATATTTGTAGTGCACAGTCCTCTTTCTGATGTCTTCCATTCTAAAGTAGTGATATGACCAGGAACCGGAAGTAATGCAAACCCTGAGAATAAAAGAAACACAAATGATTAATGATGATATGATGCTTATGCAAGGCGAGGCATGTGATCAGTGAAGTGTCTGTGATGTGCCAATCATATAATCAGGTGTCGGTGCAAGGTCACAATATCCACATATCACAATAACAATCCCTCTGATCCGGGATCCATATCTTAGAACCAGAAATCCAGATCACAAAACTGAACCAAAGGAAAAGCGGGTAAGCTGAAGGTCTTAAGGTTCCTGCAAACCTGTAAACCCCTCCCAATCTCACGGGTGTGCTACTCGGGTCAACATCACGGACTCTCAAAGACGAATAGCAATAATACGTTCACCATTTCCGAGAAATGGCTCATGACCAAATCAGGGAATCGGTTTGGCATTATGTACTACTCAGGGAGGCCTCAGCTGAGTCCTGAAAAACAAGCATCCCTCACAAGTCCCCATCTTCAAGCACTGAATCGAGAAACAATAGTACATTCATCCCGAAGGGTACAATACTACCGTCATACAAATAGTTTGCTTTAACAGGATTCCTATGAGAGAACCAGGCTATCCTATGCGAGTTCCAAATGGACCCTCGGATGCGAGTGGGTTTGCCAACAAATGTAGTCTGCCACTGTCATCACTGGAGAGGGGTGTTCCCATTAAGGTCCTCGAAGATCGGTCACCAGATGCACATAACTATCAAGGTCGTACCCTGAAGTGAAGAAGAACCCCACACAGAATAGTCCCAAGACAGTCGCAATCTGGGTGTGGAACACAACCCCACTTATCATGTAACCATGCGAGTACAACATGTCCACGCTAATCCTATAGTGCACTCAAGCCGGGTATTTGACTTATCTCACAGTAACTCCCATCCAACAGAAAAAATGAAAACCAGTAAAGCCAAACAGTCTAGTATAATATGATGCATGGAAATAAATACTGAAAGCGGTAGATAAATGCGGTAAAGTAAAGTTTTAAAGTAAAACTGTAAATGAAAACAATAAAGTTAAACTAAAGCACACAACATCAAATAGATAAACACCCAAAGAACAAAATCAAACAGGCGCTAGGAGTGACTCTACAAGGGAAACCAGAGATTCTGGGTTCGATCCCTAGCAGAGTCGCCAGCTGTCGCTCTCGGGATTTTCATCCTAGTACAAACGCGAAAGTGGCGCGGAAAAGGTAGAGTCGCCAGCCAGACACTTTTATCCCGAAAGAATGGGAAAGGTAATGTTGCACAAACCTGAGGAAGGTATTAGCGAACCAAAGATCTGGGTTCGGGAGTCGGTTTCGACCTGGGAAGGTATTAGCACTCCAGGCCGTCTGCCGTACCCGACGGGATCCACGCTTGCTTGCTTGCTTCAAAGGGTGAGAAATAAAGCTGCTGCTGAACAAATGAACTTCTAACTGGAACTGGAACTGAAATGAGAAAGGGAATCGGAAAGAAAATGGAAAGAGATGGGGAAATGTAGGGAAAATAAAGAATGTGCTCGAACGGGCCCTACCCCGCTGCCTACGTACCTCATTGGGAAAATGAGGATCAGAGTCGACGTAGTTCTCCTAACTAAGGCGTGAACTATTTGTTTGTGTCTTTTATAGTTGGAACCGCGTATGTATATTCTCAGGTGTTGCAGACTCGTCGGGTACGAGTGCGTTTACCGTCTTGCGAATGAAACAAGTCGTCGCGAGTTCGCATTATGAGTGAATGAGATGAGAAAAGAAGTTCCTGCAAGAAAGTCGCTTGTTATTTGTTTTTGTCTTTTATGAGAAGTGTTTTTGAATTTGTTTGTGAACATTCTCATACTAAGACCTATCCATCGCGGTAAGTATTTACACCTCGCCCCGAAACAGGACGCGTATAAGCACTCCGCAACAAAGTCTCGTGTCGTACAAGAACGTTCGGTTTTTATTAAGTGTTTTATTATTTTTCTTTATGAGATGAGAAAGAAAGACTCAAGTTGCAAAAGGAAAAATCTAAGGGACTAAGACTCAATCCTAATTTTGTTGATTTATTTACAAGTGGTCCTAATGGTTTGTGAGGTTTCCCAAACCTAATGAGGAAAGGAACTAGAAACTACTAGAATTCAACTTACTTCCTAAGAAAGTTAAGTTGATTCTAAAACAATGGGGAAGCCTATACAAGTGAAAAACTTCAAATACTAAGTGAAATTCTGTGATCAGGTATGAGATGTCCTAAGAGATGTCCCAACACTTAATAGGACATTTGACAAATTTAACCAAAACTTAAACAGCAAGAAAAGTAAACAACACAGAAGTTTGTTAACCCAGTTCAGTGTATAACCACACCTACATCTGGAGGCTACCAAGCCAGGAGGAAATCCACTATTAGTAATATTAATTCTAGACTTAAACCACCCTGTTTAATCTATCACTTAATACTTACCCAATGCAATTTCTACCTAAGACTCACTTAGATAAGAGTACCCTACTCACTCCCCCTCAATCACCCAGTGATCAAGTTTACAAGTTTACAAAAGTTGAAGACATCCTTCAAACAATAACAGCTTGATCTTACTTCACAGTTTCAATCAAGTCACAAATGCACTTTTGCTTAAAAGCTCATAAAGTGGTACATAAAAACAACCTGCTATTAAAACACTAGACACCCTATTTGGTCTTCTGAAATTCGTACTCAATTCTATGAATTTCTGTTGTTTAAATAGGTATCTGAATTTTGGGCTTTCTGTAGAATGATCCAGCCCTAATGTGCAGCAACTGTCACCTTGAATTTAGGGTTTGTTACCTCCTATATTCTAGGTGCATTAGGTCTTCTGTTTTAATCTGAATCTTCAATTTAAAACTCCCTACAGATGCGCCTTGTTCTGTTTTTATCCAGCATTAATTAATCCCAGATAGTTTTCCTTAAATATCTCTGATCTGTTAATCACTAATTAATTCTGGTAGCAGGTCTGAGATGTCTCAACATCTGTTGGGACATCCTGAAAAACTGAACTTAATTTATTCACACAATGTCCCAACATCTGATGAGACATCCTGATATAAATTCACATACTCTGTTTGATAATGTCCCAACATCTGATAGGACATTCTGAACTGAATTTAGCATTTCTTGTTTGGTCAAAAATTCTGCCAATTCTTAAACATCTACAAACTCCCCCTTTGGCTAATTTTTGGCTAACATCTTTCCTGGTTTTCAGAGTGCATCAGAAGTTCTTTTTATCAGAGTATATCATTACTTTTCTGTTGATTCTTATTTGAGATTACTCCCCCTCAAACAAATATGAGTCCTGTCTTTATCCAGTCTTGTTCCAACAGAAAAACTTATTCAGTTCAGAAGCAAACAAACAGAATTTTTTCATTCATTTAAACAGCAATTACATTTGATGTTGTTCTCCCCCTTGGTAGACACAAAATTAGGGGACAAAGAACTATTATCCAGAATTACAAATTATTGCTGTCATTACAAATGCCTCACATACACAGATCACTCAGATTCATCACTCTCAGTAGCTTCCTCCACTTCAGTGTCTTCATCTTTATCAGCTTCACTTTCAGCTTCACTGTCTTCATCAGATGCAGCTGTCTGATCTTCTTCACTTTCCAACCTCTTAATTATTTCCTCCAGCTTCTTCTTTCTAGCTTCAAGCTCTTTGCAGGTGCACTTTAGCTCAGCAATTAATTCTTTCTTGGAGATTGGATTCTTAGCAGAGGAGGGACCAGCAGATGTCCCAGAAGGAGCTTCAACATCTGCAGCATGATGACTGAGGAATAATTTGTAGTGAAAAGCCAGGGGGCTCTCTCTCTTGCATGCAGTATCCTTGTCAGTTAAAATCCCAGGATATTGATTGAGTACAATACCACACAACAATGATGGAAAGGCTATTGGTAGCTTGGTTGCAGAGGAGCTGGCATGCTTCATGGTTTGATCAAAGATAAAAGCTCCAAAGTCCAGCTTGGTTTGAGTCCCCACAGCAAAGATGAATCTGGCCAGACCAGTTGAGATTGATGAAGTGTGATTGGTAGGCACCCAGTTTGCAGTTCCAATCCTGTTAAGCATGGCATACTTTCTAGTAAGCATGCTCACAGAGAGCTTTCCCTTCACAGGCCAAGCTTTGACCTGGTTTGCAGTGATCACCTTACAGATTTGATTATCTGTTTTCCCTAGCTCATTGGGTCCATCTGTGTCCCTTCCTAGATACTCATTGATGGTTTGAGGAGAAAACTGGACACATTTGCCTCTAACAAAAACTTTTCTAAACTCAGAGGACTTACCATTTGAGCAATCCTCCTGAAGATTCACAATGAACTCTTTGACAAGAAGTTCATAGCAGGGAGAGAGGTCTGAGACTGTTTTGAAAAGTCCTGCAGCAGAGATGAGGTCAATCAGTTCAGTGCACTCAAGTGCATTGCTGCTCAGTTCTCTTTCTAGGGCAACTCTTCTTTGGTACACAAACTTCCACTTGTTCACACTAGAGACATGGTGGAAAGATATGTTGTCTAATGGAGCTTCTGGAACAGCTGTTGAAGCCCTAGATGGGGCTGGTCTCTTCTTGGGAGGAGATGTTGGGACATCTGATTCAACATCTGAGTCAGATGGGGTGACAGCTTTCCTTTTTTGAGTTTGGACTTTACTCCATTGTTTTGATGGCCCAAAAGTAGCTTTAGCTTTGCCTTTCTTTGGGGAGGCTTTCTTCTTCTCAGGAATTGCTGCTTCAGCTTGCATCTTTCCTTTCATGGACCTGAGCCTTTTGGCTATGCTGGGTTTAACAGATGCTATGATTTCTGCATCAGAGTCCTGCTCCTGGTTGACCACTGGAGGAGATTTAGCAGCCTCTTCTTCAGCTGGTTGATCAGCAGGGATTTGATCTTCATTTGAGGCTTTAGCCTGTTCTTCAGAGACTTCTTCATCATTTTCATTTGAGGCTTTATTCTGGTCCTCAGTTTGTTCCAAATCAACATCAGATGAGTTCTTTTTCTTATCTTCAGATGTTCCAACATCTGTTGGGACATCTTGTTCTGCAGCAGTGTCCATGATTAGGAATGAAATTCCCAAGGAACTTGTCCAGACTGGTTTTGCCATCTGGAACTTATGCCATACAATGTCATATGACATGTTGGCACATCTCATTAACTGCTAAATATCACACAAACAGATTCCAAGTTTGCCCCTTAAGTTCTCAAATTGTGTAGCATCCAATGCTTTGGTAAAGATATCAGCTAACTGCAGATCTGTGGCTACATGCTCCAATGAAATCACCTTTTCTTCTACAAGATCTCTGATGAAATGATGTCTGATATCAATATGCTTGGTCCTGCTATGTTGGATAGGATTCTTTGATATGTTGATTGCACTTAAATTGTCACAGTACAATGTCATGACATCTTGTGGGACATTGTACTCAGTGAGCATCTGCTTCATCCAAACCAACTGAGAACAACTGCTACCTGCTGCTATATACTCAGCTTCAGCTGTAGATAAAGATACACAATTCTGTTTCTTACTGAACCAAGAAATCAGATTGTTTCCTAGAAAGAAGCATCCTCCTGAAGTGCTTTTTCTGTCATCAGCACTTCCATTAACATATTTCAGGATTCTCTTGACTTGATTGAGATGACTGACTTTTGGATCAGCTTGATATCTTGCACAAACTCCTACTGCAAATGCAATGTCTGGTCTGCTAGCAGTCAAGTATAACAAGCTTCCAATCATGCTTCTATATAAACTTTGATCTACATTCTCACCCTTTTCATCTTTAGTCAGCTTTAAATGTGTGGGAGCAGGAGTTCTTTTGTGAACAGCATTTTCCATTCCAAATTTCTTGACTATGTTCTTGGAATACTTGCTTTGTGAGATGAACATTGAGTCTTCCATTTGCTTTATTTGTAGACCAAGAAAGTAGGTTAACTCACCTACTAGACTCATTTCAAATTCAGATTCCATCTGCTTGACAAAATGTTTGACCATCTTATCAGACATTCCACCAAAGACAATGTCATCAACATATATTTGAGCAATCATGACATTTCCTTCTTCATCTTTAACAAATAGGGTTTTATCAATCCCACCTTTTCTGTATCCTTGCTTGATAAGAAATGTGGTCAGTCTTTCATACCATGCCCTTGGAGCTTGCTTCAGACCATAAAGTGCTTTCTTTAATTTGTATACATGATTTGGACAGCTTGGATCAACAAATCCTTTAGGCTGTTCTACATATACCTCTTCATTAAGATAACCATTAAGAAAGGCACTTTTCACATCCATTTGAAATAGCTTGAACTTTAAGATACAAGCAATTCCCAACAGTAGTCTTATTGATTCAAGCCTTGCTACTGGTGCAAATGTTTCATCAAAGTCTACCCCTTCAATTTGAGTGTATCCTTGAGCCACAAGTCTAGCTTTGTTCTTTGTAACAATTCCTTGTTCATTTGACTTGTTCTTATACACCCATTTTGTACCAATCACATTTATGTCATCAGGTCTAGGTACAAGATTCCACACTTCATTCCTTGTGAATTGACCTAATTCCTCTTGCATAGCACAAACCCAGTATTCATTAGTGAGAGCTTCCTTGACATTTTTAGGTTCTATTTTGGAAACAAAACAAGAACCTGAAATCACTTCTCTTGATCTAGTGCTTACACCTCTGTTGGGATCACCAATTATTAAATCTTTGGGATGATCCTTCTGTATTCTGATGGAGGGAGGTTTACTGGATTCTTCTGTCCTTGTATCAGATTGAGTGCAGTTATATTGATCATCCTTTTCTTCAGCTTCAATCTTGATATCAGCAGATGTTCCAACATCTTCTGGGACATCTGTAGGAGCATCATCAATTATCACATTTATGGACTCCATGATAACCTTGGTTCTAGAATTAAATACTCTGTATGCTCTGCTGTTTGTAGAGTATCCAAGGAAAATCCCTTCATCACTTTTAGGATCCATTTTTCTCCTTTGCTCCCTGTCTGCCAGAATGTAGCAGTTACTTCCAAACACATGAAAGTACTTAACAGTGGGTTTTCTGCCCTTCCAGACTTCATATATTGTGGACAAAGTTCCTTTTCTCAAGGTAACTCTGTTATGGATATAGCAGGCAGTGTTCATGGCTTCAGCCCAGAAATACAGAGGTAGCTTTTTAGCATGTATCATAGCTCTTGCAGATTCTTGAATAGTTCTATTTTTTCTCTCAACAATCCCATTCTGTTGAGGAGTGATAGGAGAAGAGTATTCATGATTGATTCCTTCTGAAGAGCAGAAATCTAAGAATTTTTTATTCTCAAATTCCTTTCCATGATCACTTCTAATTCTGATCACACAGCTGGATTTTTCCCTTTGTAATCTTTGACATAATTCCTTGAATACATCAAAGACATCTGACTTTTCTTTAATGAAATTTATCCATGTATATCTTGAAAAGTCATCAACCACCACATATGCATACCTCTTACCACCAAGGCTTTCAACTTGCATAGGTCCCATGAGATCCATATGTAACAATTCCAAAACTTTGGAAGTTGTCAGATGTTGGAGCTTTGGATGGGACATCTTGGTTTGTTTGCCTATTTGACATTCACCACAGATTTTGCCATCATCAATCTTCAGTTTAGGGATACCTCTTACAGCATCCATAGATATGATCTTCTTTATGCCTCTGAAATGAAGATGACCTAGCCTTTGGTGCCATAGTTTTACTTCTTCTTCTCTAGCTAGAGAACAAGTTGAAGTGGGACTGAAGTCTAGTGGCTCCCACATGTAACAGTTGTCTTTAGACCTTGCACCTTTCATGACAACTTCTTGCTCTTGGTTAGTCACTATGCATTCAGTTTTTGTAAAGTTTACACTGTATCCTTGATCACATAGTTGACTTATACTGATCAGGTTAGCAGTTAAACCTTTAACAAGCAGCACATCATCTAATCTTGGAACATCTTGACAATCCAAGGTTCCAACTCCCTTGATCTCTCCTTTAGCTCCATCTCCAAAGGTAACATACCTGGATGAATATGAATTTAAGTTTACTAGCAAATTCTTCAATCCAGTCATGTGTCTTGAGCATCCACTGTCAAAGTACCAGTCTTCTTTAGCTGATACTTTCAATGATGTATGTGCTATGTATGCAGTACTTTTCTTTGACCAGATGAGTTGAGATTTCTTTTGATGCCTCTGCTCTGAGTGTTGTTCAGCTGATCTCCAAGCTTGATTGTTGATCTTGTTCTTGGGTATGTGACTTTGATCAGTCTGAATGTCAGCTTTTGGTCTCCAAACTTTCTTGATTACTTCTGTCTTTTGCTTTGGAGGTTGCTGATTTCTAAGCAGCACTTTCTTGGTACCTTCTACTTTCTGCTTGGAAGGTTGCTGACACATCTGATTTGGATATCCATGTAACTTATAACAGTGAGGTTTGATATGCCCAAATCTTCCACAGTGATGGCATCTCCATCTTTGATACTTCTTCTTCATTTTGTTCTTTCCAGAATGTTGAGACATCTGTTGGAACATTATGTTAGTCTTTGTGTTCTGATGTTGAAGCATTTGTTGGGACATCTTGTTTGACTGTGTAATTTTTGAAGTAGCTTTGCTAGAGCTGGCTTCATCTCTGTTATATCCCAGACCACTTTTGTCCCCTGAATGTTTATTATTGCAGAGAATAACATCCAGTGTATTTGAGCTGCTGTTCATCATTCTAACAGATTTGGACATATGTTCCATCTTAGAATTGAGAAGAGTTACTTCACTTTTCAAGGTATCAATGATTACTTGATCACTTGCTTTTTCCTCTTCTAGTATTTCATTCTGCTTCTTTAGCTTTATAACCTCACTGCATATTTCAGAGCTTCTTTTGTATAAATCTTTGAATGCTTGCTCAAGTTGTTCATAAGTAAGCTCTCCACAACTGGAATCACTATCATATTCACACAGTCCAGCTAAAGCAGTAATATGCTTAGCTGATTCTTCTTCTGAATCTCCTCCTGAGTCTTCATCAGACCAGGTTACAGATAGTCCCTTCTTTTGTCTTTTTAAGAAGTTAGGACATTCCTTCTTGATGTGTCCATATCCTTCACATTCATGGCACTTGATTCCTTTTTCTTGACTGGTCTTTTCAGCAAGATTTGATCTTCTGTTAGCATCATAGGTTCTCTTGTTTTCAGAAGAGTTTGTGAATCTTCCACTGGAATTTGATTTACCTTCCATACCTCTGAGAATCTGTTTGAACTGTCTTGTAATCAATGCAAGGTTTTCTGATAAGCTTTTATCATTTGCTAGTTCATCATCTTCTTCTTCATCTGCATTTGAAACCAAGGCAATGCTTTTGTTCTTTTTAGCATGTGTGTCATTCATTCTCATCTCAAAAGTTTGAAGGGAACCAATTAGTTCTTCAGCTTTCATGGAGCATATGTCTTGTGCTTCTTCTATTGCTGTGACTTTCATGTCAAATCTTTTTGGCAAAGATCTGAGAATCTTCTTTACAAGCTTTTCATCAGTCATCTTTTCTCCCAAGGCTCCAGAAGTATTGGCTATATCCAAGATGTTCAAGTAGAACTCATGAATTGATTCATCTTCCTTCATTCTCAAGTTCTCAAACTTGGTGGTGAGAAGTTGAAGTCTTGACATTTTTACTTTTGATGTTCCTTCATGAGTTGTCTTGAGGGTATCCCACACATCTTTGGCCAGCTCACAATGATGCACTAGTCTGAAAATATTTCTATCAATGCCATTGAATAAAGCATTTAGGGCTTTTGAGTTGCCTAGTTCTGAATCTTCTTCCTCTTTACTCCATTCTTCTTCTGGTTTCAGAACTATTGATCCATCTTTGGTGTCTTGAACAGGATGTTTCCATCCAACATTTACTGCTCTCCATGCCCTGTTGTCAAGTGACTTTAAGAATGCAATCATTCTTGGCTTCCAGTAGTCATAATTAGAACCATCCAGTATAGGTGGTCTATTTACTGACCCTATATCTCTGTCCATGTTACAGAATTTGTTTTCCCTAGATCTCACCCAGTATAAACAGGCAGGGTGCCTGCTCTGATGCCAATTGAAATTCTGTGATCAGGTATGAGATGTCCTAAGAGATGTCCCAACACTTAATAGGACATTTGACAAATTTAACCAAAACTTAAACAGCAAGAAAAGTAAACAACACAGAAGTTTGTTAACCCAGTTCAGTGTATAACCACACCTACATCTGGAGGCTACCAAGCCAGGAGGAAATCCACTATTAGTAATATTAATTCTAGACTTAAACCACCCTGTTTAATCTATCACTTAATACTTACCCAATGCAATTTCTACCTAAGACTCACTTAGATAAGAGTACCCTACTCACTCCCCCTCAATCACCCAGTGATCAAGTTTACAAGTTTACAAAAGTTGAAGACATCCTTCAAACAAAAACAGCTTGATCTTACTTCACAGTTTCAATCAAGTCACAAATGCACTTTTGCTTAAAAGCTCATAAAGTGGTACATAAAAACAACCTGCTATTAAAACACTAGACACCCTATTTGGTATTCTGAAATTCGTACTCAATTCTATGAGTTTCTGTTGTTTAAATAGGTATCTGAATTTTGGGCTTTCTGTAGAATGATCCAGCCCTAATGTGCAGCAATTGTCACCTTGAATTTAGGGTTTGTTACCTCCTATATTCTAGGTGCATTAGGTCTTCTGTTTTAATCTGAATCTTCAATTTAAAACTCCCTACAGATGCGCCTTGTTCTGTTTTTATCCAGCATTAATTAATCCCAGATAGTTTTCCTTAAATATCTCTGATCTGTTAATCACTAATTAATTCTGGTAGCAGGTCTGAGATGTCTCAACATCTGTTGGGACATCCTGAAAAACTGAACTTAATTTATTCACACAATGTCCCAACATCTGATGAGACATCCTGAAATAAATTCACATACTCTGTTTGATAATGTCCCAACATCTGATAGGACATTCTGAACTGAATTTAGCATTTCTTGTTTGGTCAAAAATTCTGCCAATTCTTAAACATCTACACTAAGGCAAAACATTAAAATTTAATAATGAATAAAATTCAACAACAAAACACATTAAGGTATAAAACCAAAAACAACCATAAACTTCTTCTAAGCCTATTTATTAGAAACTCTAAACCTAAGTCCTAAAACTAAGGGAACTATCTAATATTATCACCCTAAAAATCAGTAATTAAACTATGCTAAGGTATTTTAAAATCCTAAGACTAAACCTAATTAAACTAGTCCTTAATGAATCCTAATATTCTAAACTAAACTAGATGAATTTTACATGTATAACTAGCCTAAAGATTAATACACTAAAAATATTAAAAATCCTAGAAAAAAATATTAGATTAATCCTATAGGATCCTAAAACTAACTATTACATTATGCTAAAAACTATCCTAAAAAATCAGAAGTTAACTATGTCTAAAAATCACTTAAATCTACTTAAGGATTAACTATTATTTTCTATGGATTAAGCTACCAAAAGAGTGGATAAAATGGCCTAAAAATTCTACCAAAATTATTCTAGGTCCTATTATTAGTCCTCTAAGCATAACAAAAGGAATGGGTCAAAATTCCTACTGGAAGGGGACAAAATAAAATAAACAAAATAAAGTGCAGTTAAAAGAAATTCAATAGAAGCTAATTAAAAGAAAAATCAAAATTAAATCGAAAATAACCAAAATTCAGAAAATAAAATTTTCAAAAAATTCTAAAATGGATTAGCAACCTACTGGAATTTTTTTGGAATTCTATGATGAATTTTACTATTTTTTGTGGAATTATTCCTAATCCAAACAAAAACAAAAATTAAATCTAAAAGAAAATAGGGAGGGGGTTCATTTAGTACTTTTTTATAGTTCTTTTCTATTGGGCTTAAAATAAGAGGGGTGTGAATAGCAAGGTGTTTTGGGCCCAATTTGCGCTGGCCTGAGGATGTATGTGGTGGGCTTCAGTCAATTGGTTTGACTAATTGTGGTCCATCAGATCTAGGGTTTGTTTTAGTAATCGGATCATGTGATTTATAAAGTGAAGGTGCGCCGTAGCTATTGTAGGTGACGCGCATAGGATGATCCGCATGGAAGACCTACCGGACGGTGACAAGTGTCACCACCGGTATGGCCAGGGAGTCCAAAAGCTATCCTAATCTTGAAAATCGGTGGATTAATGGAGAATATTGTGAGGATTAATGCAAATTAAGATGGATTATTATCATTGATTAGTTTTATTATTCCATTAACCTATACTTATTCCAATTGAATAGTTAATTAATAAATATAAATAAAATGGATGATGAGACTAAAGAACATAAAACCCTAAATCCCTTCTCACTTCCGCCGCTCTCCTCCCCCATTATCTCATTCGTCTTCTTCTTCTCATCACAAACCCTATTTCCGCCGTAAACCCTATTTCAAACCGCCGGAGAACCTCCCTAAAAGTCAAACTATTCTTCATCAACCCCCTCTCGTTTTTCGTCCTCCTTCTGAATCCTAAGCTAGCTTCAGCTAAAACTCATCAACACAGTGGGATCGAGCGATCCGAATTCTCAATACGCAAGAATGAAGCGAACACCGACGAACGGATAATGCGAAAGCAAGACATACCTGCGAACGTGATTAACACGACGGAAGGTGAAGGTATTGAGATTGCTTTCGGATCGTTCTCCCTCTTTCTGTATTCTGAGATCCTTCTTCTTCTACTTCTTGGTTCGCGTGTTTTCGTTGTTGTTGTGTATCAAACCACAGACAAATTGATAGAGAAAGGCTGATGAAGATTGTCGAAGCGAGATGATGATGCGTGGAGATGATGAGTTCGTAGAGGAGATTCGAGATGTACTCGAAATCGACGCTTCGCTCAGGTATAATTTTTTCGTTTCCACTATTGTTGTGCAATTTTGTTGATCGGTTGTTTTACAACTCTCGTTGTTGTTATTGCAGATTGATGAAGGTGATTGGGCGAAGTTGGTGAAGTGATTATGAAGATGAAGGGGTTGAAGTCACAATGCATATGATGAACACTATGAACGAAGATGAAGATAATGTGAAGATTGGTGATGGTTGGAGAAGAAGATTCGGAGTGGAAGAAGTTGTAGGAAGATTGCAGAATGATTGAGAGAGTTCTTTGGAATTGAACAGGCTATGGAAGAATGAGAGAGATTCGAATTGAGGGAGAAGATGTGAAGAAGAAGATTGTTGTTTTTGAAGAAAAGAATCCGAGAGCTGAAGAAGAATGATGAACACGATTTTTATAGAGGGCTGGAAGATTGTTCTGGAGTTTTTCAGGTATTGAATTTCTGTTATGAATCAGTTATAGATTCTGTTGGAAATCTGTTAGAAATTGGTTATTTTTCAGTTATGGATTTTGGATTTCTGAAATTTTGTTTTTGATAGTTTTTGCTCATTGGTTAGAGTTTTTGCAGTTATTAATTTTCTACCATTTGAACTTGCAGGCTTGTGTTATTGAAACTGAGTTTTGGGATTGAATGTCAATTATAGAGATTAATGAATATGGAAGTTCAATGGTGTTGAAGTCGGTTGAAGGTGGATGCAAGATGAGTTGAAGAATTCAGAAGATTAGTTCTGGTGATGGTATGAAGAAAATTGAGGATCCTAGGTATTGATGTGCAGTTCTACGAAGGCGTCAAAGTTTGATGCAGAGAGTGATGATTGTGTGCGAAGATGAATGAAGATTTCACTGATGCCCGGGTGTAACACGGTGGGAGAACTGACTTTAGTTAAATGTTGCGGATAGCAAGAGTCGCCACCGACTTTTATTTTATCCAAAAGGAAAGGACATAAAAGAACAGGAAAGACCTTAAAAAGATTTTGAGTTCAGGGGGTAAGTTATACAAAGGGAAGGTGTTAGCACCCTTTATATCCATGGTTATCCATGGGCTCTTAGTTACTTATCTCACTTTAAATTGTTTTGAGAAAGGTGTAGTGTGTGATTAAAAATTATCTAAGTACTTTATAATGATCCTCATATGGATGTATATAAAGACTTTGTTTTGAAAATTTGTTTGAAATGTGAAGTGTAATGAAGTATTTTGAAGAGGTGAGCAAGTACTTAAGAGGAACCTACCCTATGTTAAATCTTTACTGTTCTTATATGTTCTTTCAATGGTAAGACTAGCCCTATTATTAAGGAAAAGGTAGTCATTACCTTGGATGTTAAAGGGTGTAACACGGTGGGAGAACTGACTTTAGTTAAATGTTGCGGATAGCAAGAGTCACCACCGACTTTTATTTTATCCAAAAGGAAAGGGCATAAAAGAACAGGAAAGACCTTAAAAGATTTTTGGGTTCGGGGGGTAGGTTATGTAAAGGGAAGGTGTTAGCACCCTTTACATCCATGGTTATCCATGGGCTCTTAGTTACTTAGCTCACTTTTAACTGTTTTGAAAAGTGTAGTGTGTGATTAAAAAATTTCTTAAGTACTTTATAATGATCCATGTACGGATATATATAAAGACTTTGTTTTGAAAATGTGAAGTGTTTTTGAAATGTTTTGAAAAGGTGAGCAAGTACATAAGAGGAACCTACCCTAAGTTAAATCTTTTCTGTTCTTAAATGTCCTTTAAATGGTAAGACTATCCCTATTATTAAGGAATAGGTAGTCATTACCTTGGATGTTATGAGGGACAAGTGAAGGGACATCTGTGATTAGGCAACTGTAAGGTGTATTAGCAATTCGAAGGGACTTATCATCTTTTATTCGAAAGGGACAAGATCATTTACGAAGGCAACCATGAAAGGACTTGATCTTATAATTCTTTAAAGGGACAAGATGATATAAATAAGAGAATGAACTTTGCTTTATACACCTTACTTGACCTTTTATCTAGGCAACATGAGAGGTAACCCTTAAGAAGTGAGACGGCGATCCAAGATCGACTTACGTGTGTGCGTGTACAAGTTCATATATTTATCTTAAAATTAGTGATCTAAATTCAATTTTAAACACAAACATGTTTTCACGCACTATTTTACTAACCATTTAAATAAATAATAATACAAATTCTACAACTATTACATAATTTGCACAATTACATTATAATGAAATAAATAATCATATAATAAATAAATAAATAAGAAGGTTAGTAATAATAAATAAAATAAATATAAAAGAGGTTAGCATAATAATATAATATAGAAAATAAATTAAAAGTTCAAATTTAAATAGATAATCATTTTTTGAGAATTTTAAGAAAAAGAAATAAATAATAATAATTATATACTAATAAATATGATTAATGGTTTAATAAATTAATTATATATACATACTAGAAATATTTAATAATTATAATTATACAAGCATAATGAAATAAGAAATTATAAGAGAAAATTAAGGTTTTGAAAATAAATTAGAGTTTACAAAATAAATTAGGGTTTACAAAATAAATTAGGGTTTTTTTTTAATTATTAATTTACATATAACTAATTTATTTACAATATATATATAATATTAATAATATGAACATATAATGAAATAAATATAAATAATTTGTTTTTTTTTAAAATAAAGTTTGAATTTTTTAAATATGAATTTTTATGTATAAGAAATAATATAAACATTTTATTTTAGAAATTTGTTATTTAAGAAATTAATTAAGTGAATATAATATAAATAAAAACAAAATAAAATGAAAAATAAAATGAGAAAAATAACATACCTGGGGCTGGGATTCGAACCCAGGCCCTAGGCTTCCCACACGCAGGACCAACAACATCACCACCAGGCCAATTGCGTCTTGGTGTTAGCATCAGGGATTCCAATCCTTTTGTGGCAATCCTGTGAAAATCATAAAAAATATAACAAAGCAAAATGGCCTGGGGGGATTCGAACCCAGGACCATCAACCTCACGCGCACACACACAAACCAACTGAACCAATGTTGCTTTCATGAAATATTATACAAATAATACATAATAAAATAAACTCAAATTTCAAATCAGATTTTCGCGCCAAGGCTGCTTCATCTTCAACCTATTACCTGCGAAATTTCTTAGGCTTTCTCCTGCGAATTTTCCTGCATTTACAAACCTGCGAAATTCAAATTGCATCGAATACGTACGATTTCATCCAATTAAACCCATCAATATGATCACTACAGCCTGTACAATTCATCTATGCTTTTATTATTCTTTATATTTGCTTAATCGTAAAACCCTAATTCGAAGCTTGGAACCCTAACAATGGTGTCCTTGCGGTTTGGCCATGAAACTTCAATTTAACCATCCATAATCCATCTACGAGTCTTCACAAACAATAAAGCAGCATCAAAATTCATTATAAACACAATTAGAATCGAAAAATTGAAATTCAAGACAAAACAAGATTCGGTTTATGCGTTTTATGATGTTATGGATGAAGATGATGATGGGGATACGATCAGAAAGTCTCGAGGAAGCTAAAGCAACCTTTACTTTGTCTTGAAAGTGTCTCTAACTTCAAAACCGAATGCCACTTTTTTTGTATGAAAATTGAAACTTTGTTCTTACCCTTGGAGGCTGCAATTCCGTCCCCTCTCATTGGCAATGTGTTTGTCTATATATATGGATTGAATTAGGTCAAAAAAAGGTCATGATTCTTTGGACTTTTTGGATAATTGAAGATTGAAAAAGATATGTCATAAAACATGATTTTTATTTTAATCTAACATTGCTATGTTTGGATGATCTGATTTTAAAATGTACAAATCAAGTTTAAATGTTTTTTAAGACATTCTAGAAGCCAAATCCTTTTCAAATATATGATTTTTATATTTTATTTCAATTTAAATTGTATTTTAATGAATAAAATTCAAATAAATATGAAATAAAAAATAAAAAATCAGAAAATAGGTGGGTTGGGTCGTGCTTGGTGTTTTTGTAAAGATGGGATGGCAATTTGGTGGGCTCATTTAGCAAAAATTTGATTTAAAGCCTTATTTGCTTCATAAGTTTCCCTAAAATTTCCCAACTTTGCAAGGGCACAAATCCTTCAATTTTACTGATATGAGGGTGTTCTTGGACATTTTGGAAAGCTTAAAGAGTCCTCTAACCAACCTCTTTGGTCTCATGTTCATATCTTTTACCATTCTCAAGTTATGCTCTTTTGAAGTTATTGACTTTTTGTTGACTTTTAAAAGGACCTATAATGTCTTAGCTCATACCTTCCAAATGAAGAATTTTTGGGCTTGGCTTGTGAGACACAAAGTTGTAGAGAATTCAATTTCCTTCAAAATGAGCTTTGGATGGAAAAAATTTGATGAAGCATGTGAAAGTTATGGCTGGTCAAAGTTCAGTTGACTTTTCCTATGAAACCCCTAATTTAGAAACTCCTGATTCTTGATGATCTGAAATCTCCTTGATGAATCGTGATCAACCCTTGATCAAATGATGATCTTAACTTCCCATACTTGATGTTGGAAAAAAATCATAAAGTTTGACTTTGGTTTGACCACAGTTGACCTCAGTTTGACTTTTTAACTGCTTTGACTGATTTTAACCTATCTGATCATCTGACTGAGCAAATCCTTTGGGAAAGTCTTGAAACTTGACATGGGGATTCTTGAACACATATAAGATGATATGAAGCTCACTTGAAGTCTTGGAAATCCATTTAGCCTGATTAAAGTCAAAACCCTAGTTTAGGATGCATTGCTTAGGAGGATGCATTGTCTGAGGGAATTGTCAAATCTTCTGACTAATTGTGAACTTTGTGAACCTTGTGAACCTCATGAGATGCCTTGTGAACCTTGTGAGCCTCTTATTACACAATTACTTGTCTTGTGGAGGGCAAATTTTGGGGTGCAACAGCTGCCCCTGTTCAATTTTTTGAAACCTAAGGGGTTAGATTGGTATATGTGCCAGTCATGACCTGGAAGGTTGAAGGGGATTGAACACAAAAGCCCAAAAATTTTCACTCACCAGTGCCTAGAGTAATACTGATGATTAGCTGTATATGCTTGAGTGGGCTTAAAGATGCCACTTGGAAGAATTAGAGATGGGCTTAGAGATGCCATCAGGATGAATTGGAGATGGGCTTAGAGATGCCATCTAAAATATCTGGATGTGGTGATGTTCTGTATGTTGATACTGGATATCAGTACTAGGTCTTTGTATAGGCCGTCTCTGAATCATTTATGCAACATGATTTGAGTTTTTGGATGGACCAGTAGAAATAAATCTTGTGATGATTATCTTTTCTGGAAGTATCTTGGATTAGGGAATGGATCCTTGTACAGACCGTTTGCCTATTTTCCAAGGTCAAAAGAACGTCAGGATTTGTTCTTCTGAATAATGTCTTGAACCAGGGAATGGATCTTTTTACATACCATTTTCCTGCTATTCAAGGGCCAAAAGAACGTCAGGATTAGTTCTTCTGAGTAATGTCTTGAACCAGGGAATGGATCTTTTTACAGACCGTTTGCCTGCTATTCAAGGGCCAAAAGAACGTCAGGATTAGTTCTTCTGAAAAATGTCTTGAACCAGGGAATGGATCTTTTTACAGACCGTTTGCCTGCTATTCAAGGGCCAAAAGAACGTCAGGATTTGTTCTTCTGAATAATGTCTTGAACCAGGGAATGGATCTTTTTACAGACCGTTTGCCTGCTATTTAAGGGCCAAAAGAACGTCAGGATTTGTTCTTCTGAATAATGTCTTGAACTAGGGAATGGATCTTTTTACAGACCGTTTGCCTGCTATTCAAGGGCTAAAAGAACGTCAGGATTAGTTTTTCTAAAGAATGTCTTGAACCAGGGAATGGATCTTTTTACATACCGTTTTCCTGCTATTCAAGGGCCAAAAGAACGTCAGGATTAGTTCTTTTGAATAATGTCTTGAACCAGGGAATGAATCTTTTTACAGACCGTTTGTCTGCTATTCAAGGGCCAAAAGAACGTCAGGATTTGTTCTTCTGAATAATGTCTTGAACCAGGGAATGGATCCTTTTACAGACTGTTTGCCTGCTATTCAAGGGCCAAAAGAACGTCAGGATTTGTTCTTCTGAATAATGTCTTGAACCAGGGAATGGATCCTTTTACAGACGGTTTGCCTGCTATTCAAGGGCCAAAAGAACGTTAGGATTTGTTCTTCTGAATAATGTCTTGAACTAGGGAATGGATATTTTTACAGACCGTTTTCCTGCTATTCAAGGGCTAAAAGAACGTCAGGATTAGTTTTTCTGAAGAATGTCTTGAACCAGGGAATGGATCTTTTTACATACCGTTTTCCTGCTATTCAAGGGCCAAAAGAACGTCAGGATTAGTTCTTCTGAATAATGTCTTGAACCAGGGAATGAATCTTTTTACAGACCGTTTGTCTGCTATTCAAGGGCCAAAAGAACGTCAGGATTTGTTCTTCTGAATAATGTCTTGAACCAGGGAATGGATCCTTTTACAGACTGTTTGCCTGCTATTCAAGGGCCAAAAGAACGTTAGGATTTGTTCTTCTGAATAATGTCTTGAACCAGGGAATGGATCCTTTTACAGACTGTTTGCCTGCTATTCAAGGGCCAAAAGAACGTCAGGATTTGTTCTTCTGAATAATGTCTTGAACCAGGGAATGGATCTTTTTACAGACCGTTTGCCTGCTATTCAAAGACATCTTGAGCAAATGTATTGATCATTTCTGACCTGTTGTAAGTTGTTGATATTGTTTTACCTGCATATAACTATCTTGCAAGGAGAATGTTAGTTTATGCATTATATATGCATGCATAGTATGATGCACCTAAGTACATGTATTATGCATTTATGGATATGTATGTTATGGTGTGATGTAAATGATGTATGTATGCATCATGCAGCCTGAAGCGTCTGGATATCTTCGTATAACAACTGCTGGCCAGGGAAAATAAATCCCGATTCGTTGCTGAAGAATATGAGGAACTCGTTCCCATCTTGTTTTGATAATATAGTATTCATAACTTCCTGTCTTTGTTTGATAGTATGGTATTCATAACCTCCCGTCTTCGTTCGTCGTACTTCTATTGGAGGAATAAGATCCTGAGTAACCCGACTGAGGATAAAAGAGATGGACATAAATTCAAGGGGAGATGTAACTCGAAGTATTTATGAAGATGGATTTTCCCTACTGGGGATTTGCAGTTGTCTTGTGGGGATGAACTGGCGAAGCTTCGTTGAATTCCTTCCCTCGTTCGTCCTTAGTAAATACTATTACTGCATTGTCATGCATTTCTGGTAAACATCAATCATATTAAGCATTTTATGCATTTATGGTAAACATCAATCATATTCAAAAGCATACATACATTCAAACATAACCAATGGACGTTTCGCTTATGTAAATAGGGTAAAAGTAAATCTGGATTCAAAGATGAAATTTTATTTATATCACAAAATGACATATACATAGGCAAGTTTGTACAAGGAGACAGAAATCCTAGTAAGAGGAATTTGTCATAAATTTTTTACAAAACGAAGAAAATCATCTATGTGGGAAATAATCCTATTGAGTTTCAATTCTACTATTGCCATTATCTTCAAGTATCTCATCTTCCTCTTTCGAGACGGAAACGATTGGATTGAGCTTTATCTGTTCGAGCTTGAATTAGGTAGCACAACCGGTTGGAGTTTACATGGGTGATCCAAACGAGACATAGTCATACGCTTTAATCCCTAACTTTTGCCTGGATTTCCCTCTCAGGTTTTCAATCCACCAGGATACCCTTTTTTGCCCAAGCCGCCTTTTCAGGTTTTCGACTTGCCGGGTGTACATTTTTTTATATATATCCCTAATTTTTGCCCGAACCCTTTTGGTTCGCCGGGATGCCCTTATTTTTGCCTAGGCCAATCAACCTAGCAGGTCTCTTTTTATACGTAGTATTTTTTAACTATGTCTGCGTTTACAGGCTGCGGGAAGTCTTCACCATCCATAGTAGTAAGCATCATGGCACCTCCTGAGAATACTGTTTTGACTACAAATGGTCCTTCGTATGTAGGAGTCCACTTGCCCCTAGGATCA
The DNA here is from genome assembly GCA_963966055.1 of Lathyrus aphaca. NCBI lineage: Eukaryota > Viridiplantae > Streptophyta > Magnoliopsida > Fabales > Fabaceae > Lathyrus > Lathyrus aphaca. The sequence continues at coordinate 649,395,582 of OZ014519.1, forward strand.
CCCTGTGGTAATATGATACGCTTGATTACCAAGTCACCAGCCTGATATACCTTCGGCTTAACCTTCTTATTAAAAGCTTTGATCATCCGTTTCTGGTACATCTGACCATGACAAACAACTGCCAACCTCTTCTCATCAATCAAATTTATCTGGTCAAGTCGAGTATGAATCCACTCATCTTCATCTAAGCCTGCATCCTTCATAATTCTTAAGGAAGGGATCTGAACTTCAATGGGCAGAACTGCTTCCATACCATAGATTAAGGAGAACGGGGTTGCCCCTGTTGAAGTACGTATTGTAGTACGATAACCATGAAGAGCAAATGGTAACATCTCATGCCAATCCTTATAAATAACAGTCATCTTTTGTAGAATCTTCTTAATGTTCTTGTTAGCAGCTTCTACTGCCCCATTCATCTTCGGACGATACGGAGAAGAGTTGTGATGCTTAATCTTGAACTGCGTGCAGAGATCAGTAATCATAATATTGTTCAAATTAGAGCCATTGTCAGTAATAATTCTTTCAGGGATGCCATACCTACATATGAGATTATTCTTAATGAATCGAGCCACCACATTCTTAGTAACAGATGCAAATGATGCTTCCTCTACCCATTTCGTAAAGTAATCAATAGCAACCAGGATGAAACGATGCCCATTAGAAGCAGTAGGCTTGATCTCACCAATCATATCAATGCCCCACATGGCAAAAGGCCAAGGAGCAGTCAACACATTCAATGGTGATGGAGGTATATGGACTTTATCAGCATAGATTTGACACTTGTGACATGTTCTTGAATGTTGATAGCAGTCAGCTTCCATGGTAGACCAATAGTAACCTGCTCTTAATACCTTCTTTGCCATGGTGTGACCACTGGAATGAGTGCCAAAGATCCCATCATGCATATCTTCCATAATCTCTATTGCTTCCTTCTTATCCACACAACGAAGCAAAGTTGAATCATGATTACGTTTGTATAAAATTCCATTACTCAAGAAGAACTTAGCATAAAATCTCCTCAGAAACTTCTTGTCTTTGACAGATGCCCCTTCAGGGAACTCCTGAGCTTCAAGATATCTTTTCACTTCATAGAACCAAGGCTTCTCCTCTGCTTCTTCAGTGTCAATCTCATTGCAGTATACGGGCCTCTCAAATCTGTCAATAGTAATCTTGGGAGCTTCATCATCCCAGCTCATCTCAAACATTGATGACATGGTGGCTAAGGCATCTGCCAACTGATTATTTATTCGTGGAATATGTCCAAAGGTAATCTCTTTGAAATGTGGGATCAAAGACAACACATACTTTCTGTAAGGAATGAGGTTATCATGATTGGTATCCCAATCTCCTTTGATCTGACTTACTACCAGGGCTGAATCTCCATATACGTCCAGGAACTGAATCTTCATATCAATGGCAGCTTTGATACCCAGGATACATGCCTCATACTCATCCATGTTATTGGTACAATAGTGTAAACACCCCAAATTTGCCCTCACCCATTCACACCATGGCTTGTGATCTTTGCATATGCATAAACACCATCATAGCATCTCATATTACACTTTTTGATTCACTGCATAGATTCAAAGTCATCTGCATCTAGGGTTTGTGATCTGAGCAATCCAAGAGCTTCTTGAGCCACTACAAAGACCATCAATCACTTCAAAGGGGTCCATGTGTGATCAAGCATCATATTATATCCTCTCAAAGTCAAAAATGTCAAAGAATCACAAGAACTGGGATTGGTGTGGAAGCAGAGCCAGGCTTGACTGCACAGTTGACCTAAAATTAGGGTTTTGGTTTCAGAGGCCATAACTCCAAATTTTTTGGTCATTCTTGTTTCTATTGGTCTCTATATGGTATAGGGAGTATGCATATCAATTTTCATGAAGAAATTCCTTGGGGAAGTCATCTGATCAAGGGTTGACTTTTCAAGCAAGTCAGTGCAAAATCAAGGCATCTGAGGCCCCCAATGACCCAACCAAAGGGGATTCTTCATCATTTTGATTGTATATGATCTTTATTTGATCATAAAAGAGGTTGGAAGTTCACAAAATTGGAGAATTTCAAGTCTTTTGCAAAGTTGACTTTTTGGGCAAGTTTGACTTTTAATGAATTTGTCATTTTAGGCAACTTTTCAACCCTTACTTTTTGATTCAAAAAAGCTTCAAATGAAAAAACTTTGGTCATGAAAGTTGTAGAATAGATCATTCCCTTTTCAAAAAGTACAAGAACATGACCTAATTCATTTTGGATCAAAAGTTATGGTTTGTCAAAGTTGGCAAAAATCACTAAAATTTAAGTCATGCACCAAAGAGGCAAAGTTGCAAATTCATTTCTCAAGGCCAATTAAGTTACAAAATGCACTTCTAAACTTCACCACATGAACATACAAGTCCTAAAAATCAGAATGGGCCGAGAGATCACATGTTTTATGGCTTATGGAGCAAGACTTTTTCATAGAAAACCAAAGGCAAGCCAAGTTGCAAAAACTCATGATAGCATTTCATCCACTTGCTGGCTAGCTTGCTGATTAACCCTAGCCTTTTCCTCACCATGCTGCGCAGCACACCCTCCTTGTACTTGGCTAGAGAGTGACCCATGCTTCTCTTACACAAAAGTTGACATTTTGCAAAAGCACCCATACCAATCAATAAAGCACATGTCACTTCTTCTGACCAATCACAATTCTTTATACTAATCAAATGCAAGCCAAACATCACAAGAGGCAGGCCTGAAGCACACTAGAACTCAGCATTCCCAAAATCTCTCCAACTTGCATTTTCCTTCGAAACACTCTCCACAGGCCATAAACTCACAAACAAACTTCACAAACCTTCTCACCATGCTTCACTGAACACAAACCAACCTTCAAAACAGCCTGAAAGCCATAGAATCACAAACACGATCCTCACCTGACCTTGAACAGAACTTGTTCAAACTTCCAAACCAGCCATCACAAACTCTTTCTAAGCATCAAGACTTCATCAGGGGCCTAAAAGGAGTGGATTGCGCAAAGAGAAGAGGTCAGAAAGTTGCAAACTGAAAAGCTTCAAACTCAGGTAGCTTCATGAACTTTTTTTCCAGAAGCATGATTTTAAGTTCTAAATAGCTTCTATACATTCCCCTGGTCATGAATATGTGCTTACTTTTGAAAATGGTTGAGAAACCAGGATGTATGTTGTGTCTGAAATTTTTGCCCTAAAAATTGTTTGATTCGATTCTCTCTGTTTATGAATGATAAATGATGTTTGAGTGAGGGGTTTGATTCGTTTTTGAATGGGGATGAGTTCTGGATAGTTAGTTTTCATTTTCATTGCGTGTAGAGTGATTTAGCATTTTGGACTCGTCGGAGAAGATGACCGGAACCACTGTTCCGGTCATCTGAAAGTCATTAGGGCTGAATTAGGGCTTAATCATTAATTAGTGGAATTTGAATTTGGGCCGTAGGATATGGCGCCAGGTCAAACGCGCGCGCAGCCAGTTTAAACCTGGACCCTTAGATTTGATTACTTTTCTTTTTCAGCTTTAAATTCATTTTATTTTCCATATTAATTCATTTTATTTTGTACATTTATTTAAAAATAGCAAAATCATTTTAAAAATTCTGAAATTTTTTATACAAGCTTTTATTTAATTTCAGAAACCAAAAATATTTTTATTTTTATATTTAGCATATAAAAAATATTTTTAAATATTTAAAAGTTTATTTTTAATTAATTAATGAGAATTAATTAATTAAAAATACTTTTAGGTATTTAAAAATCACCAAAAAATTCATGAAACATTTAGAACCATTTAGAAACATTGTCCAACCCTCAAACCAAATTTCGTTTTTGATCTTGATGCATTTTGATAATTTTCTATGGAATTAATTCATTTTCAAAGAATTATTTTGATCCAAACTTCCAAAAATCATTTCTGCCTAACCATTGAGAGTTGGACTTTGATTCTTTTTGCATTGTGTTGTGCATATCATGTAGTTTGTGATATTAAATGGGCAGGATTTTATCTTTCATTTTCCATTTGTTTGACATTTTTCTTGTTAAGGAACCCTAAAACCCTAAAAATTTTAGGAAATTCATAGCTTTTATTAGGTTAAGAGTTGGAACTTCTCCTTTGGGCAGTGAGTTAGTATAGGTTTAGGGATCCTTTGAATGCATTTTCAATTTTTTATATTGATGTTTGCTTCTGATTTTGGTTTTTGTTTGATGCTTTGATCATAAACCCTGATTTGGGCTTCCATATGCATCCATCTTGCATTTGCTTGCATACCTTGACTTGCCATAGCATTTTGTGCATCCATTTGATTCATGTGACATCTTAAGACATATTGGAAGCATGTTTGATCATTGCATCTTGCATTTACCATTTTTATGCTATGTGCACTTCATAACATTTCATGTATGATCATGGTTCTTAACTTGCTTCATTTGCATCCATAAGTTTGTATGATCATCCCCATGTGTTGTTTCATGTTTGTATCATCCCAAGGCATCATTATCATCATGTATATGCTTCTGGTTTTGGTTTGCATCATGCCATTCCATCTCATTTTGCATTGCATTGCATTTCCTTTACTAACTTTTCAGGTGGTAAGCAACTTTGAGAAGTGAATTTGCCTTCACTTCTCACATTTTCTTTTTATCTCTCTTATGCATCCATGCTGCATTTTGTTATGTGTTTGAGATTGAGTTTGCTTTTTCTCCTCCATCTTACTTTTTTTTTCCCTCAAGTGACTTGACTTCTTGAATGAAGCAAGTTGCTTTGCTTCTCTTGGCTCCTTTCGTCTGCTTCCTGGTGTTTCCTCTGAAGATTTCTCTTGTTAAACCTCACAAACCTTAGGAACAACCAAGCATGACAATGATTAGGGTTTTGATTAGTCCCCCCACTTAGTTTTTACCTTTGTGTCTCTTTGAGTCTTCTCTTCTCATCTCATAATCAGAGACTAAACCCTAAAGGCTTTAAGGCTTTGTGATTAAGCTTATGCCTGCATCCTTCTATTAGGATGGAGTGTATAACTTTAATCCTAAGTGTTAAACCCTTAATGTGTTTAAATCTCTTAATCAATTCACTTAATAACTATCAAGACATCACACTTGTAACTTGTGCCTTGCATTAGGGTTCTAATTCTTCCTTAATTGGTTAAGAAGGACTAACCCTAGTGTTAATGGACAAGTCCCCCTCAAGTTGTCTTACAAATCATAAAAATCACTTCATCATCATATCATTAAATAAAATCCACTTAATCAAAGGCTTGTTTTGTCATGGGTTTAATCCCTAATCATGGATTAAGTTGAGGAGCTTTCCTCAGCTTAAACACTCTCATCTATTATCCTTCTATTAGGATGGTGTAATGAGTCTGTTTAATCCCTGATTATGGCTTAATCTCATTACTTAACACTAAAAAAAAACACCAAAAACATCTAAATAATCACAAGTAGGTTAATGATCTTAATCCTACATCATGGTGATTATGTGTGAGAATCTGACTTCACACTTAAGGTATTCTCATTGCCCCTAATCAGAGGGAAGATGTGATGAGTTTACTAACCCATTGGTTTAGGCTTAAGCTCATTAACTTATGACAAACTTTCAAAAGCAATAAAAGACTGAAAACTCAAAAAAACAAACAATAATCGTCTCCTTCGGGATTCTTTTCTCATCACATTCACTCACAACCGAGAACTCGCTTCTTCCGTCTAATGCAAGACAGTTAGCACCTGAGCCAGATAGGTCATACACTTGAGCATAGACAAATAAGCAGTTCACAAGTCAATTCATCTTTCAGTCTCTTTGGGTCGAACTACGGTGTTCTGACTTCCTCATTGCATGAGAGGATACGTAGGCATAACTTAACTGTTATCGAACAAAAGTCTCTGTATATTCCCCCTCCTTCTAGCCTTATTCTTTAGCCTCATCATCATGAGCATTTCATCTTTGTTCCTACACTGACACTGTATATATCACACTTCACTTCTCTTACACTGACACCTGTACATTCTTTTCCAGCTCTTTTATACACAGACTGCACTGACACTACCCCTTTAAAACACAAATCTTTTAAGCGTGGATCCCGTCGAGTACGGAGGACAATCTGGGTGCTAATACCTTCCCAGGTTGTAACCAACCCCCTTTCTCAGTCTCTCTGGTTCGCAACCGTCTTATCCATCTCTTTCTAGGTCTATGCAGCATTACCTTTCCCTCGGGATAAAAATGCCTAGCTGGCGACTCTATTCATTCCCTGTGAGTTCACTCCTGTGTGTTCTCGCATCCCTCTTTCGCCGACCGTTCGCGTCTGTACCTTTATCTGAGCCGGTCTCATTTATCGGGAGCGACAGCTTGGCGACTCTGCTGGGGACCATTATACTGCAACCAGGGCTTCTGGTTCTTTTTGTGGGTTCCTCCTAGCGCTTGATTGATTTGTGTTTACTGGGGGTGTTATGTGCTATTTGTGCTTGTATTTATATTTATTTTTGCTTTATGTACAGTTGTTTTATTGCTTTCTTTATAGCTTTACATATATCATATTGTCATACTGTGCTGGCTGGATCTGTTTTGTTGTTTTGATGGGTGGGTGTTCTATTGAGAGTTGAGGTCCTATACCTGGGACCTGAGTGACACCTAGGCTAGAGTGGTTCATGTTCTTTCCCATTCCATTTCGGTCTGGTGCGGGAATATGAAACACAATTCAGATATGGGTTTCTTCTTGAGAACTCTGTGCTGCAGATTTCCTGTAGTACTAGGGCTATCTGGGAAGCCTGCTAAATCTGGATGACCTTTAGTATTGACCTTCAGAAACTGAGGTGAATTAGAGGAGGATCTTTTATGGTTATTGTAAACACTGTACCCCCGGGTTAGAAGTGTTTACACTTCTCATAACTGATCCAAGTCTGAGGATCTTTGTTTTAGAACATCACCTGTGAGGGGGTTGGGCTGTTTACAGGTTTGCAGGTACCCTTGACCTCAACATACCCTATTACTTTGTTTTGATTAAGAGTACTCCATGTTGGAACAGTTCTTGTGATTTTTAACCCTGGACATGTGACTCTTTATTTGAGCCCCCACATTGGTTACTGGACTTATGAACCTCCATCTGGATTTCTTGAACACATATGGACCTATATCAGAGCACTTAATCAGATCCAGCTCAGTCACAAACCCTTGCATATCATTTGCATACATTCTCATTGCATCATTTTTAACATGTGTTTGTTTGTCTTTCAGGGTATCCATCATATATATTGGCCTGGTTTTGACCCCTTCTTCAGCATAGACCTATCTTCATCAGCACTTACTTCAGCTATCAGCTGCTTGCTTCAGTCACCTGCATCACCAGTCTCAGCCTGTCAGTGGCCCATCTTCAGTGTTATTCTCAGTCATCATCATCAGCACCTGTTCTTCAGCAACATGGCACCTAAGAAAAGTAACATCTCCTATCACTTCTTTGAGCCTGAGCTAGCTAGCATCAGGAAGATTCAGACCCTGATTACTCCAGACCATATACCACTTTTCAGAGAACATTATGGAGGATTCCTTGATGTGGTATTGGATTTGGACCCTTCACAGAGGAGCTTGATTCATACCTGCCTGCAGTTCTATGATCCCCCTCTAAGGTGTTTCACCTTTCAGGATTTTCAGTTGGGGCCTTTATTAGAGGAGTATTCATCATTGGTTGGTGTACCTATCAGGGGTGGAGTCCCTTTCAACCCTGAGATGGTTTTTCCTAGTAATGAAGAAATAGCAAAAGCCTTGCATCTGGAACCAGTACTGATTGGGCAGAATATGACTACTAAAGCTGGAGTCTCTGGTTTTTATCTGGATTTCTTGACCTCTCAGGCTACTCTGAAGGCTTCTTTGGGAGAGTGGAAGGCAGTTTGTGCTTTGTTGGCCCTTAGCATATATGGGATCATACTCTTTTAAGATGAGCCTAAGTTCATTAGCAAGAATGCAATCCATCTTTTCATCTTGAGGAACCCAGTGCCCACCTTACTTGGAGATCTTTACTACTCTGTCCATCAAAGGAATGAAAAGCAAAGGGGAAGACTGGTGAGATGTTGTGCTCCTTTGTTCCATACATGGCTGCTCAAACATTTGCCAAGGACTGATGCATTCTTGAACCCTCACCAGCAGAAGAACTGGGCCAGGAGGCTGGTAGCTCTAACCTCAGATGATATCAGGTGGTGCACTCAGAGCACTAAGGGCAGAGACATTGTTACTAGTTGTGGGCAATTCCCCAATGTACCTCTGATAGGGGTGAATGGTTGCATCAACTATAACCCTCTGCTGTTCAAAAGACAACTGGGCTATGCATTAGTCCACCCTCCTAAAGCACAGGATCTAGCTGAGACCCTTTATTGTGAGATCAAGCCTAATCTGGCCATTGTCAGGCAAGCATCCTGGGTTTGGGACAATGTCCAGACTAAAGGAGTAACCATTCTTGGAAGATGTAACAACGTGGCCTCAGCTTAGTACTATGAGTGGTCTCATGCCAGGGCTCAAATTTCTGGGATGCCCTTTACCCTTGAAGATGTACCTGGACCCTCCACAGCACCACTTCCAGCAACTGTCAGCCTGGAAGAGTTTGAAAAGCTCAAAGAGAGGAATGAGAAGTTGTCTGAAGCCCTGAAGAGAACCCTCTGGGAGAGGAGTGATGGTCGGCTGGACATTGAAAGATTGGAAAAGCTAAAGGTAGAGCATCTGGCCAAGATTGAAAAGTCAGAAGACTACATCAAGAAGTCAAGGGCCGGAGAACAGATTCTGAAGAACGCCTGTAAGGAGGCACAATTCCAGAGAGCTAGGACTGATCTTTATCTAAAGGAGAGTCAAGCTAGGTGGGTCAGGATCACCGAAGCTCGTACTTAGGAGGATAAAAGGACTCAGGATAAGATTGAACGGCTGGAAGCTAATGCAAAACAGCAACAGGAAGCCCTGGCAGCAGCCCAAAGGGAGATCTCGGAGTTGAAGATTAGAGCTGGTGTAAAGAGGTCAAAGGACCAAAATCAACACAAGAAGCTAACTGCAGCTATTGCCACCAGGAATCTTCTCATCAGGAATCTCACAGAGCACCCAGCTGACCCTGTGACTGAAGCACTTCTAAAGGAAGTTCAGGAGGATGAGTTTGGACTTAGTGTTTGACTTTTGCTTGTTGTTGTTTTTATTTCATGTACTTTTCTTTATGTTGTATTTTTGACCCCTCAGAGGGCATGTATTGTAAGAAGAAACAAACTATGTATCATTTACTTTTTGTAATATATGTGTTGGTTTGTTCTATCTAAGTTCTTTCAAAGCAACATCACAAGCATCTTCCGCAGGGGTCTGGAAAGGTCAAAACCAAGTGCCAAGCCGGATACCTTGGATACAAATAAGCATACTGCATTGCATACTAACCTTTTGTTTTGTTTTGTAGGTTTTTGTTTTATTGTTACTAACTCTGTTGTCAACTTCAGGAACTATTGCTCGACGAAGGGTGTTCCCACCCAACCGTCCACACAGGTACCCCACCCGTAATAACCTTCCAGGCATACAGATGGACCAGGTACAGCAGGACCTTACAGAGGTCAGAACCCAAATGGCCAACGAGAGGTTGGAAATGAGGAATCAAATGACACAATTTATGGAGGTGATGAATAATATGGCTCAAAGCCAAGAGAGGTTAAGAGCACTGGTAGAGGGGAGGAATCAGGAAGACCCCCATCTAGGGACTACTGGGACAAGCAATAATGAGAGAGTTCAACCCCATGTTAATCCTCCAGTCTATGGACCCCACCTTCACCCGGAGATTAATATTCCTGTTAATGTACAAGGGACTGCCACTGCAGGCAGAGTGCTGCAAGAAGACCCCCAGGAAGATCAGTTCACAGTGATGGGAGCTGGGGAGGAAGCCTATGACAGGCGGTTAGATGAGATTGCTGAAAAACTGAGATCCCTGGAGTCCCAGAATTCTTTGGGCTTCGATGTTATGGACATGGGTCTAGTGGACGGGGTCAGGATTCCCCACAAATTTAAACCACCATGTTTTGAGAGATACAACGGGACTTCCTGTCCCGGACCCACTTGCAATCTTTCCTGGGGAGGTTAAAAGCATATACCATGGACGAAAAGCTATGGATGTTTTATTTCGAGGATAGCTTAACAGGAGCTTCAAGGGAATGGTACTCCCACTTGACAAGAGCAACCATTAGATGCTGGAAGGACTTGGCAGAGGCCTTCATTAGGCAGTACCAGTACAACCTGGATATGGCTCCCAACAGGACCCTCCTGATGGGAATGTCTCAATCATCCAGGGAAAGCTTCCGGGAGTACGCTCAAAGGTGGAGACAGCTTGCTGCTGCTGTCCAGCCACCCATGTCAGAGAGGGAGATGGCTGATATGTTTATGAACACCCTCCAGGGGACTTACATTGATAGGCTAGCTTCCTTTTCTTCTACCAGCTTTGCAGATGTCGTTATAGCCGGGGAGAGAATTGAAAGCCTATTAAAAATGGGTAAGATCTCTGACAACGGTGCAAGCTCGTCCAGCAACCCAAGAAAGCCTTTTGCAGGCCCAAGAAGAACTGGTGAAACCAATGCTATCCACACCAACAGGAGCAGACCTCAATATGTTCATAGGTCTGTGGAAGCAGTCACCATTCCTGCTCCAATTCATCCTCAACCAGCTTATCAACCACAGCAACAAACTCAGTATCCTCCTCAGAGAAATTATAACAACAACAACAATCAGCAAAGACCATATCAACAGAGACCTTCTCAGGCCAATAGGGTGATCGATCTGATCCCTATGCCCTATGCCACACTATTGCCACAACTCCTAAAACTCAACTTAGTTGAGCTAAGGACATTGGCACCTCCAGATCCTGCCAGTCTGCCCAGAAACTACGACGCCAGCGCCAGATGTGCTTTTCACTCAAATGCACCTGGTCACAGTACAGAGAATTGCAGAGCTTTGCACATGAAAGTACAGGATCTAGTGGATTCCAAGGCTCTAAACTTTGCACCACCACCAAATGTCAACAAGAACCCTATGCCACACCATGGAGGACCCCGAATCAATGCTATTGAAGAAGACAAGCCGTCTTACTTGATAACCAGTGTTGGTCAGATTCGGACTCCCTTGGTGGAGATTAAGGCTCAACTCCTCGAATGTCAAATGTTCCCGGGATGTGAGTTAGGGTGTGCTTATTGCAACATTTCAGTGAATGGTTGTGATAACTTGAGGGATGACATAGATGGTCTCATCCAGAGTGGCCTGCTTCAAATTACAACATCAACACCTACCAATCCAGCAATCTCCTTAACAACGGTTTCAGAATCTCCTACAAATGCAACAACCATTGTTCCAAACAACTCTTCGGTTTCATCAACAAATGCTCCATCTGTTACTTCAATGGACCAGATATCAGCAAACATCCCTTCTACAACTTCAGCACCCATCCATTCAGAGTCTCCTACAACAACAACACCCATCCTTCCAACAATGTCTCCTACAACATCAGCAACAAACAATGAAAGTGTCTCAACAGTTACAATTTATTATGATCCTGCCAATGATTCTGCCTACAACTCACAAAATACCACCCCTATCAGAGCACCAGTCACAATATACTATGATCCACAGACTATCATGGTCCCTTCTGCAGCTGCCATCAGTCCTGTCATTATCACAGTGCCGGGGCCAGTACCTTATGAAAGCAGTAATGCCATCCCTTGGCATTACGGCTCTGATCTATACTGCGAGGGACAGAAAATCACTTTTGAATCATCAACTTCTTCACCACAAATAGATAACGTGGGGGGAGGCGGAGGCTTCACTCGAAGCGGACGTCTTTTTGCCCCGCAAATTCAAAGACCCACCGCTGAAGCAGAAGCTGCTGCCAAAGCAAAAGGGAAGAGCATGGTGCAAGAAGATCAAGTTGTTAGAGAAGCTTTGAAAACCCCTTTTGATCAAGAGGTTGATGAATTCATGAGAATCATCAAGAAAAGTGATTACAAGATAGTGGACCAGCTTCATCAGACACCTTCCAAGATCTCCATTCTATCATTGCTTATGTGCTCTGAGGCTCATCGGAATGCACTGCTCAAAGTCTTGCACGCAACTTATGTGCCAGAAGAGATCACCGTCAATCAGTTAGAAGTTGTGGTTGGAAATGTTAATGCTAGCAATGGACTAGGATTTACCAACACTGATTTGACTACGGAAGGCTGTAATCATAACAAGGCTTTGCACATTACCATGGAATGTAAGGGTGCAGTTCTTTCCCATGTGCTGGTAGACACAGGATCATCCCTCAATGTCTTACCTAAAAAAGCCCTTGTGAAGCTGGAATATGAAGGATTGGCATTACGTCCCAGCAACTTAGTAGTGAGAGCCTTTGACGGTTCTAAGAGATCAGTTCTGGGTGAAATTGAGTTGCCTGTAACGATCGGCCCACAAACTTTCAAAACGACCTTCTACGTGATGGATATACAGCCTGCCTACAGCTGTCTATTGGGTAGACCATGGATACACGCCACTGGCGCCGTGACATCAACCCTTCACCAGAAGTTAAAATTCGAGTGGGAAGGCCAAGTCGTTACTATTTGTGGAGAGGAGGATATTTTTGTTAGCCATCTGGCTACTTACAAGTATATTGAGATGGATGGGGAGATCCACGAAACGATGAGTCAAGGGTTTGAGGCCTTGAATGTCAATGAAACCTCTGCTGTACTTGGGACTTCCATGACGTCCTACCAACAAGCCCGGAAGGTTGTTGAGGAAGGGAATGCTCAAGGCTGGGGCAAGCTGTTGCCTGTGGAGAAGAAAGAAGATAGATTTGGGTTGGGTTACAAACCAACTCAACAAGAACAAGCAGAGGCTGCCAAGAAGCCCAACTTTGTTAGTGGGGGAATGCTCACCCCTGATGCTGTCAACAACTTGGAAGATGAGTCGGAAGATGAGCGCAACCTGGAAAGCTGGATTCGTCCAAGGATCCCGGGGAGCCGTATCTCAAACTGGTCTTCCCAGGAAATTATAAGGGTTACTCTTGCAGAGTAATTATTATTTCCTGTATATTTTAAGCATGCATCAAGTCTTGCATCTTGCCCAAGATGACAAGACTCATTTTGTAATCGGGCCATCTGTAATTTTTGTGCAACAAGATTAATCAATGAAATATCAGACATCTTTTGCAAACGAGTCTTTTTCTTTTCTGCTCACTGTTTTTTCCATTTTTCTTTTTGTACAAAAAATAAATGGCAATGTTTTCAAAATGACAACTTTATTTCACTTTTCTAAACAAGATTAAAATCAATCACTAAAATGAACAAACTGAACCCTTGCAGAGAGTGCCTCCCAGACCGCACCGACAACAGCACGGCTATGACTTCGTATGACTTTGACAATCCGATCAATCAAGCTGATGAAGGGGTTGAAGAAGATTACGAGCTCCGTGAAGAGCTAGCTAGATTGTTGAGACAAGAGGAAAAGGTTATCACTCCTCATCAGGAGGAGGTTGAAACGATTAATCTTGGTACATATGAAGATGTGAAAGAAGTTAAAATCGGGGCCCGCCTGCAAGACTCAGTGAAGAAACGACTAATTGACCTGCTTCAAGAGTATGTGGATGTGTTTGCTTGGTCTTATCAGGATATGCCAAGATTGGACACCGACATTGTTATGCACAAGCTGCCTTTAAGAGAAGACTGCCCACCAGTTAAACAGAAACTGCGCTGTACTCGCCCAGACATGGCAATGAAAATCAAAGAAGAGGTACAAAAGCAGTGGGACGCCGGGTTCCTTGCTGTGACTAGCTATCCGCCGTGGGTTGCTAATATAGTACCTGTGCCTAAGAAAGACGGCAAAGTAAGGATGTGTGTTGACTATCGGGATCTGAACAGAGCCAACCCAAAAGATGATTTCCCATTACCTCACATTGATGTATTGGTTGATAATACGGCTCAGTTCTCGGTATTCTCCTTCATGGACGGATTTTCAGGATACAATCAGATCAAGATGTCACCTGAAGACATGGAGAAGACAACTTTCATCACACCTTGGGGCACGTTCTGTTACAAGGTAATGCCGTTCGGATTGAAGAACGCGGGTGCAACATATCAACGGGCTATGGTAACATTATTCCACGATATGATCCATAAAGAAATCGAATGTTATGTGGATGACATGATTGCCAAGTCCCTCACAGAGGAAGACCACTTGGTAAACCTGCTGAAGTTATTCAAGCGTCTGAGGAAGTACCAACTGAAGTTGAACCCCAACAAGTGCACATTCGGGGTGAGATCTGGTAAGCTGCTGGGCTTTATTGTAAGCGAGAAAGGGATTGAAGTTGACCCTGATAAAGTCAAAGCCATTCAAGAGATGCCTGCACCGAAGTCAGAAAAAGAAGTTCGAGGGTTCTTGGGTAGATTGAACTACATCTCAAGGTTCATATCTCACCTTACTGCAACTTGTGAACCTTTGTTCAAGCTGTTAAGTAAAGAACAAACGGTCAGGTGGAACGAAGACTGCCAGAGGGCTTTTGACAAGATCAAAGAGTACCTGCAAGAACCTCCAGTCCTTATGCCTCCAGTTGAAGGAAGACCTCTGATAATGTACTTGACAGTATTAGAAGAGTCAATGGGGTGTGTGCTGGGCCAGCATGACGAGTCTGGTCGAAAAGAGTATGCAATATACTACTTGAGCAAAAAGTTTACCGACTGTGAACAACGTTATTCACTGCTCGAGAAAACTTACTATGCTTTAGCGTGGGCTGCTCGCCGACTGAGACAGTATATGCTGACCCACACTACCCTATTGATCTCAAAGATGGACCCAGTCAAGTACATTTTCGAGAAGCCAGCTCTTACCGGACGGGTTGCAAGATGGCAAATGATTCTCACAGAATATGACATCCAGTACACATCTCAGAAAGCCATCAAAGGCAGTGTATTGTCTGAATATCTTGCTGAGCAACCTATTGATGACTACCAGCCCATGAGATTTGACTTCCCAGATGAAGACATCATGTTCATAAGAGCAAAAGATCATGAAGATCCTATTCACACTGAAGGGCCTGACCCAGAGGAAGAATGGACTATGATGTTTGATGGGGCTGTTAATATGTATGGTCGTGGTGTTGGTGCAGTACTCATTTCACCTAAAGGAGTTCACATGCCTTTCTCGGCAAAGCTCACTTTCAACTGCACTAACAACGAAGCTGAATACGAAGCTTGCATTATGGGTCTTGAGGAAGCCATTGACCTCAGGATCAAGACATTGACTGTATTCGAAGATTCAGCTTTGGTAGTTAATCAAACCAACGGAAAATGGTACACCCACCAGGATCATCTGATACCTTACAGGGATTATACAAGGAGGCTATTGACGTTCTTCACAACAGTCAAGCTTGAGTATATCCCTCGAGACGAGAATCAGTTTGCAGATGCTCTGGCTACCATTTCGTCAATGATCAAAGTTCAAGCTGCCAACTTTGTACCGCAGATTTCAGTGTCCAGACTTGATAGACCAGCATATGTGTTTGCAACAGATATTGTCAAAGATGATAAACCTTGGTTCCATGACATTAAGTTCTTCTTGGAGGATCAAACATACCCACCTGGGGCATCTTCCAATGATAAGAAGACTTTGAGAAGGCTTGCTGGTAGTTTCTTCCTGAACACTGATGGTTCCTTATACAAGAGAAACTTTGATATGGTACTTCTCAGATGTGTTGATAGAACAGAAGCAGATTTGTTGATGCACGAGGTGCACGAAGGATCCTTTGGTACCCATGCTGGAGGGCATGCCATGGCTAAGAAGTTGTTAAGATCAGGCTATTACTGGATCACAATGGATGCAGACTGTTGTGCCTATGCCAGAAAATGCCATAAATGCCAGATTTATGCGGATAAGGTGCATGTGCCTCCCAATCCTTTAAATGTGATGTCTTCACCCTGGCCCTTTGCCATGTGGGGCATTGATATGATTGGCAAGATCGAGCCAACTACTTCGAATGGCCACAGATTCATCCTGGTTGCCATTGACTATTTCACCAAGTGGGTCGAAGCAGCTTCCTATGCAAATGTTACAAGACAAGTGGTAGCCAGATTCCTGAAGAGAGATATCATCTGTCGATACGGAGTTCCCGAGCGAATCATTACTGATAATGGTTCCAATCTAAACAACAAAATGATGGCTGAACTATGCCGGGACTTCAAGATCCAACACCACAATTCTTCTCCTTACAGGCCAAAGATGAACGGCGTTGTTGAGGCAGCTAATAAGAATATTAAGAAGATTGTGCAGAAGATGGTAGTCACCTACAAAGACTAGCATGAAGTGCTACCGTTCTCCTTGCATGGGTACCGCACGTCAATCAGAACATCCACTGGGGCAACACCGTATCAACTTGTGTATGGTATGGAGGCAGTCCTGCCTGTTGAAGTTGAATTACCCTCTCTACGGGTATTGATGGATGTTAAGCTGAACGAAGCAGAATGGGTCTGATCCCGATATGAACAACTGAGTCTGATTGAAGAGAAAAGATTGGCTGCAATCTGTCATGGGCAGCTGTATCAGAAAAGAATGAAAAGAGCCTTCGATCAGAAAGTCAGGCACCGGGAGTACCAAGTAGGAGATCTTGTGCTGAAAAGAATCCTCCCTCCGCATACAGACCACAGGGGCAAATGGACTCCGAACTATGAAGGACCATTCGTAGTAAAGAAAGTTTTCTTTGGTGGAGCACTGATGCTCAGCACCATGGATGGTGAAGACTTCCCGTCCCTTGTGAATTCAGATGCAGTTAAAAAATACTTCGCATAAAATGACCCGCTGGACATAAAAACAGAATGTAAGTCCAGGCAAAAATAGGGCATCCCGGCAAGTCAAAAACAGAATAAAAGACTTGGGCAAAAATAAGGGAAATAATAAAAAAACGTACACCCGCTGAGTTGAAAAGCCGCATTGGACAACTCAGGCAAAAATGGGTATCCCGATGGATTGAAAACCTGAAAGGGCGATCCATGCAAAATAAGGGAATAAGTGAACAACTGCATTCTGAATTCATCTGTATCACTTACAACTTGGTAAGCTCCAAAGGATCAAGCTTCTATCAGAATCCGCCTTCTTCAGAAAGCAAGACGAGAAGAACGTCAAAAGTCATACGAGTCATAGCAAGAGGGAAGCTCCTTGAAGCGTCGTCAACATTGCCGGCATTTTTGTTTCTCAATTTGTAACAATCTCCTCATTTCAGGAGATATGTTTCTTTGACTGTATCTTGCCAATTCAGGGCATACAAATTAATAAAATCAGATTTTCAGTCATGTCTCGTCTCGTACTTTTTTATTTGCAAAGAATGTCTGATGTCTTTAAAATACTAATTGCATAAATACATATGCTTTTCTTCTAAAAACTACGTGCTTGCAGGGAATATACTTACTCTCAGGAGTGTCTGAACTCTCATGATGGGATCCAGTAAAGGATACCTCGGGATTACTTGCACGTTTCTATGTCTTTGCAGGGTTGCAGGTATCTAAAACACGGCATGGGGCATGAAAGTTTCACCCCAGCAAGCTGGCAAATCACCACTCACTCTGTCTTAGCACCCAAAGTGTTCTCCCCAGCTGAGTTGCCACTTGCTATTTTCTCCCCAACTGAGTTGCCATCCATCATACCTCAGCTGAATACAAAATCCAGGGAACCATTTCCCCACAGAGTGTCAACCTCTATCCAGAAGAGCAACGCACGAAGGAATCACAACAGAGTGACAAAAGCTTCTACAAACCCCAGCTGGGTCCTTCATTTACTGGAATAGGTCTATCATTGACCCTTTTCCCCAAGCAGAATCCTTTCATCAGATCTACCAAGGATTTTATCCCCAGCTGGGATGTTCACTGCAAACAGATCAGCCTGAGATCTTCACAACAGCGGGATCCGAATCCCGGATCATTATCTTTTGCTTAAACATAGCATTCGCATCATAATTCACCCCACAAAAGCGTAGCATTCCGTTTAATACGGAGCATTACGGCAAAAATCAAACATGTAGCATAATTATGAGCCATGCCCTGAATCAAACACTTGTGAATAGTAACAATCCATCAGCAATATACAGAATACCCCTCAGATTCCCCAGCAAAAGCAGTTGCCTCATACTCACCAACATCAGTATACACTCCTTGTGGCACCTGTCCATGTCACTATCCCCGGCAGAAAGCCAAAGTATCCCTTTGCACTCACAGATGCATATATATATAATTTCCTTGACATCCGTCCATGTCACTTTCTCCAGCACAGTAACATAAACACTTTGTATATCTAATACTTGTTGATACTATACTCTTCTTGGCACTCGTTCGTGTCGCTCTCTCCAGCAGGTAAAACACCTAAATATACACTATTCATACTTATTTTCCTTATACAGATACTCGTCCGTATCTTGTATACACCACTTATATCCCCTCAGATTCGACACTCGTCCGTGTTCTTTGTTAACCAGTTGGTACTCGTCTGTACCATCATCTCAGAACATGCGTCAAGCGTTTGTTTCTACTTGATACTCGTCCGTATCATAGTCTTAGGGATGCTCGTCCGCATCTTTAATCCATAAACTGTGTCAGACACTTATGTCTTCTTGAATATGGATGCTCGTCTGTGTCTACTATTCCCAGAAGAGTCCCCTCAGATTCAACACTCGTCCGTGTTCTTTGTTAACCAGTTGATACTCGTCCATATCATCATCTCTGAACACGTATCAGTATTTGTTTCTACCTGATACTCGTCCGTATCATAGTCTTAAGGATGCTCGTCCGCATCTTTAATCTATACACATACCAAACACTTATACCTTTTATTTCTTGAATGTACACACTCGTCCGTGTTTACTACTCCCCAGTAAAGCAAACTTCCTTTTTTATCTAACATTCGTCCTATGTCATGATAAACCCTGAGAGCAGTCGTACCCTGCTAGGTGGTCGTCCTCCACCTCTTGATGGTTGTCCTCCATCATGCTCATCTGATGGCCGTCCCCATCGTTGACCTTTTTCTATCCGACATTCGTCCTATGTCGTGATATATAGCAGCCGTCCCCTGCTAGGTGATCGTCCTTCACCTTTTGATGATCGTCCTTCATCATTTTATCCAATGGCCGTCCCCATTGTTGATTTTGGTTATCTGGCGTTCGTCCTACGTCATGATAAACCTTGAGAGCAGCCGTCCCCTGCTAGGTGGTCGTCCTCCACCTCTTGATGGTCGTCCTCCATCATGCTTGTCCGATGGCCGTCCCCATCGTTGACCTTTTATCCGGCATTCGTCCTATGTCGCGATGTTTTCGGCAGCCGTACCCTGCCAGGTGGTCGTCCTCCACCTTAGATGACCGTCCCTCATCTTACCCCTTTTAGAGCAGCCGTCCCCTTCTAGGTGATCGTCCTTCACCTTTGATGACCGTACCTCATCGTCTGTTTTATTTCATTTATTCTTTAACCCGATGGCCGTCCCCGCCGTGGTCCCCTTTTCTTTTTAGCCCGATGGCTGTTCCCATCGTTGCTTGCTTTACTTTATGAATTTGATGGTCGTCCCCATCATTTTTCAATAATCCACAGAGAATTTTACAACTTTATCTTGATAGCCGTCCCCATCATATCCCTTTTATCCCCAGCATGTCGGCCGTCCCCGTCATTGCTTTATTTTCCGCACTTTTCCCAGCATGTCGGCCGTCCCCGTCATTGTTCTTCACCCAGCAGTCGTCCTCTGCTCGGCGGTCGTCCTCCATCACCCATACTTTATAATATACTTTATTTTCTTTTACAATCTATATCCCTTTCCTTCTTCATTCTGTGAGTGCAAATTTTGGATTGTCTTTGATATTCAACCACAAGTTATCTTGTTTGCCTGTTAAGCCGTCGCTTACATCCTGCACAGCTAACTCATGTTTGAATAGGGGCAGCTGTAAACACCCCAAATTTGCCCTCACCCATTCACACCATGGCTTGTGATCTTTGCATATGCATAAACACCATCATAGCATCTCATATTACACTTTTTGATTCACTGCATAGATTCAAAGTCATCTGCATCTAGGGTTTGTGATCTGAGCAATCCAAGAGCTTCTTGAGCCACTCCAGAGACCATCAATCACTTCAAAGGGTTCCATGTGTGATCAAGCATCATATTATATCCTCTCAAAGTCAAAAATGTCAAAGAATCACAAGAACTGGGATTGGTGTGGAAGCAGAGCCAGGCTTGACTGCACAGTTGACCTAAAATTAGGGTTTTGGTTTCAGAGGCCATAACTCCAAATTTTTTGGTCATTCTTGTTTCTATTGGTCTCTATATGGTATAGGGAGTATGCATATCAATTTTCATGAAGAAATTCCTTGGGGAAGTCATCTGATCAAGGGTTGACTTTTCAAGCAAGTCAGTGCAAAATCAAGGCATCTGAGGCCCCCAATGACCCAACCAAAGGGGATTCTTCATCATTTTGATTGTATATGATCTTTATTTGATCATAGAAGAGGTTGGAAGTTCACAAAATTGGAGAATTTCAAGTCTTTTGCAAAGTTGACTTTTTGGGCAAGTTTGACTTTTAATGAATTTGTCATTTTAGGCAACTTTTCAACCCTTACTTTTTGATTCAAAAAAGCTTCAAATGAAAAAACTTTGGTCATAAAAGTTGTAGAATAGATCATTCCCTTTTCAAAAAGTACAAGAACATGACCTAATTCATTTTGGATCAAAAGTTATGGTTTGTCAAAGTTGGCAAAAATCACTAAAGTTTAAGTCATGCACCAAAGAGGCAAAGTTGCAAATTCATTTCTCAAGGCCAATTAAGTTACCAAATGCACTTCTAAACTTCAACACATGAACATACAAGTCCTAAAAATCAGAATGGGCCAAGAGATCACATGTTTTATGGCTTATGGAGCAAGACTTTTTCATAGAAAACCAAAGGCAAGCCAAGTTGCAAAAACTCATGATAGCATTTCATCCACTTGTTGGCTAGCTTGCTGATCAACCCTAGCCTTTTCCCTCACCATGCTACGCAGCACACCCTCCTTGTACTTGGCTAGAGAGTGACCCATGCTTCTCTTACACAAAAGTTGACATTTTGCAAAAGCACCCATACCAATCAATAAAGCACATGTCACTTCTTCTGACCAATCACAATTCTTTATACTAATCAAATGCAAGCCAAACATCACACGAGGCAGGCCTGAAGCACACTAGAACTCAGCATTCCCAAAATCTCTCCAACTTGCATTTTCCTTCGAAACACTCTCCACAGGCCATAAACTCACAAACAAACTTCACAAACCTTCTCACCATGCTTCACTGAACACAAACCAACCTTCAAAACAGCCTGAAAGCCATAGAATCACAAACACGATCCTCACCTGACCTTGAACAGAACTTGTTCAAACTTCCAAACCAGCCATCACAAACTCTTTCTAAGCATCAAGACTTCATCAGGGGCCTAAAAGGAGTGGATTGCGCAAAGAGAAGAGGTCAGAAAGTTGCAAACTGAAAAGCTTCAAACTCAGGTAGCTTCATGAACTTTTTTTCCAGAAGCATGATTTTAAGTTCTAAATAGCTTCTATACATTCCCCTGGTCATGAATATGTGCTTACTTTTGAAAATGGTTGAGAAACCAGGATGTATGGTGTGTTTGAAATTTTTGCCCTAAAAATTGTTTGATTCAATTCTCTCTGTTTATGAATGATAAATGATGTTTGAGTGAGGGGTTTGATTCGTTTTTGAATGGGGATGAGTTCTGGATAGTTAGTTTTCATTTTCATTGCGTGTAGAGTGATTTAGCATTTTGGACTCGTCGGAGAAGATGACCGGAACCACTGTTCCGGTCATCTGAAAGTCATTAGGGCTGAATTAGGGCTTAATCATTAATTAGTGGAATTTGAATTTGGGCCGTAGGATATGGCGCCAGGTCAAACGCGCGCGCAGCCAGTTTAAACCTGGACCCTTAGATTTGATTACTTTTCTTTTTCAGCTTTAAATTCATTTTATTTTCCATATTAATTCATTTTATTTTGTACATTTATTTAAAAATAGCAAAATCATTTTAAAAATTCTGAAATTTTTTATACAAGCTTTTATTTAATTTCAGAAACCAAAAATATTTTTATTTTTATTTTTAGCATATAAAAAATATTTTTAAATATTTAAAAGTTTATTTTTAATTAATTAATGAGAATTAATTAATTAAAAATACTTTTAGGTATTTAAAAATCACCAAAAAATTCATGAAACATTTAGAACCATTTAGAAACATTGTCCAACCCTCAAACCAAATTTCTTTTTTGATCTTGATGCATTTTGATAATTTTCTATGGAATTAATTCATTTTCAAAGCATTATTTTGATCCAAACTTCCAAAATTCATTTCTGCCTAACCATTGAGAGTTGGACTTTGATTCTTTTCGCATTGTGTTGTGCATATCATGTAGTTTGTGATATTAAATGGGCAGGATTTGATCTTTCATTTTCCATTTGTTTGACATTTTTCTTGTTAAGGAACCCTAAAACCCTAGAAATTTTAGGAAATTCATAGCTTTTATTAGGTTAAGAGTTGGAACTTCTCCTTTGGGCAGTGAGTTAGTATAGGTTTAGGGATCCTTTGAATGAATTTTCAATTTTTTATATTGATGTTTGCTTCTGATTTTGGTTTTTGTTTGATGCTTTGATCATAAACCCTAATTTGGGCTTCCATATGCATCCATCTTGCATTTGCTTGCATACCTTGACTTGCCATAGCATTTTGTGCATCCATTTGATTCATGTGACATCTTAAGACATATTGGAAGCATGTTTTATCATTGCATCTTGCATTTACCATGTTGTATGCCATGTGCACTTCATAACATTTCATGTATGATCATGGTTCTTAACTTGCTTCATTTGCATCCATAAGTTTGTATGATCATCCCCATGTGTTGTTTCATGTTTGTATCATCCCAAAGCATCATTATCATCATGTATATGCTTCTGGTTTTGGTTTGCATCATGCCATTCCATCTCATTTTGCATTGCATTGCATTTCCTTTACTAACTTTTCAGGTGGTAAGCAACTTTGAGAAGTGAATTTGCCTTCACTTCTCACATTTTCTTTTTATCTCTCTTATGCATCCATGCTGCATTTTGTTATGTGTTTGAGATTGAGTTTGCTCTTTCTCCTCCATCTTACTTTCTTTCCCTCAAGTGACTTGACTTCTTGAATGAAGCAAGTTGCTTTGCTTCTCTTGGCTCCTTTCATCTGCTTCCTGGTGTTTCCTCTGAAGCTTTCTCTTGTTAAACCTCACAAACCTTAGGAACAACCAAGCATGACAATGATTAGGGTTTTGATTAGTCCCCCCACTTAGTTTTTACCTTTGTGTCTCTTTGAGTCTTCTCTTCTCATCTCATAATCAGAGACTAAACCCTAAAGGCTTTAAGGCTTTGTGATTAAGCTTATGCCTGCATCCTTCTATTAGGATGGAGTGTATAACTTTAATCCTAAGTGTTAAACCCTTAATGTGTTTAAATCTCTTAATCAATTCACTTAATAACTATCAAGACATCACACTTGTAACTTGGGCCTTGCATTAAGGTTCTAATTCTTCCTTAATTGGTTAAGAAGGACTAACCCTAGTGTTAATGGACAATTCCCCCTCAAGTTGTCTTACAAATCATAAAAATCACTTCATCATCATATCATTAAATAAAATCCACTTAATCAAAGGCTTGTTTTGTCATGGGTTTAATCCCTAATCATGGATTAAGTTGAGGAGCTTTCCTCAGCTTAAACACTCTCATCTATTATCCTTCTATTAGGATGGTGTAATGAGTCTGTTTAATCCCTGATTATGGATTAATCTCATTACTTAACACTAAACAAAAACACCAAAAACATCTAAATGATCACAAGTAGGTTAATGATCTTAATCCTACATCATGGTGATTAAGTGTGAGAATCTGACTTCACACTTAAGGTATTCTCATTGCCCCTAATCAGAGGGAAGATGTGATGAGTTTACTAACCCATTGGTTTAGGCTTAAGCTCATTAACTTATGACAAACTTTCAAAAGCAATAAAAGACTGAAAACTCAAAAAAACAAACAATAATCGTCTCCTTCGGGATTCTTTTCTCATCACATTCACGCACAACCGAGAACTCGCTTCTTCCGTCTAATGCAAGACAGTTAGCACCTGAGACAGATAGGTCATACACTTGAGCATAGACAAGTAAGCAGTTCACAAGTCAATTCATCTTTCAGTCTCTTTGGGTCGAACTACGGTGTTCTGACTTCCTCATTGCACGAGAGGATACGTAGGCATAACTTAACTGTTATCGAACAAAAGTCTCTGTATATTCCCCCTCCTTCTAGCCTTATTCTTTAGCCTCATCATCATGAGCATTTCATCTTTGTTCCTACACTGACACTGTATATATCACACTTCACTTCTCTTACACTGACACCTGTACATTCTTTTCCAGCTCTTTTATACACAGACTGCACTGACACTACCCCTTTAAAACACAAATCTTTTAAGCGTGGATCCTGTCGAGTACGGCGGACAATCTGGGTGCTAATACCTTCCCAGGTTGTAACCAACCCCCTTTCTCAGTCTCTCTGGTTCACAACCGTCTTATCCATCTCTTTCTAGGTCTATGCAGCATTACCTTTCCCTCGGGATAAAAATGCCTAGCTGGCGACTCTATTCATTCCATGTGAGTTCACTCCTGTGTGTTCTCGCATCCCTCTTTCACCGACCATTCGCGTCTGTACCTTTATCTGAGCCGGTCTCATTTATCGGGAGCGACAAATAGAAACAAATTCTTGCAGTAATCGGGGTATGACAACCTTCAGGGGAACTGATCACAACACCAACACCATTACCAAGTGCATTAGAAGCTCCATCAAAAACCATAGTCCATCAGGATCCTTGTTCAGGTCCGTCATATTGTCCAGGTTCTTTGCTAATAATCATAATGTCTTCATCAGGGAACTCAAAACTCATTGACTGATAATCATCCACTACTTGATGAGCCAAATGATCAGCTACAACACTTCCTTTAATGGCCTTCTGAGTAGTATACTGTATATCATATTCTGTTAGGATCATTTGCCATCTTGCTATTCGTCCGGAGAGAGCAGGTTTCTCAAATATGTACTTGATTGGATCCATCTTCGAAATCAATAAGGTAGTATGAGTCAACATATACTGTCTTGGTCGGCGAGCAGCCCATTCCAAAGCGCAACAAGTTTTCTCGAGCAGTGAGTATCTTGTTTCACAGTCAGTAAACTTTTTGCTAAGGTAGTATGTTGCATGCTCTTTTCGACCAGACTCGTCATGTTGCCCCAACACACACCCCATTGAGTTGTCTAACACTGTTAAATACATAATCAAGGGTCTTCCATCAACCGGTGGCATCAAAATGGGAGGTTCTAGAAGATATTTCTTGATTTCATCAAAGGCTGTCTGGCACTCATCATTCCACTCCATTACCTGATCTTTCTTCAACAACTTAAAGATTGGCTCACAAGTAGCAGTTAATTGGGAAATAAATCTTGCAATGTAATTCAATTGTCCCAAGAAACCTCTAACTTCCTTCTCGGTACGGGGAGCTGGCATCTCTTGTATAACTTTCACTTTTGCAGGGTCTACTTCAATACCTTTTCCACTGACGATGAAACCCAGGAGTTTACCAGATCTAACTCCAAAAGTACACTTGTTTGGATTCAATCTCAACTTGTATTTCTTCAACCTTTCAAACAACTTATGCAGATGATCAAGATGTTGCTCTTTATTCTGGGACCTGGCTATCATATCATCCACATATACCTCTATCTCATAATGAATCATATCGTGAAACAAAGCCACCATAGCACGCTGATATGTTGCCCCGGCATTCTTCAAACCAAATGGCATTATTTATAGCAAAAGGTGCCCCACTGTGTAACAAATGTAGTCTTCTTCATATCTTCAGGTGCCATCTTGATCTAATTGTAACCAGAGAAACCATCCATAAAAGAGAATACCTTATGCTGAGCAGTGTTGTCTACCAGAACATCAATATGAGGAAGTGGAAAGTCATCTTTGGGGATGGCCTTGTTCAAATCCCTGTAATCTACACACATACGTACCTTACCATCTTTCTTAGGTACCGGCACCACATTTGCAACCCATTGAGGATAAGAAGTCACAACTAAGAATCCTTCATCAAACTGTTTCATCACCTCTGCCTTAATCTTCTCTGACATTTCAGGACGCATGCGACGAACCTTCTGCTTCTTTGGACGACAATCTTCTTTTACCGTTAAACGGTGAACCACAATGTCTGTATCCAAACCTGGCATATCTTCATAGGACCAAGCAAAGATCTCCACATAATCATGTAACATCTTAATAAATCTGCTCTTGACACCATCCTCTAATTCAGCCCCTATCTTGACTTCCTTCTTGTTTTCTTCAGTTCCCAGATTCACAACTTCGACTGGCTCTTCATGTGGCTGTATAGCTTTCTCTTCTTGTTGTAACAACCTTGCAAGCTCTACATGTACCTCACAATCGTCCTCATTTCCATCTTCAGCTTGATAGATCGGATTCTCGAAATTATAATTGGCAATAGTAGAACTGTTATCAATAGGATCCAGAGTGGATGAGGATCTGCATTTTAGTGATGTGGGTGTGTGTAAGAACACATAGCTGATAAAACAAAAATAAAAATAAAAGAAAGACAAGGAACACAATATTTACTAAAAAGAAACGTCCACTGATTTTTATTGAATGAAGTATGCAAATGAAATGACATCCCGAAACAAGCACACCATTGTGCCCCGGGTAAGGCACAAGGCTTAAGAGTTTAATTGTTCAAAAATTACAAACTTAAGAAATAACAACACAGTAATAGCATTTACTCCTGACTAAAGGAGATAGGAATAACATCTTCAGCCTTCCAGTTATTGAGCCCATCACCCACAGTAGGAAAAATCCAAGCATCCAAGTTGTAGTCTTCATCATAGTCACCCACAGCATTGATCTGATCTCTCATAATCCCTTGATTGGTGATACGAACAGCACGAGCACGACGAACAGCCTTCTGGGACTCTGCAGTGAAACCCAAACCAAATTTGTCAGACTTGTAAGGAATGTCAGGAAGTTGGCCCCAAATAGTACAACCACCTTCATCCACTACAGCTCTAGCATCCTTGAGGGAGGCCATTGTAGGAGGCACTCTGGTGACCACAGGAACTCTCTTGACAACAGGAGGAGCTTCAACATTAGGAACAACCCAAGGAACTACATCAAACGTCTGGCACGGAGTCTTAACATATTCCCCTTCCACTTCAAGATATTTAAATGTATTCACATGGCTAATCATATGTCCTTCCTCTCCGTAAATAGTGACAACCTTTCCCTTCACTGGATATCTCATCTTCTGATGCAAGGTGGAGGTCACCGCACCTGCCCAATGGATCCAGGGGTGCCCAAGCAAACAAGAGTACGAGGGACGAATATCCATTACATAAAAGGTAGCATTGAAGACCTGAGAACCTACTTTTATTGGGAGATCTATTTCTCCGTGCACCACTCTTCTTTAACCATCAAAAGCCTTCACCACTATATTATTGGGTCTCAACACAGCATCTTCAGGACTAAGCTTATTCAGAACCTCTTTGGGCAACACATTCAGCGAAGAACCATTGTCTATTAACACATGTGACATGGTAGTGCCCCTGCATTCAATAGAGATATGTAGAACCCTATTATGATCCCTCTTGGCAGGAGTCAAATCAGCATCGGAGAAACCTAACCCATTATCATAGGTCAAGTGCGCAACACAATTTTCAAACTGATCTACAGAAATCTCATTTGGTACGTGAGCAGTCTTCAAAAATTTAATCAAGGCCTTAGCATGAGCCTCAGAACACAATAATAAAGACAACATGGAAATCTTGGAGGGAGTATGCCCCAATTGATCAACAATGTCATAATCACTCTTGCGAATGATCTTCAATACTTCTTCCATCTGTTTAGAGAGATCATCAGCAGTTGGTGCATCAGCTTGCACAGGTTCAATAACAGGGCCTTTGCCCCGAGCATCAGTAGTGGAGGTAGTAGTTGGAGTAACTGTATTC
Source organism: Lathyrus aphaca (assembly GCA_963966055.1). Lineage (NCBI taxonomy): Eukaryota > Viridiplantae > Streptophyta > Magnoliopsida > Fabales > Fabaceae > Lathyrus > Lathyrus aphaca. Next base: position 649,423,689 of record OZ014519.1, read on the forward strand.
TTGGAGGTAGCCGGAGGAGAGAAAACTCTTCCGCTTCGTGTGATCTTACTAGATCCGGCAATATTATCAACATCAAGATTTTCATCAACAACAGGTGTATCAACTAAGGATTCCTGTTTAACACCATGAATATAAACATCAGAGCCATAATGCCAAGGCACCGCTTTATCAGAAGTATACGGAATAGGACCAGGAGTGGTAATGATCATAGGTGCAACTCTAGCTTCAGCAACAATCTTCACAGGGCCTTCAGCAGTAATCTTAATTGGACCCTCATGAGTGATTTTGACAGGGCCCTTGGAAGTGATCCTTACTGGCACTTTATCAACCATATCCACCTCTTCAACCTTCGCACCTTGAGTTATATGTTCAACCATGCTTTCTACAGAAGGTGTCCTCTCAAACAATATTGCGTAATTGTCCATGAGGCGTTGAATTCCGTCCTTCAACTTCCAGCAACTATCCGGTTTATAAGCACAATAGAAACAATCTTCATTACAACCTGGAAAGAACCCAACTTGTACCAACTTCTTCTTAATAACAGACAATGGTGTAGTCACATCTGCAACTGAGGAAATATGTGAAACTTCATCAATGGCATTAACAGTTTTTTCATGATTTGGCATGGGAGCAGTAATCACATTTGGCGTACCCGGAGGGTCAAACTCAATCTCTCCAGCATCAATCATATCCTGAATTTTATTCTTCAATATCCAGCAATTATTGGTATCATGTCCCTAACAATTAGAATGATATGCACATCGTGCATTAGGATTGTACCTGGGAGAGGTAACATTGGGGTTCTGAGGAGGGTCCTTCAAAGTGATGAGTTCACCCTTCAACAAGTGTTGCAGGGCTTGGGCCATTGACATGTTGAGCTTGGTGAACTGTCTTCTAGGCCTCTGTTGATTGCCCTGTGGTGGCTCTGGTGTTATAGGAGTAGGATTGGAGATATGAACCGCACTCACAGTTGGTGCCTCCTATTACGATCAGGTTGACCATAAACAGCATTTGACTCTTTCTTCCCACTAGGGGGCTTCTTTGTAGTACTGGATGAAGAAGCACCCATTTGGATCTTGCCACTCCTTATGCCACTTTCTACGCGCTCTCCTGTCATTATCAACTCAGTGAAGCCAGATGATGAGCTTCCAATGAGATGAATATAAAAAGGACCATTCAACGTACACATGAACATATCCACTAACTCCCTGTCAGTTAGAGGAGGTTGTACCCTACCAGCCAAATCTCTCCACTTCTGGGCATACCCCTTGAAATTCTCTTTAGCTCCCATAGACATGCTTTGTAATTGCATCCGAGTAGGGGCTAGATCAGCATTGTATTGATATTGCTTATAAAAGGCCACAGCAAGATCATTCCAATCACGGATGTTGACACTCTCCAACTGATAGTACCATTCCAACTGAGCTCCAGACAAGCTCTCCTGGAAGAAATGGATCCACAACTTCTTATCAGCAGTATGGGGTTGGATTCTCCGGACATAGGACCTCAGATGCAGCTTGAGGCAGGAGACACCATCATACACTACAAATGCAGGGACCTTGAACCCAATGGGTATAACCACTCCAGATATCAAACTTAGGTCTTCAAAATCCAGCCCAGAAGACTTTTACAATTCCATAGCATCCATTCTATCCACCAGCATCTTGAACTTATCTTCATTAGGATCATGATAGTAGTTAGCTTCAGAATCAGAATCCCCCATTGTATTATGGAGACTGCCTCCCTCTTTCCCAGACTCTTCAGACTCATAATCTTCAACCTGTTCTTTGGTCTTGACAAGACCTCTGAACCTTCTTCCCAGGTTGATTAGGCCTCCTGACCTTCTAGTCTTCTTGGTCTTCTTGGCCAGCAGTGTCTTCAATTCATCCTACCCCTTGGACAAGTTCAGGATCAGCTCTTGGAACTGTGCATTTTGTGCCTGGAGATCTTTAACTGTTTGTTCAAGAGCCATTGCTGAAATAAACAGCGAGAAGATAAGAAACCTGTACATAAGAAACTTGTGATGCAATGACATGGTATGTAAATGCATATGTAATGTTTCCAAGGACCACAAGATTTAAATTTGCTTAAACAATCAAGAAAGTAAACTTTTATTAGTAATAAATTTGTTTGCCTTTTGGGCTTACAATAAAATGAAATAAATAGAAAAAATGGGGTTTTAAGTCTCCCATGGACGTTTCCTCTTTGTGTTGAGGTATGAGTTGAGATTCCGCTCCTCGTGAAGTTGCTTTGTCAGCTCCAGGATTCTTTCTTGACTTGCTTTGTAATGAGCCTCGAAAGTATCCCTTTGCTCCTTCAACTGGATCCAGGACCTCTGTAATTCTTCCATGTCAGTGGGCATGTCTGGGTGAAGGATGGTATAAGAAGTATCTTCTTCAGCAACTGGCTCCATAGTAACTGGCAGGATGGCAGGATATGGCATCATAAGAGTCTGAGCACGAGATCGCACCCATCTGAGATAAGCTTCCATAGTGTAAACACCCCAAATTTTCCCTTACCCATTCACACCATGGCTTGTGATCATTTCATATGCATAAACACAATCATAGCATCCCATGTCACAATTTTGATTCACTGCATAAGTTCTAAGTCATCTGCACCAAGGGTTTGTGATCTGAGCAATCCAAGAGCTTCTTGAGCCACTCCAAAAGCCATCAATCACTTCAAAGGGGTCCATGTGTGATCAAGCATCATATTATATCCTCTCAAAGTCAAGAATGCCAAAAAATCACAAGAACTGGGATTGGTGTGGAGGCAGAGCCAGGCTTGACTGCACAGTTGACCTAAAATTAGGGTTTTGGTTTCAAAGGCCATAACTCCAAATTTTTTGGTCATTATTGTTTCTATTGGTCTCTATATGGTATAGGGAGTATGCATATCAATTTTCATGAAGAAATTCCATGGGGAAGTCATCTGATCAAGAGTTGACTTTTCAGACAAGTCAGTGCAAAATCAGGACATCTGAGGCCCCCAATGACCCAACCAAAGGGTGATCTTCATCATTTTGAGTGTATATGACCTTTATTTGATCATATAAGAGGTTTTAAGTTCACAAAATTGGAGAATTTGAAGTCTTTTGCAAAGTTGACTTTTTGGGCAAGTTTGACTTTTAATGAATTTGTCATTTTAGGCAACTTTTCAACCCTTACTTTTTGATTCAAAAAAGCTTCAAATGGAAAAACTTTGGTCATGAAAGTTGTAGAATAGATCTTTCCCTTTTCTAAAAGTACAAGAACATGACCTAATTCATTTTGGATCAAAAGTTATGGTTTGTCAAAGTTGGCAAAAATCACAAAATTTCAAAGTTTCTACCAAAGAGGTATTTTGCAAAATGACTTGATCAAGTGTTCTAAAGCTATCAAATGGACTTCTAATTCCCATAACATGATCATGTGACATCTAAAGTTCAGAATGGACCAAAGAATTTCACATTTGTATGGCTTTTGGAACAAGATCTTTTCATGAGAACTAAATGAACCAAGTTGCAAAATCCATCATAACATCTCATCCACTTGCTGCCTTGGATGCTGAACCACCCTAGCCTTTTCCTCACCTCATGCTGCGCAAGACAGGCCCCTTGTACCAAGCTAGCACATGACCCATGCTTTCTCTTACACAAAGTTGACAAAATTGCAAAAGCTACCATACCTATCACAAAAGGGCATGTCACATCTTCTGACCAATAGGATTAGTTTATACAAAGAAAATGCAAGCAAAAGCACATAACAAGCAAGCCTGAAACAAGCAAGAACTCAGCATTCTCATTTTTCACCCTTGGAGCAAAAGCATTCGAAACTCTTCATACAACTCACAAACACACAAACAAACTTCATAAACCTTCTCAATACATCACCCTGATCACAAAGCACCCCTAAAATCAACCTAAAACTCAAGGAATCAAGAACACGATTCTCACACCATTCTGAACAGAACTTGTTCAAACTCCCAAACTAGCCAACACAAACTCCTTCTAAGCATCTATATGTCATCAGAGGACTAGAAGGGGTGGATTGCACAAAAGAAAGAGGCCAGAAAGTTGCAAAACCGAAAGCTTCAAAACTCAGGTAGCTCAAGAACATTTTTTCCAGAAACGTGTTTTTAAGTTTTAAATAGATTCTATATGTTCCCCTGATCACTTTGATGTCTTTGGTTTTGAAAATGGTGGAGAGATGAAGGTTTAATCGTGTTCTGAAATTTTTGCCCTAGAAATGATTTTGTTTCGATTCAGTGGATTGAGGAAAGATAAATGATGTTTGTGTTAGGGTTTTGATTCAGTGAGGTTTGGGAAGGATTTATGTTCTTTTAGATTCCATTTTAGTTACGTTTTGAAGGTTTTAGGAATTTTCAGGTGGGGTTCCCACCGGAGAAGACGACCGGAGGTCTTCTCCGGCCACCTGAAAATAATTAGGGTTTAATCCCTGTCATTAGTGTAGTTTGAATCTCAAGCGTTAGATCCACTGACTTGGTTGACTTGGCGCGTGTTTGTGTGGCCCAGATGTGTCCAATTTGCCCTAATCTCACTTAACCTAATTAATCTCAATTAATTAATTTATAAAATCTGATTTAGCCAGAAATGATCCTGACCCTTGCTTTGCGCGCGCAGTCAACAGCAGACTCCCCAACTTTGAATCTGATGCGTTGGATTGGCTTACTTTTCATTTTTATTAATTTTATTTCATTTCTTTTATATTTCTTTTGCTCATTCATCTAAAAATGGTAAAACTTCTTCAAAAATTCTGAAATTTTTTATACAAGTTATTATTTAATTTCAGAACACAAAAATATTTTTATTTTCATTTTTTGCATTTAAAAAATATTTTTAAATATTTAAAAGTATATTTTTAATTAATTAATGAGAATTAATTAATAAAAAATGCTTTTAGGTATTTAAAAATCACCAAAAAATTCATGAAACATTTAAAAACATTTAGAAACATTGTCCAACCCTCAAACCAAATTTCTTTTTTGATCTTGATGCATTTTGAGAATTTTTCATGGAATTAAAATCATTTTAATGCATTATTTTGATCCAAACTTCTAAAAATCATTTCTGCCTAACCATTGAGAGTTGGACCTTGATTCCTTTTGCATTGCATTGTGTTTAGCATGTAGTTTTTGAGATTAAATGGGCATGATTTGATCTTTCATTTTCCATTTGTTTGGCATTTTTCTTGTTAAGGAACCCTAAAACCATGGAAAACTTAGGAAAATCATAACTTGAATTAGGTTAAGAGTTGGAACTTCTCCTTTGGGCAGTGGGTTAGTATAGGATTAGGGATCCTTTGAATGCATTTTCAATTTTTTATATTGATGTTTGCTTCTGATTTTGGTTTTTGTTTGATGCATTGATCATAAACCCTAATTTGAGCTTCCATATGCATCCATCTTGCATTTGCATTCATACCTTGACTTGCCATAAGCATTTTGTGCACCCATTTGATTCATGTGGCATCTTAAGACATATTGAAAGCATGTTTGATCATTGCATCATGTATTTGCCATGTTGTATGTCATTTGCATCTCATAACTTTTTATGTATGTTTATGGTTCCTAACTTGCTCCATTTGCATCCATAGGCTTGTATGATCATCCTCATGTGTTGTTTCATGTTTGTGGCATCTCATAGCACCATTAACATCATGTGTGTGCTTATGGTTTTGATTTACATCATGCCATTTCATTTCATTTGGCATTGCATTGCATCTTTCTCACTAACTTTTCAGGTGGTAAGTAACTTTGAGAAGTGAATTTGCCTTCACTTCTCATAACTTCTCTTCATCTCTTTTATGCATCCATGCTGCATTTTGTTATGTATTTGAGATTGAGCTTGCTCATCCTTCTTCTTCTTACTTTCTTTCTTCAAGTGACTTGACTTCTTGATTGAAGCAAGTTACTTTGCTTCTCTTGATCCTTTCATCTGCTCCCTGGTGGTTCCATTGAAGATTTCTCTTGAACACCTCACAAACCTTAGGAACAACCAAGCATGACAATGATTAGGGTTTTGATTAGTCTCCCCACTTAGTTTTTACCTTTGTGTCTCTTTTGAGTCTTCTCCTCTCATCTCATAATCAGGGACTAAACCCTAAAGGCTTTAAGGCTTTGTGATTAAGCTTATGCCTGCATCCTTCTATTAGGATGGAGTGTATAACTTTAATCCTAAGTGATAAACCCTTAATGTGTTTAAATCTCTTAATCAATCCACTTAATAACTATCAAGACATCACACTTGTAACTTGGGCCTTGCATTAGGGTTCTAATTCTTCCTTAACTGGTTAAGAAGGACTAACCCCAGTGTTAATGGACAAGTCCCCCTCAAGTTGTCTTACAAATCATAAAAATCATTTCTTCATCTTATCATTAAATAAAATCCACTTAATCAAAGGCTTGTTTTGTCATGAGTTTAATCCGTAATCATGGATTAAGTTGAGGAGCTTTCCTCAGCTTAAACACTCTCATCTATTATCCTTTTATTAGGATGGTGTAATGAGTATGTTTAATCCTTGACTATGGCTTAACCTCATTACTTAACACTAAACAAAAACCACAAAAACATCTAAATAATCACAAGTAGGTTAATGATCTTAATCCTACATCAAAAGGTGATTAAGTGTGAGAAGCTGACTTCACACTTAAGGTATTCTCATTACCCCTAATCAGAGGGAAGATGTGATGAGTCTACTAACCCATTGGTTTAGGCTTAAGCTCATTAACTTATGACAAACTTTCAAAAGCAATAAAAGACTGAAAACTCAAAAACAAACAATAATCGTCTCCTCCGGGATTCTTTTCTCATCTCATTCACTCATAAACGAGAACTTGCTTCTTCCGTCTAATGCAAGATAGTTTGCATCTGTGCCAGACAGATCATACACTTGAGCATAGGCAAGTAAGCAGTTCACAAGTCAATTCACCTTTCAGTCTCTTTGGGTCGAACTACGGTGTTCTGACTTCCTCATTGCACGAGAGGATACGTAGGCATAACTTAACAGTTATCGAAAAAAAGTCTTTGTATATTCCCCCTCTTTCCAGCATCATTCTTTAAGCCTCATAGTCTTGAGCATCTTATTCCTGTTCTTACACTGACACTGTACATTTACACATTTCACTTCTTTTTACACTGACACTTGCATTCTTTCCAGCTTTGATACACAAATTGCACTGACACTACCCCTTTAAAACACAAATCTTTTAAGCGTGGATCCCGTCGAGTACGACGGACAATCTGGGTGCTAATACCTTCCCAGGTTGTAACCAACCCCCTTTCTCAGTCTCTCTGGTTCGCAACCGTCTTATCCATATCTTTCTAGGTCTATGCAGCATTGCCTTTCCTCCGGGATAAAAATGCCTAGCTGGCGACTCTATTCATTCCCTGTGAGTTCACTCCTGTGTGTTCTCACATCCTCCTCTCGCCGACCGTTCGCGTCTGTAACTTTATCTGGGCCATTTCCCATTTATCGGGAGCGACAGCTTGGCGACTCTGCTGGGGAACCTTATACTGTAACCAGGGCTTCTGTTTCTTTTTGTGGGTTCCTCCTAACGCTTGATTGACTTGTGTTTACTGGGGTGTTATGTGCTATTTGTGTTTGTATATTTTATTTATTGCTTTATGTACAGTTTGTTTACTGCTTTCTTTACAGTTTTTCATATATCATACTGTCATACTGTCTGGCTGGATTTGTTTTGTTGCTTTGGTGGTTGGGTGTTTCATTGAGGGTTAAGGTCCTATACCTGGGATCTGAGTGACACCTAGGCTAGAGTGGTTCATGTTCTTTCCCATTCCATTTCGGTCTGGTGCGGGAATATGAAACACGGTTCATATATGGGTTTCTTCTTGAGAACTCTGTGCTACAGATTTCCTGTAGTGCTAGGGCTATCTGGGAAGCCTGCTAAGTCTGGATGACCTTTAGTATTGACCTTCAGAAACTGAGGTGAATTAGAGGAGGATCTTTTATGGTTATTGTAAACATTGTACCTCCGGGTTAGAAGTGTTTACACTTCTCATAACTGATCCAAGTCTGAGGATCCTTGTTTTAGAACATCACCTGTGAGGGGGTTGGGCTGTTTACAGGTTTGCAGGTACCCTTGGCCTCAACATATCCTGTTACTTTGTTTGATTAAGAGTACCCCATTTTGGAACAGTTCTTGTGATTTTAACCCTGGACATGTGACTCTTTATTTGAGTCCCCCACCTTGGTTACTGGACTTATGAACCTCCATCTGGACTTCTTGAACCTACATGGACCTATATCAGAGCACTTAATCAGATCCAGCTCAGTCACAGACCCTTGCATATCATTTGCATACATCCTCATTGCATCATTTTAACATGTGTTTATTTGTTTTTCAGGGTATCCATCCTATCATTTTGGCTTGGTTTTGACCCCTTCTTCAGCATAGACCTATCTTCATCAGTACTTGCTTCAGCTATCAACTACTTGCTTCAGTCACCTGCACCCTCAGTCTCAGCCTGTCAGTGGCCCATCTTCAGTGTTATTCTCAGTCATCATCACCAGCACCTATTCTTCAGCAACATGGCACCTAAGAAGAGTAACATCTCCTATCACTTCTTTGAGCCTGAGCTAGCTAGCATCAGGAGGATTCAGACCCTGATTACTCCAGACCATATACCATATTTCAGAGAACATTATGGAGGAATCCTTGATATGGTATTGGATTTGGACCCTTCACAGAGGAGCTTGATTCATACCTGCCTGCAGTTCTATGATCCCCCTTTGAGGTGCTTTACCTTTCAGAATTTTCAGCTGGGGCCTTTATTGGAGGAGTATTCATCTTTGGTTGGTATACCTATCAGGGGTGGAATCCCTTTCAACCCTGAGATGGTGTTTCCTAGTAATGAAGAGATAGCCAAAGCCTTGTATCTGGAACCAGTTCTGATTAGGCAGAATATGACTACCAAAGCTGGAATCCCTGGTCTGCATCTGGATTTCTTGACCTCTCAGGCTACTCTGAAGGCCTCTTTGGGGGAGTGGAAGGTTGTCTGTGCTTTGTTGGCCCTTAGCATATATGGGATTGTACTCTTTGCAGATGAGCCTAAGTTCATTAGTAAGAATGCAATCCATCTTTTCATCCTGAGGAACCCAGTACCCACCTTACTGGGAGATCTTTACTACTCGGTTCATCAAAGGAATGAAAAGCAAAGGGGAAGATTAGTGAGATGCTGTGCTCCTTTGTTCCATACATGGCTGCTCAAACATTTGCCAAAGACTGATGCATTCTTGAACCCTCACCAGGAGAAGAACTGGGCTAGGAGGCTTGTAGCTCTAACCTCAGATGATATCAGGTGGTGCACTCAGAGCACTAAGGGCAGAGACATTGTTACTAGCTGTGGGCAATTTCCCAATGTGCCTCTGATAGGGGTGAAGGGTTGCATCAATTACAACCCTTTGCTTTTCAAAAGACAACTGGGCTATGCATTAGTTCATCCTCCTAAAGTACAGGATCTAGCTGAGACCCTTTATTGTGAGATCAAGCCTAATCTGGCCATTGTCAGGCAAGCATCCTGGGCTTGGGACAATGTCCAGACTAAAGGAATAACCATTCTGGGAAGATGCAACAATGTGGCCTCAGCTTAATACTATGAGTGGTCCCATGCCCGGGCTCAAATTTCTGGGATGCCCTTTACCCTTGAAGATGTACCTGGACCCTCCACAGCACCACCTCCAGCAACTGTCAGCCTGGAAGAGTTTGAAAAGCTCAAGGAGAGGAATGAGAAGTTGTCTGAAGCCTTGAAGAGGACCCTCTGGGAGAGGAGTGATGGTCGGCTGGACATTGAAAGATTGGAAAAGCTAAAGGTGGAGCATCTGGCCAAAATTGAGAAGTCAGAGGATTACATTAAGAAGTCTAGAGCTGGAGAACAGATTCTGAAGAATGCCTGTAAGGAGGCACAGTTCCAGAGAGCTAGGACTGATCTTTATCTAAAGGAGAGTCAAGCTAGGTGGGTCAGGATCACCGAAGCTCGTACTCAGGAGGATAAAAGGACTCAGGATAAGATTGAGCAGCTGGAAGCTAGTGCAAAAGAGCAGCAAGAAACCCTGGCAGCAGCCCAGAGGGAGATCTCAGATTTGAAGATTAGAGCTGGTGTAAAGAGGTCAAAGGACCAGAGTCAACACAAGAAGCTAGCTGCAGCTATAGCCACCAGGAATCTTCTCATCAGGAATATCACAGAGCACCCAGCTGACCATGTGACTGAAGCACTTCTAAAGGAAGTTCGGGAGGATGATTTTAGTCTCAGTGTCTGACTCTTTGCTTGTTGTTGCTTTCATTTCATTGTACTTTTCTTTTTCTTTATGTTGTATTTTTGACCCCTCAGAGGGCATATACTGTAAAAAGAAACAAACTATGTATCATTTACTTTTTGTAATATATGTGTTGTTTTGTTTTATCTGTATTCTTCAAAGCAACATCACAAGCATCTTCCTCAGCGGTCTGGAAAGGTCAAAACCAAGTGCCAAGCCGGATACCTTGGATACAAATAAACATACTGCATTGCATACTAACCTTTTGTTTTGTTTTGTAGGTTTTTGTTTTATTGTTACTAACTCTGTTGTGACCTCAGGAACTATTGCTTGCGAAGGGTGTTCCCACTCAACCGTCCACACAGGTACCCCACCCGCAACAACCTTCCAGGCATACAGATGGATCAGGTACAGCAGGACCTTACAGAGGTCAGAACCCAAATGGCCAACGAGAGGTTGGAAATGAGGAATCAAATGACACAGTTTATGGAGGTGATGAACAATATGGCTCAAAGCCAGGAGAGGTTAAGAGCACTGGTAGAGGGAAGAAATCAGGAAGACCCTCATCCAGGGACTGCGGGGACAAGCAATAATGAGAGGGTCCAACCCCACGTTAATCCTCCAGTCTATGGACCCCACCTTCATCCGGAGATTAACATTCCTGTTAATGTACAAGGGACTGCCACTGCAGGCAGGGTGCCGCAAGAAGACCCCCAGGAGGACCAGTTTACAGTGATGGGAGCTGGGGAGGAAGCCTATGACAGGCGTTTAGATGAGATTGCTGAAAAACTGAGGTCCTTGGAGTCCCAGAATTCTTTGGGATTTGATGTTATGGACATGGGTCTAGTGGACGGGGTCAGGATCCCCCACAAGTTTAAGCCACCATGTTTTGAAAGATACAACGGGACTTCCTGTCCCCGAACCCATTTGCAATCCTTCCTGGGGAGGTTAAAAGCATATACTATGGACGAAAAGCTTTGGATGTTCTATTTCGAGGATAGCTTAACAGGGGCTTCAAGGGAATGGTACTCCCACTTGACAAGAGCAACCATTAGATGCTGGAAGGACCTGGCAGAGGCCTTTATCAGACAGTATCAGTACAACCTGGATATGGCTCCCAACAGGACTCTCTTGATGGGGATGTCTCAGTCATCCAGGGAAAGCTTCCGAGAGTACGCTCAAAGGTGGAAACAGCTTGTTGTTGCTGTCCAGCCACCCATGTCAGAGAGGGAGATGGCTGATATGTTTATGAATACACTCCAGGGGACTTACATTGATAGGCTAGCTGCCTTCTCCTCCACCAGCTTTGCAGATGTAGTCATAGCTGGGGAGAGAATTGAAAGCCTATTGAAGATGGGTAAGATCTCAGACAACGGTGCAAGCTCGTCCAGGAACCCAAGAAAGCCTTTTGCAGGCCCAAGAAGAACTAGTGAAACCAATGCTATCCACACCAACAGGGGCAGACCCCAATATGTTCATAGGTCTGTGGCAGCAGTCACCATTCCCACTCCCATTCATCCTCAACCAGCTTATCAACCACAGCAACAAAATTACCAGCAACAGAATCAGTATCCTCCTCAAAGAAATTATAACAACAACAACACCAACAACAACAATCAGCAAAGGTCGTATCAACAGAGACCTTCTCTGGCCAATAGGGTGATCGATCCGATCCCTATGCCCTATGCCACACTATTGCCACAACTCCTGAAACTCAACCTAGTTGAGCTAAGGACATTGGCACCTCCAGATCCTGCCAGTCTGCCCAGAAACTACGACGCCAGCGCCAGATGTGCTTTTCACTCAAATGCACCTGGTCATAGTACGGAAAAGTGCAGAGCTTTGCACATGAAAGTGCAGGATCTAGTGGATTCCAAGGCTCTAAACTTTGCACCACCACCAAATGTCAACAAGAACCCTATGCCACACCACGGAGGACCCCGAATCAATGTTATTGAAGAAGACAAGCCGTCTTACTTAATAACCAGTGGGGGTCAGATTCGGACTCCCTTGGTGGAGATTAAAGCTCGGCTCCTCGAATGTCAAATGTTCCCGGGATGTGAGTTAGGGTGTGCTTATTGCAACATTTCAGTGAATGGTTGTGATAACTTGAGGGATGGCATAGATGGTCTCATCCAAAGTGGCCTGCTTCAAATTACAACATCAGTACCTACCAATCCAGCAATCTCCTTAACGACGGTTTCGGAATCTCCTACAAATGCAACAACCATTGTTCCAAACAACTCTTCGGTTTCATCCACAAATGCTTCATCAGTTACTTCAGTGGACCAAATGTCAGCAAACATCCCTTCTACAACTTCAGCACCTCTCCACTCAGACTCACCTACAACAACAACATCCATCCTTCCAACAATGTCTCCTACAACATCAGCAACAAACAATACAAGTGTCTCAACAGTAACAATTTATTATGATCCTGTCAATGATTCTGCTTACAACTCACAAAGTGCCGCTCCCATCAGAGCACCAGTCACAATATACTATGATCCACAGACTATCGCGGTCCCTTCTGCAGCTGCCATCAGCCCAGTCACTATCACAGTGTCGGGGCCAGTACCTTATGAAAGCAGTAATGCCATCCCTTGGCATTACGGCTCCGATCTTTACTACGAAGGACAGAAAATCACTCTCGAATCATCAACTTCTTCACCACAAATAGACAATGTGGGGGGAGGCGGAGGCTTCACTCGAAGCGGACGTCTTTTTGCCCCACAGATTCAAAGACCCACTACTGAAGCAGAAGCTGCTGCCAAGGCAAAAGGGAAAAGCACGGTGCAAGAAGATCAAGTTGTTAGAGAAGCTTTGAAAACCCCTTTTGATCAAGAGGTTGATGAATTCATGAGAATCATCAAGAAAAGTGATTACAAGATAGTGGACCAGCTTCACCAGACACCTTCCAAGATCTCCATTCTGTCATTGTTAATGTGCTCCGAGGCTCACCGGAACGCACTACTAAAAGTCTTGCACGCAGCTTATGTGCCGGAGGAGATTACGGTCAATCAGTTGGAAGCTGTGGTTGGAAATGTTAATGCTAGTAATGGGCTAGGATTTACCAACACTGATTTGACTACGGAAGGCTGCAATCATAACAAGGCTTTGCACATTACCATGGAGTGTAAAGGTGCAGTTCTTTCACATGTACTGGTAGACACAGGGTCATCCCTCAATGTCTTACCTAAAAAAGCCCTTGTGAAGTTGGAATACGAAGGATTGGCATTACGCCCCAGCAACTTAGTAGTGAGAGCCTTCGACGGTTCTAAGAGATCAGTTCTGGGAGAAATTGAGTTGCCTATAACGATTGGCCAACAAACTTTCAAAACGACCTTCTACGTGATGGATATACAGCCTGCCTACAGCTGTCTATTGGGTAGGCCATGGATTCACGCCGCTGGAGCCGTGACCTCAACCCTTCACCAGAAGTTAAAATTCGAGTGGGAGGGCCAAGTCGTTACTATTTGTGGAGAGGAAGATATTTTTGTTAGCCATCTGGCTACTTACAAATACATTGAGATGGATGGGGAGATCCACGAAACGATGAGTCAAGGGTTTGAGGCCTTGAATGTTAATGAAACCTCTGCTGTACTTGGGACTTCTATGACGTCCTACCAACAAGCCCGGAAGGTTGTTGAGGAAGGGAATGCTCAAGGCTGGGGAAAACTGTTGCCTGTGGAGAAGAAAGAAGATAGATTTGGGTTGGGTTACAAACCAACTCAACAAGATCAAGCAGAGGCTGCTAGGAAGCCCAACTTTGTTAGTGGGGGAATGCTCACCCCTGATGCTGTCAACAATTTGGAAGATGAGTCGGAAGATGAGCGCAACCTGGAGAGCTGGATTCGTCCCAGGATTCCGGGAAGCCGTATCTCAAACTGGTCTTCCCAGGAAATTATAAGGGTTACTCTTGCAGAGTAATTATTATTTCCTGTATATTTTAAGCATGCATCAAGTCTTGCATCTTGCCCAAGATGACAAGACTCATTTTGTAATCGGGCCATCTGTAATTTTTGTGCAACAAGATTAATCAATAAAATATCAGACATCTTTTGCAAATGAGTCTTTTTCTTTTCTGCTCACTGTCTTTCCAATTTTTCTTTTTGTACAAAAAAAATAAATGGCAATGTTTTCAAAATGACAAATTTATTTCACTTTTCTAAACAAGATTAAAATCAATCACTAAAATGAACAAACTGAACCCTTGCAGAGAGTGCCTTCCAGACAGCACCGGCAACAGCACGGCTATGACTTCGTATGACTTTGACAATCCAATCAATCAAGCTGATGAAGGGGTTGAAGAAGATTACGAGCTTCCTGAAGAGCTAGCCAGATTGTTGAGACAAGAGGAGAAGGTTATCACTCCTCATCAGGAGGAGATTGAAACGATTAATCTTGGTACAGATGAAGATGTGAAAGAAGTTAAAATCGGGGCCCGCCTGCAAGACTCAGCGAAGAAGCAATTGATTGACCTGCTTCAGGAATATGTGGATGTGTTTGCCTGGTCTTATCAAGATATGCCAGGGTTGGATACCGACATCGTTACGCACAAGCTGCCTTTGAGGGAAGAATGCCCACCGGTTAAACAGAAGTTGCGTCGTACTCGCCCAGACATGGCAATGAAAATCAAAGAAGAGGTACAAAAACAGTGGGACGCCGGATTCCTTGTTGTAACTAGTTACCCACCGTGGGTTGCTAACATAGTACCTGTTCCTAAGAAAGACGGTAAAGTAAGGATGTGTGTTGACTACCGGGACCTGAACAGAGCTAGCCCAAAGGATGATTTCCCATTACCTCACATTGACGTATTGGTCGATAATACGGCTCAGTTCTCGGTATTCTCCTTCATGGACGGATTTTCAGGATACAATCAGATCAAAATGTCACCTGAAGACATGGAGAAGACAACCTTCATCACACCCTGGGGCACGTTCTGTTACAAGGTGATGCCATTCGGATTGAAGAATGCAGGTGCAACATATCAACGGGCTATGGTAACATTATTCCACGACATGATCCATAAAGAAATCGAGTGTTATGTGGATGACATGATTGCCAAGTCCCTCACAGAAGAAGACCACTTGGTAAACCTGCTGAAGTTATTCAAGCGTCTGAGGAAGTACCAGCTGAAATTGAACCCCAACAAGTGCACATTCGGTGTAAGATCCGGTAAGCTGTTGGGATTTATTGTAAGTGAGAAAGGGATTGAAGTGGACCCTGATAAAGTCAAAGACATTCAAGAAATGCCTGCACCGAAGTCAGAAAAAGAAGTTCGAGGGTTCCTAGGCAGATTGAACTACATCTCAAGGTTCATATCTCACCTTACAGCAACCTGTGAGCCTTTGTTCAAGCTATTAAGAAAGGAACAAACGGTCAGATGGAACGAAGACTGCCAGAAGGCTTTTGACAAGATCAAAGAATACCTGCAAGAACCTCCAATCCTTATGCCTCCAGTTGAAGGAAGACCTCTGATAATGTACTTGACAGTATTAGAAGAGTCAATGGGGTGTGTGTTGGGCCAGCATGACGAGTATGGTCGAAAAGAGTATGCAATATACTACCTAAGCAAAAAGTTTACCGACTGTGAACAACGTTATTCACTGCTCGAGAAAACTTGCTGTGCTTTAGCGTGGGCTGCTCGCCGACTGAGACAGTATATGTTGACCCACACTACCTTGTTGATCTCCAAAATGGACCCAGTTAAGTACATTTTCGAGAAGCCAGCTCTTACCGGACGGGTTGCAAGATGGCAGATGATTCTCACAGAATATGACATACAATACACATCTCAGAAAGCCATCAAGGGCAGTGTATTGTCTGAATATCTTGCTGAGCAACCCATTGATGACTACCAGCCTATGAGATTTGACTTCCCAGATGAAGACATCATATTCATAAAAGCAAAAGATCATGAAGAACCTATTCACACTGAAGGGCCTGACCCGGAAGAAGAATGGACTATGATGTTTGATGGGGCTGTTAATATGAATGGTCGTGGTGTTGGTGCAGTACTCATTACACCTAAGGGAGTTCACATGCCTTTCTCGGCAAAACTCACTTTCAACTGCACTAACAACGAAGCTGAATACGAGGCTTGCATTATGGGTCTTGAGGAGGCTATTGACCTCAGGATCAAGACGTTGACTGTATTCGGAGATTCAACTCTGGTAGTTAATCAAACCAACGGAAAATGGTACACCCACCAGGATCATCTGATACCTTACAGGGATTATACAAGGAGGCTATTGACTTTCTTCACAACGGTCAAGCTTGAGTATATCCCTCGGGATGAAAATCAGTTTGCAGATGCTCTGGCTACCATTTCATCTATGATCAAAGTTCAAACTGCCAACTTTGTACCGCAGATCTCAGTGTCCAGACTTGACAGACCGGCATATGTATTTGCAGCAGACATTGTCAAAGATGATAAGCCTTGGTTCCATGACATTAAGTGCTTCTTGGAGGATCAAACATACCCATCTGGGGCATCTTCCAATGATAAAAAGACTTTGAGAAGGCTTGCTGGTAGTTTCTTCCTGAACACTGATGGTTCCTTATACAAGAGAAACTTTGATATGGTACTCCTCAGATGCGTTGATAGAACGGAAGCAGACTTGTTGATGCACGAGGTGCACGAAGGATCCTTTGGTACCCATGCAGGAGGCCATGCCATGGCTAAGAAATTGCTAAGATCAGGCTATTACTGGATCACAATGGATGCCGACTGTTGTGCCTATGCCAGAAAATGTCATAAATGCCAGATTTATGCGGATAAGGTGCATGTGCCTCCCAATCCTCTGAATGTGATGTCTTCACCCTGGCCCTTTGCCATGTGGGGCATTGACATGATTGGCAAGATTGAACCTACTGCTTCAAACGGCCACAGATTCATCCTGGTCGCCATTGACTATTTCACCAAGTGGGTTGAAGCAGCCTCATATGCAAATGTTACAAGACAAGTGGTAGCCAGATTTCTGAAGAGAGATATCATCTGTCGGTACGGAGTTCCTGAGCGAATCATTACTGATAATGGTTCCAATCTAAACAACAAAATGATGGCAGAACTATGTCGGAACTTCAAGATCCAACACCACAATTCTTCTCCTTACAGGCCAAAGATGAACGGCGCTGTTGAGGCAGCTAATAAGAACATCAAGAAGATTGTGCAAAAGATGGTGGTTACCTACAAAGACTGGCATGAAATGCTACCGTTTACCTTGCATGGGTACAGAACGTCAATCAGAACATCCACTAGGGCAACACCGTATCAGCTTGTGTATGGTATGGAAGCAGTCCTACCGGTTGAAGTTGAATTACCCTCCCTGCGGGTACTGATGGATGTTAAGCTGAACGAAGCAGAATGGGTCCGATCCCGATACGAACAACTGAGTATGATTGAAGAGAAAAGATTGGCTGCAATCTGTCATGGGCAGTTATATCAGAAAAGAATGAAGAGAGCCTTCGATCAGAAAGTCAGGCACCGAGAGTACCAAGTAGGAGATCTTGTGCTGAAGAGAATCCTCCCTCCTCATACAGACCACAGGGGCAAATGGACTCCAAACTATGAAGGACCATTCGTGGTAAAGAAAGTTTTCTCTGGTGGAGCACTGATGCTCAGCACCATGGATGGTGAAGACTTCCCGTCCCCTGTGAATTCAGATGCAGTTAAAAAATACTTCGCATAAAAATGACCCGCTGGACATAAAAACAGAATGTAATTCTAGGCAAAAATAGGGCATCCCGGCAAGTCAAAAACAGAATAAAAGACTTGGGCAAAAATAAGGGAAATGAATAAAGAAAATGTACACCCGCTGAGTTGAAAAGCCGCATTGGACAACTCAGGCAAAAATGGGTATCCCGATGGATTGAAAACCCGAAAGGGCGATCCATGCAAAACAAGGGAATAAGCGAACAACTGCATTCCGAATTCATCTGTATCACTTACAACTTGGTAAGCTTCAAAAGGATCAAGCTTCTATCAGAATCAGCCTTCTTCAGAAAGCAAGACGAGAAGAACGTCAAAAGTCATACGAATCATAGCAAGGGGAAGCTCCTTAAAGCGTCGTCAACATTGCCAGCATTTTGTTTCTCAATTTGTAACAATCTCCTCCTTCCAGGGGATATGTCTCTTTGACTGTATTCTGCCAATTCAGGGCACATTGAATTAATAAAATCAGATTTTCAGTCATGTCTCGTCTCGTACATTTTTATTTGCAAAGAATGTCTGATGTCTTTAAAACACTGTTTGCACAAATACAGATGCTTTTCTTTTAAAAAAATACGCGCTCACAGGAAATATACTTACTCTCGGGAGTGCATCACTCTTATGATGGGATCCAGTAGAGGATACCTCGGGATTACTTGTACGTTTCTATCTTTACAGGATTGCAGGTATCCAAAGCACGACATGGGGCATGAAAGTTTCATTCCAGCGAGCTGGCAAATCAATACTCACTCAAGTCTTAGCACCCAAAGTGCTTCCTCCCGAGCTAAGTTGCCACTTGCTATTTTCTCCCCAGCTGAGTTGCCATCCATCATACCGCAGCCAAGTGCAAAAGTCAGGGAACCATTCCCCACAGAATCTCAGCCTCTATCCAGAAGAGCAACACATGAAGGGATCACAACAGAGTGACGGAAGCTTCTACAAACCCCAGCTGGGTCCCTCATTTACAGGGATAGGTCTATCATTGACCCATTTCCCCAAGCAGAATCCTCTCATCAAATCTACCGAGGATCTTATCCCCAACTGGGATGTTCACTTCAAACAGATCAGCCAGAGATCTTCACAACAACGGGATTCGAATCCTGGATTGGTATCTTATGCATAATCATAGCATTCACATCATATTCACCCCACAAAGCGTAGCATTCCGTTTAACACGGAGCATTACGACAAAAATCAAACATATTGCATAATCATAAGCCATGTCCTGAATCAAACACTTGTGAATATTATTAACCCATATACAGAATACACCTCAGATTCCCCAGCAAAAGCAGTTTGCCTCACATTCACAAACACTTGCATATTACAGATATTTCTCGACACCCGTCCGTGTCACATCCCCAGCAGAAAGCCAAAGATATTCCCTTTTGCACTCACAGATATATATACATTTCCTTGACATCCGTCCATGTCATGTTCCCAGCGCAGTAATATAAACACTTTGTATATCAGATATTTATTTATACTTTGCTTTTCTCCTTTTGACACTCGTCCGTGTCACTTTCCCCCGCAGGTGAAACACCTAAATGTACATCGCTCATACTTTTCACTCTCATTTCACTTATACAGATACTCGTCTGTATCTTGTATACACCATCTTACATCCCCGCAAATTCAGCACTAGTCCCTGTTCTTTGTTAACCAGTTGGTACTCGTCTGTATCATCATCTCAGAACATGTGTCAAGCGTTTGTTTCTACATGATACTTGTCCTTATCATAGTCTTAAGGATGCTCGTCCGCATCTTTAATCCATACACTGTGTCAAACACTTTGGTCTTCTTGGATATAGATACTCGTCTGTGTCTACTATTCCCCAGAAGAGTCCCCTCAGATTCAACACTCGTCCGTGTTCTCTGTTAACCAGTTGATACTCGCCCGTATCATCATCTCTGAACACGTATCAGTATTTGTTTCTACCTGATACTCGTCCGTATCATAGTCTTAAGGATGCTCGTCCGCATTTTTACTCTATACACAATACCAGACACTTATACCTTTTATTTCTCGGATGTAAACACTCGTCCGTGTTTACTGTTCCCCAGTAGATTCCCCAATAGAGCGAATTCCTTTTATCTGACATTCGTCCTATGTCATGATAAACCCTGTTTAGCAGCCGTCCCCTGCTAGGTGATCGTCCTTCACCTTTTGATGATTTTCCTTCATCACTTTATCCAATGGCCGTCCCCATTGTTGATTTTGGTTATCTGGCGTTCATCCTACATCATGATAAACCTTGAGAGCAGCCGTCCCCTGCTAGGTGGTCGTCCTCCACCTCTTGATGGTCGTCCTCCATCATGCTCGTCCGATGGCCGTCCCCATCGTTGACCCTTTTATTCGGCATTCGTCCTATGTCGCGATACTTTCGGCAGCCGTACCCTGCCAGGTGGTCGTCCTCAACCTTAGATGACCGTCCCTCATCTTATCTCCAACAGAGCAGCCGTCCCCTGTTAGGTGATCGTCCTTCACCTTTGATGACCGTACCTCATCATCTGTTTATTTCATTTATTCTTTAACCCGATGGCCGTCCCCGTCATTGCTTTGTTTTTACACTTTCCCCAGCAGTCGTCCTCTGCTCGACGGTCGTCCTCCGTCGCCCATACTTTACAATATACTTTATTTTCTTTTACAATCTATATCCCTTTTCTTCTTCATTCTGTGAGTGCAAATTTTGGACTGTCTTTGATATTCAACCACAAGTTATCTTGTTTGCCTGTTAAGTCGTCGCTTACATCCTGCACAGCTAACTCATGTTTGAATAGGGGCAGCTGTAAACACCCCAAATTTGCCCTTACCCATTCACACCATGGCTTGTGATCATTTCATATGCATAAACACAATCATAGCATCCCATGTCACAATTTTGATTCACTGCATAAGTTCTAAGTCATCTGCACCTAGGGTTTGTGATCTGAGCAATCCAAGAGCTTCTTGAGCCACTCCAAAAGCCATCAATCACTTCAAAGGGGTCCA
Organism: Lathyrus aphaca; assembly: GCA_963966055.1. Taxonomy (NCBI): domain Eukaryota; kingdom Viridiplantae; phylum Streptophyta; class Magnoliopsida; order Fabales; family Fabaceae; genus Lathyrus; species Lathyrus aphaca. The sequence continues at coordinate 649,444,672 of OZ014519.1, forward strand.
TGTGTGATCAAGCATCATATTATATCCTCTCAAAGTCAAGAATGCCAAAAAATCACAAGAACTTGGATTGGTGTGGAGGCAGAGCCAGGCTTGACTGCACAGTTGACCTAAAATTAGGGTTTTGGTTTCAAAGGCCATAACTCCAAATTTTTTGGTCATTCTTGTTTCTATTGGTCTCTATATGGTATAGGGAGTATGCATATCAATTTTCATGAAGAAATTCCATGGGGAAGTCATCTGATCAAGAGTTGACTTTTCAGACAAGTCAGTGCAAAATCAGGACATCTGAGGCCCCCAATGACCCAACCAAAGGGTGATCTTCATCATTTTGAGTGTATATGACCTTTATTTGATCATATAAGAGGTTTGAAGTTCACAAAATTGGAGAATTTGAAGTCTTTTGCAAAGTTGACTTTTTGGGCAAGTTTGACTTTTAATGAATTTGTCATTTTAGGCAACTTTTCAACCCTTACTTTTTGATTCAAAAAAGCTTCAAATGGAAAAACTTTGGTCTTGAAAGTTGTAGAATAGATCTTTCCCTTTTCAAAAAGTACAAGAACATGACCTAATTCATTTTGGATCAAAAGTTATGGTTTGTCAAAGTTCGCAAAAATCACAAAATTTCAAAGTTTCTACCAAAGAGGTATTTTGCAAAATGACTTGATCAAGTGTTCTAAAGCAATCAAATGGACTTCTAATTCCCATAACATTATCATGTGACATCTAAAGTTCAGAATGGACCAAAGAATTTCACATTTGTATGGCTTTTGGAACAAGATCTTTTCATGAGAACTAAATGAACCAAGTTGCAAAATCCATCATAACATCTCATCCACTTGCTGCCTTGGATGCTGAACCACCCTAGCCTTTTCCTCACCTCATGCTGCGCAAGACAAGCCCCTTGTACCAAGCTAGCACATGACCCATGCTTTCTCTTACACAAAGTTGACAAAATTGCAAAAGCTACCATACCTATCACAAAAGGGCATGTCACATCTTCTGACCAATAGGATTAGTTTATACAAAGAAAATGCAAGCAAAAGCACATAACAAGCAAGCCTGAAACAAGCAAGAACTCAACATTCTCATTTTTCACCCTTGGAGCAAAAGCATTCGAAACTCTTCATACAACTCACAAACACACAAACAAACTTCATAAACCTTCTCAATACATCACCCTGATCACAAAGCACCCCTAAAATCAACCTGAAACTCAAGGAGTCAAGAACACGATTCTCACACCATTCTGAACAGAACTTGTTCAAACTCCCAAACTAGCCAACACAAACTCCTTCTAAGCATCTATATGTCATCAGAGGACTAGAAGGGGTGGATTGCACAAAAGAAAGAGGCCAGAAAGTTGCAAAACTGAAAGCTTCAAAACTCAGGTAGCTCAAGAACATTTTTTCCAGAAACGTGTTTTTAAGTTTTAAATAGATTCTATATGTTCCCCTGATCACTTTGATGTCTTTGGTTTTGAAAATGGTGGAGAGATGAGAGTTTAATCGTGTTCTGAAATTTTTGCCCTAGAAATGGTTTTGTTTCGATTCAATGGATTGAGGAAAGATAAATGATGTTTGTGTTAGGGTTTTGATTCAGTGAGGTTTGGGAAGGATTTCTGTTCTTTTAGATTCCATTTTAGTTACGTTTTGAAGGTTTTAGGAATTTTCAGGTGGGGTTCCCACTGGAGAAGACGACCGGAGGTCTTCTCCGGCCACCTGAAAATAATTAGGGTTTAATCCCTGTCATTAGTGTAGTTTGAATCTCAAGCGTTAGATCCACTGACTTGGTTGACTTGGCGCGTGTTTGTGTGGCCCAGATGTGTCCAATTTGCCCTAATCTCACTTAACCTAATTAATCTCAATTAATTAATTTATAAAATCTGATTTAGCCAGAAATGATCCTGACCCTTGCTTTGCGCGCGCAGTCAACAGCAGACTCCCCAACTTTGAATCTGATGCGTTGGATTGGCTTACTTTTCATTTTTATTAATTTTATTTCATTTCTTTTATATTTCTTTTGCTCATTCATCTAAAAATGGTAAAACTTCTTCAAAAATTCTGAAATTTTTTATACAAGTTATTATTTAATTTCAGAACACAAAAATATTTTTATTTTCATTTTTTGCATTTAAAAAATATTTTTAAATATTTAAAAGTTTATTTTTAATTAATTAATGAGAATTAATTAATAAAAAATGCTTTTAGGTATTTAAAAATCACCAAAAAATTCATGAAACATTTAAAAACATTTAGAAACATTGTCCAACCCTCAAACCAAATTTCTTTTTTGATCTTGATGCATTTTGAGAATTTTTCATGGAATTAAAATCATTTTAATGCATTATTTTGATCCAAACTTCTAAAAATCATTTCTGCCTAACCATTGAGAGTTGGACCTTGATTCCTTTTGCATTGCATTGTGTTTAGCATGTAGTTTTTGAGATTAAATGGGCATGATTTGATCTTTCATTTTCCATTTGTTTGGCATTTTTCTTGTTAAGGAACCCTAAAACCATGGAAAACTTAGGAAAATCATAACTTGAATTAGGTTAAGAGTTGGAACTTCTCCTTTGGGCAGTGGGTTAGTATAGGATTAGGGATCCTTTGAATGCATTTTCAATTTTTTATATTGATGTTTGCTTCTGATTTTGGTTTTTGTTTGATGCATTGATCATAAACCCTAATTTGAGCTTCCATATGCATCCATCTTGCATTTGCATTCATACCTTGACTTGCCATAAGCATTTTGTGCACCCATTTGATTCATGTGGCATCTTAAGACATATTGAAAGCATGTTTGATCATTGCATCATGTATTTGCCATGTTGTATGTCATTTGCATCTCATAACTTTTTATGTATGTTTATGGTTCCTAACTTGCTCCATTTGCATCCATAGGCTTGTATGATCATCCTCATGTGTTGTTTCATGTTTGTGGCATCTCATAGCACCATTAACATCATGTGTGTGCTTATGGTTTTGATTTACATCATGCCATTTCATTTCATTTGGCATTGCATTGCATCTTTCTCACTAACTTTTCAGGTGGTAAGTAACTTTGAGAAGTGAATTTGCCTTCACTTCTCATAACTTCTCTTCATCTCTTTTATGCATCCATGCTGCATTTTGTTATGTATTTGAGATTGAGCTTGCTCATCCTTCTTCTTCTTACTTTCTTTCTTTAAGTGACTTGACTTCTTGATTGAAGCAAGTTACTTTGCTTCTCTTGATCCTTTCATCTGCTCCCTGGTGGTTCCATTGAAGATTTCTCTTGAACACCTCACAAACCTTAGGAACAACCAAGCATGACAATGATTAGGGTTTTGATTAGTCTCCCCACTTAGTTTTTACCTTTGTGTCTCTTTTGAGTCTTCTCTTCTCATCTCATAATCAGGGACTAAACCCTAAAGGCTTTAAGGCTTTGTGATTAAGCTTATGCCTGCATCCTTCTATTAGGATGGAGTGTATAACTTTAATCCTAAGTGATAAACCCTTAATGTGTTTAAATCTCTTAATCAATCCACTTAATAACTATCAAGACATCACACTTGTAACTTGGGCCTTGCATTAGGGTTCTAATTCTTCCTTAACTGGTTAAGAAGGACTAACCCCAGTGTTAATGGACAAGTCCCCCTCAAGTTGTCTTACAAATCATAAAAATAATTTCTTCATCTTATCATTAAATAAAATCCACTTAATCAAAGGCTTGTTTTGTCATTAGTTTAATCCCTAATCATGGATTAAGTTGAGGAGCTTTCCTCAGCTTAAACACTCTCATCTATTATCCTTCTATTAGGATGGTGTAATGAGTATGTTTAATCCTTGACTATGGCTTAACCTCATTACTTAACACTAAACAAAAACCACAAAAACATCTAAATAATCACAAGTAGGTTAATGATCTTAATCCTACATCAAAAGGTGATTAAGTGTGAGAAGCTGACTTCACACTTAAGGTATTCTCATTACCCCTAATCAGAGGGAAGATGTGATGAGTCTACTAACCCATTGGTTTAGGCTTAAGCTCATTAACTTATGACAAACTTTCAAAAGCAATAAAAGACTGAAAACTCAAAAACAAACAATAATCGTCTCCTCCGGGATTCTTTTCTCATCTCATTCACTCATAAACGAGAACTTGCTTCTTCCGTCTAATGCAAGACAGTTTGCATCTGTGCCAGACAGATCATACACTTGAGCATAGGCAAGTAAGCAGTTCACAAGTCAATTCACCTTTCAGTCTCTTTGGGTCGAACTACGGTGTTCTGACTTCCTCATTGCACGAGAGGATACGTAGGCATAACTTAACAGTTATCGAACAAAAGTCTCTGTATATTCCCCCTCTTTCCAGCATCATTCTTTAAGCCTCATAGTCTTGAGCATCTTATTCCTGTTCTTACACTGACACTGTACATTTACACATTTCACTTCTTTTTACACTGACACTTGCATTCTTTCCAGCTTTGATACACAAATTGCACTGACACTACCCCTTTAAAACACAAATCTTTTAAGCGTGGATCCCGTCGAGTACGACGGACAATCTGGGTGCTAATACCTTCCCAGGTTGTAACCAACCCCCTTTCTCAGTCTCTCTGGTTCGCAACCGTCTTATCCATATCTTTCTAGGTCTATGCAGTATTGCCTTTCCTCCGGGATAAAAATGCCTAGCTGGCGACTCTATTCATTCCCTGTGAGTTCACTCCTGTGTGTTCTCACATCCTCCTCTCGCTGACCATTCGCGTCTGTACCTTTATCTGGGCCATTTCCCATTTATCGGGAGCGACACATAGGTATAGTATACTTGGGCTCCAGAGTCTTGTTGTCAACCTTGTTCACTTTACCCTATGCTCGTATGAACCTTTGACGATAACCTTGAAGATCGTTGTCGTAGTCAAACACAATACCCTGAATCAACATGTCATGAGGACCATCACTCCGAGCATAACCAAAATGTCGTAAAGCTAAGGAAGGGTTGTAAGTGATGCCTCCTCTTATGCCTAGAAGTGGCACATTAGGGAATTCACCACAACGGTCAATGATAGTAACATTCTCCATGGATCTGGAGCACCAATGGATATCTGAATGAGAGAGTGACATAATCCTCTTGGACCACCTGAACCCTTGTTCATTCTTCATCACTGATCGAGGAAGGTGAGAAATAAACCACCTAGATAGCAAAGGTATGCAACACATCAGAGTTCCTCGTGCCTTCGTGTAAACACCCCAAATTTGCCCTCACCCTTTCACACCAAGGCTTGTGATTATCTCATATGCATAAACACAATCATACCATCTCATATCCCATTTTTTTGATTCACTGCATAAATTCTAAGTCATCTGCATCTAGGGTTTGTGATCTGAGCAATCCAAGAGCCATTTGAGTCACTCCAAAGGAAATTAATCACTTCAAAGGGGTCCATGTGTGTTCTTGTATCATATTATATCCTCTCAAAGTCAAGAATGCCAAAGAATCACAAGAACTAGGATTGGTATGGAAGCAGAGCCAAGTTTGACTACACAGTTGACCTGAAATTAGGGTTTTGGTTTCAGAGGCCATAACCCCAAATTTTTTGGTAATTCTTGTTTCTATTGGTCTCTATATGGTATAGGGAGTATGCATATCAATTTTCATGAAGAAATTCCATGGGGAAGTCATCTGATCAAAAGTTGACTTTCTGGACAAGTCAGTACAAAATCAGGGCATCTGAGGCCCCCAATGACCCAACCAAGGGGTGATCTTCATCATTTTGAGTGTATTTGATCTTTATTTGATCATGGAAGAAGGTTGGAGTTCACAAAATTCAAGAATTACAAGTTTTTGCAAAGTTGACTTTTTTGGGCATAGTTGACTTTTTAAGGAATATGTCATTTTATGCCACTTTTCAAACCTTACTTTTTGATCCAAAAATGCTTCAAATGGAAAAACTTTGGTCATGAAAGTTGTAGATTAGATCTTTCCCTTTTCAAAAAGTACAAGAACATGACCTAATTAATTTTGGATCAAAAGTTATGGTGTGTCAAAGTTGGCAAAAATCACTAATTTTCCAAATATGCACCAAATGAGAAACTTGCAAAAACTTTGTACCAAGGCATTTGTGACTTCTAGTTCATGTCAAACCAATATGCAAGCATCATACAAGTTCTAAGAATCAGATTTGAACCAAAAGATCACATGTTTCATGGTTTGTATAGCAAGATCTTTCCATATGAACCAAAAGGGAACCAAGTTGCAAAACCATCATCACACTTCCATCCACTTGTTGCCTTGGATGCTGAACCATTCTAGCTTTCCCCTCATGCCATGCTGCGCCAGACCAGCCCTTTGTACTTGGCTATAAGTTGCCCATGCCCTCTCTTACAAGAAGTTGACATATTTGCAAAAGCTAACTCACCTATCACAAAAGGCCAAGTCACATCATCTGACCAATGGGATTAATTTATGCAAACAAAATGCTAGCCATTTCATACAAGAAACAAAACCAGAAGCATACTAGAAGACAACATACCACAAAACTGTAAAAGAGCTTCTTCTCTTCGATTCTCATTTTCCAGCCACCAAACATCAAAACTCTCTTCACCAACAAATCAAACACATAAAAAGGAACCAGAATCAGCCATTAACAGAGCTTGAAACCACTCACACACAAACTCCATTTTCTGATATAGCAGATTCGAATCTCTCAAAATAGCTTGCTTAAGCTCATTCCAAGCCTACCATTAGCATCAGGAGAACCATTGGGGTGAGTCTGCATCAAGAAGAAGCCCAGAAACAGGATCTTCCATCTCAGGTATGGCCATGAAATTTTTCTCTCAGAGCTTGCATTTCAAGTTATAAATGGATTGTCTATGTCTTGCTGATCATGGGGATGGGTTTAGATTTAGAAATGAGTGAGAAATGAGGATTTACCAGGGCTCTGAAACTTTGCCCGTGAATCTTCATGGCTTCGATTCTCTCCATTTGAGCATGAGAAATTTAGTTTGAGAGGTGATTTGAGTGAGGTTTAAGTAGAGGAACATTTTCCTGCCCTTAATTTGAAGAATGGTAGCCTGAATCATGATCTAGGGTTTCGTTGTTGCCGGAGAAGATGACCGGAGCTTCCCTCCGGTCACCTGAATTTGTTTAACCCTAATCCTGTAATTAAATGAGGTTTAAATCTTGAGCGTTGGATCATTTGACTTGCCTTGACTTCGCGCGTGGATGAGTGGTTCAGATGGGTCCACTGTGCCCTAATTATCATTAAGTCTAATTAATCCATTTAATTATTTTTATAAAACTTAATTAAATCAGACTCAATCCTGGCCCTTTAAAAACGCGCGCGGTCAACCCTTCTTTCCCAGATTCAAATACCAGCCTTTGGATTGAAATACTTTCCATTTTATTTTGTTTTGTTTTATTTTCTTTATATTTAACTTGTACATTTTATAAAAAATAGCAAAAAGGCTTTAAAAATTATGAAATTTTTTACCAAGAGTTTCATTAATTTTTAAAACACAAAAATATTTTTATTTTCATTTTTTGCATTAAAAAAAGTATTTTTAAATATTTAAAAGTTTATTTTTAATTGATTAATGGAAATTAATTTATTAAAAATACTTTTAGGTATTTAAAAATCACCAAAAATTCATGAAATGTTTTAAGACATTTAGAAACATTGTCCAACCTTCAAACCAAATTTATTTTTTGATCTTGATGCATTTTGAGAATTTTTCATTGAATTAAAATCATTTTTATGCATTATTTTGATCCAAACTTCCAAAAATCATTTCTGCCTAACCCTAAAGAGTTGGACCTTGATTCTTTTTGCATTGCATTGTGTTTAGCATGTAGTTTGTAAGATTAAATGGCCATGATTTGATCTTTCATTTTCCATTTGTTTGGTAATTTTCTTGTTAAGGAACCTTAAAACCCTAGAAAACTTAGGAAAATCATAACTTGAACTTGGTTAAGAGTTAGAACTTCTCCTTTGGGCATTGGGTTAGTATAGGATTAGGGGTCCTTTGAGTGCATTTTCAATTTTTTATAATGTTGTTTGCTTCTGATTTTGGTTTGTGTTTGATGCTTTGATCATGAACCCTAATTTGGGCTTCCATATGCATCCATCTTGCATTCTCTTGCATAGCATGACTTGCCATGACATTCCATGTCTCCATTTGATTCATTTAACATCATAAGACATATTGAAAGCATGTTTGATCATTGCATCTTGCATTTGTCATGTTGTATGCCATATGCATCTCATAACTTTCCATGTATGTTCATGTTCCTTAACTTGCTTCATTTGCATCCATGAGTTTGTATGAACATTTCCATGTGCTGCCTCATGTTTGTAGCACCTCATAACATCGTTATCATCTCATGTATGCTTCTTGTTTTGTTTCTCATCATCTCATCTCATCTCATTTTGCATTGCATTGCATTTCTTTTCTAACTTTTCAGGTGGTAAGTTATCCTGAGAAGTGAATTTGCCTTCACTTCTCACAACTTCTCTTCATCTCTCTTATGCATCCTTGCTGCATTCTTATATGTGTTTGAGTTTGAGCTTGCTCATTCTTCTTCTTCTCACTTTCTTTCCTCAAGTGACTTGCCTTCTTAAATGGAGCAAGTTACTTTGCTTCTCCTGATCCTTTCATCTGCTTCCTGGTGGTTCCATTGAAGATATTCTTTGTTAAACCTCACAAACCTTAGGAACAACCAAGCATGACAATGATTAGGGTTTTGATTAGTCCCCCACTTAGTTTTACCTTTGTGTCTCTTTTGAGTCTTCTCTTCTCATCTCATAATCAAGGACTAAACCCTAAAGGCTTTAAGGCTTTGTGATTAAGCTTATGCCTGCATCCTTCTATTAGGATGGAGTGTATAACTTTAATCCTAAGTGTTAAACCCTTAATGTGTTTAACTCCTTTAATCAATTCATCTAATAATCATCAAGACATCACACTTGAAACTTGGGCCTTGCATTAGGGTTCTAATTCTTCCTTAATTGGTTAAGAAGGACTAACCCTAGTGTTAATGGACAAGTCCCCCTCAAGTTGTCTTACAAACCATAAAAATCACTTCTTCATCATATCATTAAATAAAAGCCACCTAATCAAAGGTTTGTTTTGTCATGAGTTTAATCCCTAATCATGGATTAAGTTGAGGAGCTTTCCTCAGCTTAAACATTCTCATCTATTATCCTTCTATTAGGATGGTGTAATGAGTCTGTTTAATCCTTGATTATGGCTTAACCTCATTACTTAACACTAAACAAAAACAACAAAAACATCTAAATAATCACAAATAGGTTAATGATCTTAATCCTACATCAAGGGTGATTAAGTGTGAGAATCTGACTTCACACTTAAGGTATTCTCATTACCCCTAATCAGAGGGAAGATGTGATGAGTTTACTAAATCCATTGGTTTAGGCTTAATCTCATTAACTTATGACAAACTCTCAAAAGCAATAAAAGACTGAAAACTCAAAAACAAACAATAATCGTCTCCTCCGGGATTCTTTTCTCATCATCTTCACTCACAAACGAGAATTTGCTTCTTCCGTCTAATGCAAGACAGTTTGCATCTGTGCCAGACAGATCATACACTTGAGCATAGACTAGCAAGCAGTTCACAAGTCAATTCACCTTTCAGTCTTTTTGGGTCGAACTACGGTGTTCTGACTTCCTCATTGCACGAGAGGATACGTAGGCATAACTTAACAGTTATCGAACAAAAGTCTCTGTATATTCCCCCTCTTTCCAGCTTTATTCTTTTAGCCTCATGATCTTGAGCATTTCACTCTTGTTCTTACACTGACACTTCTCTTATATACTTCACACTTCTTTTACACTGACACTTGCATCCTTTTCCAGCTCTTTTATACACAAATTGCACTGACACTACCCCTTTTAAACACAAATCTTTTAAGCGTGGATCCCGTCGAGTACGACGGACAATCTGGGTGCTAATACCTTCCCAGGTTGTAACCAACCCCCTTTCTCAGTCTCTCTGGTTCGCAACCGTCTTATCCATCTCTTTCTAGGTCTATGCAGCATTACCTTTCCTCTGGGATAAAAATGCATAGCTGGCGACTCTATTCATCTCCAGTGAGTTCACGGCTGTGTGTTCTCATTTTCCCTTTCACCGACCGTTCGCGTCTGTACCTTTATCTGGGTCGGTCCCATTTATTGGGAGCGACAGCTTGGCGACTCTGCTGGGGAATCCTTATACTGCAACCAGGGCTTCTGGTTCTTTTTGTGGGTTCCTCCTAGCGCTTGTTTGATATGTGTTTACTGGGGTGTTATGTGTTATTTGTGTTTGTATATTTGTTTTATTTACTGCTTTATGTACAGTTTTGTTTATTGCTTTCTCAGCTTTATGCATATATCATACTGTCATGCTGTCTGGCTGGATCTGTTTGCTTGCTTTGGAGGGTGGGGTTATACTGAGAGTTAAGGTCCTATACCTGGGACCTGAGTGACACCTAGGCTAGAGTGGTTCATATTCTTTCCCATTCCATCTCGGTCTGGTGCGGGAATATGAAACACGGTTCAGATATGGGTTTCTTCTTGAGAACTCTGTGTTGCAGATTTCCTGCAATGCTAGGGCTATCTGGGAAGCCTGCTAAGTCTGGATGACCTTTTAGTATTGACCTTCAGAAACTGAGGTAAATTAGAGGAGGATCTTTTATGGTTATTGTAAACACTGTACCTCCGGGTTGGAAGTGTTTACACTTCTCATAACTGATCCAAGTCTGAGGATCCTTGTTTTAGAACATCACCTATGAGGAGGTTGGGCTGTTTACAGGTTTGCAGGTACACTTGACCTCAGAATACCCTGTTACTTTGTTTGGTAAGAGTACTCCATGTTGGAACAGTTCTTGTGATTCTAAACCCTGGACATGTGACTCTTTATTTGAGTCCCCCACCTTGGTTACTGGACTTATAGACCTCCATCTGGATTTCTTAACACACTTGGACTTATATCAGAGCACTTGATCAGATCCAGCTCAGTCACAAACCCTTGCATACCATTTGCATACATCCTCATTGCATCATTTTAACATGTGTATTTGTTTTTCAGGGTATCCATCCTATCATTTTGGCTTGGTTTTGACCCTTTCTTCAGCATAGACCTGTCTTCATCAGCACTTGTTTCAGCTATCAGTCACTTGCTTCAGTCACTTGCATCCTCAGTCTCAGCCTACCAGTGGCCCACCTTCAGTGTTATTCTCAGTCATCATCATTAGCACCTACTCTTCAGCAACATGGCACCTAAGAAGAGTAACATCTCTTATCACTTCTTTGAGCCTGAACTGGCTAGCATCAGGAGGATTCAGACCCTGATTACTCCAGATCACATACCACTTTTTAGAGAGCATTATGGAGGAATCCTTGATGTGGTATTAGATTTGGACCCTTCACAGAGGAGCCTGATCCATACCTGCTTGCAGTTTTATGATCCCCCTCTGAGGTGCTTTACTTTTCAAGACTTTCAGTTGGGGCCATTGCTAGAGGAGTATTCATCTTTAGTTGGTGTACCTGTCAGGGGTGGGATCCCCTTCAACCCTGAGATGGTGTTTCCTAGTAATGAAGAGATAGCCAAAGCATTACATCTGGAACCAGTTTTGATTGGGCAACATTTGACATCCAAAGCTGGAATCTCTGGTTTCCATCTGGACTTCTTAACTTCTCAGGCTAGTCTGAAGGCCTCCCTAGGGGAGTGGAAAGCAGTCTGTGCTCTGTTGGCCCTTAGCATATATGGGATTGTACTCTTTGCAGATGAGCCTAAATTCATTAGCAAGAATGCTATCCATCTTTTCATCCTGAGGAACCCAGTACCCACCTTACTGGGAGATCTTTACTACTCAGCTCATCAAAGGAATGAAAAGCAAAGGGGGAGGTTAGTGAGATGCTGTGCACCTTTGTTCCATACTTGGCTGCTCAGGCATCTGCCAAAGACTGATGCATTCTTGAACCCTCACCAGGAGAAGAACTGGGCTAGGAGGCTTGTTGCTCTAACATCAGATGATATCAGATGGTGTACTCAGAGTACTAAGGGCAGAGACATCATTACAAGTTGTGGGCAGTTTCCCAATGTGCCACTGATTGGAGTGAAGGGTTGCATCAACTACAACCCTCTGCTGTTCAAAAGACAACTGGGCTATGCATTAGTCCATCCTCCTAGAGCACAGGATCTGACTGAGACCCTTTATGTTGAAATCAAGCCTAATCTGGCTGTTGTCAGGCAGGCAGCCTGGGCCTGGGACAACGTGCAGACTAAAGGGGTAACCATTCTTGGGAAATGCAATAATGTAGCCTCAGCCCAGTACTATGAGTGGTCCCATGCCAGGGCTCAGTTATCTGGAATGCCATTCACTATTGAAGATATGCTTGGACCTTCCACAGCACCACCTCCAGCAACTGTCAGCTTAGAGGAGTTTGAGAAATTGAAAGAGAGGAATGAGAAGTTGACTCAGGCTCTACAGAAGACCCTCTGGGAGAGGAGTGATGGTAGGTTGGATTTTGAAAGGCTGGAAAAGCTGAAAATGGAGCATCTGGCCAGAATTGAGAAGTCTGAAGATTACATCAAGAAGTCTAGGGCTGGAGAACAAATCTTGAAGAATGCCTGCAAGGAAGCTCAGTTCCAGAAGGCCAGGACTGATTTGTATCTGAAGGAAAGTCAGGCTAGGTGGGTCAGGATCACCGAAGCCCGTACTCAAGAAGACAAAAGGACTCAGGATAAGATTGAGCAACTGGAAGCTAGTGCAAAAGAGCAACAGGAAGCCCTGGCAGCAGCCCAGAGGGAGGTCTCAGAGTTGAAGATCAGAGCTGGAGTGAAAAGGTCAAAGGATCAGAATCAGCACAAGAAGCTAACTGCAGCCATTGCTACAAGAAATCTCCTTATCAGGAATCTTACAGAGCGCCCGGCTGATCCTGTGACTGAAGCACTGCTCAAGGAGGTTCAAGAAGATGAATTTAGCCTTGGTGTTTGACCTTTTGTGTGTTGTTGCTTTCATTTTATGTACTTTTCTTCATGTTGTATTTTTGACCCCTCAGAGGGCTTGTATTGTAAAAGAAACAAACTATGTATCATTTACCCTTTTGTAATGTATGTGTTGATTGTTTCATCTGATTTCTTCAAGCAACATCACAAGCATCTTCTTCAAGGGGTCTGGAAAGGTCGAAACCAAGTACCAAGCCGGATACCTTGGAAACAAATAGACACACTGCATTGCATACTAACCTTTTATTTTTGTTTTGTAGGTTTTTGTTTTATTATTACTAACTTTGTTGTGACTTCAGGAATTATTGCTCGGCGTCGAGGGTTCCCACTCAACCGTCCACACAGGTACCCCACCCGCAACAATCTTCCGGGCATACAGATGGATCAGGTGCAGCAAGACCTTACAGAGGTCAGAACCCAGATGGCCAACGAAAGGTTGGAAATGAGGAATCAAATGACACAGTTTATGGAGGTAATGAACAATATGGCTCAGAGCCAGGAGAGGTTGAGAGCTTTGGTAGAAGGAAGAAATCAGGAAGACCCTCATCCAGGGACTGCGGGGACAAGCAACAATGAAAGAGTTCAACCCCATGTTAATCCTCCAGTCCATGGACCTCACCTTCACCCAGAGATTAACATTCCTGTTAATGTACAAGGGACTGCCACTGCAGGCAGGGTGCTGCAAGAGGACCCCCAGGAGGATCAGTTCACGGTAATGGGAGCTGGGGAGGAAACCTATGATAGAAGGCTGGATGAGATAGCTGAGAAATTGAGATCCTTGGAATCTCAAAACTCTTTGGGTTTCGATGTTATGGATATGGGCTTGGTAGACGGGGTCAGGATTCCCCACAAGTTTAAGCCACCATGTTTTGAAAGATACAACGGGACTTCCTGTCCCCGAACCCATCTACAATCTTTTCTGGGGAGGCTGAAAGCCTACACTATGGACGAAAAGCTTTGGATGTTCTATTTCGAGGATAGTTTAACTGGAGCATCGAGGGAATGGTACTCCCACCTGACAAGAGCAACTATTAGATGCTGGAAGGACCTGGCAGAGGCCTTTATCAGACAGTATCAATACAACCTGGACATGGCTCCCAATAGGACCCTCCTGATGGGTATGTCACAGTCATCCAGAGAAAGTTTCCGAGAGTACGCTCAAAGATGGAGACAGCTTGCTGCTGCTGTCCAGCCACCTATGTCAGAGAGTGAGATGGCTGATATGTTCATGAACACCCTCCAGGGGACTTACATTGATAGGCTAGCTGCCTTCTCATCTACCAGCTTCGCAGATGTGGTCATAGCCGGAGAGAGAATTGAAAGCCTATTGAAGATGGGTAAGATCTCAGACAACGGTGCAAGCTCATCCAGTAATGCAAGAAAGCCTTTTACAGGCCCGAGAAGAACTGGTGAGACCAACGCTATCCACACCAATAGGGGCAGGCCCCAATATGTTCATAGATCTGTGGCAGCAGTCACCATTCCTGCTCCAGCTCATCCACAACCAGCTTATCAGCCACCGCAACAAACTTATCAGCACCAACCTCAGTATCAACAACAAACTCAATATCCTCCAAGAAATTACAACAACAGCAACACCAACAACAGTAATCAGCAGAGACCATTCCAACAGAGGCCCTCTCAAGCCAATAGGGTGATCGATCCAATCCCTATGCCCTATGCCACACTGCTGCCACAACTCTTGAAACTCAACCTAGTTGAGCTAAGGACGTTGGCACCTCCGGATCCCAACAGTCTGCCCAGAAACTACGACGCCGGCGCCAGATGTGCCTTTCACTCAAATGCACCTGGTCATAGTACGGAAAAGTGCAGAGCTTTGCACATGAAAGTGCAGGATCTAGTGGATTCCAAGGCTTTAAATTTTGCACCACCACCGAATGTCAACAAAAACCCTATGCCACACCATGGTGGTCCCCGAATAAATGCTATTGAAGAAGACAAGTCGTCTTACTTAATAACTGGTGTGGGCCAGATTCGGACACCGTTGGTAGAAATCAAAGCTCAGCTCTTGGAATGTCAAATGTTCCCAGGATGCGAGCTAGGGTGTGCTTACTGCAACATTTCGGTGAATGGTTGCGATAACTTGAGGAATGGCATAGATAGCCTCATCCAGAGTGGCCTGCTTCAGATTACAACATCAATTCCTCCTCATCCAGCAATCTCCGTAACAATAGCTTCAGAACCTCCTACAACTGCAACAACCATTGTTCCAGACAACTCTTCGGCTTCATCAACAAATTTTTCATCCGTCATCTCAACTGATCAGATATCAACAAATTTTCCTTCTACAACATCAGCACCACTTCATTTTGAGTCTCCTACAACAACAACATCCATCCTTCCAACCATGTCTCCTACAACAACAACAACAAACCATGAAGATGTCTCCACAGTTACGATTTACTATGATCCTGAAAACAATTCTGCCTATAGCTCACAAAGTACCACCCCTGCCCGGGTACCAGTCACAATATTTTACGATCCACAAACTATCACAGTTCCTTCCGCAGCTGCCATCAGTCCAGTCACTGTCACAGTGCCTGGACCAGTACCTTATGAAAGCAGTAATGCCATCCCTTGGCATTACGGCTCTGATTTTTACTGCGAAGGACAAAAGATCACTTTCGAATCATCAACTTTTGTACCACAGATAGACAATGTGGGAGGAGGCGGAGGCTTCACTCGAAGCGGACGTCTCTTTGCCCCACCAATTCAAAGACCCACTGCCGAAGCAGAAGCTGCTGCCAAGGCAAAAGGGAAAAGCTTGGTGCAAGAAGAGCAGGTTGTTAGAGAAGTTTTAAAAACACCTTTTGATCAAGAAGTTGATGAGTTCATGAAGATCATCAAGAAGAGTGATTATAAAATAGTGGACCAGCTTCACCAGACGCCTTCTAAAATCTCCATTCTATCATTGCTTATGTGCTCCGAGGCCCATCGGAATGCACTACTCAAAGTCTTGCACGCAGCTTACGTGCCAGAGGAGATCACGGTCAATCAGTTGGAAGCTGTAGTTGGGAATGTTAATGCTAGTAATGGACTAGGGTTCACCAGCACTGATTTGACTACGGAAGGCCGCAATCATAACAAAGCCTTGCACATTACCATGGAATGTAAAGGTGCAGTCCTTTCCCATGTGCTGGTAGACACAGGGTCATCCCTCAATGTCTTACCCAAAAAGGCTCTTGTGAAGCTGGAGTATGAAGGGCTGGCATTACGACCCAGTACCTTGGTAGTAAGAGCCTTTGACGGCTCTAAGAGATCGGTTCTGGGGGAAATTGAGTTGCCTGTAACGATTGGCCCACAAACTTTCCAAACGACCTTCTATGTGATGGACATTCAGCCTGCCTACAGCTGTTTGTTGGGTAGACCATGGATTCATGCCGCTGGCGCAGTAACGTCTACCCTTCACCAGAAGTTAAAATTTGAGTGGGAAGGCCAAGTCGTTACTATCTGTAGGGAGGAGGATATATTTGTTAGCCATCTGGCTACTTATAAGTACATTGAGATGGACGGGGAGATCCATGAAACGATGAGTCAAGGGTTTGAGGCCCTGAATGTTAATGAAACCTCTGCTGTACTGGGGACCTCTATGACATCTTACCAACAGGCCCGGAAGGTGGTGGAAGAAGGAAACACTCAAGGCTGGGGCAAGCTGTTGCCCGTAGAGAAGAAGGAAGATAGATTTGGGTTGGGTTACAAACCAACTCAAGAAGATCAAAAAGAGGCTGCCAAGAAGCCCAACTTTGTTAGTGGGGGGATGCTTACCCCCGATGCTGTCAACAATTTGGAAGACGAGCTGGAAGAAGAACGCAACCTGGAAAGCTGGATTCGTCCAAAGATCCCGGGGAGCAGTGTCTCAAACTGGTCTTCCCAGGAAATTATAAGAGTTACTCATGCAGAGTAATTATTATTTCCTGTATTTTTATAGCATGCATCAAAGTCTTGCATCTTGCCCAAGATGACAAGACTCATTTTGTAATCGGGCCATCTGTACTTTTTGTGCAACAAGATTAATCAATGAAATATCAGACATCTTTTTGCAAATGAGTCTTTTTCTTTTCCGCTCACTGTTTTTCCATTTCTTCTTTTTGTACAAAAAAAATATAAATGGCAATGTTTTCAAAATGACAACTTTATTTCACTTTTCTAAACAAGATTAAAACCAATCACTAAAATGAACAAACTGAACCCTTGCAGAGAGTGCCTTCCGGACAGCACCGACAACAGCACGGCTATGACTTCGTATGACTTTGGCAATCCGATCAATCAAGTTGATGAAGGGGTTGAAGAAGATTACGAGCTCCCTGAAGAGTTAGCCAGATTGTTGAGACAAGAGGAGAAGGTTATCACTCCTCATCAGGAGGAGGTTGAGACGATTAATCTTGGTACAGATGAAGATGTGAAGGAAGTTAAAATCGGGGCCCACCTGCAAGACTCAGTGAAGAAACGACTGATTGACCTGCTTCAAGAGTATGTGGACGTGTTTGCTTGGTCTTATCAAGACATGCCAGGGTTGGATACCGACATTGTTATGCATAAGCTGCCTTTGAGAGAAGAGTGCCCACCGGTCAAACAGAAGTTGCGCCGCACTCGCCCAGACATGGCAATGAAAATCAAAGAAGAGGTACAAAAGCAGTGGGACGCCGGGTTCCTTGCTGTGACTAGCTATCCACCGTGGGTTGCTAATATTGTGCCTGTGCCAAAGAAAGACGGTAAAGTAAGGATGTGTGTTGACTACCGGGACTTGAACAGAGCTAGCCCGAAAGATGATTTCCCATTACCTCACATTGATGTATTGGTTGATAATACAGCTCAGTTCTCGGTATTCTCCTTCATGGATGGATTTTCAGGATACAATCAGATTAAAATGTCACCTGAAGACATGGAGAAGACAACCTTCATTACACCTTGGGGCACGTTCTGTTACAAGGTGATGCCATTCGGATTGAAGAATGCAGGTGCAACATATCAACGGGCTATGGTAACATTATTCCACGATATGATCCATAAAAAAATCGAGTGTTATGTGGATGACATGATTGCCAAGTCCCTTACAGAGGAAGACCACTTGGTAAACCTGTTGAAGCTATTCAAGCGCCTGAGGAAGTATCAACTAAAGCTGAACCCCAATAAATGCACATTCGAGGTACGATCTGGTAAGTTGCTTGGATTTATCGTAAGTGAGAAAGGGATTGAAGTGGACCCTGATAAAGTCAAAGCCATTCAAGAAATGCCTGCACCAAAGTCTGAAAAAGAAGTTCGAGGTTTTCTAGGTCGATTGAACTACATTTCAAGGTTCATATCTCACCTTACAGCAACTTGTGAACCCTTGTTCAAGCTGTTAAGAAAGGAACAAACGGTCAGGTGGAATGAAGACTGCCAGAAGGCTTTTGACAAGATCAAGAAGTACTTGCAAGAACCTCCAATCCTTATGCCTCCAGTTGAAGGAAGACCTCTGATAATGTACTTGACAGTATTAGAAGAGTCGATGGGGTGTGTGTTGGGCCAGCATGACGAGTCTGGTCGAAAAGAGTATGCAATATACTACCTGAGCAAAAAGTTTACCGACTGTGAACAACGTTATTCACTGCTCGATAAAACTTGTTGTGCTTTAGCGTGGGCTGCTCGCCGACTGAGACAGTATATGTTGACCCACACTACTCTATTGATATCTAAAATGGACCCAGTTAAGTACATATTTGAGAAGCCAGCTCTTACCGGACGGGTTGCAAGATGGCAAATGATTCTTACAGAATATGACATCCAGTACACCTCTCAGAAAGCCATCAAGGGCAGTGTACTATCTGAATATCTTGCTGAGCAACCTATTGATGACTACCAGCCTATGAGATTTGACTTCCCTGATGAAGACATCATGTTCATTAAAACAAAGGACCATGAAGAACCTGTTCACACTGAAGGGCCTGATCCGGAGGAGGAATGGACAATGATGTTTGATGGGGCTGTTAATATGAATGGTCGTGGTGTTGGTGCAGTACTCATTACACCTAAGGGAGTTCATATGCCTTTCTCGGCAAAGCTCACCTTCAACTGCACTAACAACGAAGCCGAATACGAAGCTTGCATTATGGGTCTTGAGGAAGCCATTGACCTCAGGATCAAGACATTGACTGTATTCGGAGATTCGGCTCTGGTAGTTAATCAAACCAACGGCAAATGGTACACACACCAAGATCATCTGATACCTTACAGGGATTATACAAGGAGGTTACTGACTTTCTTTACAACGGTCAAGCTTGAGTATGTCCCTCGGGACGAGAATCAGTTTGCAGATGCTCTTGCTACCATTTCATCCATGATCAAAGTTCAAGCTGCTAACTTTGTACCTCGGATTTCAATATCCAGACTTGACAGACCAGCATATGTGTTCGCAGCAGATATTGGCAAAGATGATAAGCCTTGGTTCCATGACATTAAGTGCTTATTGGAGGATCAAACATACCCACCTGGGGCGTCTCCCAATGATAAGAAGACTTTGAGAAGGCTTGCTGGTAGTTTCTTTCTGAACACTGATGGTTCCCTGTACAAGAGAAACTTTGATATGGTACTCCTCAGATGTGTTGACAAGACGGAAGCAGATTTGTTGATGCATGAAGTGCATGAAGGATCCTTTGGTACCCATGCTGGAGGACATGCCATGGCTAAGAAACTGTTAAGATCAGGGTATTACTGGATCACAATGGATGCAGACTGTTGTGCCTATGCCAGAAAGTGCCATAAATGCCAGATTTATGCAGATAAGGTGCATGTGCCTCCCAATCCTTTGAATGTGATGTCTTCACCCTGGCCCTTTGCTATGTGGGGCATCGATATGATTGGCAAGATTGAACCAACTGCTTCAAATGGCCACAGATTCATCCTGGTTGCCATTGACTATTTCACCAAGTGGGTCGAAGCAGCTTCATATGCAAACGTTACCAGGCAAGTGGTAGCCAGATTTCTGAAGAGAGATATCATCTGTCGGTATGGAGTTCCCGAGCGAATCATTACTGACAATGGTTCTAACTTAAACAACAAAATGATGGCAGAACTGTGCCGGGACTTCAAGATCCAACACCACAATTCTTCTCCTTACAGGCCAAAGATGAACGGCGCTGTTGAGGCAGCTAATAAAAATATCAAGAAGATTGTGCAGAAGATGGTAGTCACCTACAAAGACTGGCATGAGATGTTACCGTTTGCCTTGCATGGGTACCGTACATCAATCAGAACATCCACTGGGGCAACACCGTATCAACTTGTGTATGGTATGGAGGCAGTCCTACCTGTTGAAGTTGAACTACCCTCTCTACGGGTATTGATGGATGTTAAGCTGAACGAAGCAGAGTGGGTCTGGTCCCGATACGAATAACTGAGTCTGATTGAAGAGAAAAGATTGGCTGCAATCTGTCATGGGCAGTTATATCAGAAAAGGATGAAGAGAGCCTTCGATCAGAAAGTCAGGCACCGAGAGTACCAAGTAGGGGATCTTGTGCTAAAGGGAATCTTCCCTCCTCATACAGACCACAGGGGCAAATGGACTCCGAACTATGAAGGACCGTTCGTGGTGAAGAAAGTTTTCTCTGGTGGAGCGCTGATGCTCAGCACCATGGATGGTGAAGACTTCCCGTCCCCTGTAAATTCAGATGCAGTTAAAAAATACTTCGCATAAAAATGACCCGCTGGACATAAAAACAGAATGTAAGTCCAGGCAAAAATAGGGCATCCCGGCGAGTCAAAAACAGAACAAAAGACTCGGGCAAAAATAAGGGAAATAAACAAAAAATGTGTACACCCGCTGAGTTGAAAAGCCTCATTGGACAGTTCAGGCAAAAATGGGTATCCCGATGGATTGAAAACCCGAAAGGGCGGTCCATGCAAAATAAGGGAATAAGCGAACAACTGCATGCTGAATTCGTCTGTATCGCCCGCAACTTGGTAAGCTTCGAAAGGATCGAGCTTCAATCAGAATCAACCTTCTTCAGAAAGCAAGATGAGAAGAACGTCGTTGTCATACGAGTCATAGCAAAAGAGGAAGCTCCTTAAAGCGTCATCAACATTGCCCGCATTTTTGTTTCTCAATTTGTAAACAATTTCCTCATTTTAGGAGATATGTTTCTTTGACTGTATCTTGCCAATTCAGGGCATTTGAGTTAATAAAATCAGATTTCCAGTCATGTCTCGTCTCATACAGTTTATCCTTATTTGCAAAGATGTCTGATGTCTCTAAAAAAAAACTGATTGTATAAGTACAGATGCTTATCTTCAAAAATAAAAACACATGCTTGCAGGAAATATGTTTACTCTCAGAAATGTCTAATTTCCTATGACGGAATCCAGTAAAGGATACCTCGGGATTACTTGTGCGTTTCTATCTTTGCAGGATTTCAGGTATCCAAAACACAGCATGGGGCATGTAAGTTTCACCCCAGTAAGCTGGCAAATCAACACTCATTCTTGGCACCAGAGGTGCTTCCTCCCCAGCTGAGTTGCCACCGATAGCTCTCCCCAGCCGAGTTGCCATTTGCCAAATACAAAAGTCAGGGAACCATCTCCCCCACAGAGCTTTCAGCCTCTATTCAGAAGAGCAACGCATGAAGAAGTCACAACAGAGTAAGAAAAGCTTCTACAAACCCCAGCTGGGTCTCTCATTTACACGGATATGTCTATCATTGACATATATCCCCAAGCAGAATCATCTCATCAGATCTATCAATGATCTCATCCCCAGCTGGGATGTGCACTTCAAACAGATCAGTCAGAGATCTTCGTAGCAACGGGATCCAGATCCCGGATCGGTACCTTTGCATAATCATGGCATTCGCATCATATTCACCCACAAAGCGTAGCATTCCGTCTAATACGGAGCATTACGGTAAAAAATCAAACATATTGCATAATCATAAGCCATTGTTTCGAATCAACACTCGTGAATAAAAATCCATCAGTATACAAAAAAAAAAAAAAAAAAAAAAAAAAAAAAAAAAACTCTCCCCCAGAGTCCCCAGCAAAAGCAGTTGCCTCATATTCACATACACCAGTATATACTCCCTGGCACCCGTCCGTGTCATATCCCCAGCAGAAAGCCAAAGAAGCCCTCTTTGCACTCACATATACTTGTATATTTATATGGCATCTTCCCCAGCGCAGTCGCCTACACTTTGTATGCCAGATACTCGTTTACATTATACTCTTCATCTTTTGACACTCGTCCGTGTCACTCTCCCCAGCAGTTAAATGCTCATCTATACACCACTCATACTTATACGGATACTTGTCCGTATCTTGTATACACTGTTTATATCCCCACAGATTCGACACTAGTCCATGATTCTTTGTTAACCAGATGGCACTCGTCCGTATCATCATCTCAGAACAGGCGTCAAGCGTTTGTTTCTACCTGATACTCGTCTGTATCATAGTCTTAAGGATGCTCGTCCGCATCTTTAAACCATACACCGTGTCAAACACTCATGTCTTCTTGAATTTAGACACTCGTCTGTGTCTACTGTTCCCCAGAAGAGTCCCCTCAGAATCAACACTCATCCGTATTCTTTGTTAACCATTTGATACTCGTCCGTATCACCATCTCGGAACACGTGTCAGTATTTGTTTCTACCTGATACTCGTCCGTATCATAGTCTTAAGGATGCTCGTCCGCATCTTTAATCTATACACAATACCAGACATTTATACCCTTTATTTCTTGGATGTAAACACTCGTCCGTGTTTATTATCCCCCAGTAGATCGCCAACAAAGCAGAATTTCTTTTTATCTGACATTCGTCCTGTGTCATGATAAACCTTGAGAGCAGCCGTACCCTGCTAGGTGGTCGTCCTCCACCTCTTGATGGTCGTCCTCCATCATGCTCATCTGATGGCCGTCCCCATCGTTGATTTTAGCAGTCGTCCCTTGCTAGGTGGTCGTCCTCCACCTCTTAATGATCGTCCTTCATCATTTTATCCAATGGCCGTCCCCATTGTTGATTTTGGTTATCTGACATTCGTCCTATGTCATGACAAACCTTGAGAGCAGCCGTCCCCTGCTAGGTGGTCGTCCTCCACCTCTTGATGGTCGTCCTCCATCATGCTCGTCCGATGGCCGTCCCCATCGTTGACCTTTTTATCCGGCACTCGTCCTATGTCGCGATACTTTCGGCAGCTGTACCCTGCCAGGTGGTCGTCCTCCACCTTAGATGACCGTCCCTCATCTTAACCCGACAGAGCAGCCGTTCCCTGCTAGGTGACCGTCCTTCACCTTTGATGACCGTACCTCATCATCTGTTCATTTCATTTATTCTTTAACCCGATGGCCGTCCCCGTCGTGGTCCCTTTTCTTTTTAACCTGATGGTCGTCCCCATCATTGGTTACTTTACTTTATGAACTTGATGGCCGTCCCCGTCATGTTTCATTAATCCCCAAAGAATCTTACAGCTTTGCTTGATGGCCGTCCCCATCATGATACCTTTTATCCCCATCATGTCGGCCGTCCCCGTCATCGCTTTATTTTACACCTTTCCCAGCATGACGGTCGTCCCCGTCATTGCTCTTTACCCAGCAGTCGTCCTCCGTCGCCCATACTTTATAATATACTTTATTTTTCCTTTACAATCTATATCCCTTTTCTTCTTCATTCTGTGAGTGCAAATTTTGGACTGTCTTTGGTATTCAACCACAAGTTATCTTGTTTGCCTGATAAGCCGTTGCTTACATCCTGCACAGCTAACTCATGTTTGAATAGGGGCAGCTGTAAACACCCCAAATTTGCCCTCACCCTTTCACACCAAGGCTTGTGATTATCTCATATGCATAAACACAATCATACCATCTCATATCCCATTTTTTTGATTCACTGCATAGATTCTAAGTCATCTGCATCTAGGGTTTGTGATCTGAGCAATCCAAGAGCCATTTGAGTCACTCCAAAGGCAATTAATCACTTCAAAGGGGTCCATGTGTGTTCTTGTATCATATTATATCCTCTCAAAGTCAAGAATGCCAAAGAATCACAAGAACTAGGATTGGTATGGAAGCAGAGCCAAGTTTGACTACACAGTTGACCTGAAATTAGGGTTTTGGTTTCAGAGGCCATAACCCCAAATTTTTTGGTTATTCTTGTTTCTATTGGTCTCTATATGGTATAGGGAGTATGCATATCAATTTTCATGAAGAAATTCCATGGGGAAGTCATCTGATCAAGAGTTGACTTTCTGGACAAGTCAGTACAAAATCAGGGCATCTGAGGCCCCCAATGACCCAACCAAGGGGTGGTCTTTATCATTTTGAGTGTATTTGATCTTTATTTGATCATGGAAGAAGGTTGGAGTTCACAAAATTCAAGAATTACAAGTTTTTGCAAAGTTGACTTTTTTGGGCATAGTTGACTTTTTAAGGAATATGTCATTTTATGCCACTTTTCAAACCTTACTTTTTGATCCAAAAATGCTTCAAATGGAAAAACTTTGGTCATGAAAGTTGTAGATTAGATCTTTCCCTTTTCAAAAAGTACAAGAACATGACCTAATTCATTTTGGATCAAAAGTTATGGTGTGTCAAAGTTGGCAAAAATCACTAATTTTCCAAATATGCACCAAATGAGAAACTTGCAAAAACTTTGTACCAAGGCATTTGTGACTTCTAGTTCATGTCAAACCAATATGCAAGCATCATACAAGTTCTAAAAATCAGATTTGAACCAAAAGATCACATGTTTCATGGTTTGTATAGCAAGATCTTTCCATATGAACCAAAAGGGAACCAAGTTGCAAAACCATCATCACACTCCCATCCACTTGTTGCCTTGGATGCTGAACCATTCTAGCTTTCCCCTCATGCCATGCTGCGCCAGACCAGCCCTTTGTACTTGGCTAGAAGTTGCCCATGCCCTCTCTTACAAGAAGTTGACATATTTGCAAAAGCTAATTCACCTATCACAAAAGGCCAAGTCACATCTTCTGACCAATGGGATTAATTTATGCAAACAAAATGCTAGCCATTTCATACAAGAAACAAAACCAGAAGCATACTAGAAGACAGCATACCACAAAACTGTAAAAGAGCTTCTTCTCTTCGATTCTCATTTTCCAGCCACCAAACATCAAAACTCTCTTCACCAACAAATCAAACACATAAAAAGGAACCAGAATCAGCCATTAACAGAGCTTGAAACCACTCACACACAAACTCCATTTTCTGATATAGCATATTCGAATCTCTCAAAATAGCTTGCTTAAGCTCATTCCAAGCCTACCATTAGCATCAGGAGAACCATTGGGGTGAGTCTGCATCAAGAAGAAGCCCAGAAACAGGATCTTCCATCTCAGGTATGGCCATGAAATTTTTCTTTCAGAGCTTGCATTTCAAGTTATAAATGGATTGTCTATGTCTTGTTGATCATGGGGATGGGTTTAGATTTAGAAATGAGTGAGAAATGAGGATTTACCAGGGCTCTGAAACTTTGCCCGTGAATCTTCATGGCTTCGATTCTCTCCATTTGAGCATGAGAAATTTAGTTTGAGAGGTGATTTGAGTGAGGTTTAAGTAGAGGAACATTTTCCTGCCCTTAATTTGAAGAATGGTAGCCTGAATCATGATCTAGGGTTTCGTTGTTGCCGGAGAAGATGACCGGAGCTTCCCTCCGGTCACCTGAATTTGTTTAACCCTAATCCTGTAATTAAATGAGGTTTAAATCTTGAGCGTTGGATCATTTGACTTGCCTTGACTTCGCGCGTGGATGAGTGGTTCAGATGGGTCCACTGTGCCCTAATTATCATTAAGTCTAATTAATCCATTTAATTATTTTTATAAAACTTAATTAAATCAGACTCAATCCTGGCCCTTTAAAAACGCGTGCGGTCAACCCTTCTTTCCCAGATTCAAATACCAGCCTTTGGATTGAAATACTTTCCATTTTATTTTGTTTTGTTTTATTTTCTTTATATTTAACTTGTACATTTTATAAAAAAATAGCAAAAAGGCTTTAAAAATTATGAAATTTTTTACCAAGAGTTTCATTAATTTTTAAAACACAAAAATATTTTTATTTTCATTTTTTGCATTAAAAAAAGTATTTTTAAATATTTAAAAGTTTATTTTTAATTGATTAATGGAAATTAATTTATTAAAAATACTTTTAGGTATTTAAAAATCACCAAAAATTCATGAAATGTTTTAAGACATTTAGAAACATTGTCCAACCTTCAAACCAAATTTATTTTTTGATCTTGATGCATTTTGAGAATTTTTCATTGAATTAAAATCATTTTTATGCATTATTTTGATCCAAACTTCCAAAAATCATTTCTGCCTAACCCTAAAGAGTTAGACCTTGATTCTTTTTGAATTGCATTGTGTTTAGCATGTAGTTTGTAAGATTAAATGGCCATGATTTGATCTTTCATTTTCCATTTGTTTGGTAATTTTCTTGTTAAGGAACCTTAAAACCCTAGAAAACTTAGGAAAATCATAACTTGAACTTGGTTAAGAGTTAGAACTTCTCCTTTGGGCATTGGGTTAGTATAGGATTAGGGGTCCTTTGAGTGCATTTTCAATTTTTTATAATGTTGTTTGCTTCTGATTTTGGTTTGTGTTTGATGCTTTGATCATGAACCCTAATTTGGGCTTCCATATGCATCCATCTTGCATTCTCTTGCATAGCATGACTTTCCATGACATTCCATGTCTCCATTTGATTCATTTAACATCATAAGACATATTGAAAGCATGTTTGATCATTTCATCTTGCATTTGTCATGTTGTATGCCATATGCATCTCATAACTTTCCATGTATGTTCATGTTCCTTAACTTGCTTCATTTGCATCCATGAGTTTGTATGAACATTTCCATGTGCTGCCTCATGTTTGTAGCACCTCATAACATCATTATCATCTCATGTATGCTTCTGGTTTTGTTTCTCATCATCTCATCTCATCTCATTTTGCATTGCATTGCATTTCTTTTCTAACTTTTCAGGTGGTAAGTTATCCTGAGAAGTGAATTTGCCTTCACTTCTCACAACTTCTCTTCATCTCTCTTATGCATCATTGCTGCATTATTATATGTGTTTGAGTTTGAGATTGCTCATTCTTCTTCTTCTCACTTTCTTTCGTCAAGTGACTTGCCTTCTTAAATGGAGCAAGTTACTTTGCTTCTCCTGATCCTTTCATCTGCTTCCTGGTGGTTCCATTGAAGATATTCTTTGTTAAACCTCACAAACCTTAGGAACAACCAAGCATGACAATGATTAGGGTTTTGATTAGTCCCCCACTTAGTTTTACCTTTGTGTCTCTTTTGAGTCTTCTCTTCTCATCTCATAATCAAGGACTAAACCCTAAAGGCTTTAAGGCTTTGTGATTAAGCTTATGCCTGCATCCTTCTATTAGGATGGAGTGTATAACTTTAATCCTAAGTGTTAAACCCTTAATGTGTTTAACTCCTTTAATCAATTCATCTAATAATCATCAAGACATCACACTTGAAACTTGGGCCTTGCATTAGGGTTCTAATTCTTCCTTAATTGGTTAAGAAGGACTAATCCTAGTGTTAATGGACAAGTCCCCCTCAAGTTGTCTTACAAACCATAAAAATCACTTCTTCATCATATCATTAAATAAAAGCCACCTAATCAAAGGTTTGTTTTGTCATGAGTTTAATCCCTAATCATGGATTAAGTTGAGGAGCTTTCCTCAGCTTAAACATTCTCATCTATTATCCTTCTATTAGGATGGTGTAATGAGTCTGTTTAATCCTTAATTATGGCTTAACCTCATTACTTAACACTAAACAAAAACAACAAAAACATCTAAATAATCACAAATAGGTTAATGATCTTAATCCTACATCAAGGGTGATTAAGTGTGAGAATCTGACTTCACACTTAAGGTATTCTCATTACCCCTAATCAGAGGGAAGATGTGATGAGTTTACTAAATCCATTGGTTTAGGCTTAAGCTCATTAACTTATGACAAACTCTCAAAAGCAATAAAAGACTGAAAACTCAAAAACAAACAATAATCGTCTCCTCCGGGATTCTTTTCTCATCATCTTCACTCACAAACGAGAACTTGCTTCTTCCGTCTAATGCAAGACAGTTTGCATCTGTGCCAGACAGATCATACACTTGAGCATAGACTAGCAAGCAGTTCACAAGTCAATTCACCTTTCAGTCTTTTTGGGTCGAACTACGGTGTTCTGACTTCCTCATTGCACGAGAGGATACGTAGGCATAACTTAACAGTTATCGAACAAAAGTCTCTGTATATTCCCCCTCTTTCCAGCTTTATTCTTTTAGCCTCATGATCTTGAGCATTTCACTCTTGTTCTTACACTGACACTTCTCTTATATACTTCACACTTCTTTTACACTGACACTTGCATCCTTTTCCAGCTCTTTTATACACAAATTGCACTGACACTACCCCTTTTAAACACAAATCTTTTAAGCGTGGATCCCGTCGAGTACGACGGACAATCTGGGTGCTAATACCTTCCCAGGTTGTAACCAACCCCCTTTCTCAGTCTCTCTGGTTCGCAACCGTCTTATCCATCTCTTTCTAGGTCTATGCAGCATTACCTTTCCTCTGGGATAAAAATGCATAGCTGGCGACTCTATTCATCTCCAGTGAGTTCACGGTTGTGTGTTCTCATTGTCCCTTTCGCCGACCGTTCGTGTCTGTACCTTTATCTGGGCCGGTCCCATTTATCGGGAGCGACACTTCGTTGTACGAGTATGAAGAGAATGCAGGATGTCCCCAAGTAATGTAGGCACTGGATTGTGACTCAGAAATATGTTGATGGAGTGAATGTCTATGAACTGGTCTGGATTGGGGAATAACACTAAGCCATAAATCAACAAGGCTAAGATTTCCTCAAAAGCATCATAGCTCATAGCCTTCAAGAACACTTGAGCCTTCTCTATCAATACCTTAGCAAGAATACCCTTAACTCCGCTCCTTGTTTCTAGGACAATGTCTGAATTCTTCTGATGTAGGGCTGCAGCAATGACTTCAGGTTTAGGCTCTTTTTCCAAGCCTGTGAAGGGTTTCTGATCAAGGATAGGTATACCCAACAATTTGGAGAACTCCTCTATGGTAGGAACCAGCTGATAGTCGGGAAATGTGAAGCAATGATGTTTAGGATCAAATAACTGAAACAGAACACTCATCATGTCTTCATTGAACCCTGAAGTGACTAGATCCAATAGGTGACCATGTCTCTTGATGAACTGAGAGTTTTCGGAAACTTGAGAAACCAATTCCTTATGCTTAGAAGGTATTCCTACAAAGTTGATCCTGATAGTGTTCCTACGAGTAGAAGCCATGACCTGCAACAAAGAACAAAGATAAATCCTTTGGTCCTTGAAATGGTTAGTGAAAATGCTATGCTTATGATGCATGATGATGATATGATGTTATGCTCAATCACAAACATGTGCCACACACAAACAAGTCACACAATAGCCCTAGGTTTGAAGGCTTGCATGAGGTTTAAAGGTAAGTACCCTCCCCTGAAGTTTAGTTGGTTCATCCTGTCCTACAAAAGTAACCAGGTTCTAAGGGATCTCAATATCATTGATCCTTCACAAGGGTGGTTGTTCAGTAGGCAACTTACTTGCCAACCAAAACCCTCCAAGTTTAGGATCTCAATGAGCGTAGTATCGAGTATCAACCAACTTCAGTCTTCACCAAAGCCGGTTATCTCACTACTTTCTAAAGGCCAAGATGGGATGACTAAAGTTCTAAAAGTTAGTTAGTGTATTGACAACATATGGCAGCCTCATATTATCCTCAACTTACTTAAGGAACATAAGCACCAACCAAGAAGTCACACTAACTATGGCCACCAGATCAACTATATCGGTATACGCCGTACAGTTTCCTTGGTCTAGTGTCATTTACCTAAGGTACACTAGATCCGGGTTAGGATCTTTCACAGATAAGAGCCCAACAGATAAGTATAAAGCAAACAAGACAAACAATTTTAAAGTGATCTAATTCCTAAGGGTACCCCTCTTTTATTAAATCCCCAGCAGAGTCGCCAGTTCTGTAACACGGTGGGAGAACTGACTTTAGTTAAATGTTGCGGATAGCAAGAGTCGCCACCGACTTTTATTTTATCCAAAAGGAAAGGGCATAAAAGAACAGGAAAGACCTTAAAAGATTTTTGGGTTCGGGGGGTAGGTTATGTAAAGGGAAGGTGTTAGCACCCTTTACATCCATGGTTATCCATGGGCTCTTAGTTACTTAGCTCACTTTAAACTGTTTTGAAAAGTGTAGTGTGTGATTAAAAATTTTCTTAAGTACTTTATAATGATCCATGTACGGATATATATAAAGACTTTGTTTTGAAAATTTATTTGAAAATGTGAAGTGTTTTTGAAATGTTTTGAAAAGGTGAGCAAGTACATAAGAGGAACCTACCCTAAGTTAAATCTTTTCTGTTCTTAAATATCCTTTAAATGGTAAGACTATCCCTATTATTAAGGAATAGGTAGTCATTACCTTGGATGTTATGAGGGACAAGTGAAGGGACATATGTGATTAGGCAACTGTAAGGTGTATTAGCAATTCGAAGGGACTTATCATCTTTTATTCGAAAGGGACAAGATCATTTACGAAGGCAACCATGAAGGGACTTGATCTTATAATTCTTTAAAGGGACAAGATGATATAAATAAGAGAAGGGACTTTGCTTTATACACCTTACTTGACCTTTTATCTAGGCAACATGAGAGGTAAACCTTAAGAAGTGAGATGGCGATTCAAGATCGACTTACGTGTGTGCGTGTACAAGTTCATATATTTATCTTAAAATTAGTGATCTAAATTCAATTTTAAACACAAACATGTTTTCACGCCCTATTTTACTAACCATTTAAATAAATAATAATACAAATTCTACAACTATTACATAATTTGCACAATTACATTATAATGAAATAAATAATCATATAATAAATAAATAAATAAGAAGGTTAGTAATAATAAATAAAATAAATATAAAAGAGGTTAGCATAATAATATAATATAGAAAATAAATTAAAAGTTCAAATTTAAATAGATAATCATTTTTTGAGAATTTTAAGAAAAAGAAATAAATAATAATAATTATATACTAATAAATATGATTAATGGTTTAATAAATTAATTATATATACATACTAGAAATATTTAATAATTATAATTATACAAGCATAATGAAATAAAAAATTATAAGAGAAAATTAAGGTTTTGAAAATAAATTAGAGTTTACAAAATAAATTAGGGTTTACAAAATAAATTAGGGTTTTTTTTTAATTATTAATTTACATATAACTAATTTATTTACAATATATATAATATTAATAATATGAACATATAATGAAATAAATATAAATAGTTTGTTTTTTTTTGAAAATAAAGTTTGAATTTTTTAAATATGAATTTTTATGTATAAGAAATAATATAAACATTTTATTTTAGAAATTTGTTATTTAAGAAATTAATTAAGTGAATATAATATAAATAAAAACAAAATAAAATGAAAAATAATATGAGAAAAATAACATACCTGGGGCTGGGATTCGAACCCAGGCCCTAGGCTTCCCACACGCAGGACCAACAACATCACCACCAGGCCAATTGTGTCTTGGTGTTAGCATCAGGGATTCCAATCCTTTTGTGGCAATCCTGTGAAAATCATAAAAAATATAACAAAGCAAAATGGCCTGGGGGGATTCGAACCCAGGACCATCAACCTCACGCGCACACACACAAACCAACTGAACCAATGTTGCTTTCATGAAATATTATACAAATAATACATAATAAAATAAACTCAAATTTCAAATCAGATTTTCGCGCCAAGGCTGCTTCATCTTCAACCTATTACCTGCGAAATTTCTTAGGCTTTCTCCTACGAATTTTCCTGCATTTACAAACCTGCGAAATTCAAATTGCATCGAATACGTACGATTTCATCCAATTAAACCCATCAATATGATCACTACAGCCTGTACAATTCATCTATGCTTTTATTATTCATTTATATTTGCTTAATCGTAAAACCCTAATTCGAAGCTTGGAACCCTAACAATGGTGTCCTTGCGGTTTGGCCATGAAACTTCAATTTAACCATCCATAATCCATCTATGAGTCTTCACAAACAATAAAGCAGCATCAAAATTCATTATAAACACATAAATAATTAGAATCGAAAAATTGAAATTCAAGACAAAACAAGATTCGGTTTATGCGTTTTATGATGTTATGGATGAAGATGATGATGGGGATACGATCAGAAAGTCTCGAGGAAGCTAAAGCAACCTTTACTTTGTCTTGAAAGTGTCTCTAACTTCAAAACCGAATGCCACTTTTTTTGTATGAAAATTGAAACTTTGTTCTTACCCTTGGAGGCTGCAATTTCGTCCCCTCTCATTGGCAATGTGTTTGTCTATATATATGGATTGAATTAGGTCAAAAAAAGGTCATGATTCTTTGGACTTTTTGGATAATTGAAGATTGAAAAAGATATGTCATAAAACTTGATTTTTATTTTAATCTAACATTGTTATGTTTGGATGATATGATTTTAAAATGTACAAATCAAGTTTAAATGTTTTTTAAGACATTCTAGAAGCCAAATCCTTTTCAAATATATGATTTTTATATTTTATTTCAATTTAAATTGTATTTTAATGAATAAAATTCAAATAAATATGAAATAAAAAATAAAAAATCAGAAAATAGGTGGGTTGGGTCATGCTTGGTGTTTTTGTAAAGATGGGATGGCAATTTGGTGGGCTCATTTAGCAAAAATTTGATTTAAAGCCTTATTTGCTTCATACGTTTCCCTAAAATTTCTCAACTTTGCAAGGGCACAAATCCTTCAATTTTACTACTATGAGGGTGTTCTTGGACATTTTGGAAAGCTTAAAGAGTCCTCTAACCAACCTCTTTGGTCTTATGTCCATATATTTTACCATTCTCAAGTTATGCTCTTTTGAAGTTGTTGACGTTTTGTTGACTTTTAAAAGGACCTATAATGTCTTAGCTCATACCTTCCAAATGAAGCATTTTTGGGCTTGGCTTGTGAGACTCAAAGTTGTAGAGAATTCAATTTCATTCAAAATGAGCTTTGGATGGAAAAAATTTGATGAAGCATGTGAAAGTTATGGCTAGTCAAAGTTCAGTTGACTTTTCCTGTGAAAACCCTAATTTAGAAACTCCTGATTCTTGATGATCTGAAATCTCCTTGATGAATCATGATCAACCCTTGATCAAATGATGATCTTAACTTCCCATACTTGATGTTGGCAAAAAATCATAAAGTTTGACTTTGGTTTGACCACAGTTGACCTCAGTTTGACTTTTTAACTACTTTGACTGATTTTAACCTATCTGATCATCTGACTGAGCAAATCCTTTGGGAAAGTCTTGAAACTTGACATGGGGATTCTTGAACACATATAAAATGTTATGAATCTCACTTGAAGTCTTGGAAATCCATTTAGCCTGATTAAAGTCAAAACCCTAGTTTAGGATGCATTGCTTAGGAGGATGCATTGTCTGAGGGAATTGTCAAATCTTCTGACTAATTGTGAACTTTGTGAACCTTGTGAACCTCATGAGATGCCTTGTGAACCTTGTGAACCTTGTGAGCCTCTTAGTACACAATGACTTGTCTTGTGGAGGGAAAATTTTGGGGTGCAACAAAGGGACATGTGAAGGGACATCTGTATTTAGGCAACTGTAAGGTGTCTTTAGCAATTCGTAGGGACTTATCATCTTTTATTCGAATGGACAAGATCATTTACCGTAGGCAACATCGAAGGGACTTGATCTTATAATCTTAAAGGGACTTGATGATATTAGTGAAGGGACTTTGCTTTAAAACACCTTACTTGACCTTTAGAAGTAGGCAACATGAGGTGTAACCCTAGAAAGTGTGAGATGGCGATCAAAGATCGACTTACGTGTGTGAGTGTTTATTTTCATATATTTATCTTATTAAGTAAGTCATTCTAAATTAATTTTTAAATCACAAACATGTTATCACTCCCTACAATTACTAACCATGGCAAAAATACTTATCAATAATTAAAAAAACAATAATAAACTACGACTATTACAAGGCTTTCGCAATTACATTATAATATAAATAATAAATATATATAATAAAGAAATTATAATTAAAATGGTTAGTAATAAAATAATTATAAGAAGAAGAGGTTAGCACAAATATACAAAAAATATATACAATTTAAGAGAATATTTTTAAATTAAATAAGCAATTTTAAAGAATTTTTTTAAAAAAAGAAAATAAGATAATGAGAATAATAATAATAAACCATATAATAACTATTTACAAAACATAATTAATTATTTAATTATATATTAGAAAAATTAATTAAATTTAATATTTAAAGTTAAACAAAAGTTAGGGTTAATTTTACAATTAAGAAAAATCAGGATTAGGGTTTTGATTATTTAATCTAAACTTAATTAAATTATAAAAAATATATACAATAATAATATAAACAAATTTTAAATTAAATATAAACCAAATTAAATTTTAGAAAATAAATTAGAAATTTTTTTAGAACATATGAAGTTATATATATTTACATATTATTGTTTACAAATAATTTTCTTATAAGAAATATAATTTGGATTAATTATAAAAAAAATAAAGAAATAATAAGAAAATGAATAAAAAAAATTACCTGGGGCAGGGATCAAACCCACACCCTAGGCCCTTCCTTCCCTGGACTAACAATGCTACCACCAGGCCAAACACGCGCATGTGAATGTATGAGGGGTAGCAATCCTTATGTATCAAGCCTGAAAATAAATGAAATTTAAGCCAAAAAATAACTGAGGACGGGTTCGAACACACGCCCTTTGCTTCATACGCGCGCGTATCAACCACTAGGATGTTTGTCATCCTGTGAAACAAAATACAAATAATACAATAAATATAAAAATTAATTTTTGAAAATCTGAAGCGCGCGAAGATCTTCATCTTCAACCTTGGATTCGCAGGTTTTCCTGCGAATTTAATTATGACTTTTCCTGCGAATTTCCTTGCCAATACAACCTGCGAACATCAAACACCATACAAACAATACAATTTCATCAAATTAATAATGCCAATGAATTCCTTATGACCTATACGATTCTTCCATGTCTTTAGAACTCATTTATATTGGTTTAATGGTGAAACCCTAAACGGCCACCCTAAACCCTAACAATGGCAAATCCTTGATCCTACATCAAAACTCAAATTAAATTATCCAGAAACGATCCTCAGCTTGTTACAAACACGAAACAACAATCAAACACAATTTACATTGCACGAATATTAGAAAACGAGAAAGTCATAAAGGTGCAAGAACTTTGATTCAGTTTATGCAAATAGTAAGGATTTTGATGCTGGGAATGATTGAAACATGATCAGTGAGCCTTAAGGAAGCTAAAGCAACCTTTGTTTTGTCTTGAAAGTCTCTCTAGATCAAAAACCGTATATGACTTTTTATGTGAAAATTTGAGATTCAATGGTGTTCTTGGAGGCAGCAAAATCGTGTCCTTGTGATTGGGATGTAATCAGGTATATGTAGAGATGAAAATTAGGTCAAAAAGTTATGGATTTATGGGCTTTGTATTGATTGCTTGATCATGAAGTTTCTTTCTTTCAAATATTGAAAAAGATCACATCTAACCTTGCCAAATCAAGCAAGCACGAATTTGGATCAGATCAATCATCTATAATTGATGTTTATGACCTTCTAGAATCATAATCTCATCCAAATATTTGATTTTCATATTTGATTTTGATTTAATTTGTATTTTAATGAATAAAATTCAAATAAATACTAAATAAAATATAAAAAATCAGAAAAGGCATGGGTTGGGTCGTGCTTGATGATACTATGAAGATTGGGTGGCAATTTGGTAGGCCCATTTAGCAAAAATTGGTTTTAAGGCCTCATTTGCTTCATAAACTTCCCAAAAATTTCCCAACTTTGCAAGGACATAAATCCCTCAATTTTAATGCTATGAAAGTGTTCTTGGACATTTTAGAAATCTTAGAGAGTCCTCTAACCAACCTCTTTGGTCTCATGTCCATATCTTTTACCATTCTCAAGTTAAGCTCTTCGGAAGTTGTTGACTTTTTGTTGACTTTTAAAAAGACCTATAATATCTTAGCTCATACCTTCCAAATGAAGCATTTTTGGGCTTGGCTTGTGAGACACAAAGTTGTAGAGAATTCAATTTCCTTCCAAATGAGCTTTGGATGGAAAATTCTTGATGAAGCATGTGAAAGTTATGGTTGGTCAAAGTTCAGTTGACTTTTCCTATGAAAACCCTAATTTAGAAACTCCTGGTTCTTGATGATATGAAATCTCCTTGATGAATCATGATCAACACTTGATCAATTAATTTTACTTCATATACTTGATGTTGGCAAAAAATCATGAATTTTGACTTTGGTTTGACCACAGTTGACCTCAGTTTGACGTTTTAACTGCTTTGACTGATTTTAGCCAATCTAATCATTTGACTGAGCAAACCTTTGGGAAAAGTATTGAAACTTGACATGGGGATTCTTGCACACATATAGGATGCTATGAAGCTCACTGGAAGTCTTGGAAGTCCATTTAGCCTGATGAAAGTCAAAACCCTAGTTTAGGATGCCTTGCTTAGGAGGATGCATTGTCTAAGGGAATTGCCAAACTTTCTGACTAATTGTGAACCTTGTGAACCTCTTAGTACACAATGTCTTGTCTTGGTGAGGGCAAATTTTGGGGTGCAACAGCTGCCCCTGTTCAATTTTCTGAAATCTGAGGGGTTAGATTGGTATATGTGCCATTCGTGACCTAGAAGGTTGAAGGGGATTGAACACAAAAGCCCAAAAATTTGCACTCGCTGGTGCGTAAAGTAAAGCTGATGACTAATTGTATATGCTTGAGTGGGCTTTAAGATGCCACTTGGAAGAACTGGAGATGGGCTTATAGATGCCATCCATAATATCAGGAGGTGATAATATCTTGATATTGATACTGGATATCATTACTAGGTCTTCGTATAGGCCGTCTCTGAATCGTTTATGCAATAAAATAAAATATTAGGGTTAAATAAGTTAGATTTTTTTAAAATAAGTTAGAAATTAATTAAAAGAAATAATATGTTTAAATAGTAATAAGAATAAAGTATTTACAAAATATATAAAAAAAAGTTATTATGAAAATATTCTAATTAGGGTTTAAGTTTATTAGGATTAATAAGAAAATTAGGGTTTTAAAAAAATAATTGGATTTTTTTAGGTAATTAAAGTTTTAAATATTTATTTACAAATTATATATATAACAAAAATTAATACTATAATAAAGATTTTTAGAAAGAATAATTAATATTTATTTACAAAAATATTTTATAATATAACATACTTAAATTGGAATTGGAGTTATAATTATAAAAATAACTAAGTTTTTTTTTTCATTTAATATTTTAAATGATATTAGTTAATATTAATAATAATAATAATTAATAATAATTAAAAGAATGAGAAAAAGGGGAAAAAACAATGACCAAAATGCAGCAGTTGGGTATTGAACCCATAACCCTGAGTTTTCAACCAACAACATCCATCCACTGGGCTATGCTTGCGCAGGCGTTCACTATCTGAAACAAGATCTATATAAAATAAGATAAAAGCTAAAAATAAGAGAAGAAAACAAGTCATAAAAATAATTGGGGGAGTCTGGATTCGAACTCGCTCCCCCAGGCTTCACAAGGCATGGTTCTGGTCACTGGGACACGCACCTGCGTGTGATAAAGAATTGGAAAAACAAAAATATGAAATAAATCAAATTTTGAATATGAAAAACGTGCGCCACACTTCGTCTTCCTCCTCCGTCTGTCACCTTAGACTTCTACCTACGGTTTTCCGTCACTAAAGGTTTTAGTGAAAAAATTTTGTCGTCACTACAACCCCTGCGTATTCCAGCAATGCAAATAACATGAATAAATTAATTTTAAGGCTTCAAATCAGTTAATATGAGGTCCATAAGTCCAGAAAGCACATCGATTTCACATGAAATTGCTCCAATCTTTGATTCCCAAATTTGAACTCATAAACCCTAAACATGGTGAAACCTTGTCCCTGCATCAAAATTCAAAATAAAACATCCAGAAACGATTGTTATCACGCCCTGAACACGAATCAAACGTCAAAAACAATTTATATTAAGCGCAACATATGAAATTGAAACTCATGACAAACATGAAAAAACAAGGTTTGGTTAGTGTGATATGTCATGAATTTGATGGTATGGATCAATGCAATAGGTTATGGGAACATCCAGGATCCATTTACAATCCTTAAACAACCTGAAAAACACCTGAAACTTGTAAACCGAATCTTGAATTTCTTTGGGTTTTTTGAATCTGAAAGTGCCTCCTTTTGCCCAATTTTTTCGTCCCCTTGTGCATTGTTTCAATTGCGTATATGTAGGAGAACAAAATTAGGTCAAAAAACATGTCCCTTCTTTGGGCTTTTGGATAGCTTGAGATTGAAGAAATCTTCTTGCCAAATTGGTCAAAAAATCAAATATATTCATGCCCAAATGTCTTAGCACGAATTTGTATGTGATCAATCACTTTAAATGGTGTTTATAAGTTTCTAGAACAAGAATTAAATCTAAATATTGAGTTTTCATATTTTTTTTAAATTGATTTTTAATGAATAAAATCAAAATAAATATAAAATAAATTATAAAAATCTGAATAAATGAGAATTGGGTCATGCATGATGTCATGGTAAAGATTGGATCACAAAATTGCAAGCCCATGTGGAAAGAATTGGTTTTAAGACCCCATTTGCTCAATATACCTCTCAAAATTTTCCCAACTTTGCAAATGCACAAATCCCTCAATTTTAGGGCTATGAAGGTGTTCTAGGACATTTTGGAAATCTTAGAGAGTCCTCTAACCAACCTCTTTGGTCTCATGTCCATATACTTTACCATTTTCAAATTATGCCCTTTGGAAGATGTTGACTTTTTGTTGACTTTTAAAATGACCTATAATGTTTTAGCTCATACCTCCAAATGAAGCATTTTTAGGCTTGGCTTGTGAGACACAAAGTTGTAGAGAATCCAATTTCCTTCAAAATGAGCTTTGGATGGGAAATTTTTGATGAAGCATGTGAAAGTTATGACTGGTCAAAGTTCAGTTGACTTTTCCTATGAAAACCCTAATTTAGAAACTCCTGATTCTTGATGATCTGAAATATCTTTGATGAATCATGATCAACCCTTGATCAAATGATGAGTTTTACTTCATAAACTTTATGTTGGCAAAAAATCATGAAATTTGACTTTGGTTTGACCACAGTTGACCTCAGTTTGACTTTTTTAACCACTTTGACTGATTTTTGCATATCTGATCATTTGACTGAGCAAACCTTTTGGGAAAGTCTTGAAACTTGACATAGGGATTTTTGAAGACATGTAGGATGTTATGAAGCTCACTTGAGGCCTTGAAAGTCTATTTAGCCTGATGAAATTTAAAACCCTAGTTTAGGGTGCATTGCTTAGGAGGAAGCTTTGTCTGAGGGAACTTCCAAGTTTTTTGACTAATTGTGAACCTTGTGAACCTCTTGGGATACCTTGTGAACCAATTGGGACACCTTGGTACACAATGCCTTGACTAGGGGAGGGCAAATTTTGGGGTGCAACACCTGAACGCCACGTTAGATCCACCCAGAGACAATTCGGTGCCTATTTCCTTCTACAAGGAGGAACTATTGGGAGGAGCGCCTAATGCCAGCATTCCACTGCTCATTCGAGCCCAAATGGCCAACTTCGACGTCCGCAGAATACTGGTCGACCAGGGTAGTTCATACGATATCATGTATTCGCAGTTGTTCTCCACACTCCAGCTAAACGACACTCGCCTGACGTCATACCCGGGATCCGACCTCCAAGGTTTCAATGGTG
This sequence comes from Lathyrus aphaca, assembly GCA_963966055.1. Taxonomy (NCBI): domain Eukaryota; kingdom Viridiplantae; phylum Streptophyta; class Magnoliopsida; order Fabales; family Fabaceae; genus Lathyrus; species Lathyrus aphaca. The sequence continues at coordinate 649,484,664 of OZ014519.1, forward strand.
CGATGTCACGACCATGGGGTTATGTCGATCTCATAGTCACATTAGGAGCCGCAGAAACCGCCCGATCCATCTGCGTCTAGTTTTTAGTCGTCGATTGCCCCTCTCTATATCAATGCATTCTGGGTCGACCAACTTTGGCTGATCTTCTGGCCGTCCCATCAACCGTCCACCTGAAGATGAAGTACTACATAATGTCAGGGAGAGTGGCCACCCTTCATGGTGACGTGGAAGCCGCCCGTCGTTGTTTCGAAGAAGCCTCTAAAGGCTTGAGCTCGATATCATACCAGCCCAAAGCTTCCACCTCAGCATCTTCCTTGAACACAGAAGTGCCCACACCTCTCCCTCAGGTCGATTCCATCGACCTAGATTGCAGGTTTCCGGACGAAGCCGAAAATTCCCAGCAACCCTCCTCTTCATTAGCCCGACCAATACCCGATGGCGAATTCGAGCTAATCCCACTGGGAGAACATCGAGCAGATGCGTGAAGATTGGAGCCCACCTCCCAGACCTGGCAAAGAAACAGCTGGCGACATGCCTGAAAGGGAACACCGAACTATTTGCATGGAGTGCAGCAGAAATGCCTGGGCTCGATCCAAACGTAGCATGCCACCATTCTCCATTGATCCTAATCACAAGGTCGTTGCCCAACGGAGGAGAAAACAGTCGACCGAGAAAACAAAGGCGGCCGAAAAAGCTGTAGAAGACCTCCAAGAGGCAGACTTTGTATTGGAGGCCAGGTACACTACCTGGATTTCCAATGTTGTACTTGTTAAAAAATCTAATGGAAAGTGGAGAATGTGCGTTGATTATACCGATCTTAATCGGGTTTGCCTGAAAGATGCTTACCCATTGCCAAATATTGATAAATTGGTCGACAACTCGGCCGGTTTCAAACTAATAACATTTATGGACGCTTATTGAGGATATAATTAAATTCCCATGGGCGTGGCCGACAAAAAACACACGGCCTTCATGACCGAATCAGGCAATTACTACAATAACGTTATACCCTTCGGTCTAAAAAACGCAGGCGCCACTTATCAGCGCATGATGAACAAAGTTTTCCAAGAAGAAATTGGAGACATGCTCAAAGTGTACATGGACGACATGATAGTAAAATCTCAGAAAGAAACGGATCCCGCTTCCAGCCTACGAAATGTGTTCGACCAAGCTCGAAAATGCAAGATGCGTTTCAACCCTAGAAAATGTACGTTCGGAGTTCGAGTGGGTAAATTCCTCGGGTTTTATTTTACCGAGCGAGGGATCAAAGCCAACCCAGACGAATACAGAGCGTTCACAGAGATACCTACCCCAAACTCTAAAAAATCCATACAATCATTAAATGGAGTGCTCGCTTCTCTCGCCCGATTTGTGGCTAAGTCTGCCCAACACGTGCTCCCGTTCTAAAAACTCCTCCGCAAAGAATCAACTTTTGAATGGACTGACGAATGCGAGAAATCCATGGCTCACTTAAAAAAATCACTATCTGAGCCCCCGGTACTCTCCCAACCTAACGAGGACGAAACGATGTACCTCTACCTCGCTGTGGAAAACGAGGCGGTAAGCGCAACCCTTATTCGCGAGCTTCCTGAGGGGCAAAGACCCATTTACTTTACGAGCAAGGAATTGAGCGACCCTGAACTCGGATACTTACAAATCAAAAAAGTAGCACTGGCCCTCCTCTTCGCTACAAGAAGGTTACGACACTACTTCTTAGCCCATACTATTGTCGTCAGGACAGACCAACCCATCAGGCAGATGCTCGGAAGGCCAGATATGGCCGGATGGATGCTGAAATGGTCACTGGAATTATCCGAATTTGACATCAAGTTCGAAGAATGGCAGACCCTCAAAGCTCAAGCCTTGGCCGATTTAGTAGCAGAACTTACCTTCCCCGAGCAAACCATAACATCTCTGTCTATGTGGACCATCTTCGTCGATGAAGCATCTAGCTCGACAGGCAGCGGGGCCGGAGTGATGTTGGAGAACGAGGAAGGAACCCTCACCAAAGTATCCTTAACATTGTCTTTGCCCACATCCAATAATCAAGTAGAGTACGAAGTCTTCCTGTCCGTTTTACGCCTTACGGACGACCTAGGAGCAGAGGAAATTGTAATATGCACAGTCTCCCAGTTGGTCGCCAACCAAGTACGAGGTGATTTTTAAGCCAAGAACGACAACATGGCCGAATACTTAGCCTTGGTCAAGGAGAAGCTAAAACGATTCACATCCATGGAAGTCAAGCACGTCCCGCGCGAAAACAACACCCGAGCGGATATATTGTCCAAACTGGAGAGCACCAAGAAAAAGGGGGGCAACAAATCCGTTATACAAGAGATACTCCCTCAACCCAGCATTGGAAAAACATTAGCCCCAATAGATGTCAACGTCGTAGGCAAAAAACAAAAAAACGACCTTGCCAACATGAGAGTCGTTTACCGAATTTAGAGATCAAAGTAGTCCACGATGCTATCCTTCTAGGATTTGATCCTTTGGAATTCCCAAAAAATTAAATTGATGAGATTCCGTTCGACAAGTTAGGAAAGATGTCTCTGCCTCAAGAAAATTATTTTTAACATTGATACCAATAAGCCTTCTCTTGTGATAGTTGATGCCGAGACCCAATAATAATTCAAAAGCTCTAGCACCGCCTTTATGGCCCACACATGACTCCAACCATCGTCCCCTACTAAAAGAGTATCATCTGCATATTGAAGGACATCGATGAAATAACTTCTATTGATATTGAATCTGACATATCCGCCTACCAACACCGAATTTCGAATCAACCCCATCAAGCCTTCCACCACTATCACAAACAAGAACGGAGACAAAGGATCTCCTTGTCTTAATCCTCTATCTACTTTAAACTTTTTGGTCGGACAATCATTCGCCATCACAAACATTTTGCTAGAAAAAACCAAAACTTCCATCCAACTCATCCAAACCTCCCCGAAGCCCAACTTTGACAACATAACTATAGTAAAATCCCATGATACTTTATCATAGGCCTTTTCAAAGTCCACTTTGAAAAAAAGTAAGGTCTTTCTTTTCTTTGAGCGCATAATCAACAATCTCGTTGGCCACCATTACCCTGTCAAGGAGTTGACGGCCCGGGACAAAAGTGGTTTGGCAAGGTGACACTATTGAAGGTAATACCACTTTCAATTTAGATGCCAAAAGCTTATACAACGCCTTATAGAGACAACCTATGAGGAAAATAGGCCTATAGTCATCGAGAGATAACGAATTATCAGACTTTGGAATTAAAGTAAAAATAGATGAAGTTATTGACTTAGACAAAATCGTTCCACGATGAAAATCCACAAAGAAGCTGATAAAATCATCCTTCATAAAAAACCAACACTTTTTGATAAAGTGAAAAGTGTAATCATCGGGTCCCGGACTCTTAGAACCACCGCAACACCAAATAGCTTCCTTAATCTCCTCCTTTGAGAAATGAACTTCTAACATGATTTTCTCCTCAAAAGATAAAGCATCGAAAGTCACCCCTCTAGAAAAGGTCTCTCGCGATCGGGTTCAATAAACTTCTTAGCAAAGTGGTCATAAACCTTTTTCCTCACTCCCTCAACCGAATCCACCAAACCCCTCCGTAAGAATGGACCCCAAAAGATCCCTTCTTCTCCTTTCTTTCATTACACAATGAAAGAACCTACAATTATCATCTCTATCATTTAACAACTTCAACCTTGCTTTTTAAATGAGCATATTCTCTTTTATTTTCAAATTCAACCAAAACCGGTTAGAAGCCTCTTTACGATTTGCATCAATGATGTCAACTTGAGACCCATCGCACAAAGCTAAACCCTCGTCACCTTCATTAATACCATCTACACCTTTGCTAACTTCCAAATTGTGCCTCCCAAAAACCTCCACATTCCACCATCTTAGACTTTTCTTAAGGGGGCAAAGTTTCTATTTTAGCATATAGTCACTTCTACATTGAACAAACAAACTTTTCCAAGCCTTTTCAACAAAAGGAATTAAATTTTTTATCTCCGAACCACTCATTATTCACCTTAAAAGGCTTGGGACCCCAATCGGAAGAATCCACCACCAACCAAACCGGACTATGATCTGAAATATCTCCCGGTCCAATAAATTTCCCCACTACTCCCCAACTCGTCATAGCACCTTCGGATATGAGAAACCGGTCAATTCTACTCATCGCAGAGCCATCCCCACTAAACCAAGTGTATTTCTTCCCTTTACACGAAATGTCCAATAAGTCAATATTAGAAATGAATTGAGAGAATTATGACATCTCATGGTTCCAACAATCCGCCGATCTTCCCTTTCTCTCTCCAAGATTGGAAATAACATTAAAATCTCCCCCAATACACCATTCCCCATCAGTTAACCTAGATTTTAACAAAACCAACTCCTTCCATAACTTCCTCTTTAAAACCAAATCGCACGGTGAATACACATTGATAATGTAAAATAATTTTTGTCTCCATAAAACCTTCACTCCTACAAAGCCATCTCCTCTAAAGCTGCTCAAAACCTCCATCTTCGAATTCCAAAGAATAATGAGAGCTCTAGAAGATCCAATAGAACTCGAGAAAGTCCAACCAACATCAACATTTGGCCAAAAACACCTAGCGATCTCCGGAGTGATATAACGTAACTTCGATTCTTGAATGAGAAAAATATATGCCCTACCTCTTGCACTAATATGCCCAACACGCTTCCTTTTTAACACCCTGCCTCCCCCTATAACATTTAAAGTTCTAATAATCATTGCAATTTTCTAAATTCACCTTCTCTCCCATCTTAAGGGCCTTATTCCTTCTTTCTACTTCCTCCAATTTAGAAACATAATCCTTGTTAGATTCAGATACTCTGTCACTCCTAGATTTAAAATTGCCTTCCAAAATTTATCTCCCACCATCGAACCCATCCTTTCTCGTAACCTCGCATTACATCTGAAGATATTTGAAAATTCAGAATTTTCACCATGAAAATTCGAAACCGAAATACTGTTGGTTTTATTATCCATGGAATTCCCTTCTATTGATATCGGATCCGAGCATTGAGTAGAGCTTCTTAATATTTTTTTCTTGTTCTTGTAGTATTTCGTTTTGCCTTTGCTACCTTCTCAAAACACATGGGTACTTGATATCGATATCCCACGAAATAAATACTTATCTAAAATGTATTTATTTGTGTTAATAATATTTATTTAAGAATTAAAATAATATTTACAAATAATATGTTATTATTTGATATTTATAAAATTAAATAATTACATATGTATTTTTATAAAAAAAATAACTATCGATGCCTGCAGGTATTGATTCTATCTATTTTTTAAAATATAAATTATATTTTTTATATTTATTAATTTTTATAAATTATATTTTTTTAAGAAAACAAATGCACGTAGCACACGAATATTCAGACGAACACACGGGTACTGCAATGGGTATCCCATGAAATAAATATTTGTAATAATACTTATATAAAATATATTTATTTATATTAATAATATTTATTTCATACAATTAAAAAAACATTTACAAATAGTATGTTATAATTTGACATTTATAAAACTAAATCACTACATAAATATTTTTTATAAAAAATATATATTAATATTTATATATAACAAAAAATCAATTTCTCAATTTCATGTTTCTTGACTATTAATATTTTCAAATTTTCTTCTTTTCAAAATAAAATAATTTTATCTTTTTTTATTTATTTTATTTTATCTTTTTCTTTTATAAATAAATAATATCTTTTTTAATTTTCTTCTTTTTCAATTTTTTCAATTATAATTTTTATCTAAATTTTAATTATAAATAAATACGCGCGACAACTGGATACCCACGTGTACGAGTATCACACTAGGTAATAATATATTTCCATTAATTCAACTTGCAAAGTTTAGCTACCTTATTCATCCTCTATAATAAATTATTTATTTAATCATAATTTTTCATAAAAATAAATCAATTATTTAATGGAAATTTAAAAAGACATGTTGTTAAGAAAATATTTTGAAATTAAAAAGGCATATTTTTACTCATTAAAGAGTATCCTGAAATATTCGATATCAATAATAATATACAATTTTTTTTTCATATATGATATGTTGTTATTCTAACATTTTATCTTTTTCCCAACTTTTTAGTTTATGACTTGTAATAATCAAATAAAAATTATTTATTTCTGGCTCTATATATAATATATGATATGTTGCTACTCTAACATTTTATCTTTTCCCAACTTTTTAGTTTATGACTTGTAATAATCAAATAAAAATTATTTATTTCTGGCTCTATATATAATTTTTTTAAAATAGTGGATATTTTAATATTAATAATATGTTTCCATTATTTCAACTTGTAAATTTTAGCTATCTCACTTATCCTCAATAATAAATTATTTATTTTGCATAAAAATATTTAAAATTAACTATTTAATGGAGTTTAAAAAGGTATGTTATGTTTAAGATATGTTTTTAGGAAGTATACTGTTTTTAAACTCAAAAAATAATGTCTTTCCCTAGGCTCTGCTAGGGTTTCAGAAGAAGCTTTGTTTTGTTCTTTTCCTGGTTATTTCGGTCCTATTATTTGATTACGGTTCAATATGGCTAGTCCAAGTATCGAAAATTTATCTATCCATGAGGAAGGAGAATAGAAGGGTTTCTGCTTTGATTTAGAAGAGGAGGGAGGAGAAGTGTCGGATCTACGATGGTGTCTTATAGGGCGATTTCTGTGTGATAAACCCATTCATGTGAAATCGATGAAAGTTAGAGTGGCAGATCCGTGGAGACTAGTGAATGGGGTCACGATCAAACAAGCTTTGGATGGTTTGTTCTTGTTTCACTTTTCACACAACCTGGATATGGAAGCGGCTTTGAAATGTGGATGATCCGCGTGTCGCGTGCGGATCAAAAACGAGTGATTTAAAAATGTAGTTACGGTAACGACAACTTGAGTATCGTCTCACAAGGATTCTTGATCTTTTTAACTAACGATTAATTGGCGGTTGATTGTAAGGTCGAATTATAAAAAATTATTAAAATAAGTAATTAACAAATAAGCTGAAACGACAATTCTACTGATTCGGGTACTGACTTATCATTGGTTCAATAAACTTCAATCCCCTAAACGGTTTCTATTCCCCCACCGATTACAACACCAATTAACAAGCGAAATTGGCATTATAAGATTGCATTCCTATTTTCTGAATAGAGCAAACAGATAAGCAAAATCACGAATTAAGCAAACGTGATTCTAACATACATGGTTTAACGATTAAGCAAACGGTAAACTACACTAAAACTCAAGGAACATCAATCAATTGATATAAATCAATAGTATTCTATATAACTCGAATTAAGCAAACGACATATAGATTAATATTGAAAAGAAAATTTTTACCTTCAGAATTAGTTCTCTATTTGACCGTATAGCAAAATACAATTCGTGAAAAGAAAAGTGAAAAAGAAAGGTCGTAAAAAGTGTATTGTGAACAGTTGCGGCTGCTAGGTTATATGGAAAAACCTAAATACCCGGTTTACAACCCAACTGGGTCAAATACATAACTCAGGCCCAATTCTAAATGACCCAAAACTAAATAAAACTAATGTTGCAGCTTCAACCGAAATTCTGGAAAATATGGCTCCGAATCTGACTTCAACTCCAACACGAAAGTCGTAGCTCTCTCTTAGCTTTCCATCGACTGATAAAACGCCTCAATCAGATTCCTGGAACTCCAGTTATGATCATTTTAGTGCAGACTTCTAATCCTAAAAATAAAGTGCGAAAATCAAATAAGTGCAAAAATAAATTAATTTATAAAAAAACACATTAAAATAGAAAATTAACCAAAGTAAAGTATGAAAATGATAAGTATAAACCTAGAGGAATATGCACCAAAATGCACTTATCAGTGGACCATGGACATTTGATAGTCATCTTCTAATTCTGGAGAAGGTCAAGGTAGGAGTTCAAATTGAAAACATCCCATTATTCCATGTTGATTTTTAGGTGCAAGTTCATAACCTGCCAGCGGGTCTCATGATAGAAAAAGTGGGGATAAACAATGGCTAATTTCATTGGATACTTTGTGGAGTACGACAAAAACAATAACACAAGCTTTTGGCGTCAATATATGCGGATTAGAGTAAAGTTGGACGTTAGGCAACCTTTAAAACAACAAATTCGGGTCAAAAATAAAGGTGGAGAGTGGTGCACTGTGAAATTCAAATATGAGAAACTTAGTTTATTTTGTTTTGTTTGCGGTATGCTGGGACATTCAGAGCAAAGATGTGAAGTCCGATTTGCTATGGAGGTTGATGTGGAGTCCGAGAATGGTCAAATGAGTTATGAGCGGAACAACGTCAATACAATGGAGGTCCCACATCAAGATGGCTGAAGGAGGAGTATAATAAAAAAAATGAAATTCAATAAGTGGAAACCAATGGCTAGGTGGGTGTTGGTCATGATCGGGCAAGAGATAGTGGAAAACTATCACACGTGGAAGAGGGGGCTGAAGCTTTGACGGTAGTTAATGCAAAAATTATGGCAAGAATATTTTGGAATCAAATCTCAATAACGACTTATTAAACACATTTAATTCTAGCCATAATAAGTTGGTAGTAATGGAGAATCATTGTGGATCTTTCCCAATTAATGAGAGGATTGTCTCAGGCCTCAGAATCGGTTTTCAATACACATCAGCATTTTCATCCCATTAAATGCCTAGACAGCTAGCCGACAAACACTGATAACACAGTCACTCCTTTTCAAGCCGCAAAAGAGTTACTTGCATCAGATTTATCATCTAGCCAAAACTTTAATTTGATACCTACCCCACTTAGGGGACACGACCCAACATCTATTAAAAATCCAAACTCAGCCACCACAATTATACCAAACCCAGCCACCACAGTTATACCAAACATGAAAAATGCTTTGTCTACGTTCAAATTCCATGCAGAAAATATTTCATCATTTAAAAGCCAAATATCACAAAAACCTGTCCAAATAGCGAAATCGAAAATAGTATTAACTAGCTTGTCACCTTCCCTTAACCCAAAAATCACTAAATTTAAAAATAGGACAAAACAACCTCAGACCAAGTCGTATCAAAAGAACCAAAAGTTACTGGAATTTAATCAAAGCCTTGAAGACAACTCTCAACAGTCCATTACCCAAGCCATAGACCCCATGTCTCAGCCAAGCAATAAGCAACAAGTTAGAGATGAAGATCAAGTTGAGAAGAAGAGAAGAAGAGATTCTGAGTATACAAGTGAGGGTGCCACAGAAACTCAAACCCAACATTTTTTATCGGCAGGTCCTGGAAGTCGGGACTGCCGGGACTCATGAAAATCTTAAGCTAGAATCATGAAAATCTTAAGCTAGAATTGTCGGGGTTTAAGCAACCCGAGAGCAATTCCGAACTTACGTAAGCTTGATCAACAGTACCAACCAGATATTGTTTTTCTGTCTGAAACTTTATCGAAGTCAAGGAAGTTAGAAAGTATTCGTTTGATGCTGAAGTATGATTCTTGTTTCACTATGGAGGTAGAAAGAAGGAGTGGTGGTCTGGCCATTATGTGGAAGAATGCTACTGACTGTAGTGTGATAAATTTTACGCGGAATTTCGTCAATATTCTGATCAAAGATGAGGTGAAGGGGGATTGGAGACTAACTAGCTACTATGGTTTTTCGGAGAGAAGTAGACGACGACCAGTGTGGGATATGATACGTGACCTTTGTAGTATGTTGGTTATTCCTTGGTGCATCGTTGGAGACTTTAATGATCTGCTATCATAACAAGACAAGCAAGGAATGCTACCTCATCCAAACTAGTTGTGTGTCGGTTTCCATCAAGCTGTGACTGTGAGCGATTATAATCTTGTTGATATTCCGATTGAGGGACACCAATTTACGTGGGTTAAAGCAGGGGGACGGATCGTGTTGTGGAGGAACGTCTGGATCGCGCTATGGCATTGTCGGAGTGGATGGAGATATTTCCTAATGTCAAGCTTGTAAATCTGTTTACCTCACATTCTGATCATAATCCCATTTTGTTGAACATTGATCCACAACAACATACGAGGAAGAATTACGTATTCAGGTTCGGGAATTGTCGGCTGAATGAAGAAAACATTTGGAATATAGTGCAGAAAGGATGGAGGTAGGATGAAAACCGTGATGTCGTGCAACGGATCGGTTCCTGTGCGGAAGAGTTAGAAAGATGGAGTAAAGTTCAGTACAGACAGAAGAAGTATGATATGCAGAGACTCAAGGAAGTGATGGAGAAAAATCGCAGAAGTCAAAATAAGGATGTCGAAGTATCTTGAAGCGCAAAAGGAGTACAACAATCTGCTCATTCAGGAGGATACGTATTGGAAGCAAAGGGCGAAGATGCATTGCTTACATAACGGAGATCTTAATACAAAGTTTTTTCATTTGTCTGCCACGGTTAGAAAGAACTTTCAAAAAATGTCGGTGCTAATGCAAGATGGTGAGGGTGAAGTACTTGAGCAAGCAGACATGTATAATATTGCAAAAAAAATATTTCCAAGAATTATTTACTGCCACCGAAAGTGCTTATGAATCTGTTCTTAGGCTTATCCAGAAAAAAAATTCTTTGGAGGAGAATATAAAGCTTATTCCCCTTTACTTAAGGAAGAATTGTATGTTGCTCTAAGTGAAATGAATCCGAACAAATCACCAGGTCCAGACGGTTTTAACCCAGCTTTCTATCAAAAAATTTGGGATGTTTGCAGTACAGATATTTTTTAGGCTGCCTCAGATTGGTTAGAGAGGGGATACTTTCCATAGTCTTTAAATGATACTAATATTTGTCTGATTCCTAAGAGTGTTAATCCTCAAGAAATGAAGGATTTTCGGCCTATCTCTTTATGTAATGTGAACTATAAACTGGTTTCTAAATCTCTTGCTAATAGATTGAAGATTGTGTTAGACAAATGTGTGGCGGAGGAACAATTGGCTTTGTGGAAGGAAGGTCTATTCTAGATAATGCGATGATTGTTATTTAGATTATCCATACTCTTAAACGTAGGACTTTTGGTAGTAAGACACACTTATCCCTCAAGGTCGATATAAGTAAGGCGTATGACAAAGTGGACTGGGGTTTCTTGAGAGGTATGATTGATAGGATGGGATTTTCTGATAGATGGATTCATTGGATGATGATGTGCATTACTTTGGTGCACTATTCTCTTCTTGTAAATTCAGAAACGGTTGGACCTATTGAACCAGGGAGAGGTCTGAGGCAAGGGGATCCTCTATCTCTTTATCTCTTTATCCTTGTTTCGGAAGGCCTTTCTGCTCTCATCAAAGGAGGGGTCGCTAGTGGTGACATTCGTGGGATCCAAATTTGTAGAGGGGAACCTAGTGTGTCCCATCTACTTTTTACTGACGATTGTTTTCTATTTTACAGGGAAAACCTTTCAAAAGTCTGTTATCTAATGAGGTTGATCAGAATTTATGTTGATGCTTCAGGGCAGGAGATTAATCTGACTAAATCTGAAGTGTTCTTTAACCGTAATCTCAGCAATCCGGCTAAAGAGGATCTTGCTAGCATAATGGGAGTTCGTCATGTGATGGGAACTGGAAAATATTTAGGTTTACCATCTATGATAGGGAGGAGTAAAAAGGCAACGTTATCTTTCATTAAAGACCGTATTTGGAAGAGGATTAATTCCTGGAGAGGTCGGGAGTTATCAAAAGCAGGGAAAGAAGTCATGATAAAATCGGTCCTCCAAGCCATTCCTTCATATGTCATGAGCCTCTTTATCCTTCCTGATGCAGTGTGTAATGACATTGAGAAGATGTTGAACTCGTTTTGGTGGGGAGGTGGTAATAATAATAGAGGAATTCATTGGATGTCCTGGGAGAAGCTTGCTTGTGCGAAGAAGAAGGGTGGATTGGGGTTTAGAGACTTCAAAGCATTCAACATGTCTATGGTGGCTAAACAAGGGTGAAATCTTTTGACAAAACCTCATGCTCTTGCTTCTAGAATTTTCAAAGCTAGGTACTATCCTAGAACTTCTTATTTTAATGCTAATCTTGGTTATAATCCTAGTTTTGTGTGGATGAGCATTTGGAATTAGAAGGAGGTTTTGAGGTTAGGATGTCGATGGAGTATTGGAGATGGTAGCCACATTATGGTTATGAATGAGCCTTGGATTCGAAGAAAGAAGGAAGGGTGTCTAAGCGTTCCTCAGAAGCAAGGTGCGTATGATATTACTGTAGAAACCTTATGTTGCCAAATGTGAAACAATGAGATATGAGGGTTCTAAGGGAGTTGTCCAATTGTGCATATGTTGAAGAATTTTTACAAGTACCTTTATTGGAGGAGGTGAAGGAGGATAGGTGGATTTGGAAGGAGGAAGTAAATGGTGAATATAGTGTATGTTCCGGTTATAGGTTGTGGAGGAACTCGCAAAACAGGTATTATAGTGGGAGAAGGGAAGAAGATTGGAGTTGCCTTTGGAATATCAAAGCCCCACCTAGAACCAAACATCTTCTTTGGAGAATTTGCAAGGGCTGTTTACCTACGAGAGTTAAACTTCACCAGCATCATGTTCCTTGCCCGCGTCATTGTTAGTTTTGTGAGTATGAACTTGGAGATGATATGCATTTATTCTTTGGGTGTAATGCGATAAATCAATGTTGGAGGGAAGCAGGGTTGTCCACTCTCATAGACACTCGTATACATTATTTTAATGATGCTAAGTCAATTATATTTGATATTTGTAGTAAGGAAAATAAGAATGAGGCTGGGAGATTTGCAGTTATGTTGGATGAGATTTGGAAGAACAAGAATGATCTTATTTGGCACGATGAGCATGAGGAGGCAAACAAACTTGGTTGCCTTGCTTTTCATAAATGGAAGGAATGGCTTAAGGCTCAAAAAGAGCATCATCCCGTAGTTGCACATCAGTATCCTTTGGCTTGGCATCCGCCAATGGTAGGGAGGGTGAAATGTAACGTGGATGCGGATTTTAATCATCAAGGAGGAACAATTAATAGAGGTTGGTGTTTGAGGGATAACCGTGGAAATTTCATCATTGCAGGGGTGGCCTGGGATCCGTTATTTGTTATTGACACCGAAGCTTTGGCTCTTAAGGAAGCAATCCAAGGATCTATCAACTTGCAAATGGAAAATGTTATTTTCGAGAGAGACTCCAAAGAGTAGTTCATGTCATCCATGTCATCAATTCCATCTTATTATTAAGTCTATTAAATCTTTGTTATCTAATTATCCAAACTTTGAGGTTAAGTTTATTAAACACCAAGTGAATATGATTACCTACTCTCTTACAAGGGCGGTCAATTCATGATCTAGGCATGAGACTCTTAATACAATTCCTTCTTGTATTGAACATTCCTTCATTAATTAAATGCATTGATTTTGTTTTTATAAAAAAAGATTTAACTGTTTAAATATTAAAATAATTGGTTTTTCTAAAAACAATTCTTTTAATCATTAAAGAATATCCTGAAATATTCGATAGCATCATTCAATAATAATATACTATCTATTGTAAACACCCCAAATTTTCCCTCACCCATTCACACCATGGATTGTGATATCCTCATATGCATAAACACAATCATAGCATCTCATACCACATTTTTAATTCACTGCATAGATTCAAAGTCATCTGCACCTAGGGTTTGTGATCTGAGCAATCCAATAGCTTCTTGAGCCACTCCAAAGGCCATCAATCACTTCAAAGGGGTCCATGTATGTTCAAACATCATATTATGTCCTCTCAAAGTCAAGAATGTCAAAGAATCACAAGAACTGAGAATGGCATGGAAGCAGAGCCAGGTTTAACTGCACAGATGACCTAGAATTAGGGTTTTGGTTTCAGAGGCCATAACTCCAATTTTTTTGGTCATTCTTGTTTCTATTGGTCTCTATATGATATAGGGAGAATTCATATCAACTTTCATGAAGAAATTCCTTGGGGAAGTCATCTGATCAAGAGTTGACTTTTCAAGCAAGTCAGTGCAAAATCAGGGCATCTGAGGCCCCCAATGACCCAACCAAAGGGTGTTCTTCATCATTTTGATTGTATATGATCTTTATTTGATCATAGAAGAAGTTGGAAGTTCACAAAATTGAAGAATTTCAAGTCTTTTGCAAAGTTGACTTTTTGGGAAAGTTGACTTTTTAATGAAATTGCCATTTTAGGAAACTTTTTCAACCTTTACTTTTTGATTCAAAAATGCTTCAAATGGAAAAACTTTGGTCATGAAAGTTGTAGAATGGATCATTCCCTTTTCAAAAAGTACAAGAACATGACCTAATTCATTTTGGATCAAAAGTTATGGCTTGTCAAAGTTGGCTAAAATCACAAAATTTGAAGTTTTCTACCAAAGAGGCATTTTGCAAAATGACTTGATCAAGTGTTCTAAAGACCTCAAATGTGTACAATTTCTTCACAACATGATCTTGTGACATATAAAATTCAGAATGGGCCAAGGAATCACTCATCTTCATGACTTATGGAGCAAGAATTCTCATAAGAAGCAAAAGGGAGGCAAGTTGCAAAAACTCACTCAAGTGTGAATCCACTTGCTGGCTGACTTCACAAACAATCCAAGGGCTCTCCACACATCTTGCTGCACAGGACACCCTATCTGTCCTTGGCTAGCAAGTGGCCCATGCCTCTCTTACACAACTTTGACATTTTGGCAACTTGAGCCATACCAATCACAAAAGCACACATCAACTAATCTGACCAATCCCATTAGTTTATACAAACAAAAAGCAAGCCAAAGCACATACAACACAAGCCTGAAAGTATCCAGAACTCATCTCTCTCATTTTCACCCCATTTTGCAAAAGCTTTCGAAAAACTCTCCACAAGCTGCAAGCACACAAACCAACTCCACAAATCAACTCAGCATACTCCACTGATCAAAAACCACCCATCACCATAGCCTAAAGCTCCCTGAATCAGAAATACGATTTCCATCCCACCTTGAACAGAACTTCTGCCATCTCTCAAACCATCCATTATAAACTTCAAACAAGCATTGAAAGCTTTTCAGGGGGTCCAGTGGAGTTGATTGAAAGCAAGAAACCAGCCAAAAAGTACCAGAAACCAAAGCTTCAGTTCAGGTAGCCATCTCAAACTTTTTTTCCAGAAGCTCCATTTTGAGTTCTTAAATGCTTCTATGCACTCCCCTGATCATGGGGATGTGATTATTTTTTAGAATGGTTGAGAAACCAGCATGTATGAACTGTCTGAAACTTTTTGCCCTAAAAGAGTTTTGTTTCGATTTGCTTGATTAATGGATGAAAAATGATGTTTGTGTGGGGGTTTTGATTTAGTTTCGCATGGGGATGATTTCTGGGCTTTTAGTTTTCATTTTCATGAAGTTTTGGGGATTTTAGCAACTTTCAGGTGAGGGTCCTGCCGGAGAAGACGACCGGAAGTCTTCTCCGGCCACCTGAAAGTAATTAGGGCTAGTCCCTGTAATTAAATGCAGTTTGAATTTGGTGCGTAGGATAGGCTGACTTAGTCAACTCCCGCGCGTGCTCAATGGCCCAGATCTTCCACTTAACCCTAATCTCAATTAATTAAAATAATTAATTCATTTTAGTCAGTTTGAATCTCACCCCTTGGATCTGGCGCGCAGTCTTTCCCTCCTTCCCCAGTTTAAATTCAGGCCACTGGATGCGCATACTTTTCTTTTAATTCATTTTTATTCTCATTTTAATTCATTTAATTTGTGCATTTTAATAAAAATAGCAAAAATCATTTAAAAATTCTGAAAATTTTTATACATCCTTTTATTAATTATCAGAAACCAAAAACATTTTTATTTTTATTTTTTGCATTAAAAAATATTTTTAAATCATTTAAAAGTTTATTTTTAATTAATTAATGAGAATTAATTAATTAAAAATACTTTTAGGTATTTAAAAATCACCAAAAAATTCATGAAACCTATAAAATCATTTAGAAGCATTGTCCAACCCTCAAACCAAATTTCTTTTTTGATCTTGATGTCTTTTGACAATTTTTCATAGAATTAATTTCATTTCAAGGCATTATTTTGATCCAATCTTTGAAAATTCATTTCTGCCTAGTCTTTAAGAGTTGGACTTTGATTCTTTTTGCATTGTGTCTTGCATACCATGTAGTTCATAGGATTAAATTGGCATGATTTGATTTTGCATTTTCAATTTTTTTGACATTTTTCTTGGCAAGGTACCTTAAAACCCTAGCAATCTTAGGAAATTCATAACCCTCATTAGGTTAAGAGTTAGAACCCCTCCTTTGGGCAGTGAGTTTGTATAGGTTTAGGGTTCCTTTGAGTGCATTTTCAAATTTTTATCTTGATGTTTGCTTCTGGTTTTGGTTTTTGTTTGGTGCATTGATCATAAACCCTAATTTGGGCTTCCTTTTGCATTCATCTTCCATTTGCTTGCATACCATGACTTGCCATGACATTTTATGCATCCATTTGATTCATTAGACATCTTAAGACATATTAGAATCATGTTTGATCATTGCTTCTTGCATTTGCCATGATGTATGTCATTTGCATTTCATAACTTTTCATGTAAGATCATGGTTCTAAGCATGCTTCTCTTGCATCCACATGTTCATATGATCATCCTCATGCCTTGATTCATGTTTGTATCATCTCATAGCATCATTAACATCATACTTATTCTTCTGGTTTTGATTTGCATCATGTCATTTCATCTCATTTTGCATTGCATTGCATTTCTTTCACTAACTTTTCAGGTGGTAGGTTGCTTTGAGAAGTGAATTTGCCTTCACTTCTCACAATTTCTTTTCATTCCTTCTTATGCATCATTGCTGCATTTTGTCTTGTGTTTGAGATTAAGCTTGCTCATTCTTCTTCATCTTACTTTCTTTCTTCAAGTGACTTGTCTTCTTAAATGAAGCAAGTTACTTTGTTTCTTTTTGCTCCTTTCATCTGCTTCCTAGTGGTTTCTCTGAAGATGTCTCTTGTAAACCTCACAAACCTTAGGAACAACCAAGAATGATAATAATTAGGGTTTGATTAGTCCCCCATTTAGCTTTTACCTTTGTGTTTCATTGAGTCTTCTCTTCTCATCTCATAATCAAAGACTAAACCCTAAAGGCTTTAAGGCTTTGTGATTAAGCTTATGCCTGCATCCTTCTATTAGGATGGAGTGTATAACTTTAATCCTAAGTGTTAAACCCTTAATGTGTCTAAATCCTTTAATCAATTCACATAATAATCATCAAGACATCAAGCTTGTAACTTGGGCCTTGCATTAGGGTTCTAAATTCTTCCTTAAATGGTTAAGAAGGACTAACCCTAGTGTTAATGGACAAGTCCCCCTAAAGTTGTCTTACAAACCCTAAAAATCACTTCTTCATCATATCATTAAATAAAATCCACTTAACCAAAGGCTTTGTTTTGTCATGAGTTTAATCCCTAATCATGGATTAAGTTGAGGAGCTTTCCTCAGCTTAAACATTATCATCTATTATCCTTCTATTAGGATGGTGTAATGAGTCTGTTTAATCCTTGATTATGGCTTAACCTCATTACTTAACACTAAACAAAAACACCAAAAACATCTAAATAATCACAAGTAGGTTAATGACCTTAACCCTACACCATGGTGATTAAGTGTGAGAAGCTGACTTCACGCTTAAGGTATTCTCATTACCCCTGATCAGAGGGAGGATGTGATGAGTTTACTAACCCTTGGTTTAGGCTTAAGCTCATTAACTTATAACAAACTTTCAAAAGCAATAAAAGACTGAAAACTCAAAAACAAACAATAATCGTCTCCTTCGGGATTCTTTTCTCATCTCATTCACTCATAAACGAGAACTCGCTTCTTCCGTCTAATGCAAGACAGTTTGCACCTGAGCCAGACAGGTCATACACTTGAGCATAGACAAGCAAGCAGTTCACAAGTCAATTCACCTTTCAGTCTCTTTGGGTCGAACTACAGTGTTCTGACTTCCTCATTGCACGAGAGGATACGTAGGCATAACTTAACGGTTATCGAACAAAAGTCTCTGTATATTCCCCCTCTTTCCAGCATTATTTTATTAGCCTCATGATCATGAGCATTTCATCTTTGTTCTTACACTGACACTTCACTTATACACTTCACTTCTCTTACACTGACACCTGTACATCCTTTTCCAGCTCTTTTGCACACAAAATTACACTGACACTACCCCTTTAATACACAAATCTTTTAAGCGTGGATCCCGTCGAGTACGACGGACAATCTGGGTGCTAATACCTTCCCAGGTTGTAACCAACCCCCTTTCTCAGTCTCTCTGGTTCGCAACTGTCTTATCCGTATCTTTCTAGGTTTATGCAACATTACCTTTCCTTCGGGATAAAAATGCCTAGTTGGCGACTCTTTCCTTTCTGATGAGTTCACTCCTGTGTGTTCTCATCTCATCCCTTCTCCGACCGTTCGCGTCTGTACCATATTTGAGCTCAGTCTCATTTATCGGGAGCGACAGCTTGGCGACTCTGCTGGGGACCCTTATACTGTAACCAGGGCTTCTGGTTCTTTTTGTGGGTTCCTCCTAGCGCTTGATTGATTTGTGTTTACTGGGGTGTTATGTGCTATTTGTGTTTGTATATTTGTTTTATTTATTGCTTTATGTACAGTTGGTTTACTGCTTTATTTACAGCTTTATATACATCATACTGTCATATTATTCTGGCTGGATTTGGTTTTGTTGCTTTGGTGGGTGGATGTTCTATTGAGAGTTTAAGGTCCTATACCTGGGACCTGAGTGACACCTAGGCTAGAGTGGTTCATGTTCTTTCCCATTCCATTTCGGTCTGGTGCGGGAATATGAAACACGGTTCAGATATGGGTTTCTTCTTGAGAACTCTGTGCTACAGATTTCCTGTAGTGCTAGGGCTATCTGGGAAGCCTGCTAAGTTTGGATGACCTTTACTATGACCTTCAGAAACTGAGGTGAATTAGAGGAGGATCTTTTATGGTTATTGTAAACACTGTACCTCCGGGTTAGAAGTGTTTACACTTCTCATAACTGATCCAAGTCTGAGGATCCTTGTTTTAGAAC
This sequence comes from Lathyrus aphaca, assembly GCA_963966055.1. Classification (NCBI taxonomy): domain Eukaryota; kingdom Viridiplantae; phylum Streptophyta; class Magnoliopsida; order Fabales; family Fabaceae; genus Lathyrus; species Lathyrus aphaca. Next base: position 649,503,772 of record OZ014519.1, read on the forward strand.
ATCACCTGTGAGGGGGTTGGGCTGTTTACAGGTTTGCAGGTACCTTTGACCTCAGTGTACCCTGTTACTTTGTTTTGATTAAGAGTACTCCATTTTGGAACAGGTCTTGTGATTTTTAACCCTGGACATGTGACTTTTTATTTGAGTCCCCCACCTTGGTTACTGGACTTATGAACCTCCATCTGGACTTCTTAGACATACATGGACTTATATCAAAACAGTAATCAGATCCAGCTTGATCATAAACCCTTGCATATCATTTGCATACATCATCATTGCATCATTTAACATTTGCTTATTTGTTTTTCAGGGTATCCATACTGTATTTTGGCTTGGTTTTGACCCCTTCATCTGCATAGACCTATCTTCACCAGTATCTGCTTCAGCTATTTCTCATCAGCTACCTGCTTCAGTCACCTGCATCACCAGTCTCATCCTGTCAGCGGCCCATCTTCTAGTATCAGTCATCACCATCAGCATCAGTTTTAGCTTTTCTTCAGCAACATGGCACCCAAGAAGAGCAACATCTCCTATCATTTCTTTGAGCCTGAGCTGGCTGGCATCAGGAAGGTCCAGGCCCTGATTACTCCAGACCATATACCACTATTCAGAGAACATTATGGAGGCATCCTTGATGTGGTTATGGATTTGGACCCTTCCCAGAGGAGTTTGATTCATACTTGCCTGCAGTTCTATGATCCCCCTCTGAGGTGCTTCACCTTCCAGGATTTTCAGTTGGGACCCTTGTTGGAAGAGTATTCATCATTAATTGGTGTACCTATCAGGGGTGGAGTCCCCTTCAACCCTGAGATGGCTTTCCCTAGTAATGAAGAGGTGGCAAAGGCATTGTATCTGGAACCAGTTCTGATTGGGCAGAACATGACAGCAAAGGCTGGAATCTCTGGTCTACACTTGGATTTCTTGACCTCTCAGGCTATCCTGAAAGCCTCCTTGGGAGAATGGAAGGCAGTCTGTGCATTATTAGCCCTAAGCATATATGGGGTTATATTATTTGCAGATGAGCCTAAGTTTATTAGCAAGAATGCAATCCATCTTTTCATCCTGAGGAACCCAGTGCCCACCTTACTGGGAGATTTCTACTACTCTGTTCACCAAAGGAATGAAAAGCAAAGAGGAAGATTGGTGAGATGCTGTGCTCCCCTATTCCATACCTGGCTGCTCAAACACTTGCCCAAGACTGATGCATTCTTGAATCCTCACCAACAAAATAATTGGGCAAGGAGGCTTGTTGCTCTGACTTCAGATGATATCAGGTGGTGCACCCAGAGCACCAAGGGCAGGGACATCATTACTAGTTATGGGCAGTTCCCCAATGTACCTCTGATAGGAGTGAAGGGTTGCATCAACTACAACCCTCTGCTATTCAAAAGACAAATGGGATATGCATTGGTCCACCCTCCTAGAGTACAAAATCTAGCTGAGACCCTTTATTGTGAGATCAAGCCTAATCTGGCTATTGTCAGGCAAGCATCCTGGGCTTGGGACAATGTCCAGACTAAAGGGGTAACCATCCTTGGGAGATGCAACAATGTGGCCTCATCTCAGTATTATGAGTGGTCTCATGCTAGGGCTCAAATTTCTGGGATGCCCTTCACCATTGAAGATGTACCTGGACCATCCACAACACCACCTCCAGCCACTGTCAGCCTGGAGGAGTTTGAAAAGCTCAAAGAGAGGAATGAGAATTTGTCTGAAGCCTTGAAAAGAACCCTCTGGGAGAGGAGTGATGGTCGGCTGGACATTGAAAGGTTAGAAAAGCTTAAGATGGAGCATCTATCCAGGATTGAAAAGTCAAAGGACTACATCAAGAAGTCAAGGGCTGGAGAACAGATTCTGAAGAATGCATGTAAGGAGGCACAGTTCCAGAAAGCTAGGACTGATCTCTATCTGAAGGAGAGCCAAGCTAGGTGGGTCAGGATCACTGAAGCTCGCACTCAGGAGGATAAGAGAACCCAGGACAAGATTGAGCAGTTGGAGGCTAATGCAAAAGAGCAACAGGAAGCCCTATTAGCAGCCCAGAGGGAGATCTCAGAATTGAAGCTCAGGGCTGGTGTGAAGAGGTCAAAGGACCAGGGCAGACACAAGAAGCTAACTGCAGCTATTGCCACCAGGAATCTTCTCATCAGGAATCTCACAGAGCATCCGGCTGACCCTGTGACTGAAGCACTTCTGAAGGAAGTTCAAGAGGATGAGTTTGGCCTTAATGTCTGACTTTTGCTTGTTGTTGCTTTCATTTTATGTACTTTTCTTTTTCTTATGTTGTATTTTGACCCCTCAGAGGGCATGTATTGTAAAAAACAAACTATGTTTCATTCACTTTCTATAATTTATTTATTAGTTTGTTTTATCTGAGTTCTTTTTCTCTCAAGCAACATCAAAGCAACTTCCTCAGGGGTCTGGAAAGGTCAAAACCAAATGCCAAGCCGGATACCTTGGAAACAAATGAGCATACTGCATTGCATACTAACTTTTGTTTTGTTTTGTAGGCTTTTGTTTTGTTGTTACTAACTCTGTTGTGATTCAGGAACTATTGCTCGACGACGGGTGTTCCCACTCAACCGTCCACACAGATATCCTACCCGCAGCAACCTTCCGGGCATACAAATGGACCAAGTACAGCAGGACCTTACAGAGGTCAGGACTCAAATGGCCAATGAGAGACTGGAAATGAGAAATCAGATGACCCAGTTTATGGAGGTGATGAATGGATTGGCACAGAGCCAAGAGAGATTAAGGGCACTAGTAGAAAGGCAGACCCAGGAGGAACCCCATCTAGGGACTGGGGGAACAAGCAATAATGAGAGGGTTCAGCCTCATGTCAACCCACCTGTGTATGGCCCTCACCTTCACCCAGAGATCAACATCCCTGTTAATGTGCAAGGGAATGCCACTGCAGACAGAGTACTACAAGAAGACCCCCAGGAAGATCAATTTACTGTGATGGGAGCTGGGGATGAAGCCTATGACAGAAGGCTGGACGAAATTGCTGAGAAATTGAGATCCCTAGAGTCCCAGAATTCCTTGGGCTTTGATGTTATGGACATGGGTCTGGTGGACGGGGTAAGGATTCCCCACAAGTTTAAACCTTCGTGCTTCGAGAAGTACAACGGAACTTCCTGTCCCCGGACCCATTTACAATCCTTTCTGGGGAGGCTGAAGGCATATACCATGGATGAAAAGCTATGGATGTTTTATTTTGAAGATAGCTTAACAGGAGCTTCAAGGGAATGGTACTCTCACTTGACTAGAGCAACCATTAGATGCTGGAAGGACCTGGCTGAGGCCTTTATCAGACAATACCAGTACAACTTGGATATGGCTCCTAACAGGACCCTCCTGATGGGATTGTCTCAATCATCCAGGGAAAGCTTCCGGGAGTACGCCCAGAGGTGGAGACAGCTTGCTGCTGCTGTCCAACCACCCATGTCGGAAAGGGAAATGGCCGACATGTTTATGAATACCCTCCAAGGGACATACATTGACAGGTTAGCTGCCTTTTCTTCCACCAGCTTCGCTGACGTAGTCATAGCTGGAGAAAGGATTGAAAGCCTGTTAAAAATGGGCAAGATTTCTGACAATGGTGCAAGCTCGTCCGGCAACCCCAGAAAACCTTTTGTAGGTCCAAGAAGAACCGGTGAGACCAATGCTATTCAGGCCAGCAGGGGAAGACCACAATATGTTCATAGGTCAGTAGCAGCAGTCACCATTCCCTCTCCACTTCCTCAGCAACCAACATATCAACCACAGCAACAACCCCATTACCAGCAACAAACTCAGTATCCTCCTCAGAGAAACTACAACAACAACAACAACAACAATCAGCAAAGACCATTCCAACAGAGACCGTCTCAGGCCAATAGGGTGATTGATCCAATCCCCATGCCTTATGTCGCTTTACTGCCACAGCTCCTGAAGCTCAACCTGGTTGAGTTAAGGACGTTGGCACCACCAGATCCTTCCAGTTTGCCAAGAAATTACGATGCCAACTCCAGATGCGCTTTTCACTCCAACGCACCTGGCCATAGTACAGAGAAGTGCAGAGCTTTACAGATGAAGGTGCAAGACCTGGTAGATTCTAAAGCTCTAAACTTTGCACCCCCGCCAAATGTTAACAAGAACCCTATGCCCAACCATGGAGGGCCCAGAATTAATGCTATTGAGGAAGATATGCCGTCTTTCTTGATAACCAGTGTTGGGAAAATTAGGACACCCCTGGTAGAGATTAAAGCTCAACTCCTTGAATGCCAGATTTTCCCTGGGTGTGAGCTCGGGTGCGGTTATTGCAACATTTCGGTAAATGGATGTGACAATCTGAGAAGCGGCATAGACAGTCTTATCCAGAATGGTCTACTTCAAATCACAACATCAATACCTTCAAATCCAGCAATCTCTCCAACAACAGTTCCAGAATCTCCTACAACTGCAACAACAATAATTCCAAACAATTCTTCAGTTTCATCAACAAATGCTTCATTTATCACTTCAACAAGCCAGATTCCAACAAACATTACTTCTACAACATCAGCACCCCTCTATTCAGAATCTTCTCCTACAACACCAGCAAATATCTCAGCAGTCACTATCTATTATGATCCGTCAAGTATTCCTCCGAACAACAATTTTCAACAGCAAACAGTGGTGTCTCCTGCCATAACACCGGTCACTATCTACTATGATCCACATACTATTGCAACACCCTCCACTGCTGCAGTCAGCCCGGTTACCATCACGGTACCTGGGCCCGTTCCATATGAAAGCAGTAATGCCATCCCTTGGCATTACGGCTCAGACCTATACTGCGAAGGGCATAAAATCACTCTTGAATCATCAACTTCTTCACCACAAATAGACAACGTGGGGGGAGGCGGAGGCTTCACTCGAAGCGGACGTCTTTTTGCCCCACAAATTCCAAGACCCATTGCTGAAGCAGAAGCTGCTGCCAAAGCAAAAGGGAAAAGCATGGTGCAAGAAGAACAAGTTGCTAAAGAAGCTTTAAAGACCCCTTTTGATCAAGAGGTTGATGAATTCATGAGAATCATCAAGAAAAGTGATTACAATATAGTGGACCAGCTTCACCAGACACCTTCCAAGATCTCCATTTTATCATTACTAATGTGCTCCGAGGCTCATCAGAACGCACTATTAAAAGTCTTGCACGCAGCTTATGTGCCAGAGGAGATTACCGTCAATTAGTTGGAAGCTGTAGTTGGAAATGTTAACGCTAGTCATGGACTAGTATTTACTAACACTGATTTGACAACGGAAGGCCGCAATCACAACAAGGCTTTGCACATTACCTTGGAGTGTAAGGGTGCGGTTCTTTCTCATGTATTGGTGGACACAGGGTCATCCCTCAATGTCCTACCTAAGAAAGCCCTTGTGAAGCTGGAGTATGAAGGATTGGCATTACGCCCCAGCAACTTGGTAGTAAGAGCCTTTGACAGTTCTAAGAGATCAGTTCTGGGAGAGATAGAGTTGCCTATAATGATTGGCCCACAGACTTTCAAAACGACCTTCTTTGTGATGGATATACAGCCTGCCTACAGTTGTCTATTGGGTAGACCATGGATACACGCCGCTGGCGCCGTGACATCAACCCTTCACCAAAAGTTAAAATTCGAGTGGGAGGGCCAAGTCGTTACTATTTATGGAGAGGAAGATATTTTTGTTAGCCATCTGGCTACATACAAATATATTGAGATGGATGGGGAGATCCATGAAACCATGAGCCAGGGATTTGAGGCCCTGAACATTAATGAAGCGTCTGCTGTACTTGGGACTTCCATGACATCCTACCAGCAAGCCAGGAAGGTTGTTGAAGAGGGGAATGCTCAAGGCTGGGGCAAGCTGTTGCCTGTGGAAAAGAAAGAGGATAGATTTGGGTTGGGTTACAAACCAACTCAACAAGATCAACCAGAGGCTGCTAAGAAGCCCAGTTTTGTTAGTGGGGGGATGCTCACCCCTGATGCTGTAAACAACTTGGAAGATGAGTCGGAAGATGAGCGCAACCTGGAGAGCTGGATACATCCAAGGATCCCGGGGAGCCATATCTCAAACTGGTCTTCCCAGGAAATTATAAGGGTTACTCCTGCAGAGTAATTATTATTTCCTGTATATTTTAAGCATGCATCAAGTCTTGCATCTTGCCCAAGATGACAAGACTCATTTTGTAATCGGGCCATCTGTAATTTTGTGCAAACAGATCAATCAATGACAATCAGACATCTTTTGCAAATGAGTCGTTTTTCTTTTCTGCTCACTGTTTTTCCATTTTTCTTTTTGTACAAAAATAAATGGCAATGTTTTCAAAATGGTAACTTCATTTCACTTTTCTCTAAATAAGATTAAAATCAATCACTAAAATGAACAATCTAAACCCTTGCAGAGAGTGCCTTTCAGATTGCACCGACAACAGTACAGCTATGGCTTCGTATGACTTTGACAATCCAATCAATCAAGCCGATGAAGGGGTTGAAGAAGATTATGAGCTTCCTGAAGAGCTAGCCAGGCTGTTAAGGCAAGAAGAGAAGGTTATCACTCCTTATCAGGAGGAGATTGAAACGATTAATCTTGGTACAGATGAAGATGTGAAAGAGGTTAAGATCGGGGCCTGCTTACAAAACTCAGTGAAAGAACAACTGATTGATCTGCTTCGGGAGTATGCGGATGTGTTTTCTTGGTCTTACCAGGATATGCCAGGGTTGGACACCGATATTGTCATGCACAAGCTGCCATTAAAAGAAGACTGCCCGCCAGTAAAACAGAAGTTGCGCCGTACTCGCCCGGACATGGCAATGAAGATAAAGGAAGAGGTACAAAAGCAGTGGGACGCCAGATTCCTTGCTGTAACTAGCTATCCGCCGTGGGTTGCTAATATAGTACCTGTGCCTAAGAAAGACGGCAAGGTAAGGATGTGTGTTGACTACCGGGATCTGAACAGAGCCAGCCCGAAAGATGATTTCCCATTACCTCACATTGATGTATTGGTTGATAATACGACTCAGTTCTCGGTATTCTCCTTCATGGACGGATTTTCAGGATACAATCAGATCAAAATGTCACCTGAAGACATGGAGAAGACAACTTTCATCACACCCTGGGGCACGTTCTGTTACAAGGTGATGCCATTCGGACTGAAGAATGCAGGTGCAACGTATCAACGGGCTACGGTGACATTATTCCACAATATGATCCATAAAGAAATCGAGTGTTATGTGGATGACATGATTGCCAAGTCCCTCACAGAAGAAGACCTCCTGGTGAATTTGTTGAAATTATTCAAGCGTCTGAGGAAGTACCAACTGAAGTTAAACCCCAACAAGTGCACATTCGGGGTGCGATCTGGTAAGCTGCTGGGTTTTATTGTAAGCGAGAAAGGGATTGAGGTTGACCCTGATAAAGTTAAAGCCATTCAAGAAATGCCTGCACCGAAGTCAGAAAAAGAAGTTTGAGGGTTCTTAGGTAGATTGAACTACATTTCAAGGTTCATATCTCACCTTACTGCAACCTGTGAACCCTTGTTCAAGCTGTTAAGAAAAGAACAGACGGTCAGGTGGAATGAAGACTGCCAGAGGGCTTTTGACAAGATCAAAGAATACCTGCAAGAACCACCAATCCTTATGCCTCCAATTGAAGGAAGACCTCTGATAATGTACTTGACAGTATTAGAAGAGTCAATGGGGTGTGTGCTAGGCCAGCATGACGAGTCTGGTCGAAAAGAGTACGCAATTTACTATCTAAGCAAAAAGTTTACCGGCTGTGAACAACGTTATTCACTGCTCGAGAAAACTTGCTGTGCTTTAGCGTGGGCTGCTCGCCGACTGAGACAGTATATGTTGACCCACACTACTTTGTTGATATCAAAAATGGACCCAGTTAAGTACATTTTTGAGAAGCCAGCTCTTACCGGACGGGTTGCAAGATGGCAAATGATCCTCACAGAATATGACATCCAGTACACATCTCAGAAAGCCATCAAAGGCAGTGTATTGTCTGATTATCTTGCTGAGCAACCTATTGATGATTACCAGCCTATGAGATTTGACTTCCCTGATGAAGACATCATGTTCATAAAAGCAAAAGATCATGAAGAGCCTGTTCACACTGAAGGGCCTGACCCGGAAGAAGAATGGACTATGATGTTTGATGGGGCTGTTAATATGAATGGTCGTGGTGTTGGTGCAGTACTCATTACACCCAAGGGAGTTCACATGCCTTTCTCGGCAAAACTCACCTTTAACCGCACTAACAACGAAGCTGAATACGAAACTTGCATTATGGGTCTTGAGGAAGCCATTGACCTCAGGATCAAGACATTGACTGTATTCGGAGATTCGACTCTGGTAGTTAATCAAACCAACAACAAATGGTACACCCACCAGGATCATCTGATACCTTACAGGGATTATACAAGGAAGTTACTGACTTTCTTTACAACGGTCAAGCTTGAGTATATCCCTCGGGACGAGAACCAGTTTGTAGATGCTCTGGCTACCATTTCATCCATGATCAAAGTTCAAGCTGCCAACTTTGTACCTCAAATTTCAGTATCCAGACTTGACAGACCGACATATGTGTTCGCAGCAGATATTGTCAAAGATGATAAGCCTTGGTTCCATGACATTAAGTGCTTCTTGGAGGATCAAACATACCCACCTGGGGCATCTTCCAATGATAAGAAGACTTTAAGAAGGCTTGCTGGCAGTTTCTTTCTGAACACTGATGGTTCCCTGTACAAGAGAAACTTCGATATGGTACTCTTCAGATGCGTTGATAGAACAGAAGCAGACTTGTTGATGCACGAGGTTCACGAAGGATCCTTTGGTACCCATGCAGGAGGGCATGCCATGGCTAAAAAGTTGTTGAGATCAGGCTATTACTGGATTACAATGGACGCAGACTGTTGTGCTTATGCCAGAAAATGCCATAAATGCCAGATCTATGCGGATAAAGTGCATGTGCCTCCCAATCCTCTGAATGTGATGTCTTCACCCTGGCCCTTTGCTATGTGGGGCATTGACATGATTGGCAAGATTGAACCGACTGCTTCAAATGGCCACAGATTCATCCTGGTTGCCATTGACTATTTCACCAAGTGGGTCGAAGCAGCTTCATATGCAAATGTTACAAGGCAAGTGGTAGCCAGATTTCTGAAGAGAGATATCATTTGTCGGTATGGAGTCCCCGAGCGAATCATTACTGATAATGGTTCCAACTTGAACAACAAAATGATGGCAGAGCTATGCCGGGACTTCAAGATCCAACACCACAATTCTTCTCCTTACAGGCCAAAGATGAATGGCGCTGTTGAAGCAGCTAATAAGAATATTAAGAAGATTGTGCAGAAGATGGTAGTCACCTACAAAGACTGGCATGAAATACTACCATTTGCCTTACATGGGTACCGCACGTCAATCAGAACATCTACTGGGGCAACACCGTATCAGCTTGTGTATGGTATGGAAGCAGTCCTACCAGTTGAAGTTGAACTACCCTCCCTACGGGTACTGATGGATGTTAAGCTGAACGAAGCAGAATGGGTTCGATCCCGATACGAACAACTAAGTCTGATCGAAGAGAAAAGATTGGTTGCAATCTGTCATGGGCAGTTGTATCAGAAAAGGATGAAAAAAGCCTTCGATCAGAAAGTCAGGCTCCGAGAGTACCAAGTAGGAAATCTTGTGCTGAAAAGAATCCTCCCTCCTCACACAGACCACAGGGGCAAATGGACTCCGAACTATGAGGGACCATTCGTAGTAAAAAAAATTTTCTCTGGTGGAGCACTCATGCTCAGTACTATGGATGGTGAAGACTTCCCGTCCCCTGTGAATTCAGATGCAGTTAAAAAATACTTCGCATAAAATAACCCGCTGGACATAAAAACAGAATGTAAGTCCAGGCAAAAATAGGGCATCCCGACGAGTCAAAAACAGAATAAAAGACTCGGGCAAAAATAAGGGAAAATAAGCAAAAAAATGTACACCCGCTGAGTTGAAAAGCCGCATTGGACAACTCAGGCAAAAAAGGGTATCCCGATGGATTGAAAACCCGAAAGGGCGATCCATGCAAAATAAGGGAATAAGCAAACAACTGCACTCTGAATTCGTCTGTATCACTTACAACTTGGTAAGCTTCGAAAAGATCAAGCTTCGTTCAGAATCAACCTTCTTCAGAAAGCAAGACGAGAAGAACGTCAAATGTCATACGAGTCATAGCAAAGGGGAGCTCCTTGAAACATCGTCAACATTGCCAACATCTTTTGTTCCTCAATTTGTAACAATCTCCTCATTTTAGAGGATTTGTTTCTTTGACTGTATCTTGCCATTTCAGGGCATATGAATTAATAAAATCAGATTTTCAGTCATGTCTCGTCTCGTACATTTTATTTTCATTTGCAAAAATGTCCGATGTCTATAAGATGCTGATTACATAAATACAGATGCTTCTTTTAAATACGTGCTTGCAGGAAATATGTTTACTCCCGGGAGTGTCTAGACTCCTATGATGGAATCCGGTAAGGGATACCTCGGGATTACTCGTACGTTTCTATCTTTTCAGGATTGCAGGCATTCAAAGCACAACATGAGGCATGAAAGTTTCATCCCAGCAAGCTGGCAAATCAACACTCAGTCTTAGCACCCAAAGTGTTTTCTCCCCAGCTGAGTTGCCACTTGCTATTTTCTCCCCAGCCGAGGTGCCAATAATTCTTCCTCAGCTAAGCACAAAAGCTAGGGAACCACTTCCCCACAGAGTTTCAGCCTCTATCCAGGAGAGCAACGCCTGAAGGAATCACAACAGAGTGACGAAAGCTTCTATAAACCCCAGCTGGGTCCTTCATTTACTGGAAAAGGTCTATCATTGACCCATTTCCCCAAGCAGAATCATCTCATCAGATCTACCAATGATCTCATCCCCAGCTGGGATGCCCATTTCAAACGGATCAACCGGAAATCTTCGCAGCAACGGGATCCGAATCCCGGATCGGTATTTTTTGCATAATCATAGCATTCGCACCATATTCACCCCACAAAGCGTAGCATTCCGTCTAATACGGAGCATTACAGCAAAAATCAAACATGTTGCATAATCATAAGTCGTGGTCTGAATCAAACACTTGTGAATATCAACAATCCATCAGTAATATACAAAATACTCCCCAGATTCCCCAGCAAGAAGCTAAAACAGTTTCCTCACATTCAAAAACACCAGTATACACTCCCCGTGGCACCCGTCAGTGTCATATCCCCAGCAGAAAGCCAAAGTGTCCCCTTTGCACTCACAGATACATATATACACAACTCCTTGACACCCGTCCGTGTCATTTTCCCCAGCATAGTTACCTGAACACTTTGTTTAGCATATACTTGTTTATAATATACCTCTTGACACTTGTCCGTGTCACTCTCTCCAGCAGGATAAACACTCAACTATACACCGCTCATACTCATTACTCCCGTTTTCACATATACAAATACTCGTCCGTATCTTGCCTATATTACTCACTACTCCTCAGATTCAACACTCGTCCGTGTTTTGTGTTAACCAGTTGGTACTCGTCCGTACCATCATCTCAGAACATGCGTCAAGCGTTTATTTCTACCCGATACTCGCCCGTATCATAGTCTTAGGGATGCTCGTCCGCATCTTTAATCCATACGCTGTGTCAAACACTCTTATCTTTTTGAATATGGACACATGTTTGTGTCTATTATTCCCTAGAAGAGTCCCCTCAGAATCAACACTCGTCCGTGTTCCTTGTTAACCAGTTGATACTCGTCCGTATCATCATCTCTGAACACATGGCAGTATTTGTTTCTACCCGATACTCGTCCGTATCGTAGTCTTAAGGATGCTCGTCCGCATCTTTAATCTATAACACAACGTCAAAACACTTATACCTTTTATTTCCTGGATATAAACACTCGTCCGTGTTTACTATTCCCCAGTAGATCGCCAGCAAAGCAAAACTTCTTTTGTTATCTGACATTCATCTTATGTCATGATAAACCCTGAGAGCAGCCGTACCCTGCTAGGTGATTGTCCTTCACCTCTTGATGATTGTCCTTCATCATGCTCATCCGATGGCCGTCCCCATCGTTGACCTTTTCTATTCGACATTCGTCTTATGTCGTGATATTTGGCAGCCGTCCCCTGCTAGGTGATCGTCCTTCACCTTTTGATGATCGTTCTTCATCATTTTATCCGATGGCCGTCCCCATCGTTGATATTGTTATCTGACATTCGTCCTATGTCATGATAAACCTTGAGAGCAGCCGTCCCCTGCTAGGTGATCGTCTTTCACCTCTTGATGATCGTCCTTCATCATGCTTATCCGATGGCCTTCCCCATCGTTGACCTTTTATCCGGCATTCGTCCTATGTCACGATACTTTCGGCAGCCGTACCCTGCCAGGTGATCGTCCTTCACCATAGATGACCGTCCCTCATCTTATCCCCAACAGAGCAGCCGTCCCCTGCTAGGTGATCGTCCTTCACCTTTGATGACCGTCCCTCATCATTATTTCATTTATTCTTTAACCCGATGGCCGTCCCCGTCGTGGTCCCTTTTCCTTTTCCTGATGATCGTCCTTCATCAGTTTAGCCCGATGGCCGTCCCCATCGTTGTTTGCATTATTTTATGAACCTGATGACCGTACCTCATCGTTTACTTTTTACATACTCCCCAGAGAATCTTACAGCTTTACCTGGTGGCCGTCCCCATCATAATCTCCTATATCCCCAACATGATGTTCGTCCCCGTCATTTCCTTGCTTCACACACTCTTCCCAGCATGTCGGCCGTCCCCGTCATTGCCTTTTCCCCAGCAGTCGTCCTCTGCTCGACGGTCGTCCTCCGTCGCTCGCACTTTATAATATACTTTATTTTCTTTTACAATCTATATCCCTTTTCTTCTTCATTCTGTGAGTGAAAATTTTGGACTGTCTTTGGTATTCAACCACAAGTTATCTTGTTTGCCTGATAAGCCGTCACTTACATCCTGCACAGCTAACTCATGTTTGAATAGGGGCAGCTGTAAACACCCCAAATTTGCCCTCACCAATTCACACCATGGCTTGTGATATCCTCATATGCATAAACACAATCATAGCATCTCATACCACATTTTTAATTCACTGCATAGATTCAAAGTCATCTGCACCTAGGGTTTGTGATCTGAGCAATCCAAGAGCTTCTTGAGCCACTCCAAAGGCCATCAATCACTTCAAAGGGGTCCATGTATGTTCAAACATCATATTATGTCCTCTCAAAGTCAAGAATGTCAAAGAATCACAAGAACTGAGAATGGCATGGAAGTAGAGCCAGGTTTGACTGCACAGATGACCTAGAATTAGGGTTTTGGTTTCAGAGGCCATAACTCCAATTTTTTTGGTCATTCTTGTTTCTATTGGTCTCTATATGATATAGGGAGCATGCATATCAACTTTCATGAAGAAATTCCTTGGGGAAGTCATCTGATCAAGAGTTGACTTTTCAAGCAAGTCAGTGCAAAATCAGGGCATCTGAGGCCCCCAATGACCCAACCAAAGGGTGTTCTTCATCATTTTGATTGTATATGATCTTTATTTGATCATAGAAGAAGTTGGAAGTTCACAAAATTGAAGAATTTCAAGTCTTTTGCAAAGTTGACTTTTTGGGAAAGTTGACTTTTTAATGAAATTGCCATTTTAGGAAACTTTTTCAACCCTTGCTTTTTGATCCAAAAATGCTTCAAATAGAAAAACTTTGGTCATGAAAGTTGTAGAATGGATCATTCCCTTTTCAAAAAGTACAAGAACATGACCTAGTTCATTTTGGATCAAAAGTTATGGCTTGTCAAAGTTGGCTAAAATCACAAAATTTGAAGTTTTCTACCAAAGAGGCATTTTGCAAAATGACTTGATCAAGTGTTCTAAAGACCTCAAATGTGTACAATTTCTTCACAACATGATCTTGTGACATATAAAATTCAGAATGGGCCAAGGAATCACTCATCTTCATGACTTATGGAGCAAGAATTCTCATAAGAAGCAAAAGGGAGGCAAGTTGCAAAAACTCACTCAAGTGTGAATCCACTTGTTGGCTGACTTCACAAACAATCCAAGGGCTCTCCACACATCTTGCTACGCAGGACACCCCATCTGTCCTTGGCTAGCAAGTAGCCCATGCCTCTCTTACACAACTTTGACATTTTGGCAACTTGAGCCATACCAATCACAAAAGCACACATCAACTCATCTGACCAATCCCATTAGTTTATACAAACAAAAAGCAAGCCAAAGCACATACAACACAAGCCTGAAAGTATCCAGAACTCATCTCTCTCATTTTCACCCCATTTTGCAAAAGCTTTCGAAAAACTCTCCACAAGCTGCAAGCACACAAACCAACTCCACAAATCAACTCAGCATACTCCACTGATCAAAAACCACCCATCACCATAGCCTAAAGCTCCCTGATCAGAAATACGATTTCCATCCCACCTTGAACAGAACTTCTGCCATCTCTCAAACCATCCATTATAAACTTCAAACAAGCATTGAAAGCTTCTCAGGGGTCCAGTGGAGTTGATTGAAAGCAAGAAACCAGCCAGAAAGTACCAGAAACCAAAGCTTCAGTTCAGGTAGCCATCTCAAACGTTTTTTCCAGAAGCTCCATTTTGAGTTCTTAAATGCTTCTATGCACTCCCCTGATCATGGGGATGTGATTATTTTTTTAGAATGGTTGAGAAACCAGCATGTATGAACTGTCTGAAACTTTTTGCCCTAAAAGAGTTTTGCTTCGATTTGCTTGATTAATGGATGAAAAATGATGTTTGTGTGGGGGTTTTGATTTAGTTTCGCATGGGGATGATTTTTGGGCTTTTAGTTTTCATTTTCATGAAGTTTTGGGGATTTTAGCAACTTTCAGGTGAGGGTCCTACCGGAGAAGACGACTGGAAGTCTTCTCCGGCCACCTGAAAGTAATTAGGGCTAGTCCCTGTAATTAAATGCAGTTTGAATTTGGTGCGTAGGATAGGCTGACTTAGTCAACTCCCGCGCGTGCTCAATGGCCCAGATCTTCCACTTAACCCTAATCTCAATTAATTAAAATAATTAATTCATTTTAGTCAGTTTGAATCTCACCCCTTGGATCTGGCGCGCAGTCTTTCCCTCCTTCCCCAGTTTAAATTCAGGCCACTGGATGCGCATACTTTTCTTTTAATTCATTTTTATTCTCATTTTAATTCATTTAATTTGTGCATTTTATTAAAAATAGCAAAAATCATTTAAAAATTCTGAAAATTTTTATACAGCCTTTTATTAATTTTCAGAAACCAAAAACATTTTTATTTTTATTTTTTGCATTAAAAAATATTTTTAAATCATTTAAAAGTTTATTTTTAATTAATTAATGAGAATTAATTAATTAAAAATACTTTTAGGTATTTAAAAATCACCAAAAAATTCATGAAACCTTTAAAATCATTTAGAAGCATTGTCCAACCCTCAAACCAAATTTCTTTTTTGATCTTGATGTCTTTTGACAATTTTTCATAGAATTAATTTCATTTCAAGGCATTATTTTGATCCAATCTTTGAAAATTCATTTCTGTCTAGTCTTTAAGAGTTGGACTTTGATTCTTTTTGCATTGTGTCTTGCATACCATGTAGTTCATAGGATTAAATTGGCATGATTTGATTTTGCATTTTCAATTTGTTTGACATTTTTCTTGGCAAGGTACCTTAAAACCCTAACAATCTTAGGAAATTCATAACCCTCATTAGGTTAAGAGTTAGAACCCCTCCTTTGGGCAGTGAGTTTGTATAGGTTTAGGGTTCATTTGAGTGCATTTTCAAATTTTTATCTTGATGTTTGCTTCTGGTTTTGGTTTTTGTTTGGTGCATTGATCATAAACCCTAATTTGGGCTTCCTTTTGCATTCATCTTCCATTTGCTTGCATACCATGACTTGCCATGACATTTTATGCATCCATTTGATTCATTAGACATCTTAAGACATATTAGAATCATGTTTGATCATTGCTTCTTGCATTTGCCATGATGTATGTCATTTGCATTTCATAACTTTTCATGTATGATCATGGTTCTAAGCATGCTTCTCTTGCATCCACATGTTCATATGATCATCCTCATGCCTTGATTCATGTTTGTATCTGTCGCTCCCGATAAATGGGAATGGTCAAGATAAAGGTACAGACGCGAACGGTCGGCGAAAGAGGGATGTGAGAACACACAGGGGTGAACTCACAGGAAATGAATAGAGTCGTCAGCTAGGCATTTTTATCCCGGAGGAAAGGTAATGCTGCATAGACCTAGAAAGATGTGGATAAGACGGTTGCGAACCAGAGAGACTGAGAAAGGGGGTTGGTTACAACCTGGGAAGGTATTAGCACCCAGATTGTCCGTCGTACTCGACGGGATCCACGCTTAAAAGATTTGTGTTTTAAAAGGGTAGTGTCAGTGCAATTTGTGTATAAAGGGCTGGAAACGAATGTACAGGTGTCAGTGTAAAGAAGTGAAGTATATAAGTGAAGTGTCAGTGTAGGAACAAAGATGAAATGCTCATGATAATGAGGCTAAAGAATAAGGCTAGAAGGAGGGGGAATGTACAGAGACTTTTGTTCGATAACTGTTAAGTTATGCCTACGTATCCTCACGTGCAATGAGGAAGTCAGAACACCGTAGTTAGACCTAAAGAGACTGAAAGAATGAATTGACTTGTGAACTGCTTGCTTGTCTATGCTCAAGTGTATGACCTGTCTGGCTCAGGTGCAAACTGTCTTGCATTAGACGGAAGAAACAAGTTCTCGTTTATGAGTGAAGATGATGAGGAAAGAATCCCGGAGGAGACGATTATTGTTTGTTTTTGAGTTTTCAGTCTTTTATTGCTTTTGAAAGTTTGTCATAAGTTAATGAGCTTAATCCTAAACCAATGGGTTAGTAAACTCATCACATCCTCCCTCTGATTAGGGGTAATGAGAATACCTTAAGTGTGAAGTCAACTTCTCACACTTAATCACCATGATGTAGGATTAAGATCATTAAGCTACTTGTGATTATTTAGATGTTTTTGGTGTTTTTGTTTAGTGTTAAGTAATGAGATTAAGCCATAATCAAAGATTAAACAGACTCATTACACCATCCTAATAGAAGGATAATATATGAGAATGTTTAAGCTGAGGAAAGCTCCTCAACTTAATCCATGATTAGGGATTAAACTCATGACAAAACAAAGCCTTTATTAAGTGGATTTTAGTTAATGATATGATGATGAAATGATTTTTAGGGTTTGTAAGGCAACTTGAGGGGAACTTGTCCATTAACACTAGGGTTAGTCCTTCTTAACCAATTAAGGAAGAATTAGAACCCTAATGCAAGGCCCAAGTTACAAGCTTGATGTCTTGGTGGTTATTAAGTGAATTGATTAAAGGATTTAAACACATTAAGGGTTTAACACTTAGGATTAAAGTTACACACTCCATCCTAATAGAAGGATGCAGGCATAAGCTTAATCACAAAGCCTTAAAGCCTTTAGGGTTTAGTCCCTGATTATGAGATGAGAAGAGAAGACTCAATGAGACTCAAAGGTAAAAACTAAGTGGGGAGACTAATCAAAACCCTAATCATTGTCATACTTGGTTGTTCCTAAGGTTTGTGAGGTTTAACAAGAGAAATTTTCAGAGGAACCACCAGGAAGCAGATGAAAGGAGCCAAGAGAAGCAAAGTAACTTGCTTCATTTAAGAAGACAAGTCACTTGAAGAAAGAAAGTAAGAAGAAAAAGAAAGAGCAAGCTCAATCTCAAAAACAAGATAAAATGTAGCAATGATGCATAAGAGGGATGAAAAGAAAATGTGAGAAGTGAAGGCAAATTCACTTCTCAAAGTCACTTACCACCTGAAAAGTTAGTGAAAGAAATGCAATGCAATGCAAAATGAGATGAAATGGCATGATGCAAACCAAAACCAGAAGCAAATATGTGATGATAATGATGCTATGAGATGATGTAAACATGGAACAAGGCATGGGAATGATCATATGAACATATGGATGCAAGAGAAGCATGCTTAGAACCATGATCATACATGAAAAGTTATGAAATGCAAATGACATACAAAATGGCAAATGCAAGATGCAATGATCAAACATGCTTCTAATATGTCTTAAGATATCTAATGAATCAAATGGAAGCATAAAATGTCAAGGCAAGTCATGGTATGCAAGCAAATGCAAGATGGATGCATATGGAAGCCCAAATTAGGGTTTATGATCAATGCACAAAACAAAAACCAAAACCAGAAGCAAACATCAAGATAAAAAAATTGAAAATGCATTCAAGGGAACCCTAAACCTACATTAACTCACTGCCCAAAGGAGGGGGTCCAACTCTTAACCTAGGGTAAGTTATGAATTTCCTAAGTATGTTAGGGTTTTAAGGTACCTTGACAAGAAAAATGCCAAACAAATTGAAAATGCAAGATCAATTCATGCCAAATTAATCCTATAAACTACATGCTAAACAAAATGCAATGCAAAAAGAATCAAAGTCCAACTCTTAAAGGATAGGCAGAAGTGATTTTTTGAAGTTTGGATCAAAACAATGCTTTGAAATAGGATTAATTCCATGGAAAATTATCAAAATGAATTAAGATCAAAAAAGAAATTTGGTTTGAGGGTTGGACAATGTTTCTAAATGATTTTAAAGGTTTCATGAATTTTTTGGTGATTTTTAAATACCTAAAAGTATTTTTAATTAATTAATTCTCACTAATTAATTAAAAATAAACTTTTAAATGATTTAAAAATAATTTTAATGCAAAAATTAAAAATGAAAATGTTTTTGGTTTCTGAAAATTTATAAAAGTTTGTACAAAAATTTTCAGAATTTTTAAAATTGTTTTGCTATTTTTTATAAAATGGAGAAACAAATCAAATTAAATGAAAAAATAAAATGAAATTAAACTGAAAATGGGAAAGTCAGCAGATCAAAGGGCCAGGATTCAAACTGGGACGCGCGCGAATTGACTAGGCGCGCATCTGGACGGCCTACATTCAAATTTCGTTAATTAATGATTAAACCCTAATCCAACCCTAATTACTTTCAGATGACCGGAACAGTGGTTCCGGTCATCTTCTCCGGCAAGGTGAAATTTCTATCTCCCTCAATACGCATCAAAAATGAAATCTAACTGCCCAAAATTCATCCCCATTCAAAAACGAATCAAACCCCCCAAACAAACATCATTTTTCATTCATCAATCAGCCAAATCGAATCAACACATTTTTAGGGCAAAAAGTTTCAGAGCATTCATACATCCTGGTTTCTCAACCATTTTCAAAAGTAAACACATATTCATGATCAGGGGAGTGCATAGAAGCTTGTAAGAACTTAAAATGAAGTTTCTGGAAAAAAAGTTTGAGATGGCTACCTGAACTGAAGCTTTAGTTTCTGGTACTTTCTGGCTGGTTTCTTGCTTGCAACCAACTCCACTTGACCTCCTGAGAAGCTTTCAATGCTTGTTTGAAGTTTATAACGGATGGTTTGAGAGATGGCAGAAGTTCTGTTCAATGGCAGGTGGTGATCGTGTTTTTGATTCTTTGAGTTTCAGGCTATGGTGAGGGGTGGTTTGTGACCAGGGAAGTGTGTTGAGTTGATTTGTGAAGTTTGTTTGTGTGTTTGCAGCTTGTGGAGAGTGTTTCGAAAGCTTTTGCAAATGGAGTCAAAAATGAGAGAGCTGTGATGGAGAGTGTTTCAGGC
The DNA here is from genome assembly GCA_963966055.1 of Lathyrus aphaca. Taxonomy (NCBI): domain Eukaryota; kingdom Viridiplantae; phylum Streptophyta; class Magnoliopsida; order Fabales; family Fabaceae; genus Lathyrus; species Lathyrus aphaca. The sequence goes on from OZ014519.1 coordinate 649,523,548, forward strand.
TTGTGTTGTGTATGCTTTTGCTTGCTTTTTGCTTGTATAAACTATTGTGATATGTCAGATGAGGTGATGTGTGCTTTTGTGATAGGTATGGCTCAAGTTGCCAAAATGTCAAAGTTGTGTAAGAGAGGCATGGGCTACTTGATAGCCAAGGAAAAAAGGTGTGTCCTGCGCAACAAGATGTAGGGAGAACCCTAGGATTGATCATGAAGTCAGCAAGCAAGTGGATTCACACTTGAGTGAGTTTTTGCAACTTGCCTCACTTTTGCTTCTTATGAGATTTCTTGCTCCATAGGCCATAAAAATGTGTGATCCCTTGGCCCAATCTGAATTTTAGGTGGTGTATGATCATGTTGTGAAGTTTAGAAGCCCATTTGACAACTCAATTTGCCTTGACAAGTGAATTTGCAACTTTGCCTCTTTGGTAGAAACTTTGAAATTTTGTGATTTTTGCCAACTTTGACAAGCTATAACTTTTGATCCAAAATGAATTAGGTCATGTTCTTATACTTTTTGAAAAGGGAATGATCCATTCTACAACTTTCATGACCAAAGTTTTTCCATTTGAAGCATTTTTGGATCAAAAAGCAAGGGTTGAAAAAGTTTCCTAAAATGGCAATTTCATTAAAAGTCAAACTTTCCCAAAAAGTCAACTTTGCAAATGACTTGAAATTCTTCAATTTTGTGAACTTACAACTTCTTCTATGATCAAATAAAGATCATATAAAATCAAAATGATGAAGAACACCCCTTGGTTGGGTCATTGAGGGTCTCAGATGCCCTGATTTTGCACTAACTTGCTTGAAAAGTCAACTCTTGATCAGATGACTTCCCCATGGAATTTCTTCATGAAAATTGATATGCATACTCCCTATACCATATAGAGACCAATGGAAACAAGAATGACCAAAAAAATATGGAGTTGTGGCCTCTGAAACCAAAACCCTAATTCTAGGTCATCTGTGCAGTCAAGCTTGGCTCTGCTTCCATGCCATTCTCAGTTCTTGTGATTCTTTAACATTCTTGACTTTGAGAGGATATAATATGATGTTTGAACATACATGGGCCCCTTTGAAGTGATTGATGACCTTTGGAGTGGCTCAAGAAGCTCTTGGATTGCTCAAATCACAAACCCTAGGTGCAGATGACTTTGAATCTATGCAGTGAACCAAAAATGTGGTATGAGATGCTATGATTGAGTTTATGCATATGAAATGATCACAAGCCATGGTGTGAATGGGTGAGGGAAAATTTGGGGTGTTTACAGTATCATCTCATAGCATCATTAACATCATACTTATGCTTCTGGTTTTGATTTGCATCATGTCATTTCATCTCATTTTGCATTGCATTGCATTTCTTTCACTAACTTTTCAGGTGGTAGGTTGCTTTGAGAAGTGAATTTGCCTTCACTTCTCACAATTTCTTTTCATTCCTTCTTATGCATCATTGCTGCATTTTGTCTTGTGTTTGAGATTGAGCTTGCTCATTCTTCTTCATTTTACTTTCTTTCTTCAAGTGACTTGTCTTCTTAAATGAAGCAAGTTACTTTGTTTCTTTTTGCTCTTTTCATCTGCTTCCTGGTGGTTTCTCTGAAGATGTCTCTTGTAAACCTCACAAACCTTAAGAACAACCGAGCATGATAATAATTAGGGTTTGATTAGTCCCCCATTTAGCTTTTACCTTTGTGTCTCATTGAGTCTTCTCTTCTCATCTCATAATCAAAGACTAAACCCTAAAGGCTTTAAGGCTTTGTGATTAAGCTTATGCCTGCATCCTTCTATTAGGATGGAGTGTATAACTTTAATCCTAAGTGTTAAATCCTTAATGTGTCTAAATCCTTTAATCAATTCACATAATAATCATCAAGACATCAAGCTTGTAACTTGGGCCTTGCATTAGGGTTCTAAATTCTTCCTTAAATGGTTAAGAAGGACTAACCCTAGTGTTAATGGACAAGTCCCCCTCAAGTTGTCTTACAAACCCTAAAAATCACTTCTTCATCATATCATTAAATAAAATCCACTTAACCAAAGGCTTTGTTTTGTCATGAGTTTAATCCCTAATCATGGATTAAGCAATAGATGTGATTAGTTTTGTCATGAGCATTTCATCTTTGTTCTTACACTGACACTTCACTTATACACTTCACTTCTCTTACACTGACACCTGTACATCCTTTTCCAGCTCTTTTGCACACAAAATTACACTGACACTACCCCTTTAATACACAAATCTTTTAAGCGTGGATCCCGTCGAGTACGACGGACAATCTGGGTGCTAATACCTTCCCAGGTTGTAACCAACCCCCTTTCTCAGTCTCTCTGGTTCGCAACCGTCTTATCCGTATCTTTCTAGGTTTATGCAGCATTACCTTTCCTTCGGGATAAAAATGCCTAGTTGGCGACTCTTTCCTTTCTGATGAGTTCACTCCTGTGTGTTCTCATCTCATCCCTTCGCCGACCGTTCGCGTCTGTACCATATTTGAGCTCAGTCTCATTTATCGGGAGCGACATCTATCATATAAGAAAAGTCACTATTTCCTTCCCGATAGTTGCCAAATGGATGGTCTCACAATTTCACATGTTTTCACTCCCAAATTCATTTTTTTTACGGTTTCAATTCATTTTCCCATTCCACTTCCCAAATTCCCCATTTTCATGAACGTTATGTTATTAAAGCAATTTATTTGAAAACCCAGTAACGGTTCAATCTTCATATTCTCATTCATTCCTGATTCTTCTTCCATATACCCTCATTGAAAAATATTTTTTATTCTATTTCTAAGTACTATTATTTGTCTCTTTTTCTCATGCTCTTTGGTTTTTTATTTATTTATAATTTTGACTACTTTTTTGTATGCTAATTTTGCAGATCTGAACTATAATGAGATGAAACAAGAACCTCAATATCTGAATACTCATATGGGTTCATATGTTTTTTTCAAATATTTTCATTAAAAAAATTATTTTTCATTCTATTTTTCATAAAAAAGGAAACGGAAGGAAACGAGGAGAACATGTTTTTCTTTTCTTTTTTTCATTCTTATTCAATCCCTTATATTTGGTCTTATAATTGTTACAGGTTCAATAATAAATATTTTTGAAAAACTATTATCATTATGTATTATTATTATTATTATATTATCCTATTATGATTATTATTATTACTATTATTATTACTATTGATATTATTATTGTTAAATATTATTATTATATATTACTGTAAGAATATGTGAAAGAGAAATAAATTTTATTAACTTTTTTGACATTTTTTTTCATTTCATTTATTTTTTCAGGCAGTAGATCTACTAATGAGAAAATGAACATTCAAATTGAGAGATTTAGAAAACTATTTTATTATTTATTTTAATTTAATGTATTTTATCATCATTATTACAATTATTCAATTATATATAGAAAATGATATAAATGATGAATAATACGCGGGGATAAATACATTAATAGTCATTCATTGTAAAATATAATTGTAAAATATATTGAATGGACATGGAACTTTCAACCCATCAATATTTGGATTTTTTTAATTTAATTTTTTTAATGTCATGATTTTATATCGGATTTTAAAATAATTGATGAATAATAAGAGTGGATAAATACATTAAATACTAAAAATATCATATTGAATAGTCATTCATTAGAAAATATATTGAATAAAAAAAACAATGAATATTGTAAATATCAGACATTGAAAAAAAAGAAAAACATTTCTCTCAAATAAAATATTAAAATTTGGACCATTCAACCCATCATGATTTTAATTTTTTAATTTAATTTTTTTTAAAGTCATGAATTTTTATCTTATTTTAAAATAATTGGTATAAAACCATAAATATTAAAAAAAAATATATTGAATTTTTAAAGTGTTAGTTAAAACTATAATTTTTGAATCAAAGAACTAATTTTACAATTTATCAAAAATTAGTTAACGTGTTTTGTAAAAGTTAATTGAAAATTTTCATTCTCAATATAATTAATGAATGAATCTTTCATCATTGGTATCGCATACATCATTGATATATGAAATTAAAAAAATATTATTATTATTATTTTATAATCATGATATCACCTGCAATAAATCTTTATAGAAGATTATTTATAGAGTCATAGAATCATATCTATCACTCTATTTGTTTTTTTTATAACTATTTCAACTAATTTTGATCAATTATATTTAATAATTATTTTTAAATTAAATTTAAGATTTATTAAATATTTAATTATAGAATTAAATACATTTTTAATCTTTTAATCATAATAATTTTGTTTCTCATCCATTTAAATATAATAATTAAACACCTTTTACTTTTATAAAAATATTAGATTTTCAAAATATGGAGAGATTTAAAAAATATATAAAAAAAAGATAAATTTAAAAAGATAAATTTATTTATAAAAAAAAATAAAAAAAAATATTTTCTTGACAAAAATTTATCTATAATTAATCGAATTTTATTTATAATTAAATGCGTTACTAATAAAAAAATAAATGATACAAATATTTATAAATAAATAGGTACTAGACCCAAAAAACATAAGTAACATATGAATTAAATGATATTAAAATTATATGTTAATTTAAACAATTCATAACTATTTTATGATCACCAAAACAAAGAAAATAAAATAAAATAGTTAAAAAAAGTAAATATATTTTAAATAATTTATAAATCCAAACACGAGTAAAATGTATTTATATTTTTTACTAATATTTATTTAGAGAATTAAATAATATTTTTTAAATATTACGTTATTAGTCAATATTTATAAAACTAAATGATTGTATAAATATATTTATAAATAATATAAAAAAAATTAATATTTAAGAAAATATACGTTTGATTTATTATATATATATATATATATATATATATATATTATGCTCTAAATATAGGGTTCGGGTACTTATTAGTTACAAACTCCTCTTATGCTCTAAATAAAAATAAAAATATTTTTTCTTTTAAAAATAATAAACTTTCTATGTAAAATAATTTTGTATTTCTCTTTTTTTTATTCTTATTATATTTTAAATAAAAATATGTGTAACAAACGAGTACACAAATCAACACACGAATATACAGACCTGAATTCATTTTAATATATAGGTTATTATATTTTTTTACAATTAAAAATATAAAAGTAAATATATATTTAAAATAATGGATGAATTCAAACCCAGGAAAATATGTTCTTTTTAAATTTTTATGTCACAATCATTTTTATTTAAAAATTATTTTTAATTTAAGACACAATATTATTTTAAGATAATAAAGTAAGCTATATGTTTTTTTAACTATACTAATTCTCTTATATATTGTTTTTATTTTTTAAAAAACAAATAGGTGTCGTCCAACCAGTATCCACCGACGGGTATCCAGACGGACACACGGTACCGGTTTCGGTGGCTGTGAAGGAAAAAGCTGTTGTTGCGGAATATAGCATCACTATATCATTATGAAAAGCTAATATACAATTATATAATTTATGGCTTTCATTAAAATAAAATAATAAATAAATACATTGTTTTTACTATCAGTTTTTACGTGCTTATTTTAAATACTAATTAAAATTCATTATCTTATCTTTCTATGTCTCTAAGAAAAACCAACTAGTATTAAAAATAATGAAGCTTGTTATCGGAGTTGTCTCAAACTTGGTATCGGTTTCGGTTCCTAGTATGATATCCGTGCGTTTGTACGGGTACTAGTTGGTGATGCGCGCAATCGTCGTAAAAATGATTTTTTATAAAAATTAAAAATAGAAAATATCTAATAAAATCAATATATTTGATAAGTTTTAATATTTATTAATTAATTAAAGAAAAATGTTTGTGTAATAGTTGGATATCCATGTATACGCACAGTACTGTGTGTTACACGCATTTGTTTCAAAAATGTAATAAAACAAATAAAGAAATAAAATTATTTAACCAAATTTATTATTTTACAAATAATTTTTTTAATTTATATTTTAGCATAAATATAATTATTCCATATATATACAAATATTTAGATAAATCGAATATTTTAATGTAAATATTAATTTTATTCTCATTATTTATAAAACTATTTATACAATCATTTAGTTTTATAAAAATCGACTAATGACATAATATTTATAAATATTATTTTAATTATAATAATAAATATTAGTAACATAAATAAATACATTTTGTCTGTGTTTGGATTCATACATTAGTTTAAATATATTTACATTTATTTTATTTAATTATACAAAAAATATAAAAATACGCACGGATTATAGTATGGGTACCCTTGTGTTTGCATAATACTTATGTGGTACGCCAATCTTTTTCAAAAATGTAATCAGAATGAAAAAAAAATAGAAAAAATTTTTTTTTTAACAATTTATTTCGTTGTATAAATAAAAATTAACAACAGAAAATAAATAATTTTTTCTCGTGTTTGGATTCATATATTATTTAAATTTTTAAACCAAGAAAGTTTTAAATTTTTAAATTTTACCATATCAGTACCCATGTGTCCGTCTGGGTACCCTTCGGTGGATATTGGTTGGACGACACATATTTGTTTTTTAAAAAATAAAAATAATATATAAGAGAATTTGTATTTTTAAAAACACATATAGCTTACTTTTTCATATATTATCTTAAAATAATATTGTGTCTTAAATTAAAAATAATTTTTAAATAAAAATGGTGTGACATAAAAATTTAAAAAGAACATATTTTCCTGTGTTTGAATTCATCAATAATTTTAAATATATAATTACTTTTATATTTTTAATTGTAAAAAAATATAATAACCTATAAATTAGAATGAATTCATGTCTGGATATTCGTGTGTTGATTTGTGTATTCGTGTGTTACACATATTTTTATCTAAAATATAATAAGAATAAAAAAAAGAGAAAGACAAAATTATTTTACAAAGAAAGTTTATTATTTTTAAAAGAAAAAAATATTTTTATTTTTATTTAGAGCATAAGAGGAGTTTATAACTAATAAGTACTCGTACCCTATATTTAGAGCATAATATATATATATATATATATATATATATATATATATATATATATATATATATATATATATATATATATATATATATATATATATATATATATATATATATATATATATATATATATCAAACGTATATTTTCTTAAATATTAATTTTTTTTAATATTATTTATAAATATATTTATACAATCATTTAGTTTTATAAATATTGACTAATAACATAATATTTAAAATATTATTTTAATTCTCTAAATAAATATTAGTAAAAAATATAAATACATTTTACTCGTGTTTGGATTTATAAATTATTTAAAATATATTTACTTTTTTTAACTATTTTATTTTATTTTCTTTGTTTTGGTGATCATAAAATAGTTACGAATTGTTTAAATTAACATATAATTTTAATATCATTTAATTCATATGTTACTTATGTTTTTGTGTCTAGTATCTATTTATTTATAAATATTTGTATAATTTATTTTTTTATTAGTAACGCATTTAATTATACATAAAATTCGATTAATTATAGATAAATATTTGTGAAGAAATTATTTATTTATTTTTTATTATAAATAAAATTTATCTTTTTAAATTTATCTTTTTTTTTTTATATTTTTTAAATCTCTCCATATTTTGAAAATCTAATATTTTTATAAAAAAAAAGGTGTTTAATTATTATATTTAAAAGGATGAGAGACAAAATTATTATGCTTAAAAGATTAAAAATGTTTTTAATTCTATAAATAAATATTTAATAAATCTTAAATTTAATTTGAAAATAATTATTAAATATAATTGATCAAAATTAGTTGAAATAGTTATAAAAAAAACAAATAGAGTGATAGATATGATTCTATGACTCTCTAAATAATCTTCTATAAAGATTTATTGCAGGTGATATCATGATTATAAAATAATAATAATAATAATTTTTTAATTTCATATATCAATGATGTATGTGATATCAATGATGAAAGATTCATTCATTAATTATATTGAGAATGCAAATTTTCAATTAACTTTTACAAAACACGTTAACTAATTTTTGATAAATTGTAAAATTATTTCTTTGATTCAAAAATTATAGTTTTAACTAACACTTTAAAAATTCAATATAATTTTTTTTAATATTTATGGTTTTATACCCAATATTTTAAAATAAGATAAAAATTCATGACTTTAAAAAAAAAAAATTAAAAAATTTAAATCATGATGGGTTGAATGGTCCAAATATTAATATTTTATTTGAGAGATGGGTTGAATGGTCCAAATATTAATATTTTATTTGAGAGAAATGTTTTTAACTTTTTTTTCAATGTCTGATATTTACAATATTCATTGTTTTTTTATTCAATATATTTAATGTATTTATCCACTCTTATTAATGTATTTATTAATGTATTTATCCATTCTTATTAATGACTGTTCAATATGATATTTTTAGTATTTAATGTATTTATCCACTCTTATTATTCATCAATTATTTTAAAATCCGATATAAAATCATGAAATTAAAAACATTAAATTAAAAAAATCCAAATATTGATGGGTTGAAAGTTCCATGTCCATTCAATATATTTTACAATGAATTACTATTAATGATGTTATTAGTATTTAATGTATTTATCTCTGCTTATTATTCATCAAAAAATAAATGAAATAAAAAAAATGTCAAAAAAGTCAATAAAATTTATTTCTCTTTCACATATTCTTACAGTAATATATAATAATAATATTTAATAATAATAATATCAATAGTAATAATAATGGTAATAATAATAATCATAATAGGATAATATAATAATGATACATAATGATATATAATAGTTTTTCAAAAATATTTATTATTGAACCTGTAACAATTATAAGACCAAATATAAGAGATTGAATAAGAAAAAAAAAAGAAAAACATGTTCTCCTTGTTTTCTTTCGTTTCTTTTTTTTATGAAAAATAGAATGAAAAAGAATTTTTTTAATGAAAATATTTGAAAAAAACATACGAACCCATATGAGTATTCAGATATTGAGGTTCTTGTTCCATCTCATTATAGTTCAGATCTGCAAAATTAGCATACAAAAAATTAGTCAAAATTATAAATAAATAAAAAACCAAAGAAGATGAGAAAAAGAGACAATGAATGAAAAAGAATTATTGAAACCGTAAAAAAAAATGAATTTGGGAGTGAAAACATGTGAAATTGTGAGACCGTCCACTTGACAACTATTGGGAAGGAAATAGTGACTATTCTTTTCATATATATGTGTCAATCATGACATGTTGTTACTAAAACATTTTATCTTTATCACAACTCTAATTTCTGACTTTTAATAATCAAATAAAAGAAACTATTTATTTCTAGGTCAATATATATATTTTTAAGTAGTTGATTTTTGAATATTAATAATATGTTTCCATTATTTAAACTTGGGAAGTTTACCTACCACATTCATCCTCTAGAATAAATTATTTATTTACTCATAAGTCTTTCGTAAGAATAATTAAAATCAATTATCTAACGGAGTTTAAAAAGGGTATGTTAAAGATATGTATTCATGAAAATGCTTAAAAATTAAAATAATTGGTTTTTCTAAAAACAATTTTTTTCAATTATTAAAGAATATCCTGAAATATTCGATAGCATTATAATATGTTGTTACTCTAACATTTTATCTCTATCCAAACTCTTTATTTCTGACTTGTAATAATCAAATTAAAAAACTATTTATTTCTGAATATATATATATATATATATATATATATATATATATATATATATATATATATATATATATATATATATATATATATATATATATATATATATATATATATATATATATATATATATATATATATATATATATATAAAATTTAAATAGTTGATTTATGAATAAAAAATATATATTTCCATTATTTCAACTTGCAAAGTTTAGCTACCTACACTCATCCTCTATAATAAATTATTTATTTACTCATAAATTTTTTATAAATATAATTAAAATTAATTATTTAATGGAGTTTAAAAAGGTATGTTTAAGGTTTGTTTTTATGAAAATATTTAGAAATTAAAATAATTAAATTTTATAAAAACAATTGTATTTAATTATTAAAGAGTATCCTGAAATATTAAATAGCATCATTCAATAATAATATACTATATATTTTCATATATGGTCAATCACAATAGATGACATGTTGTCATTCTAACATTTTATCTTTATCATAACTTGCATATTTAATTCTGACTTCATCATATCTTGCATAGTTAATTCTGACTTTATCATATCTTGCATATTAAATTGCAATAGTTATTTTATTTTATTTTTTACCAAATTTAGTATATTTTATTAATAATAATTTACAGTTATGTACACAAATTAATCAAATAGTATATTCTCAATAACTTTTTTTCTCTTCAATTTATTGTAAAACTAATAACCTCTTCCTACTTGTGTCAATAAATAGCACCTTATTGTTTGTTGTTCGTCCACGGGGACTTGATCATCCACAAAAAACATGGCTACCTGCATCAAATTGCTTTTTTTCATTGCAATATTTGTCTGTATTGCTTCTACTTTGACATCAGGTATTAAATTTACATGTTTTCTAGTTTAAATTATATTTTTTAGTACAATATAATAAGTAATTGTATCTCTTAAAAAACTTTTAAATAAATAAATCACTTTTGATTCGATAATATGTTTTTTCTAAATGAGATTGTTAAAAAGTAAAACCAAGAATATTTACAAGTCTATAAATCTTTTATTTTTGTCTGACTTTGTATAATATTTGTTTTAATGTATTGATATACAATAATTATTTACTTATTTTCTATCCTGTCTTTATGGAATGTAGGTATAGCTCCCTTTCTCTGTGAATATAACGAGTTATGTCCTAATGATAATGAAGGTTGTGTGAAGTTTTGTTCCAAACGTGGTACCGATTTCGGTGGCTGTGAAGGAAAAAGCTGTTGTTGCGGAATGTAGCATCACTATATCATTATGAAAAGCTAATATACAATTATATAATTTATGGCTTTCATTAAAATAAAATAATAAATAAATACATTGTTTTTACTATCAGTTCTTACGTGCTTATTTTAAATACTAATTAAAATTCATTATCTTATCTTTCTATGTCTCTAAGAAAAACCAACTAGTATTAAAAATAATGAAGCTTGTTATCGGAGTTGTCTCAAACTTGGTATCGGTTTCGGTTCCTAGTATGATATCCGTGCGTTTGTACGGGTACTGGTTGGTGATGCGCGCAATCGTCGTAAAAATGATTTTTTATAAAAATTAAAAATAGAAAATATCTAATAAAATCAATATATTTGATAAGTTTTAATATTTATTAATTAATTAAAGAAAAATGTTTGTGTAATAGTTGGATATCCATGTATACGCACAGTACTGTGTGTTACACGCATTTGTTTCAAAAATGTAATAAAACAAATAAAGAAATAAAATTATTTAACCAAATTTATTATTTTACAAATAATTTTTTTAATTTATATTTTAGCATAAATATAATTATTCCATATATATACAAATATTTAGATAAATCGAATATTTTAATTTAAATATTAATTTTATTCTCATTATTTATAAAACTATTTATACAATCATTTAGTTTTATAAAAATCGACTAATGACATAATATTTATAAATATTATTTTAATTATAATAATAAATATTAGTAACATAAATAAATACATTTTGTCTGTGTTTGGATTCATACATTAGTTTAAATATATTTACATTTATTTTATTTAATTATACAAAAAATATAAAAATACGCACGAATTATAGTATGGGTACCCTTGTGTTTGCATAATACTTATGTGGTACGACCAATACCTGACGGCGAATTCGAGCTAATCCCGCTGGCAGAAGATCCGAGAAGATGCGTGAATATTGGAGCCCACCTCCCAGACCTGGCAAAGAAACAACTGGCGGCATGCCTGAAAGGGAACGCCGACCTGTTCGCATGGAGTGCAGCAGAAATGCCCGGGCTCGATCCAAACGTAGCATGCCACCATCTCTCCATTGATCCTAATCACAAGGTTGTTGCCCAATGGAGGAGAAAACAGTCGTCCGAGAAAACATTATGCGGCCGAAAAAGCTGTAGAAGACCTCCTAGAGGCAGACTTTGTATCGGAGGCCAGGTACACTACCTAGCTTTCCAATGTTGTACTTGTTAAAAAATCTAATGGAAAATGGAGAATGTGCATTGATTATACCGATCTTAACCGGGCTTGCCTGAAAGATGCTTACCCATTGCCAAATATTGATAAATTGGTCGAAAACTCGGCCGGTTTCAAACTACTATCATTTATGGACGCTTATTCAGGAAATAATCAAATTCCCATGGCCGTGGCCGACAAAAAACACAAGGCCTTCATGACCGAATCAGGCAATTACTACTATAATGTTATGCCCTTCGGTCTAAAAAACGCAGGCGCCACTTATCAGCGCATGATGAACAAAGTTTTCCGAGAAGAAATTGGAGACATGCTCGAAGTGTACATGGACGACATGATAGTCAAATCTCAGAAAGAAACGGATCCCGCTTCCCTCCCACGAAAGGTGTTCGACCAAGCTCGAAAATGCAAGATGCGTTTCAACCCTGAAAAATGTACGTTCGGAGTTCGAGCGGGTAAATTCCTCGGGTTTTATTTGACCGAGCGAGGGATCAAATCCAAACCAGACGAATGCAATGCGTTCATAAAGATACCTACCCCAAACTCTAAAAAATCCATACAATCATTAAATGGAGTGCTCGCTTCTCTCGCTCGATTTGCGGCTAAGTCTGCCCAACACGCGCTCCCGTTCTACAAACTCCTCCACAAAGAATCAACTTTCGAATGGACTGACGAATGCGAGCAAGCCATGGCTCACTTAAAAAAAAGCACTATCCGAGCCCCCGGTACTCTCCCGACCTAACAAGGACGAAACGATGTACCTCTACCTCACTGTGGCAAACGAGGCGATAAGCGCATCCCTCATTCGCGAGCTTCTCGAGGGGCAAAGACCCATTTATTTTACGAGCAAGGAATTGAGCGGCCCTGAACTCGGATACTTACAAATTGAAAAAGTAGCACTGACCCTCCTCTTTGCTACAAGAAGGTTATGACACTACTTCTTAGCCCATACTATTGTCGTCAGGACAGACCAACCCATCATGCAGATGCTCGGAAGGCCAGATATGGCCGAATGGATGCTGAAATGGTCAATGGAATTATCCAAATTTGACATCAAGTTTGAAGGATGGTAGGCCCTCAAAGCCCAAGCCTTAGCCGGTTTTGTAGCAGAACTTACCTTCCCCGAGTAATCCACAACATCTCCGTCTAGGTGGACCATCTTCGTCGATGGAGCATCTAGCTCGACAGGCAGCGGGGCCGGGGTGATGTTGGAGAACAAGGAAGGAACCCTCATCGAAGTATCCTTAACCTTGTCTTTCCCCACATCTAATAATCAAGTAGAGTACGAAGCCTTCCTGGCCGTTTTACGCCTTGCGGACGACCTAGGAGCAAAAGAAATTATAATATGCACAGTCTCCCAGTTGGTCGCCAACCAAGTACGAGGCGATTTTTAAGCCAAGAACGACAACATGGAAGAATACTTAGCCTTGGTCAAGGAGAAGCTAAAACGATTCATATCCATGGAAGTCAAGCACATCCCGCGCGAAAACAACACCCGAGCGGATATATTGTCCAAACTGGAGAGCACCAAGAAAAAGGGGGTCAACAAATCCGGTATACAAGAGATACTCCCTCAACCCAGCATTGGGAAAACATCATCCCCAATAGATGTCAACATCGTAGGCGACGCTAACTGTTGGATGACCCCAATATTCAACTATTTGACCAAGGACGAGTTACCGACAGACCCAAAAATGGCCAGCACCGTACAACGTAGTTCATGCTCGTATACGATGGTCGGGGGAAAGATGTATCGCCAAGGCTTCTCCACGCCACTCCTCAGATGCGTCGAGGAAGAAAACGTTCCACACGTGCTGAGGGAAGTCCACGAGGGAATCAACGCACAACATCCAGGTTGGCGATCCCTCACTCGCAAGATCCTACGAGCAGTATATTACTGGCCGACGATGCAAGACGATGCAAAGGAGCACGTTAAAAAATGTGACTAATGCCAACGACATGGTGACGTACACGTAGCTCCTCCTACTGTTTTGAAATCACTGTCTTCCCCATGGCCGTTTGCCTAGTGGGGACTGGACATATTAGGACCCTTCATCATCGGCACCTGCCAAAACAAGTACCTCATCGTGGGTGTCAATTATTTCACTAAATGGATCAAAGCGGAGGCCTTATCCCACATCACTGCATTAAACATCTTACAGTTCTTCAAGCGGAACATCCTCGCCCGATTCGGGGTACCGCTCGCCATCATAACAGACAATGGAACCCAATTCATTGACAAACATTTCCAAGAATTCGTAGCCTCGGTGGGAACCAAACAACACTTCGCTTTTGTCGAGCACCCCCAGACTAACAGGCAAGCAGAATATGCTAACAGGGTAATCTTAAGAGGCCTTAAGTGAAGGTTGGACGGGCACAAAAAACGTTGGGTCGAAGAGCTACACAACGTTCTTTGGGCGTACAGAACCACGCCCACTCGACAACCGGAGAATCCCCGTTCCGACTAGCATACGAAAACGAAGCTATCATCCCTATAGAGATGCACATACCGTCCATGCTAACAGAATCATACATGGACCAAGATACCAACTCTGAAACACTGAGAGAAGAGCTCGACTTAGTTGAAGAAATCCGATCAGGAGCAGCTCTTTGAGAAGCTACGCTCAAACAGAAAATTGAAGCTCGACATAACGCCAAAGTTATCAAACGGGCATTCGAAGTCGGGAGTCTCGTCTTAAGGAGAAACCACAAAGACTACTGAGAAGGGAAACTGGCACCAAATTGGGAAGGCCCATACTGCGTCCGAGCAAAGACCGAGAACGGGGCCTACTACTTGGAAAATCTTCAAGTGAAAGAGCTTGCGCGGCCATGGAACGCCGAGAAACTCAAGCATTACTACAACTAGTATGAAGGTCTCCCTACTCCTGTATGTGGAGAAAATTGTCCGACCAAACCTGCATGCCCAGGTACAATCATTGCATCCCAAAACGTTTGATCAATAGAACCTCTCACCACGATGAGGGAGGTAACTGTCGCACGAATGGATACTCGAACGAGTCCGACGTCACCTAAGTACCACGACCAGGTAGAACCCCAGCTCACGATGGGACGTTCAAGCCACAGAATCTGAGCCATAATCTTGACTTGGATACTGACCCAGAGCCAACCTCTACACACCTGATCAGTCCCCCAAACCGACAAGTAACATTTCCTTACAAGCATTTATCCCCTTATTGACCATTATATTGTATTACTTGCGCCAGACGAACGCAAAACACTTAGCGAAGAAAAACTACATTTAAAATAAAGGTCCTCCGACGGACGGGCAGTCATATATATAACAAAAACACTGCAAAAATCATAAAACAACCACCAAGGTCAGAAACATTAATCAGAAGGTTGCAACCCCTAAAGGCCGACTTGTTCAGAATTACATAAAACGGGGACCGCGTCCCCAAGCAAAACTATAAATTACACTTGTTTTTTATAAGGCACACAGGTTGACCTAATTACCCTCTCCTTCTTGCGTGCCCGACTAATTTTCGCTCAGAGGTTGCTGGACTTCAGGATGGATCGGTTGGTTCGGTTCCCCCGGCTGAGAATCATCCACGATCATGTAATTCGGGACTACAACCCAACCATCCACAACCTTGTACAAATAGCTGATTTGATCGGCATCGAGATCCAACTCAGGATGAAGGGCCTTAATCTGATCTACAACATTCTGGAAACTCAACTTGGTCGAGTCCCTCAAATCGTCTAGATCTTGATCCAACTGAGCAAGGAAATGCGCCCTGCTAATCAAACCCTTGGTATCCTCGTCTTCATCATCCTTGGGAAAGAAAGTCTCTTTCAACTTCCCGTTCTGATCAACAACCCTTTTCTTATCCACCTACAGCTTGGCAATCACATCCGCCCGCACCGTCAGCTCATTAGTCGCGGCCTCAACGTCCTCAGTGGCCTTCCTCGCCCTCTCTTCTAAATCAGCTAGGAGGGACTTCAAGCGGCTAATTTCGTGCTCTTGCCCAGAGCTCCCTTTGGAAAACATCGAAGCCATCGACAAAACCCGCATCACTGCACTAACATCTTACGCCAAGGATAATCTCCGAGCAGGACGATCCATCTGCTCGAGGTACAACGAGTCCGCCCGTTCAACCTCCAAAGAAGTGCTCTCGAAAAAGTTGTGTTGCACGAAACACGATGGCAATGAATGTTTTGGTTTCGCAGGAGCATTGATCGTCAGATCCGTTATAGCCATACCAACTTTGTGCTTCTTGAGGCTCAAACCAGAAGTCACGCCCAGAGAGCCTCGAGCAATAGGTCCCGAGCCAGAGCCGCTCGTATCGTTTCCCACCAGCCTAGTCTGAATGGTCATGTCCTTCCTCTTGTTACCTTTCATCAACTTCTCCTAGATCTTATCCAGAGAATTCGCCATAGAGCCTGCAAAACAAAGGACAAAGAAAAGAGTTCAGATCGACTACGAGCATAAAATCACATGACAAATAATATAAAACAAAAACAAAGTGTACTAAACAGCTCAGACACTTTTCGCCTGTCTTTATAAGCCAAGAGAGTTGTGACGTCGATCAGCGGACGTTCCACAACTTCTTCCCTATCGGAAGCCAACATCACCTTCCCCTATCCGTCGAGCATCGGGATCAAAATGAAAGATGACACCAACTTACGAAACTCCTCGAAGCTGGTTGCATCCTCCTCGCCTAGAGTATCCCCTATTTGGACAAAGTCACTCACCGGTCGCCCGTAATGATCACAATCTCACGAGAAAGGGAACCTCCAAATCCTCCTACGGATCTGACGATCTTCCGCGTCCAGTCGGGGAACATCATTTTCATCGGTATTGACCCCCATGAAACTGATCGACCTCGTTGCTTCCCTAGTCATAGGCTCGATCAAGATGTAGTCGCCTTTGAATGATCGGATAGACTCCGAATGTGCCTTAAAAATCTTAGCCCGTTGTTTGAAAGAGATAAAACCCTTTCGGGCACTCCCACGCCCCACCTGGCGCTGCAGAGAAAACAACTGGAAGAAGAGAGGAAGAGTAGCCCCCGCCCCCAGGTGCGTGCATGTCAACTTGAACGCCCTCATAAAAGCATAAGTGTAAGATCAGAATGCGCCTAAGAGGGGGGGGGGGTGAATTAGGTGTATATAATTTTTCTCGATTCTTTTTCTTTAATGGATAGAATTTTTCTTTTAAGTTTGTATGGAAGGAAAGCGGTAAGGCAGAAAATAAAAACGACACAGAAAGTTATCCTGGTTCCCTTCACAGTCCAAAGGTACATCCAGTCCCCTTTCAACTTGAAAGAGATTTACACTAATTTTTAGAAATAGTACAACCTATCACACCTTCAATGGTGATGCCTACTTTCTAACAAACAATCATACAAGTGTGCAAGAACAATCCTCTTGCCACACTTACCCTTATGTCCAAACAAACCTTGGCACACAAGTCACACAATAGAAATACCTTTCTATATTTTTAATTTTGAGAGAGTAATACAAAGATTTTAATATCAATAATGATCTTCTCCTATGTACACAATTCACTTTTCAAATATCAATACAAGTGTTCAAACATGAAGTATGAAAGATGAATATCTTATGAACACTTTTGAAAAGTATGGAAAATATTTGAAAATTGATCAATTTGATTCAAGTGATTTTTTATAAAAATTGTAGGAGGTATTTTTGAATTTGAAAAATTCAGATTTTATATTATACATGACACCCTTTTGAAAAGGTGTGAAAATTATGAATCAAAAAGTTTCTTGAAGAGATATAATCAAAAGGTGCAATTTGAATTTCAAAGGAAAAATATTTTTCAAAATATTATAGTGTTAACCGGTTAACCAAATGGTTAACTGGTTAACGCCTATGAACGTTAACAGGTCTTTTGAAAATTTGAACCCGTTAACCGGTTAACCAAATGGTTAACCGGTTAACACTGTTAAAACCAGAAACAGAAGGTTTTTTAAAGAGTGTTAATCGGTTTGAAAAATATGTTAAATTATTTTATGCAATATGCTAGTATATGATTGAATGCATGAAAACTTGTACATCAATTGAAAAAGGGATTGATATACCTAACCAAAAGCATCCAAGCATGAAGTTGAATGATGATGCAATTGAAGCTTGATAGCGAAGCCGGTTGCTTGAAGCTTGATCAGTTGGAGCTCTTGACTTTTTGCAGGTCTGAAATATATGCGCCGTGTTGTCTTCATCAAAATCTCCGAGATTGAAGGCGTGCTTCTACATTCTCCCCCTTTTTGATGATGACAACTGAAAATTCTGCGAGAGCTTTGATCAATGTTTCTCTAAGCGAATTCTCCCCCTATGGGCAGCAACTCCCCCTAACTGATAGCAGCAGTAGCAAGAAAAAAATTCTGCATAGAGAGTCATTAGAGAAACAACGGTCTTCTCCCTCTTTGGCATTAGCAAAAAGGAAGGGACCAACAAGCATGAACATGAAAGATAGCATCATACAAGCAATCACACATAGAAAGTGCAAACATAGTGCAAGTAAACCAAAAATGCCTAAAAACTTAGGACTTAAGTTTGAGAGTACAAAACATAACATGATTAAAATATAAAATAACATAATAAAAACAGCATGGAGACATGGTCCTCATTCCTCATCCGACACATCCTCATCATCTTCTTCCTCTTCTTCGGTACCGTCCACATCCTCATCAACATGCTCGGTGGTGGTTCGGGAGCTTAGGACAAGGTTCCGAAGGCTTTTGATGGCACGCATAGCTTCATGGTGGTGTGACATCATGGTTGAGTAGAGAAAGTCATTGGTAATGCCGATTTCCGGAATAGGTGGAATGGAGGTGGAGGATCCGTCATCATACTTATAAGTTCCATCATTGGCTTGGACAATGCCGGTGTTCTTGATAATTGTGACTCCGTTGATTTCATTTCCCGTAGTAGTCATAGCAATAAACGGTTCTCGACCGATTTCCATATCGGTAAGTTCCAAAATCCTTGAAAGAAGGCGGTCATACGGTAAACGAGTCTTCAACGAAAGTTGTTGCTTCAAATGATATAGCATGGTAGGAAGCCAATTAATCTTAATCTTGTTCTTGATGGCAAAGAGCACTTGCATCTCCAAATCATTGATTTGGGATTGATTGGAGTCCTTGGGCAGCAAGACATGGCAAATGACATAATGAAGCATCCGGTCATCAACGGAGAGATTCTTCGCATAACAAAGTACCCGAGAGGTACGCTGGCCGGAAATCACGGCTGCCTTTGGAAACCTACAAATGTTATAGTAGTATTCCATCTTGTCATAGTTGGCCCATTTGCCTTCATCATGGTTGACACCCTTTCGGAGAAACACTCCCGAGTACGGTAAAGACAAAGAGGTAGCAAGAGTACCTAGGTCAACCTCAATCTCACAATCTCTAATAGAAGCAAAAAGGTGGTGCTTATCATTTTCATCAAAATTGAGAACCATGTTGTTCATGAAAGACTTCACCAAATCCGGATACACTTTTCCATTGTCGGCAATAAAATCTAACATTCCTTGATATTCTAGTAGTGCCGGAAACTTAAAAGATTCAAAATATTTCAGGTTCACATACTTACCCTTGAGAAGATGTCGAACCCGAACACGAAAATCCAATCTTCTTTTCTTGGTAGATTCCATTGGCATGTCTTCTTCACTGCTAGACCTTGATGCTGACACTGGAGCTTTTCCCTTTCTTGAAGCCATGAAGATGAAGCTTAGGTTGAGGGTGAGTGAGAGTATTTTCGGATTAGGGTTTGGTGTAGAGAAGAGTGAGGTGAATGAGATGGAGTTTTTGTGAGAGTTACAATGTAGTGGGTTTTAATGGAGGAGATGAAAGGTTTGGAGAAAGAGAGTAAGTGGAGTTTAATGGTAGGTCAAAGGAAGAGGAATATATTTATGAGGTGTCTTGAGAAACCATGCATCAAAAAGACATAATACATACAACACAACATAAAAAAATTTTAAAAGATAAAAAATGACAGAACCTGTCACGCAGGCAGGGACTGCTGTTTTGAAGCTGTTAACCGATCCGTTAAACGGTTAACGGACAAAAAAATTCAAAAATTTTAAAAATCCAGCAGCTTTGGTGGGGGAAAATGGGAAGGATTTTTCAAAAAAAATTTCCATAAAGTGTTAGCACTTGTCATTCCGCAACTTTCGGTCAAAAAATATTTTGAAACCAATTATTTTCGGGTATACGAAAGTGAGAAAAACCGAAAACGGTGAAATGTGAGGGCTAGCATTTTATGACTTTAAAGTGAGCAAAAACACATATAAACACACATAATGCAATAAAAACATATAACAACCAATTTTTAGGTTAAGATTAGATGTCACCTTCATTGAGAATCCCAAGTTCTCGTCGAATCTTGAAGAATTGTTCCTTAGCCAATGGTTTTGTGAATATGTCGGCTAGTTGATTGTGTGTATCCACGAACGTAACATCGACATCTCCGTTTAGAACATGATCTCGAAGGAAGTGGTGCCGGATATCAATGTGCTTTGTTCTTGAATGCATGACCGAGTTCTTCGTGATATTGATGGCACTTGTGTTGTCACACCGGAGAGGGATACAACCGAGATCTATACCGAAATCGAGAAGTTGTTGTTTGAGCCACAAGATTTGAGCACAACAACTTCCTGCTGCAATGTACTCCGCTTCGGCCGTGCTAAGTGCAACGCACACTTGCTTCTTGCATGCCCACGACACTAGTGCATTCCTGAGAATGTGTCAAGTACCACTTGTACTCTTTCTATCGGTCTTACATCCTGCATAATCAGCTTCAGAATAACCAATTAAAGAACAAGTACTACCTTTAGGATACCATAGTCCGACGTGCGTTGTTCCTTTGAGATACTTCATGATCCTCTTCACGGCAGTGAGATGCGATTCCTTCGGATTAGCTTGAAAGCGGGCACACAAACAAACACTCTGAAGCTTTTTGTTCTTGATGGACCAAAAAGATCCATATGTAACAATTGGAGTGGTCTTGTAGTAGATATCACTTTCTTGGTCTTGAAGGATGTATTGGTTTGCTTCCCCTTTTGACATGCGTCACAAAGCTTATCCTTGATAAACTTCATCTTTGGAAGACCAACAACTAGATCATGCTTTAATAATTTATTCAAATGCTCCATGTGAATGTGAGCAATCCTTTTATGCCAAAGCCATGCATCGTTGTTGTTTGCCATTAAGCACTTCACCTTCAAGAGAGAGTCATCAAAAGAAATCATAAAAATGTTATTAAATCGTTTACCTTTTAGCAAGAGTTTATGAGTGACTTCGTGTTCTATCAAACATTCCTCCTTCGTGAAGTTGATTCGGAACCCTTTGTCACACAATTGACTTATGCTAAGAAGGTTGTGTTTAAGGCCTTCCACATAAAGGACGTCTTCGATGATTGTATGAGGAGATGCACCAATGGTTCCAACTCCAATAATTCTTCCTTTATTATCATCACCGTAAGTAACGTATCCTTTGGCCTTAAGTGTTAGACCTGGAAATTTGTTGAAATCGCCCGTCATATGCTTTGAACAACCGCTATCGAGATACCATTGCGTAGAAGTTGTTTTCAAGCATACCTACAAAACAAAATCAGGTTTTGTTAGGTACCCAAATTGCTTTGGGTCCTTGATAGTTAGTACCCTTTTCAACCCACACATAATGCCCTTTAGCAACACCAATGTTGCGCACATAGCAAGCATTAGGTGTATGGCCTTTTATTCCACAATAAAAACACATAGGTTGAAATTGACTTTTGAATTTAGGAACATAATTTTGTTTCTTAAGACTCCTTTTATTTTTATGACTTTGATGCATAGGTTTAGCATTGTTAGTCTTTTCCTTAACAATTTGTTCACTAGCTTTTACAAAAACAGTTTCACTTGTGCTTGGTTTGGAAAACTTAGAATATCCTAGGCCACTTTTATCATTTGGATATCTTTGGTGCCTAAGAATTTCCTCCAAGCCAATTTGACCTTTTTCATATCTTTCTAAAACTCTTTTGAGTTGAACAATTTGAAAGGACAATGACTCACAATTTTTACATGTAAGACTTTGTTCTTCATCCATTATCTTTTGTTTTTCATTTTCAATGTATTTTTCAAAAGATACATTTTGTTCTTCTAAAGATAATATTTTCTTCTTTTGGGATGAGATAGTTTTGTACAATGTCTTACATTCATTAAGAAGTTCATCTATGACTTCTTGTGCATCATTTTCATAAATTTAAAAATTACTACTAACCTCGTCATTTTCTTCATCGGAGTGATGTGACGCCATTAACGCCATATTTGCACATTCGTCGCTTTCCGATTCCGATGAGGAACTAACTTCATTGTCATCCCATGCGACATAAGCCTTTTTATTCTTGAAGTCCTTCTTGCCTTTGAATCCTCCTTTCTTCGCAAGTCTTGGATAATCCGGTTTTATGTGACCTTGCTTTCCACATTCATAGCATGTAACTTCTTGGTTCGATGTGGATGCATCCTTCTTCCTGAAATGTTTATTCTTTTTAGGAAAAGAAGAATTATTATTTTTGTTAAAAAACTTACCAAGCTTCTTAACAAGAAGCATGAAGTTCTCATCTTCGAAGATCTCGTCATCTTTGTCATCCTTCGTGTCAATCTTCAAGGCAATTCCTTTGGACTTTTTCTCTTGACTTTCATGTTTTTCGAGCCTTCCAAGTTCCAACTCGTGCTCTTGAAGTTTGCCGAATAGAGATGCGGATGTCATTGTTGAGAGACTCTTCTTCTCCGAGATTGCGGTCACTTTCGGTTGCCATTCCCTTGTCAAAGACCTTAGAACTTTCAAATTGAGATCATCATTGGTGAAGGTCTTTCCGAGTGCAATCAAATGGTTGGTTAGATGAACGAATCTTTTTTGTAAAGCCACAATAGATTCTCCGGGCTGCATGCGGAACATTTCGTATTCTTGACTTAACGTGTTAAGCCTTGATCTTTTAACTTCTGTTGTTCCTTCATGTGTTTCTACCAAAGTATCCCAAATCTCCTTTGCCGATTTGCATTGGGATACACGAAAAAATTCGTCCATACTAAGAGCACTTTGAAGTATGTTGATTGCTTTCTTCTCATTTAGGATCTTTCTTTTATCATCTTCATCATACATATTCTTCAACTTCGCCGTTCCAACACCGATGATTACATTGACGGGATTATGCGGACCTTCTTCGATTGCTTCCCATATGCCTTCTCCTTGGGCTTCAAGATGTGCCCTCATTCTGATTTTCCAGAAATCGAAGTATTCGCCGGAGAAGAGCGGAGGCTTGTTGCTACTTCCACCATCTTTGAAAACGGGATTCGAGTTTGCGGAAGCCATAGGATCTTATAGGAACAGGTTACCTAAACCTGCTCTGATACCAATTGTAAGATCAGAATGCGCCTAAGGGGGGGGGGTGAATTAGGTGTATATAATTTTTCTCGATTCTTTTTCTTTGGTGGATATAATTTTTCTTTTAAGTTTGTATGGAAGGAAAGCAGTAAGGCAGAAAATAAAAACGACACAGAAAGTTATCCTGGTTCCTTTCACAGTCCGAAGGTACATCCAGTCCCCTTTCAACTTGAAAGAGATTTCCACTAGTTTTTAGAAATAGTACAACCTATCACACCTTCATTGGTGAGGCCTACTTTCTAACAAACTATCATACAAGTGTGCAAGAACAATCCTCTTGCCACACTTACCCTTATGTCCAAACAAACCTTGGCACACAAGTCACACAATAGAAATACCTTTCTATATTTTTAATTTTGAGAGAGTAATACAAAGATTTTAATATCAATAATGATCTTCTCCTATGTACACAATTCACTTTTCGAATATCAATACAAGTGTTCAAACATGAAGTATGAAAGATGAATATCTTATGAACACTTTTGAAAAGTATGAAAAATATTTGAAAATTGATCAATTTGATTCAAGTGATTTTTTATAAAAATTGTAGGAGGTATTTTTGAATTTGAAAAATTCAGATTTTATATTATACATGACACCCTTTTGAAAAGGTGTGAAAATTATGAATCAAAAAGTTTCTTGAAGAGATATAATCAAAAGGTGCAATTTGAATTTCAAAGGAAAAATATTTTTCAAAATATTACAGTGTTAACCGGTTAACCAAATGGTTAACCGGTTAACGCCTATGAACGTTAACAGGTCTTTTGAAAATTTGAACCCGTTAACCGGTTAACCAAATGGTTAACCGGTTAACCGGTTAACACTGTTAAAACCAGAAACAGAAGGTTTTTTAAAGAGTGTTAATCGGTTTGAAAAATATGTTAAATTATTTTATGCAATATGCTAGTATATGATTGAATGCATGAACACTTGTACATCAATTGAAAAAGGGATTGATATACCTAACCAAAAGCATCCAAGCATGAAGTTGAATGATGATGCAATTGAAGCTTGATAGCGAAGCCGGTTGCTTGAAGCTTGATCAGTTGGAGCTCTTGACTTTTTGCAGGTCTGAAATATATGCGCCGTGTTGTCTTCATCAAAATCTACGAGATTGAAGGCGTGCTTCTACAATAAGAATTAGGATGTAGTTGCGAGGGTGCTACCCCTAGGAAACCAAGCACCGAGCATTCCAGGTCACTGAAAGGCAACCTCTTCCCCAGGGTCGTAATGGCGTACTCATACATCGAGAATTTCCTCCCCCCGAATTCCGAGAAAATTTTGTCGTCATCACCTGGGCATGTCACCTTCCAATGGACAGGGTCCCCCACCACTGGCAGAGGATCTCTGCGCGGCCGTGCATAAGACGAGACTTTATCCAACAAGTCTTTAACAACCCACTCCTCGGGCGTAAGTGCCTTTTCCTCCTCATCTGGAACCACGGGCGCATCAGCCTTTTCCCCCGACACTGTCGCCACATCATTGTTTTAAGTTACCTCTGAATCCCCCAAGGAACTACCAGAGTCCGACGGAACTGTTGTAGAAGAACCCGAATCTTCTGACGAGCTTTCTTTCGAGGATATGTCGTAAGGATCAATGAGCGCGTGTTCACCTGAAAAGCAGAGGAAATGTGTCAGTGGATTCGATCAGAATATCGAATCCACCCTCCCACTACCTATCAATTGAAAGGTGTAGCGGTAAAATCATGAGTATAAGCTATTGGTTAACTTAACTCAAGGTAAACAGAGTCGCCACCGCACTTTTATTTTATTCCAAGAGGAAAAGGAAAAAAGAACGAATAAATCCTAATGAATCTAAAAGAAAAAAGCTAAAGAAACACAACAGAGAAACAGGTAAGGGGATAAGTTACACAATGGGAAGGTTTTACGCACCCAAAATGTTCGTGGTACTCCACGGGAGCCCTTTGAAAAATTTACTACTTTTGGTTTGAAAATGGTTTGTAAAATGTGAGTAGAGGGATGAGAAAAGAATTATATTTTTGATATTTTTGTGTTTGGAGAGGTTTAACGCCTCATGCCTACGTATCCACAAAGTGCAATGCGAGATCAAAACCTCGTAGTTCGTGGTACAAAATATGAAAAGAAACAATGAGTTGAATTGATTTTAAAATGTAAAGATAAGTCATCATTCTTTAACGAATAATTCCGCTAGAAAGAATGAATCATATCTAAACATATAAATGGTTAAAAAGAAACGTGCACGAGGGCACAAAAACAATTGAATGAGTTTTGAATGTTTTTAAAGTTTTTAAGAAGAAAATTTCGATATGCCTATGTGGTTTAACATTTATTACGAAATGAAATGAAAAGGTAAAATCGCTTGACCTAAGTCAAGGTTTGATTTTGAAAACGTTTGAAGTTTGAAAACAAAGAAGATTTGAAAATAGGGAGAAGATTTGAAAATTTAAGAAGTGGGAGGAGATGAAGTGACTATCCTAAGACTTGAATGTAAAATTTAAGGGAAGAACAACCAAACCGTGTAGTGAACATTCTTTGAAACAATAGGACTTCCATCTTCATAAACAAGTGAACCAAATCAGATAAGGTCTCCAATCCATAATAGCTCAAGCAAAGGAATGATCCTAAAATCTAAGTCTAAATTCCAAGTCCAATGCTAAGGATAGTGACCATAGTCCAAAGTTAAAGTCACAAGTCTTTTTAGATGTTTAATCCGTTATTAATATTTTTGTGTCCAAATGGACAAAGGATAAATAACAAGCATAACAATATAAACATAAAAAAAATGATGGATGATATAGTATAATAAAAGCATAATAAAAGAGATAAGGAGCGAGA
The DNA here is from genome assembly GCA_963966055.1 of Lathyrus aphaca. NCBI lineage: Eukaryota > Viridiplantae > Streptophyta > Magnoliopsida > Fabales > Fabaceae > Lathyrus > Lathyrus aphaca. The sequence continues at coordinate 649,549,997 of OZ014519.1, forward strand.
GATTGAAATAAAGAGGATAAGGTGCGAGAATGAATTAAAATGTTAATATATTAATAGTATAATAATATTTACATAGAAATGGTATGATGAACTTAATCAAACACAACATAAAAAACCAAAATCGAGAGGCAACCGGATCCAATTGGATCTTATTCCGAATTCGGGACAAGTTTAGGTCTATGTTAAGCAATCGCCGAGTAATTTACGAAGTAATTACACTACAAATGAGGCCGGCCACCACTAATTAAGGTGGAAAATATTTGTTCTAATACATGTTAGAGAAATGATATAATGGATCATCCTCCGAAAACATGTCGCACGAAAAGAAAGGGTAGTAATGGTCTAATCTTAATCGAGATTTCACCTTGATTATTCAAATGCAACCTATCACGATCCCAAAGTATGGAGAATGATCCAAATGATCATTCATCCATAGATTTGAAATAATGAAGATTAAACATCTTCGAAAACCAATAATCTACGAATCGGAGATCTCATCGACCAAAAGAAAAATAAGATGAATAAGAAAAATGGATCTAGAATAGAATCCATAAAAAAATCAACAAAAAGAAACAAAATCAAATTAAAAAAATCATCAAGAAAATTCAATGAAAGGAGGAAATATACTAAAATATTAGAGACTTTCTTAAAAGAAATTTAGTCAAATTGAAATGGAATTAAAAAAAATTCAGAAAAAAAAACCAAATGTTATAACTGTATTTTTTTTTTAGAAATTCATCATAATAATAAAATTATAAAAAAAAACTATTAAAGAATGCCAGGGAGTGATAAGCTGAATTTGAAGGTGGTGATAGTAATGTAATGAAGTTGGATTGAATCTATGAAGTTGAAGGGGAGTGATAAGCTAAATTTGTTCACTACTCTTTTGTTTTGCTTGAAGGTGGATTGAATCTATGAAGTTGGAATGAATTAATGAAGCTTAAAATTGATTTTGGCAGGGTATTGTTATGGCTATCAAGCTTAGAAATTGAGAGAGAGAAGAGTTGTTTAAATAGAGGAATTGGTGAGGTTTTGAAATGAATTTGTAAGCTGAGATTTTGATTTCATTTTTTGCTGCCGTTTTGCTTGAATTTGTTCGCGTTTTGCTTGTTGATGAAAAGCGTGTGCCGTTCTGAATTTTGTTTCAATTTTCTCTGTTTTGTGGGCCAAGAAGAACGCATTTTATGCTTGCTGCCCTTGCGTTTCGTTGATGTGAATGTCACGTGTTTGTTGTACCGGCTGAAGGAGTTTGTGTACGACGTGTAAGTGTCGTTGGCTGAGAACAAAAGAAGTTGATTGTTTGCGTTGATGCTAGTCTGAAAGAATATCTTTTTGAGCTGATGGAGTGAGGTAAGTGCAGCGGCTGCTTGTGTTGATGTCGGTTGCGTTTTGATGTAGTTTTGCATGTGTTTTGTTCACTTGAAGCGGTGCTAAATTTGGGGATTTTCACGGTATGTTTTCGGCTGGGATTTGAGCTGGTTCAGCATGATGTACGCGTGTGTTAGAAAGCTGCATTGCGTTTTGTACTTTGATTGAATGCGTTGTGAAATCACGCATTTGGCTCGGTGAAGCTGATGTTTGCTGGATATTGGTATGATGTCTGCGTGTTGGACGGCTTGGCTTGGGAAAAGTTGGAAAAACAAATGTCATGTGCTTGTGGAAAAGCTGAACAAATCATGTGGGATTTTGAAAGGCTGGGAAAGAGAGCTGAAGCAAATTGGCTTGTGTTATATTTATTTATTTTGCATTTTTTATATAATTTCTAAATGGGCTGAGCTTAATATATTCTAATGGGCTTAACAAAAATCATGGTTCTATTATTTTTTTGGCATGGATATATGGATTAGAATAAAAAAGGTTAATGGATATAAAATTTCTAAAAGGTTAATGGAAATTGGAGAGAATCGGATATTAATGGATAAAAATCGAAATATCATTTAAGAAATAGTAATTAAGATAATAATGAATAGAAAATAGAAAAATGGAATTGATTGAAATGGATAATGACTATAAAAAATAATGATGGTTTATGGATCGAATAAAAATGGATGGAAATGGATATAAATCGGAAATGAAAATAATGCGGGAATTAGGAAGGTAGATATAAAAAAAATGGTTTAGAACAGATAAATGGATATGAAGTGATGATGATTTTTTTAGCCAAAATCCGAATCTTGATCTTTTCCTTGCACAAACCACTGATAAAATAAACACAACCATTACTAAACCACTGAACAACTTGCAACTTAACCCACAACCACTTGGATCATCTGAAAATTGCCCGAATGATTCGAATCCATGCTGAGGAAAATAAATCCTCAGATGAATCACTGATAAACTGATGAACAAACTGAACTTCATACGCAACACTTCTCGATGAACTGATGACTTTCGCACACAATACAACTTGAACTTTTTTTTTGAATACACATCATCTGAGAAGCAAAACACTGGTACACATAACTTGTAGTTGAACCAATCTTTGATAGTTTGACCATGATTTAGGTCAAACATCCATTTGAATTGAACCATAATTGAACAACCACATCTGAATTGAAATCACTTCCCTGTCTTTAAAAACCTACAACACAGAGAGAAAAAGAAGAAGCAAAACGCAACATATTTTTGGTATTTTGGTTAGAAGTTAGTAAATATAAACAAGTAAAAGCAAGTAAAAGCACGGTGATCCCTTGTGATGCATAAACCTGCAACTGAAAGGATAAACGAACCAGTGCGATCTTGTTTGTATGCAAAATGTAGATGAATATGCAAAGAAATCTTAGGGACAGCTGCCCCTATTTAATTTCTTCAGTCTGGAGATATGAAGATTGACATCTTCGTCTCTACAAGATGGGAGATACTTAAATACAGAAAAACCAATTTTTGTCCTAAGAGAACATGATATGATATGAATATGATATGCAAACCCAAGATCTCTGTGGGGGAAATATGACCACCAGAGAAAAGCAAAAACTTGGGGACACAGAAGAAAATCCCTTGGGGAAAAAAACAACAGACATTGTGAGAGTTCACCAGGAAAACAAATCACTGGATTGCTGACTTCACTTGGGGAAAAATATGATATAATCATGGTAAAAGGTTCAACGAGGAAGAGTAAACACTCAACCAAGGAATATCAACCAAAAAAAATATTCGAGTCCAAAAATTGAAGAATACCGAGTTGGGAAAGAATCATCAACTACCGGTTTACTGGGTAGGAAAATAAGGGACTCGACTATCGATTTACTGGATATGAGCAAAATAAAGAGGGATAACTTCTACTACCTTTTTACTGGGTAGAAAAAAAATTCTCGACTACCTGATTTACTGAGTAGGAGTACAAGCAAAAGAACTTGATCAATTTGGTAATATTACCCACTATCGAATAACTGATAGCTTAATTCCAAAGGAATATACTCAAGATGGAGAAATAAAGTTGCCCACTATCAAACAATGATAGCTTAATTCCAAAGCAATATTACTCACAAAAGGGGACCAAAGTTCAATCCAAGAACAAATTGGAGAGAAATAGTCAAACAGGACTCATCCCGAGGAGGATATATCTCAACTGGGGAAATTCCATCCAGATAATAAACTGGGGAGGAAACTGAATCAAAATCATCCACGAGAAACAAACTCAGTAGGGAAATAGAAAGGATTAACACTTTCTTCTTAATGGTCGACACTCTAAACTTGAGAGGAAAGCCACACACACACTCTGTGGGGAAAATCCACACCAAAGAGCAGGGAACAACGATAAATGCAAGAATGCAAGCAAATGATGCTATGCTTATGCGTATGAATATGCTGACAAAACAGACATAAAGAAAAGCAACGGGTGACATAAACACCACAACAACCGGATACTCGGCTAATCCCAAGGCAACAATACAGGGAGACATGCTAGAGATTCAACTTGACATCCTGCAGGGGAATATCAAAAGCCATCAAAGGAATAAAAGCCTACTATAAGGCTTAACTCATGATGAGAAAATATCTGGTAAGGATCCAATCCACAAAGCAATCTTCAAGAATCCGTGAAGGATAACATCATAAATTCCACTATGAGAGGATAACATGTTGGAGAAACACGAACGAAACTAAATCTTCCATTCTTTGGGGAAAGAGGGAAATGTCCCTGTTGAACACTGATGGGGATAAATATCTTCATAACTCCATTCGAGGAAACAAGATAAAGATCTACCAGTGATGCAAATAAAGCATAATCCACTAGAGCATCAAACATCCATTCTGCATAGGGATATCACCCTGCTGAGGAAAGGTAATAATCTGCCAAGGATGGGAAAAAACTCCCATAATACTTTCGACAAAAGTATTCTTGTTAAGAATCAAAATTTGCAAGGAATAATCGTCATACCACTCCTGCTCCACTTGGGGACAGAGTGCAAGAGTTGTTGAAGATCATATAGGAACATGCTGAAAACCAACACACACAGACCTATTGGGTATCCGCATGGGGATATCAAAAGTTAACATCATAGCCAAAACACAGTTACGAGGGATTTTAAATCAATACCCATCATCAGGTGAAAGAAAAACCTCTAAACTGACTGCTATATCAATACTTCTATTCAGGGATGCAACCAACTCAAGTTGAGGAACAAAAACTCGGCTGAGGATTACCAATGCTTCTCAAGTTAAAAAATAACTTGTTGAGGAAGAGATTAAAAATCAGCTGGGGATTCCTAAGAACATCCCTTCCAAGAATTCTTCTGGGGAAGACATTGAAACTCAAACTAAGAACATTCATACAATCCCCGTTCATGCTTATTATTGGGGAACAAAACATCATTAACATCAACCTGCCCAGACTATTCAGGAATTTCTCATGGACACAACCGAATCAAACTCTGCTTTGGGAGAGACAAGTTACACACATCCAGACTTTACCATCCTTGGAGTCACTATTAATATCCTTTCTTTGTTCATATGTCAAAAGAAAAATGTTTTTATAATCTTCAAATATTAAATTTATTAAACTTGTTTCAAAAATCATCATCAACAATAAATTGAAATTTTGTAAACAAAAGAAATATAAAGAGTTGCAAACAATTGGATAAAAGCTCAAATTCATTGATAGAATGGTAGTCAGCAAATGGCATGACTCCATGGATCATTACAAGTTTGAAAAATGGTAAATACATGGAAAAGGGCTACATTGAAATACAATGATCACTATTCTCCCTATCAAATTTGAACTCCATTGTGTGCGAAACTTCAGTCAAGGATGAGTGAATAAGAATATTTGATGGGAAATTCTTCTGAGGGATAGAATCTAAAATCCTCGGTTGTTACAAGTGATCCAGTCTGTCAACGCAGTTACTTGCCACGATCCCTAACTTTTTCCTAGATTGCCCTTTCGAGTTTTCAATCTACCGGGATAATTATTTCTGTTTATGTCTCTAATTTTTTCCTGGACCGCCCTTTCGGGTTTTCAATCCACCGAGACGCTCATTTTTTGCCTAAGCCGCCATTTCGGGTTTTCAACTTAGCGAGCTGTTCTTTTATTTTTTTAGACAAAGTATTTCTTGACTGCATCCGCATTTACAGGGCGAGTGATCTCTTCACCATTCATAGTTGCAAGAATTAATGATCTTCCAGAGAAGGCTTTCTTGACAACATATGGGCCATCATAGTTCGGAGTCCACTTGCCCCAAGAATCTTTAATGAAAGACTGAATCTTTTTGAGCACGAGGTCGCCTTCTCTGAATACACGAGGTTTAACCTTCTTGTCAAAAGCTTTCTTCATTCTTTGCTGGTACAACCGACCATGACACAAAGTTGTTATTCTCTTTTCCTCAATCAAATTCAACTGGTCAAATCTACTCTGACACCATTCAGCCTCATTCAACTTGGCTTCCATCAGAACTCTCATTGATGGGATCTCAACCTCGACGGGGAGCACTGCTTCTGTACCATAAACAAGTGAGAAAGGGGTTGCCCATGTTGAAGTGCGGACAGATGTACAATACCCATGCAAAGCAAAAGGGAGCATCTCATGCCAGTCCTTGTATGTCACAACCATCTTCTGAATGATCTTCTTAATGTTCTTATTCGCAGCTTCAACATCCCCATTCATCTTCGGTCTATAAGGAGAGGAATTTTGGTGCTGAATCTTGAATTCTTCACAAAGTTCTTTCATCATCTTATTATTCAAGTTCAAACCTTTATCAGTAATGATTCTATTCGGAACACCATATCTGCAGATAATGTTATTCTTGATAAACCGAACCACAACTTGCTTGGTCACATTAGCATATGATGCTGCTTCCACCCACTTGGTGAAGTAGTCAATTGCCACAAGAATAAAACGATGTCCATTCGAAGCCTTGGGCTCAATCATACCAATCATATCAATTTCCCACATAGAAAAAGGCCACGGGGAAGAAATCACATTGAGATAAGTTGGCGGCACGTAAATCTTATCAGCATACACTTGACACTTATGACATTTTTTCACATACTTGCAACAATCAGATTCCATTGTCCACCAATAATAACATGCTCTCAACATCTTTTTATCCATTGCATGTCCATTAGCATGAGTTCCAAAAGATCATTCATGAATTTCTTTCATTAACATGTCTGCTTCGTGTCTATCCATGCATCTGAGCAAGACCATGTCAAAATTCCTCTTATAAAGCACATTTCCATTCAGGAAGAAATTGCCTGCCAATCTCCTCAAAGTCCTCTTATCTTTATCGGATGCCCCAAGTGGTTATTCCTGACTCTGAAGGAAACATTTAATATCATGATACCAAGCCTTGTCATCATGAACCTCTTCAACTGCAAACACATGAGCTGGTCTTTAAGTCGCATCACTCTGATCATGGGAACATCATTCCACGGGTGCGCCTTTATCATAGAAGCTATAGTTGCTAAAGCATCTGCCATCTGATTCTCATCACGAGGAACATAATGAAACTAAACTTTAGTGAAGAAAGTTGATATCTTCCTGGCATAATCTTTATAATGGATCAAGTGGGGTTGATGAGTTACCCACTTACCCTGGATCTGATTGATTACCAAGGCAGAATCTCCATACACATCAAGATGCTTAATCCTAAGATCAATAGCTTCCTCAAGACCCATAATACAGGCTTCATACTCAGCTTCATTATTGGTACAAGGAAAAGTCAACCTCGCAGCAAAAGGAATATTTGAACCATGGGGAGTAATGATCATTGCCCCAATTCCTCTTCCGCGTGCATTCACAGCACCATCAAAAACTAAACCCCATCGAGATCCAGGCACCGGCCCTTCCTCAATCAAAGGTTCATCACAATCTTTCATTTTCAAATACATCACATCCTCATCTGGAAAATCAAACTTGATAGGCTGGTAATCATCAATCGGTTGATGTGCCAAATGGTCAGCCAAGATACTACCTTTTATAGCTTTTTGAGCTCGGTACTCAATATCATATTCTAACAATAACATTTGGCAACGAGCAATCCTCCCAGTCAAAGCAGGCTTTTCAAATATATACTTGATCAGATCCATTTTAGAGATCAACCAAGTTGTATGATTCAACATATACTGGCGAAGACGCTTTGTAGCCCAAGCTAAGGCACAAAACGTTTTTTCAAGCATGGAGTACCGAGACCACAATCAGTGAATTTCTTACTCAAGTAGTAAATTGCATATTCTTTTCTTCCAGATTCATCTTGCTGACCAAGCACACAACCCATGGAATCTTCCAACACAGTCAAATATATGATCATCGGTCTACCCTCCACCGGAGGAGACAAAATAGGAGGTTCAAGCAGATATTCTTTGATACTTTCAAACGCCTTCTGACAATCATCTGTCTAGACACAACCTTTGTCTTTCCGAAGCAACTTGAATATCGGAGCACATGTGGCAGTCATGTGAGATATAAACCTCGAAATATAATTCAAACGGCCCAAGAATCCTCTTACTTGCTTTTCAGTTCTTGGAGCAGGCATTTCCTGAATAGCTTTCACCTTATCTGGATCAACTTCAATGCCTCTTTGGCTGACAATGAAACCTAAAAACTTTCCAGAATGTACACCAAACATGCACATATTCGGATTCAAACGAAGCTTAAACTTCCTTAACCTTTGAAACAACTTCAGCAAATGTTCAACATGATCCTCTTCAGTCCTCGACTTAGCGATCATATCATCAACATATACCTCAATCTCTTTGTGCATCATATCATGAAAAAGTGTGGTCATAGCTCTTTGGTATGTCGCACCAGCATTCTTCAATCCAAAGGGCATCACTCTGTAGCATAATGTTCCCCATGGTGTAATAAATGTGGTTTTTTCCATGTCCTCGGGTGCCATCTTTATTTGATTATAACCGAAACATCCGTCCATAAAAGAGAACACATCAAACTTAGTCGTATTATCTACTAACATATCAATGTGTGGTAATGGAAAATCATCTTTTGAACTGGCTTTATTCAAATCTCTGTAATCAACACACATTCGGACTTTTCCGTATTTCTTTGGAACATGCACAATATTGGTCACCCATTGAGGATCATTTGACATCACAAGAAAACCTGCATCAATCTGCTTTTGAACCTCCTCTTTGATCTTTACTGCCATATCAGGATGAGTTCTTCTCAACTTTTGCTTTACAGGTGGACATTCAGGCTTCAACGACAATCTATGCTCCACAATATCAGTATCAAGACCCGACATGTCATGATAAGACCAAGCAAATACATCAGCATACTCTCTAAGAAGCTCTACAATCCTCTTCTTAACATCAGGACCAAGCAATGCTCCAACTTTGACTTCTTTTTTATCATTTTCAGAACCCAAGTTGACCATTTCTATAGACTCTCCATGAGGCTAAATAACCTTCTCCTCGTGCTCAAGCAACCGAGAAATCTCATCAGGAATATCTTCAACATCCTCTTCCTCAGCTTCAAACACATGGAATTCAAAGTTGGGAGTGGGCATAGGATCATTGTTTTCAATGGGTTTATCAATCAATCTGCACAATGATTTTATTTTTATTTTAGAGTATGAACAAAAGTGCAAACATTATGCAGATAAACAATTATTATTCTTATTTTTGGGTTCTTTATGTTACCATTTTTCAGAATAAAGCAAAAAGGAAAAACACATATGGAAATAACAAAATAGCATTTTATTGATGATGATAAAATTTGAAACAAAGCCCGACAAACATCACTTTCACCTTAGGCAGAGTGAAAGGATTTTTGAAAGAAAATAAAACAAATTACATTGAAGCATGAACAATAAAAGGAACATCAACAACAATCCAGTTCTTGCAAATCTTTCCGTGCGTAACAAAGTTAGACATTTCTTCATCTTCATCATCTTCAATGATGGCAGCAGCGGAATGATCATTGATAAACCCAGCACTTCGGAATCCTTCCTGAATAGTCTCCGGGTCATTGAGAACCACACCTGGTGCAAAGCCGATACCAAATCCTTCCTTGTTGTCGACAACATCAATAACTCGTCCCCAATCGTCAGATCGACCAGTTTCAAGCACGCGCAGAGCATCCTTGAAAGAAGACATAGGCATGACATTCTTCTTAGCAGCATTATCAACAACAGAAAGAGCTTGAAATGAAGTTCCTACCTCTTCTTCAGCATCAATATAGGAGAAAGATGACAAATTGCTCACAAGCATCGCCTTTTCACCACCAATAGTCACTAATTTCCCATCTTTCACAAACTTCAACTTCTGATGAAGAGTAGATGTCACGGCTCCTGCCTCATGAATCCAGGGTCTTCCAAGGAGACAACTGTAAGCGGGGTGTATATCCATTACTTGAAAAGTAATTTGGAATATAAACGGTCCAATAAGAATAGGAAGATCCACTTCACCAATCACTGTCTTCTTTGATCCGTCAAAAGCTTTCACAATAATCCCACTATGCCTCATGGGAGCGCCTTGGTACGCAAGCCTTGACAAAGTCGACTTCGGCATCACGTTCAGAGAAGATCCAGTATCAACTAGCACCTTAGACATAGCATCTTCCTGACAGTTTACTGAAATATGCAAAGCCAAGTTATGATTCCTTCCTTCTTCAGGCAAATCATCATCACAGAAACTTAAATTGTTGCACAATGTGATATTAGCCACAATACTATCAAACTGATCAATAGTCACATCATGGTTAACATAAGCTTGATCAAGAATCTTCTGCAAAGACTGCCTATGAGCCTCAGAGCACATCAAGAGTGATAAAACTGATATCTTCGACGGAGTATGCAACAACTGCTTAGTAATGTTGTACTCACTTTTCTTTATCAATTTCAACATTTCATCTTCACTATCACCAAGTTGGCCTGATCGGGCAATAACATCCATAATCTGTTTACTCGCAATTGTATCTTCAACTCTCTTCGGAGGGTCTGAAGCATAAACTCTACCACTTCGAGTAACCTTTGTCACATCAGCAATGCTAACCACAGACTTTGGAGAAGTAATAGGAACTTCCTTACCATTTTCTATCATCGTAGCATTATACCGATACGGAACAGCTTTATCAGACTCATATGGCATTGGACCAGGCAAATTGATCACCAAGGGAGTAACAACATATTTGCGGCTATCAAAAGAAATAACCACCTTCTCAGGAACAACCTTCTCAGGAATATTGAACTGAGGCATAATAATGTTCCCTTCATTTTCATACTCATCTCTTTTTGCTGTCACTTCAATCAACTTATCATCCATCATCTTTTGAATGTCTCTCTTAACAATCATGCAACCACGAGGGTTCACCGAGCAGATGCAACATCCAGCATAATCGTGATCAATATCGTGATATTCACTTAAGAAAGCATGCATCTCAACCAAAGACCTTCGAATATGGCGGACCTCATAAATCTTGAATAAACCAGGACAACCATCAACCATATTCACAGACGTATTACCATGCTTCGGCAGCGGATTAGTCTTCACATTTGGATTAACATCATTGAAGAATATAATATTGTTCTTTATCAATTTCTGTACTTCAAACTTCAATGGATAACAGTTTTCAACATCGTGCCCCGGGGCACCTTGATGAAAAGCACAGTGAGCCTCTGGCTTATACCACCATGGGATAGTCTCTGGAACTGGAGGTGGAGAACGTGTTTGCACAAGATTCTTTGCAATCAAAGATGGAAGCAAGTCCGCATACAACATTAGAATGGGATCAAAACTCGGCTTAGCCCGAACCTGTTGATTACCACCTTGTTGCACAGAAGGTTGTTGATAACGAGACTGATACTTTGGAACTGTTGGCACAGTGGGAATCACATTAATCATCGGAGTTACAGAAGCTACATGCTGCTGATGGCAATTCTCACGACCACGAGATCTTCTGTAACTTTCACGAGACACAGCATTAGTCTCACCTTCTTTCCTTTTACCAAAGTTGAACCTTCTAGAGCTCGAGCCATTATTATTCTCTTGGCTCAACCGTCCCTCACGCACACCTTCTTCTAAACGCATCCCCATACTCACCATTTCAGTGAAATCAGAAGGAGCACTTGATATCATCTTCTCATAGTAGAAAGAACCTAAAGTCTTCAAGAAGATATTCTTCATTTCTTTCTCTTCCAGAGGAGGAACAATCTGAGATGCTAGCTTGCACTATCTCTGTGCATACTCTTTGAAAGTTTCTTTGTCCTTCTGGGACATAGCACGAAGCTGATCTCTATCTGGTGCTATATCAACATTATACTTGTATTGCCTAACAAAAGCCTCTCCCAAATCATTGAAAGTCTTGATTTGGCTATTATCCAAACTCATGTACCACCTCATGGCTGCACCAGTCAAACTATCCTGGAAATAATGGATCAGCAGCTTATCATTGTCTGTCTGAGCAGACATCTTTCTAGCATACATAGTCAAATGACTCAGAGGACAAGTGTTGCCTTTATATTTCTCAAACTCAGGCAACCTGAACTTGTACGGAACTTTAACATTAGGGACCAAACAAAAATCATAAGCATCTTTTCTGAACAAATCCTTATGCTTCAAAGCTCTCATCTCCTTCTGTATCTCAGCAAAGCGTCCTTGAAAATCATCAAGCCTTTCAATCACACCAGCGCCTTCACTGGGCTCAGCATGGTAAATCACTTCATCATGGTGTGGAATAGTGTGCATCACAGGCGGTGCAATAGTCATAATTGGAGGAAGAGTAGTTATTACTGGCGAAAGAGTATTAAATGCAGCAGTCTCAGGAGGAGGAGGATGATAACCAGCAGGAATGAAATCAACCGGCATGCCCCAAGGTGTGCTATAAGGCATACGATTGCGAGGAGAAATGACAGTTTCAACAGGAATTGATACAGTAACAATCTTGGAGATGAGTGTATTCTGAACAGGAGAATTAGAAGGAGGTGGCTGATTCTGAGCAGCCACCAAACCTTCCATCATGGCAGAAACTCTTTCCAAGCTTTCCCTCAGATATGTAACCTCTTCGCGCAACTCGCTATTCTCTTGTTGTAAGGTTTCCAACATCTTCCTCCGATTAGCTCGAGTATCAAATTTGTGAGTCAGCTTGACAGGAGAACTGAATGAAGACCAAGAAACAACATAAGATCCCTAGAGAACACTCAAAAAGCAAGACAAATGCGGGTATGATGCATGGTATGCGTATGCAAATGCAAAGATTTCAAAGGACTATAAGATAACTTGCAATATTTATAAAGAAACGCTTTTTGAAGTACTTAAAAACTCATTCTCATTAAAATCAAAGTAAGGATTACAAGTGAAGTACAATCCTCAATAATGCTAATACATGATAGAAAAGTAAACTAGGCCTAGGGGATCATATTCGAAGAAGATCCAAATCCCGGTTGGTACTTCATGCGAATCCTCTTAATCTCTTTCTTGTACTGATCCTCCATGTCTTCCTTATCCTTCACCAACTAGTCAACAATGGCCTTCCAAGCACCGGATGTAGGAGGAATGGTAGATAGAGTACTAGAGGAAAATAAATCCTCTCTTGGCCTCTTCGTAACACGCTGCTCAAGTAACTCAATGAGATCATCCTTCTCCTTTAGTTACTCTTGCATCATAGTCTTCTCAAGTAGCCATTCTTCTTTCTCTTTCTTCATCTTGTCCAACTCTTCTTGAAGAGCAACCTTCTCATCAATGGGAGGAAGAAAAGCGGAAAATGGTAGTATAGGAAACAAAGGCTCCTCGATGGATAAGGCATCTTGAGCTTAGAAGACCTAGATCAAACCCACTGGATGTAACACTCGGATGGAGGAAGGTGTTGTCTTCCCAATTGACCCTTCTCTTTCCGATGAACCGCATGCCAAGAATGAGCAATCCTTTTCTTCATTTCTACATGATTTGCACCATTAAGAAAGAAGAAATGGGATAAGGAAAGGTTGTTTGGTATGTCCTTCAAACAATATCCCAACTGTCGCCTAGCAAGAATAGGGTTGTAACTAATTCCCCCACGTGTACCAAGAAGAGGTACATTAGGAAATTTTCCACAACTATCAATAAGCCCTCCAGTATCATAATGGGAACAATACCAAGTCATATCCTTATGAGAAAGTGACATAATCCTTTGAGACCATCTTCGTTTCTCTCTATTATCCTTGAAGACATCAGACTTTGGTAGGTGCGAAATAAACCACCTGTAGAGAAGAGGCGCACAACACACAATCTCTCCATCACCTTTGGAGGTCCTATAATGAAAGGCATGATACATGTCTCCAAGCAAAGTAGGTACCAGATTCTTCTTCAAGAAAATCTGAATGGCATTCTCATCCACAATACCATCTAAGTTAGGAAACAAGACAATCCCATAAATGAGCAAAGCAAGAATAGCCTCAAATGCATCCTGATGACCCAAAGTAAGTGAAGTAGAAGCTTTCCCCATCAAGAACTTATCATTAATACCACGAACACTCCCTTTTGGAAGAAACATCCCATTAAGATCGGACTCCTTGAGAAAAATGGCTTTGGCGATGACTTTGGTAGTAAGCTCCTTCTCTAAACCACTGAAAAGAAATTCCTTGTCCAAAATAGGTAGACCCATCCAATGAGAGTACTCTGATGGGCTAAAGACGTAATCTAATATGTGTCTAGCGGTATCTTAACTGCAAGCGCACAGCCTATCGAAGTAATATTTAAGATTATCGATCCCACAGGGCTTTATGATTACTTAGTGCTAGAGGGTTTACTAGTTTAGCTAAGGTGAATGGTTGTCACGATTTTTTGGTTGTTTTTAAGAATTAAAGACGGGAATTAAATTTTAGTTTAATGAAATAATAATAAGGCGGTCGGTATGTAATTATGTTAACTTAGGCGGGTCAATCTAACCTAGGCTTATAAGGATGGTTCACTTAATTTATTCTATAAAGGTTATCAGTTTAAATATCTTTAACTCACACTCTCGTGGTCTTATCTCAGATCTCACTCCTAAAGCCCTATGCCTGCTCTCGCTAGCCCATAAGTGTTTAGAAATAATTTTTGGAAACTTAATAAGTCTAATTCATTTTAAAGTGCTCTCGATGTGTTTAAATTAAATGCTTAACTTTAGCTATCTGGTTAAAATCTCACACTCTCGTGGTCTCGACCTAACCTATTACACTTTCCTTACTCTCGTAACAAAAAGATGAATTTTATAATAAAAAGTCACAGCCAGAATTTTAAGTTCTTAATTGTTTTAAGCCTAGAATTGATTTTACCGATTTAGTGTATTTTAATTACATACCGCCCTAAAGTGTTTAGGTACTCATAGTTGTTGTACCAGACAGATGCAGAAACAGAGGAACACAAATTAAAATATGCATTATAAAGAAATAAAAATAAATTCTTAACATTAATATAAATGCGAATTAATTAAAAACCTGAATAACAAATATAATGTCAAACTCCTTCTTCCACAATCTGGCAAGCTCGGAGTGCGGACCGGACTCGAAAATAAAATTACAAAAACGAAATGCTGAAGGCTTTGAAAGAAATTAAATAATAACAATTTCCTAATGTTGGAAATTGTTATTTGATTTGGTTGGGATATAGAAAATAAAACAAGAACAGAACAATTGCTGGAAAAATAAATGAAATAGGGTGCAATGGAAATACGGTAGAGCTTCCGCAAGAAAAATTAAAATCAAACTCTGTACTTTCTACTTTGAAATAAAGCTATTTATAGGAAACATAATTTGGGCTTGGCAGTTGGAATAATGCGTGGGCTTCGTAGTTGCTGAGAGAATCCAGGGAAAAGTTGAGTTACTGGGTCTGCGGAAGAATAGGAAAAGTTATGACTTCACGTAGCACGTTCATGACCAATTCTCACCAAGTAAACCTATTTTCCCCTTGTCACGTTCGTGACAAGGGTGTCACGTTCGTTATCCTTGTATTTAGAGCGTCACGGTCGTGAGGGATTGGTGACGACCGTGACTGCTCCTTTTAGCGTGTCACGGTCGTGACTCCATGGTAACGGTCGTGACAATTGCAAATTATGCAGATTATGCAGAATTCCTCTCTTCTTCTTCTTTTCATGGTTGTTTTTTCTCATTTCACTTGTGGCTTATGATTTAGCTCTATAATTGATATACCTGCAAAATGACAAAGAAAACTCGAAGAATCGGGTGTTAATACGATAAATGTGCGATAAAACGGCATTGAAACATAGTAATAAAACGATACTTTTTCTCGTTATCAAACTTCCCCAAACTTAATCCTTTGCTTGTCCTCAAGCAAATAGTCGGTTGAAAAGTGATCGGACAGGTTTCCATCGATGCATACACATAACAAACCATACGAGGAATCGTTTTGCTAGATAAACCGGTACTAGAATAAAACACTAATGATACACTAATGACACAAGCAACAAGCTAAGTCGTCGACTTCCCGTTAAACGAAACATTCGGTAATTGCGTTACGATTCCACCTAGAGTCTTTCGATCTTATTTCACCCGGTTTCATTCTAGCGCAATCACATTAAGCCCTTTGCCTTAGCACGCACGTAGTGGAGTAGCCGGTTAGTGACTTTGATCCTTTATAAGCACGGGGTCTGGTACACGAATGTGGCAACCCTACATATATTATCCGATTTGGAGGTTGTGGGGGATCGAGCCATAGCACGCCCTACCAAGTTCAGAACCAGGTACCTCTGAACCAACCCGCAATGGACTCCTTCTCATATTTCTCGTTTCTTATATGCGACCGTGTACTTTGATGCAATTTCTTTTTATTGGCATCGAGATATGAAGGATCATTATAGATTTAGGCATCAAACACTTATGTTCATCGGCTCCCCACGTGGTTTGTGTTCAGACGGTGCTGACTGCTAGTATAAACTACTAGGGGTTACTTTTAGAACTGAAACTTAAGGTGTAGTTGTAACAATTATCGGAACAGAATGCTTAAGTAGGAAGTCTAAGGTGTCAAGACTGTATTGATCTTGTTGAAACGTTCTCAGCTTCCTAACTATGATTTCATAGGTAAGTCGGGTAATACGAAGATAAATTTTTTTCGGTATGGCTAAATAAACGGGGAAAATTCGAAACTAAAGAAATAACACAAATATTACTTTGTTTCATTAAAATACGAAAAGGAAATACAACGGAATGGAAAGTGCGGAAAAAGGAAAGGTATCTCTCCCACACTATATCAGACATTGTCCTCAATGTTGTGATATAATAGTGGGTAAAATACAATACAAAAAACGGAAATGGAAAAACATAAACAAAAACATAAACTAAGGCTGCTGACGACCACAACCTCGGCTTCTGGTGCGGGAGTGTCTGGTCGGAGTCGCTTCAGGATCAGAACCGGTGTCGGTGAGAGTAGTGATATCAATACGCAAAGCCTCTAGCTCGCTATAAATCTCTTCGAGCTTTTCATTTGTCGTCCTTTGGTTGGTGGCAACAGCTGAAAGTAGTGCATCATGTTGCTCTTTTTGCCTTCGCTCTAGTGCGACATTCATCTGGTTCTGCTGATGAATCGCACAAAGGACGTCTTCAAGTGTGAATTCTTGCGCAGGTGGTTGTCGGGTGGAGGACTCAGGAATGTCCTGCACAGGGTCAGCAGCATCCATTGTATATTGCATCTCGTCCACTGGTGGATCGGCCTGCTCATCAATAATGGGGACATGGCCGGCAGCATCCGGTAAAGCAAATAGCCAGTTGGCTCAGTTGGACGGATCGATGCGGTCACGGCACGACAAGGTGATGTGGTGATAAATGGTTGTCGCTCCCACCAAATGACACATAGGTCAGAGGGGGTACAGACGCGAACGATCGGCGAAAGAGAAAGAAATGAATAGAGTCGCCAGCTAGGCATTTTTATCCCGAAGGAAAGGTAATGCTGCATAAACCTAAGAAAAGAATATGGATAAGACGGTTGCGAACCAGAGAGACTGAGAAAGGGGGTTGGTTACAACCTGGGAAGGTATTAGCACCCAGATTGTCCGTCGTACTCGACGGGATCCACGCTTATTAGATTTCTGTTTTAAAAGGGGTAGTATCAGTGCAATCTGTGTATCAAAGCTGGAAAAGAATGCAAGTGTCAGTGTAAAAAAGAAATGTGAAGTGAGATGGAAGAGTGTCAGTGCAAGAACAGAGTGTGAAGCTCAAGATTATGAGGCTTAAAGAATAATGCTGGAAGAGGGGGAATATACAGAGACTTTTGTTCGATAACTATTAAGTTATGCCTACGTATCCTCTCGTGCAATGAGGAAGTCAGAACACCGTAGTTCGACTCAAAGAGACTGAAAGATAAATTGACTTGTGAACTGCTTACTTGTCTATGCTCAAGTGTATGACCTGTCTGGTTCAGGTGCAAACTGTCTTGCATTAGACGGAAGAAGCAAGTTCTCGTTTGTGAGTGAATGAGGTGAGAAAAGAATCCCGGAGGAGACGATTATTGTTTTTTTTTTGTGTTTTCAGTCTTTTATTGCTTTCTGAAGTTTGTCATAAGAAAATGAGCTTAAGCCTAAACCAAGGGTTACTAAAATCATCACATCCTACCTCTGATTAGGGGTAATGAGAATACTTTAAGTATGAAGTAAACACCTCACACTTAATCACCATGATGTAGGATTAAGATCATTAACCTACTTGTACTTATTTAGATGTTTTTTTTTTTTAGTGTTAAGTAATGATTTTAAGCCATAATCAGGGATTTAATGGACTCATTACACCATCCTAAGCTGAGGAAGGCTCCTCAGCTTAATCCATGATTAGGGATTAACCTCATGACAAAACAAAGCCTTTATTAGATGGATTTTAGTTAAAGATAAGATTAAGAAATGATTTTTATGGTTTGTAAGACAACTTGAGGGGGACTTATCCATTAACACTAGGGTTAGTCCTTCTTAACCAATTAAGGAAGAATTAGAACCCTAATGCAAGGCCCAAGTTACAAGCTTGATGTCTTAGTGATTATTAGATGAGTTGATTAAAGGATTTAAACACATTAAGGGTTTAACACTTAGGATAAAGTTATACACTCCATCCTAATAGAAGGATGCAGGCATAAGCTTAATCACAAAGCCTTAAAACCTTTAGGGTTTAGTCCTTTGTTATGAGGGGAGAAGAGAAGACTCAAAGATGACACAAAGGTAAAAGTAATGGGGGACTAATCAAACCCTAATTGTTATCATGCTTGGGTATTCCTAGGGTTTATGAGGCTTGAGAGAGAAAGAATTCTCAAAGAGCCACCAAGGAGAGAAGCAGATGAAAGGAGAAAGAAGCAGAGAGAAGCAAGACAACTTGCTTCACTTAAGAAGACAAGTTGCTTGAAGAAAGAAAGTAGGAAAGAGCATGAATGAGCAAGTTCACTCAAAGGCAAGATAAAATGCAGCAATGATGCTAGAGAGGGATGAGAAGATACTGTTAGAAGTGAAGGCAAATTCACTTCTCAAAACAACTTACCACCTGAAAAGTTAGCAAAGGAAATGAAATGCAATGAAAATGAGATGAAATGTCATGATGCAAACCAAAGTCAGAAACATAAACATGATTTCAATGATGCTAAAAGATGATGCAAACATATGTCAAGAGTTGTGGATGATCATACAAGGGTGTGGATGCAAATGAAGCATGTTTTGAAGCATGGGAGTTCATGAAAACTTATGAAATGATATGAATGCATAACATGGAAAATGAAAGATGAAATGATCAAACATGATTCTAATATGTCATAAGATGACTTATGAATCATGTGGATGCATAAAATGTCATGGCAAGTTCTTGAATGCAAGCAAATGAGAAATGGATGCAAAGAAAGGCACAAATTAGGGTTTATGAACAACATTCAACACAAAATTCAAAATCAGAAGCATAAGGCATGATAAAAAATTTAAAATGGGATCAAAGGAATCCTAACCCTACAAAAGTTCACTGCCCAAAGGAGGGGACCTAACTCTTGACCTAATGGGAGTTATGATTTTTCTAAGTCAACTAGGGTTTTGGGATACTTCACAATGGAAAATGCACAACAAATTGAAAATAAAAGATAAATTCCAACCAAATATAACCTAGAAACTACATGCTATGAAGGATGCATTGCAAGAAGAACCATCATCAAACTTCTCATGGTTAGGCAGAATGATTTTTTCAAGTTTGAACAAACATATTGCCTTTAAATGAATTTAATTCCAATGAAAAAGGTCAAAATAGTTCAAGAACCAAAAAGAAATTTGTTTTGAGAGTTTGATAATGTTTCTAAATGTTTTAAAATGCAATGTGAATTTTTTTGTGATTTTTAAATACCTAAATGCATTTTTAATTAATTAAATTTCATTAACTAATTAAAAATAAACATTTAAATGATTTAAAAATAATTTTTAATGCAAAAAATGAAAATAAAAATATTTTTGGGTTCTGAAAATTAATGAAATGTTTGACAAAAAAAATCAGAATTTTTAAATATGTTTTACTATTTTTAATAATTCGTGTAAATAAAATATAAATAAAATGAAATAAAACTAATTAAAATGGAAAGTAAGCCAAAGGGAAGGTCAGGATTTGATCTGGGCCTGGGGTTGTTGACTTGGCGCCATATCCAAGGGCCCAAGTTCAAACCTGACTAAACTTCATTTAACAATTAATTAATCCTAGGTTTAATTAATAAATGACTGATTAGGGCTTAATGAGCCATCTGGACCATCCACACGCGCGCGGGAAAGCTTGATCAAGGGTTGTGGTTCAAACTAGCTAATTAAACGCAATTAGGGCTAAACAAATTCAGGCGACCGGAACAGTACTCCGGTCGTCTTCTCCGACGACACAAAACCCTACTTCCTCTACAGGTTACCAAACTTCAAATTCCTTCCACCAAAATGATCCTCTCATCAATCTAAACCTAAACCCTCATCTCAAATTCATTTATTTTCTCTCACAAGCCTGAATCGAAGCAAAATAAAAAAAACACGGGCAAATGTTCAGAGATGTCATACATGCTGGTTTCTTCACCATTTTCAAAAATAAATACATATTCATGATCAGGAGAACATATATCATCATAAAAGAACTCAAAAATTAACTTTTGGGAAAAATGTTCTTCATGTTACCTGAGATGGAGCCTCTCTGATTTTGAGCTTTCTGAACTTTTCCTTTGTGCAAACCTGCTTCCCTGAACCTCCTGATGATGGAATGAAGCTTAGAAAACTTTGAGAGTGGCTGGTTATGGCTGTTTTGTTCTGGTGTAGCAGAAATGGAGGTCTTTATGTGTGATGTTTCAAGCTGTTTCAGGGGGTGGTTTTTGTTCTAAGGATAATTTGTGACTTGTTGGTGAAAGAAAAAGTGAAGTTTGATGGCTGTATGAAGAGATTCAAAGAGGAGAAGTTTTAGACAGATTTTGTGCAAGTTGGATTGTGTGTTGTTTCAATGCTGGATAAGTTGCTATATCACTCCCATAATGTTTGAGTAGGCTGTGGAACAGGTTAGTAGAGGCTGCTGATCACTATTCCAAGAGCATGGGAGAAATTGCAAAAAGTCAAGGTTTGGTGTACTTGAGGCATGGGCTGTGGCAGAGATGGTTTCTTGGCTTGTACTGCATCAGCTGAGTTCAAGGATGACTCTTGGATCAATTGATGTGAGCTGGAATGGATGAAGGGTGAGATCTCTATGTTTTGCAATTTTGCAACTTGTTACACTTTGTGATTTTTGGCCATGGACAAGTGACATCTCTTGGGTAATATGCAGCACAATGCACCATAGAATGTTGCTATGATACTTTGATAAAGATTAGAGACCAAACAAAACCAAAGGAACCCTTCTTGCAAGTTTTCCCTCTTTGTGATTTTTATGAAAAATGGTTTATGATACTTGGATATCAAGGCATGAAAATGAGAAATTTCTTGGGCCAATCTGAATTTTAGGCATTGCATTGTGTTTGTATGAATATTAGAAGTCACTTTGAAGTCATCTTTGGCCTTGGCATGAGGTTTTGCAACTTTGCTTCTTTGGTGCAAAAGTGAAAATTTCATGATTTTTTCCCAACTTTGCAAAGCCATAACTTTTGATCCAAAATGAATTAGAAAGAGTTCTTGTACTTTTTGAAAAGGGAATGATCCAATCTACAACTTTCATGACCAAAGTTTTCTCATTTGAAGCATTTTTGAATCAAAAAGAGGAGGTTGAAAAACTTTCCCAAAATGGCAAGTTTACATTATAAGTCACTTTCCCAAAAAGGCAACTTTGCAAATGGCTTGAAATTCTTTAATTTTTTGAACTTCTAACATCTTCTATGACCAAATAAATATCATACACATTTAAAATTATGGAGAACACCCTCTGGTTGGGTCATTGGGGGCCTCAGATGCCCTGATTTTGCACCGACTTGCTCAAGAAGTCATCTTGTGATCAGATGCCTTCCCCATTGAATTTATTCATGAAAATTGATATGCATGATCCTCATAACATATTGAGACCAATAGAAACAAAAATGACCAAAAAATTTGGAGTTATGGCCTTTGAAACCAAAACCCTAATTTTAGGTCATCTGTGTAGTTAAACCTGGCTCTGCTTCCATGCCTTTCTCAATTCTTGTGATTCTTTGACTCCCCTGACCTTGAGAGGATATAATATGATGCTTGAATATACATGGACCCCTTTGAAGTGATTGAAGACCTTTGGGGTGGCTCAAATGGCTCAGAGATGGCTCAGATCACAAACCCTAGATGCAGATGACTTTGAATCAATGCAGTGAATCAAAAATGTGGTATGAAATGCTATGATTGAATTTATGCAAATGAAAATATCACAAGCCATGATGCGAATGGGTGAGGGAAAATTTGGGGTGTTTACAGCTGCCCCTATTCAAACATGAGTTAGATGTGTAGGATGTAAGCAACGGCTTAACAGGCAAACAAGATAACTTGTGGTTGAATACCAAAGACAGTCCAAAATTTGCACTCACAGAATGAAGAAGAAAAGGGATATAGATTGTAAAAGAAAATAAAGTATAATTATAAAGTGCAGGCGACGGAGGACGACCGTCGAGCAGAGGACGACTGCTGGGGATAAAGCAATGGCGGGGACGGACGACATGCTGGGGAGGCAGGAGATTATGATGGGGACGGCCATCAAGTAATGTTACAAGAATTTCTGGGGACTATAGGTAAATGATGGGGACGAACATCAAGCTCAACGCATAAATGAAATAAATGATGAGGTACGGTCATCAGAGGTGAAGGACGACCACCTAGCAGGGGACGGCTGCTTTGTTGGGGATAAGATGAGGGACGGTCATCTAAGGTGAAAGACGATCACCTGGCAGGGTACAGCTGCTCTGAGGGTTTATCATGACATAGGACGAATGTCAGATAACAAGATCAACGATGGGGACGACCACCGGATAAAATGATGAAGGACGATCATCAAGAGGTGAAGGACGATCACCTAGCAGGGGACGGTTGCTAAAAATATCATGACACAGGACGGATGTCGGATAGGAAGGGTTTCTAATGAATAGAGACTCCACTGGGGGTGATGAAGGACGATCATCAAAAGGTGAAGGACGATCACCTGGAAGGGTACGGCTGCCGAAAGGTATCATGACATAGGACGAATGTCAGATTGATAGGTTATAGTTCAATGGGATTTGCTGGGACTCTTCTGGCGAATAGGAGACACAGACGAGTGTCTAAATTCAAGAAGACATAAGTGTTTGACACGGTGTATAGATTAAAGATGCGGACGAGCATCCTTAAGACTATGATACAGACGAGTATCAGTAGAAACAAACGCTTGACGCATGTTCAAAGATGATGATATGGATGAGTATCAACCGGTTAAGCGAGGAACACGGACGAGTGTCGAATCTGAGGGGATTTAGGTGCTATATATACAAGATACAGACGAGTATCTGTATGAGTGAAAAGTGATGAGTGAGACACAGACGAGTGTTTAACTTGCTGGGGAGAGCATGACACGGACGGGTGTCGGAAAACGTGTATTATGAGCGAGTATTTGATTTACCAAGTGTTTAGGTAACTATGTTGGGGAAGGTGACACGGACGGGTGTCAAGGAATTGTATACATATGTACACATGTGTTGTGAGTGCAAAGGGGACGCTTTGGCTTTCCGTTGGGGATATGGCACAGACGAGTGTCAAGAAGTATCTGTTTGCTCGGGAAATTTACTGGGGAATGATGACACAGACGAGTGCCAAAGGGTATATATGTATTTGTGAGTGTAATGCTTTGGCTCTCTGGTGGGGAATTTGGGAAATATTCTGTATTTTGTTGATGGATTGTCAGTATTTACAAGTGTTTGATTCAGAACATGGCTTATGATTCATGCAATATGTTTGATTTTTACCGTAATGCTCCGTATTAGACGGATTGCTACGCTCTGTGGGAAAAAAATATGATGCGAATGCTATGATTATGCAAAGATACCGATCCGGGATCCGGATCCCGTTGCTGCAGAGATCACCGGCTGATTTGCTTGAAATGGATATCCCAGCTGGGGATATGATCTTTGGTAGATCTAGCATATCTGACTCTGCATGGGGAAATAGATTACTGATAAACCTATCTTGATAATGAGGGACCCAACTGGGGTTTGTAGAAACTCTCGTCACTCTGTCGTGAGATCTTCAGGCGTTGCTCTTCTGGATAGAGATTGAAACTTTGTGGGGAGATGGTTCCCTGTCTAGTACTTGGCTGGGGAAGAAGAAAGATCACTGAAAGATCTTCCTAGAGATTTCTGCGGGGATCCTGCCGAGGATGATACTTGACAACTCAGTTGGGGATATGAACACCTTCAGGTGCTGCTCTTTGAAGGAAATGTTGGAGAAGTGATGCTTGATAACTCTGATGGGGAGGAAGCATCTCTGGTGCTATTTGGAAGGTGTGCTGAGGAGACAATGATTTAGCAGCCTACTAGGGAGAACCTCTCATGCCTCATGTTGCACTTTGGATACCTGCAAATCCTGTAAAGACAAAGAAACACACAAGTATCCCGAGGTTTCCCTTACTGGATTCCATCGTAGGAGTTTAGACACTCCCGGGAGTAAATATACTTCCTGTAAGCACGTATTTTTAGAAGGGAAGCATCTGTATTTATGCAATCAATATCTTAAAGACATCGGACATTTTTGCAAACGAAAATAAAATGTACGAGACGAAACACGACTGAAAATCTGATTTTATTAATTTACGTGCCCTGAATTGGCAAGATACAGCCAAAGAAACGGATCCCCTGAAATGAGGAGATTGTTACAAATTGAGAAATAAAATACGGTGGCAATGTTGATGACGCTTCGAGGAGCTTCCCTTTGGCTATGACTCGTATAACTTTTGTCGTTCTTCTCATCTTGCTTTTGAAGGAGGCGGATTCTGACCGACGCTCGAACCTTTCGGAGTTCACCTCGTTGTAAGTGATACAAACGAATTCAGAATGCAGTTGTTCGCTCATTCCCTTATTTTGCGTGGATCGCCCTTTCGGGTTTTCAATCGACCGGGATACCCATTTTTGCCTGAGCTGTCCATTGTGGCTTTTCAACTCAGCGGGTGTACATTTTTTATTTATTTTCCCTTATTTTTGCCCGAGTCTTTTATTCTGTTTTTGACTCGCCAGGATGCCCTATTTTTGCCTGGACTTACATTCTGTTTTTATGTCCAGCGGGTCATTTATGCGAAGTATTTTTTAACTGCATCTGAATTCACAGGGGATAGGAAATCTTCACCATCCATAATACTGAGCATCAGTGCTCCGCCAAAGAAAACTTTCTTTACTATGAATGGAATATCATAATTCGGAGTCCACTTGCCCCTGTGGTCTGTATGAGGAGGGAGGAGTCATTTCAGGACAAGATCTCCTACTTGGTACTCTCGGAGCCTGACTTTCTGATCGAAGGCTTTCTTCATTCTTTTCTGATACAGCTGCCCATGACAAATTGCAGCCAACCTCTTTTCTTCAATCAGACTTAGTTTCTCGTATCGGGATCGGACCCACTCTGCTTCATTTATCTTAACATCCATTAGCACTCGCAAGGAGGATAATTCAACTTCAACAGGTAGGACTGCTTCCATACCGTACACGAGCTGATATGGTGTTGCCCCAGTGGATGTTCTGATTGAAGTGCGGTACCCATGCAAGGCAAACAGTAGCATTTCATGCCAGTCTTTGTAGGTGACCACCATCTTTTGCACAATCTTCTTGATATTCTTGTTAGCTGCCTCTACAGCGCCATTCATCTTTGGCCTGTAAGGAGAAGAATTGTGGTGTTGGATCTTGAAGTCCCGGCATAGTTCTGCCATCATTTTATTGTTCAAGTTGGAACCATTATCAGTAATGATTCGCTCGGGCACTCCATACCGACAGATGATGTCTCTCTTCAGAAATTGGGCTACCACTTGCCTTGTAACATTTGCATAGGAAGCTGCTTCAACCCATTTGGTAAAATAGTCAATGGCTACCAGGATGAATCTGTGGCCATTTGAAGCAGTCAGTTCAATCTTGCCAATCATATCAATGCCCCACATAGCAAAAGGCCAGGGTGAAGACATCACATTCAGAGGATTCAGAGGCACATGCCCTTTGTTTGCATAAATCTGGCATTTATGGCATTTCCTGGCATAGGCACAACCGTCCGCATCCATTGTGATCCAGTAGTAGCCTGATCTCAACAATTTCTTAGCCATTGCATGCCCTCCTGCATGGGTACCAAAGGATCCTTCGTGTACCTCGTGCATCAACAAGTCTGCTTCTGTCCTATCAACACATCTGAGGAGTACCATATCAAAGTTTCTCTTGTACAGGGAACCGTCAGTATTCAGGAAGAAACTACCAGCTAGCCTTCTTAATGTCTTCTTGTCATTGGAAGATGCCCCAGGTGGGTACGTTTGATCTTCCAAGAAGCACTTAATGTCATGGAACCAAGGATTATCATCTTTAACAACATCTGCTGAGAACACATACGCTAGTCTGTCAAGTCTGGACACTGAAATTCGAGGCACAAAGTTGGCAGCTTGAACTTTGATCATGGATGAAATTGTAGCCAGAGCATCTGCAAACTGATTTTCGTCTCGTGGGATATACTCAAGCTTGACCATTGTGAAGAAAGTCAACAACCTTCTTGTATAATCCCGATAAGGTATCAGATGATCTTAGTGGGTGTACCATTTGCCGTTGGTTTGATTGATTACCAGAGCTGAATCTCCGAATACAGTCAAAGTCTTGATCCTGAGGTCAATGACTTCCTCAAGACCCATAATACAAGCTTCGTATTCAGCTTCGTTGTTAGTGCAGTTAAAGGTGAGTTTTGCCGAGAAAGGCATGTGAACTCCCTTAGGTGTAATAAGTAATGCACCAACACCACGACCATTCATGTTAACAGCCCCATCAAACATCATAGTCCATTCTTCTTCCGGGTCAGGCCCTTCAGTGTGAATAGGCTCTTCATGATCTTTTGCTTTTATGAACATGATGTCTTCATCCGGGAAGTCAAATCTCATAGGTTGGTAATCATCAATGGGTTACTCAGCAAGATAATCAGACAATGCACTGCCTTTGATGGCCTTTTGAGATGTGCACTGAATATCATATTCTGTGAGGATCATTTGCCATCTTGCAACCCGTCCGATAAGTGCTGGCTTCTCAAAAATGTACTTAACTGGATCCATCTTTGAGAGCAATAAAGTAGTGTGGGTCAACATATACTGTCTTAGTCGGCGAGCAGCCCACGCTAAAGCACAACAAGTTTTCTCGATCAGTGAATAACGTTGTTCACAGTCGGTAAACTTTTTGCTTAGGTAGTATATTGCATACTCTTTTCGACCAGACTCGTCATGTTGGCCCAACACACACCCCATTGACTCTTCTAATACTGTCAAGTACATGATTAGAGGTTTTCCTTCCACTGGAGGCATAAGGATCAGAGGTTCTTGTAAATATTCCTTGATTTTGTCAAAGGCCCTCTGGCAGTCTTCATTCCACCTGACCGTTTGTTCTTTTCTTAACAGCTTGAACAGAGGTTCACAGGTCGCAGTAAGGTGAGATATGAACCGTGAAATGTAGTTCAATCTACCTAGAAACCCCCGAACTTCTTTTTCAGTCTTTGGTGCAGGCATTTCTTGAATGGCTTTAACTTTATCAGGGTTAACTTCAATCCCTTTCTCACTTACAATAAATCCCAGCAGTTTACCGGATCGCACCCCGAATGTGCATTTGTTGGGGTTTAACTTCAGTTGGTACTTCCTCAGACGCTTGAATAACTTCAACAAATTTACCAGGTGGTCTTCTTCGGTGAGGGACTTGGAAATCATGTCATCCACATAACATTAAATTTCTTTATGGATCATGTCATGGAATAATGTTACCATAGCCCGTTGATAAGTGGGACCAACATTCTTCAGTCCGAATGGCATCACCTTATAACAGAACATGCCCCAGGGTGTGATAAAAGTTGTCTTCTCCATGTCTTCAAGTGACATCTTGATCTGATTGTATCCTGAAAACCCCATCCATGAAGGAGAACACCCAGAACTGAGCCGTATTATCAACCAATACATCAATGTGAGGTAATGGGAAATCGTCTTTCGGGCTGGCTCTGTTCAAGTCCCGGTAGTCCACACACATCCTCACCTTGCCGTCTTTCTTAGGCACTGGTACAATGTTAGTAACCCACGGAGGATAGCTAGTTACAGCAAGGAAACCGGCGTCCCACTGTTTTTGTACCTCTTCTTTAATCTTCATTGCCATATCTGGGCTAGTACAGAGCAGCTTCTGTTTTACTGGTGGGCAATCTTCCTTTAGAGGCAGCTTGTGCATAACAATATCAGTGTCCAACCCAGGCATATCCTGATAATACCAAGCGAAAACATCCACGTATTCCCGAAGCATATCAACCAATTGCTCTTTTACCGAATCTTGCAGGCAGGCCCCGATCTTAACTTCTTTCACATCTTCTTCCGTACCAAGGTTAACCGTTTCAATCTCCTCCTGATGAGGAGTGATAATCTTCTCTTCTTGCCTTAACAACCTGGCTAGCTCTTCAGGTAGCTCATAATCTTCTTTAACCCCTTCATCGGCTTGATTGATTATATTGTCAAAGTCATACGAAGTCATAGCTGTGTTGTTGTCGGTGCAATCTGAAAGGCACTCTCTGCAAGGGTTTAGATTGGTTTATTTTAGTGATCAATTTTAATCTTGTTTTTAAAAAAAGAAGTGAAAATGAAGTTATTTATTTTGAAAAACATTGCCATTTTATTTTTGTACAAAAAGAAAAATGAAAAGACAGTGAGCGAAAAAAGAGACTCGTTTGCAAAAGATGTCCGATATTCATTGATTGATCTATTTGCACAAAATTACAAGATGGCCCGATTAAAAAATGAGTCTTGACATCTTGTGCAAGATGCAAGACTTGATGCATGCTTAAAAATACAGGAAATAATAATTACTCTGCAGGAGTAACCCTTATAATTTCCTGGGAAGACCAGTTAAGGACTTGGCTCCCCGGGATCCTTGGGCGTATCCAGCTCTCCAGGTTGCGGTCGCTTTCCTCCTCGTCTTCCAAATTGTTCACAGCATCCGGGGTGAGCATTCCCCCGCTGACAAAATTGGGCTCCTTTGTAGCCTCTGATTGATCTTGTTGAGTTGGTTTATAACCCAACCCAAATCTGTCTTCTTTCTTCTCCACGGGCAACAGCTTGCCCCAGCCTTGGGCAGTACCCTCTTCAACAACCTTCCGGGCTTGCTGATAAGACGTCACGGAAGTTCCCAGTACAGCAGATGCTTCATTAATGTTCAGGGCCTCACACCCCTGACTCATGGTTTCATGGATTTCTCCATCCATTTCTATGTAATTATACGTAGCCAGATGGCTAACAAGGATGTCTTCTTCCCCACAAATGGTGATGATCTGGCCTTCCCACTCGAATTTCAGCTTCTGGTGAAGGGTAGACGTAACAGCGCCAGCTGCATGGATCCAGGGTCTACCAACAAACAGCTGTAGGCCGGCTGAATGTCCATCACATAGAAGGTAATTTTAAAAGTCTGCGGGCCAATCATCACAGGCAGATCAATCTCCCCAAGCACCGATCTTTTAGAGCCATCGAATGCTCTCACCACCAAATTACTCGGACGCACTGCCAAGCCATCATACTCCAGCTTCACCAAGGCCTTCTTTGGTAGGACATTGAGTGATGACCCAGTGTCCACCAGTACATGAGATAGAACAGCACCCTTGCATTCCAAGGTGATATGCAAAGTCTTGTTGTGGTTACGTCCCTCAGTTGTTAAGTCAGCATTGGTAAAGCCCAGTCCATGACTGGTGTTGACATTTGCTACCATAGTCTCTAGTTGATTAACGGTAATCTCCTCTGGCACGTATGCTGCGTGCATGACTTTCAATAATGCGTTCCTGTGAGCTTCAGAACACATCAACAGTGATAATATGGAGATTTTTGAGGGAGTTTGGTGAAGCTGATCCACCACCTTGTAATCACTTCTCTTTATGATTCTCATAAACTCTTCTACATCTTGTTCAAAAGATGTCTTCTGAGTTTCCTTGGCAGTCGGCTCTTCAGGTACCACACTCTTTCCTTTTGCTTTGGCAGCAGCTTCGGCTTCAGCATTAGGTCTTTGTACTTGTGAGGCGAAAAGGCGTCCGCTTCTGGTGAAGCCTCCGCCTCCCCCAACATTATCAACTTGTGGAGAAGAGGTTGATGAATCCAGAGTGATTTTCTCCCCGTTGCAATAGAGATCAGAGCCATAATGCCAAGGTATGACATTGTTGCTTTCATAAGGAACGGGTCCAGGCACCGTAATGGTGACCAGACTGATTGCTGCAGAGGAAGGTAATGTAATGGTGTGCGGATCATAGTAGATTGTGACAGGTGATATGGCAGGAGGTGCCATGGTTTGTTGTTGGAAATTGCTGCGGGGAGGAACCTCTGACGGGTCATAGTAGATTGTAACCGCTGAGACATCTTCGTTAATTTTTGTTGGCGTTGTAGAAGATTCTGCTGATAAAATGGATGCTGACGTTGTAGAAGAGATGGTTGCTGAAATTTGATTTGTTGAAGTGATGGATTGAGCCATTGCTGATGATATTGATGAATCGGTAGGAATGA
Organism: Lathyrus aphaca; assembly: GCA_963966055.1. Lineage (NCBI taxonomy): Eukaryota > Viridiplantae > Streptophyta > Magnoliopsida > Fabales > Fabaceae > Lathyrus > Lathyrus aphaca. The sequence goes on from OZ014519.1 coordinate 649,580,530, forward strand.
TTATTGCTGCTATTGTAGAAGAATCAGGAATTGTTGTTAAAGGAATTGCTGGATTTGTAGGCGCCGCTGTTGAGATTTGAAGGATACCATCCTTGATAAGACCATCTATGCCACTTCTCAAATTTTCACACCCGTTGACTGCAATGTTGCAATACCCACAACCGAGCTCACACCCGGGAAACACTTGGCACTCTAGAAGCTGAGCTTTAATTTCGACCAAAGGTGTTCGAATTTATGCAACACTGGTAATCAAAGTAGATGGTTTGTCTTCCTCAATGGCATTAATCCTCGGCCCGCCATGATTAGGCATAGGATTCTTGTTGACATTTAGAGAAGGTGCGAAGTTGAGGGCTTTAGAATCCACCAGATCTTGGACTTTCATTTGTAATGCCCTGCATTTTTCTGTATTGTGGCCAGGTGCATTGGAGTGGAAAGCACACTTGGCGTTGACATCAAATTCCTTGGGAGATTTAGGGGATCTGGTGGTGCCAATGTCCTTAACTCAACCAAGTTGAGCTTCAGGAGTTGTGGCAGTAAGGCAGCATAAGTCATAGGGATAAGGTCAATCACCCTGTTTGCCTGTGATGGTCTTTGTTGGAAGGGTCGTTGTTGTTGATTGCTATTGTTGTTGCTGTAGGTTCGCTGTGGCGGATACTGAACTTGTTGTTGGTAATGGGGTTGTTGTTGTTGTTGATATGCTGATTGGTGAGGAATCGGAGCTGGAAGAGTGACAGCTGCTACTGATCCGTGGACATACTGGGGTCTGCCCCTGCTGGCATGAATGACATTTGTCTCACCGGTTCTTCGAGGTCCCACAAAAGGCTTCCTGGAATTACTGGATGAACTTGCACCATTATCAGAAATTTTTCCCATTTTTAACAGACTTTCAATCCTTTCTCCAGCTATAACTACGCCAGCAAAACTGGTGGAAGAAAAGGCAACCAGCCTATCAATATATGTTCCTTGCAAAGTATTCATGAACATGTCGGCCATTTCTCTTTCCGACATGGGTGGTTGGACAGCAGAAGCAAGCTGTCTCCACCTTTGGGCATATTCTCTGAAGCTTTCTCTGGAAGATTGAGACATTCCCATCAGAAGGGTCCTGTTAGGAGCCATGTCCAGATTGTATTGATATTGTCTGATGAAGGCCTCAGCTAAGTCCTTCCAGCATCTGATGGTAGCTTTGGTCAGGTGTGAATACCACTCTCTTGAAGCCCCAGTCAAACTGTCTTCAAAGTAGAACATCCACAGCTTCTCATCCATAGTATATGCTTTAAGTCTCCCCAGGAAAGACTGTAGGTGAGTTCGTGGACAAGAGGTTCCATTGTATTTCTCAAAGCACAGGGGTTTGAATTTGTGGGGAATTCTCACCCCATCTACTAACCCCATATCCATTACATCAAAGCCTAAGGAGTTTTGAGACTCCAAAGATCTCAACTTCTCAGCAATTTCATCAAACCTCCTATCATAAACTTCGTCTCCAGCTCCCATTACAGTAAACTGCTCTTTTTGAGGATCTTCTTGCAAGATCCTTCCTGCAGCAGTGTTGCCCTACACATTCCTTGGGATGTTGACTTCCGGATCTAGATGAGGTCCAAATACTGGTGGGTTAACATGAGGCTGACCTCCCTCATTGTTGCTAGTTCCTCCAGTGCCAGGATGAGGTTCCTCGGGAGTTTGTCTTTCTACTAATGCCCTTAACCTTTCTTGGCTCTGGGCCAAGCCAGTCATCACAATCATGAATTGAGCCATTTGGTTCCTCATCTCCACTCTTTCATTAGCCATCTGAGTTCTGACCTCAGTCAGGTCCTGCTGTACTTGATCCATTTGGATACCAGGAAGGTTGTTGCGAGTAGGGTACCGGTGCGTACGGTTGACAGGGAATACCCGGTGACGAGCAATATTTCCTGAAGCACAACAGAGTTAGAAACAAACATAATAATGACAAAACCTACAAAACAAAACAAAAGTTAGCATGAAATGCAATATGCTTATTTGTTTTTCCAAGGTATCCGGCTTGGTTCTTGGTTTTGACCTTTCCAGACCCCGAGGAAGATACTTTTGACTTTGTTGAGAAAAGAAATCCCAAGATAGAAACAAACTAAAATATATTACAAACACTAAACAATACATAGTTTGTTTTTACAACACATGCCCTTGGAGGGTCAAAATACAAAAAGAGAAAAGTACATAAAATGGAAATGAACAACAAGCAAAGAAGTCAAACATCTAATCCAAACTCATCCTCCTTAACCTCCTTCAGGAGTGCCTCAGTCACTGGACCGGCTGGATGCTCTGTGATGGTCCTGATGAGGAGGTTCCTGGTGGCAATGGCAGTGGTCAGCTTCTTGTGCCTGTCCTGGTCCTTTGATCTCTTCTATCCAGTCCTGAGCTTCAACTCTGAAATCTCCTTCCGGGCTGCCAGCAAAGCTTCCTGTTGCCTTTTTTCATTGGCCTCTAACTGTTCAATCTTGGCTTGAATTCTCTGATCTTCTTGTGTCCGTGCTTCAGTGATCCTGACCCATCTAGCCTGACTTTCCTGCAGATAGAGCTCAATCCTAGCCTTCTGAAGCTTGGCTTCTTTACAGGCATTCTTCAATATTTGCTCCCCAGCTCTTGCTTTTCTGATGTAGTCTTCTGTTTTCTCAATCTTGGCCAGATGCTCTACCCTAAGCTTCTCCAACCTCTCAATGTCCAGGCGGCCATCACTCCTTTCCCAAAGAGTCTTCTTTAGAGCTTGAGACAGATTCTCATTCCTTTCCTTCAGCTTCTCAAATTCTTCCGGGCTGACAGTTGCTGCTGGATGTGTTGTGGATGGTCCAGGTATATCCTCAATGGTGAAAGGCATTCCAGTAACCTGAGCTCTAGTACGGGACCAGTCATAATACTGGGCTGAAGCAACATTATTACACCTCCCTAGAATAGCCATCCCTTTTGTCTGGATGTTGTCCCAAGCCCAAGATGCTTGTCTGACAGCATCTAGATTTGGTTTTATTTCACAATACAGGGTTTCAGCTAAATCTTACACTCTAGGAGGGTGAATCAAAGCATAGCCCAGTTGTCTCTTAAACAGCAAAGGATTGTAGTTGATGCAACCCTTTACTCCTATCAGAGGTACATTTGGGTATTGCCCACAGCTGGTGATTATGTCTTTGCCTTTGGTGCTCTGGGTGCACCATCTGATGTCATCTGAAGTCAAAGCAATGAGCCTCTTGGCCCAATTTTTCTGTTGGTGAGGATTCAAGAAGACATCTGACTTAGGCAGGTGTTTGAGCAGCCAGGTGTGAAACAAAGGAGCACAACATCTCACCAATTTCCCCTTTGTTTCTCATTCCTCTGATGGATGGAATAATAAAAGTCTCCCAATAATGTGGGTACTGGGTTCTTCAAAAGGAAAAGGTGAATGGCATTCTTGCTGATAAATTTGGGCTCATCTGCAAACACTATAATCCCATATATGCTGAGGGCTAACAATGCACAGACTTCCTTCCATTCTCCCAAGGAGGCCTTCAGGATGGCCTGAGAAATAAAGAAATCTAAGTGCAAAACAGGGATCCCAGCCTTTGTTGTCATATTTTGCTCAATCAAAGTAGGCTCCAGGTACAGTGCTTTTGCTACTTCTCCATTGCGGGGAAAAGTCATCTCGGTTGAAGGGGATTCCTCCCCTGACAGGTACTCCAATCAATGATGAGAATTCCTCTAGCAGAGGCCCTAGCTGAAAGTCTGGAAATGTGAAGCATCTCAAAGGAGGGTCATAAAACTGTAGGCAGGTGTGGATCATGCTCCTCTGAGAAGGGTCCAAGTCCATAACCATATCCAGGATACCTCCATAATGCTCTCTAAACAGTGGGATGTGGTCAGGAGTGATAAGTGACTGGACCTGCATGATGCCAGTCAGTACAGGCTCAAAGAAATGGTAGGATATGTTGCTCTTCCTGGGAGTAGCCATGAATGTTGCTGAAGATGATGAAGATAGCTACTGATGAAGATCAAAAATGATACTGGAGATGAGCCACTGATAGGCTGATGCTGGTGATGATGAGAACAGCTGAAGCAGGCAAATGATGAAGATAGCTGAAGCTGAGGTCTATGCAAAAGAAGGGGTCAAAACCACACCAGATATAATGTGGATACCCTAAAAAACAAATAAACAAATGTTAAATGATGAAAATGATGAGTATGCAAATGATATGCAAGGGTTTGTGATCAAGCTGGGTCTGATTATCTATCTTGATATAAAGCCCATGTATGTTCAAGAAGTCCAGATGGAGGTTTAGAAATCCAGTAACCAAGGTGGGGGACTCAAATAAAGAGTCACATGTCCATGGTTAAATCACAAGAACTGTCCAAAATGAGGTACTCTTAAACAAAACAAGTATCAGGGTATGATGTGGCTAATGGTACCTGCAAACCTGTAAACAACCCAACCCTCTCACAGGTAATGTTCTAAAACAAGGATCCTCAGACTTGGATCAGTTATGAGAAATGTAAACACTTCTAACCCGAAGGTACAGTGTTTACAATAACCATAACAGATCCTCCTCTAATTCACCTCAGTTTTTGAAGGTCATAATAAAGGTCATCCAGACTTAGCAGGCTTCCCAGATAGCCTTAGCACTACAGGAAATCTGTAGCACAGAGTTCTCAAGAAGAAACCCACATCTGAACCGTGTTTCATATTCCCGCACCAGACCGAAATGGAATGGGAAAGAATATGAACCACTCTAGCCTAGGTGTCACTCATCTCCCAGGTATAGGACCTCAAACACTCAATGAAACCCCACCCATCAAAACAGAAACCAGATCCAGCAATGATAATGACAGTATGAAATATAAAAAACTGTAAAGGAAAGCAATAAATAAAGCTGTACATAAAGCATTAAATAAAGCAAATAAATAAACACAATTAGCACATAACACCCCAGTAAACACAAATCAAACAAGCGCTAGGAGGAACCCACAAAAAGAACCAGAAGCCCTAGTTACAGTATAAGGGTCCCCAGCAGAGTCGCCAAGCTGTCGCTCCCACCAAATGACACACAGGTCAGAGGGGGTACAGACGCGAACGGTCGGCGAAAGAGAAAGAAATGAATAGAGTCGCCAGCTAGGCATTTTTATCCCGAAGGAAAGGTAATGCTGCATAAACCAAAGAAAAGAATATGGATAAGACGGTTGTGAACCAGAGAGACTGAGAAAGGGGGTTGGTTACAACCTGGGAAGGAATTAGCACCCAGATTGTCCGTCGTACTCGACGGGATCCACGCTTAAAAGATTTGTGTTTTAAAAGGGGTAGTATCAGTGCAATCTGTGTATCAAAGCTGGAAAAGAATGCAAGTGTCAGTGTAAAAAAGAAATGTGAAGTGAGATGGAAGAGTGTCAGTGCAAGAACAGAGTGTGAAGCTCAAGATTATGAGGCTTAAAGAATAATGCTGGAAAAGGGGGAATATACAGAGACTTTTGTTCGATAACTGTTAAGTTATGCCTACGTATCCTCTCGTGCAATGAGGAAGTCAGAACACCGTAGTTCGACTCAAAGAGACTGAAAGATAAATTGACTTGTGAACTGCTTACTTGTCTATGCTCAAGTGTATGACCTGTTTGGCTCAGGTGCAAACTGTCTTGCATTAGACGGAAGAAGCAAGTTCTCGTTTGTGAGTGAATGAGGTGAGAAAAGAATCCCGGAGGAGACGATTATTTTTTTTTTTTTTTGTGTTTTCAGTCTTTTATTTCTTTCTGAAGTTTGTCATAAGAAAATGAGCTTAAGCCTAAACCAAGGGTTAGTAAACTCATCATATCCTCCCTCTGATTAGGGGTAATGAGAATACTTTAAGTATGAAGTAAACACCTCACACTTAATCACCATGATGTAGGATTAAGATCATTAACCTACTTGTACTTATTTAGATGTTTTTGTTGTTTTTGTTTAGTGTTAAGTAATGAGTTTAAGCCATAATCAGGGATTTAATGAACTCATTACACCATCCTAATAGAAGGATAATAGATGAGAACATTTAAGCTGAGGAAGGCTCCTCAACTTAATCCATGATTATGGATTAACCTCATGACAAAACAAAGCCATTATTAGATGGATTTTAGTTAAAGATAAGATTAAGAAATGATTTTTATGGTTTGTAAGACAACTTGAGGGGGACTTGTCCATTAACACTAGGGTTAGTCCTTCTTAACCAATTAAGGAAGAATTAGAACCCTAATGCAAGGCCCAAGTTACAAGCTTGATGTCTTAGTGATTATTAGATGAGTTGATTAAAGGATTTAAACACATTAAGGGTTTAACACTTAGGATTAAAGTTATACACTCCATCCTAATAGAAGGATGCAGGCATAAGCTTAATCATAAAGCCTTAAAACCTTTAGGGTTTAGTCCTTTGTTATGAGGGGAGAAGAGAAGACTCAAAGATGACACAAAGGTAAAACTAATGGGGGACTAATCAAACCCTAATTGTTATCATGCTTGGGTATTCCTAGGGTTTATGAGGCTTAAGAGAGAAAGAATTCTCAAAGAGCCACCAAGGAGAGAAGCAGATGAAAGGAGAAAGAAGCAGAGAGAAGCAAGACAACTTGCTTCACTTAAGAAGACAAGTTTCTTGAAGAAAGAAAGTAGGAAAGAGCATGAATGAGCAAGTTCACTCAAAGGCAAGATAAAATGCATCAATGATGCAAGAGAGGTATGAGAAGATACTGTGAGAAGTGAAGGCAAATTCACTTCTCAAAACAACTTACCACCTGAAAAGTTAGCAAAGGAAATGAAATGCAATGCAAATGAGATGAAATGTCATGATGCAAACCAAAGTCAGAAACATAAACATGATTTCAATGATGCTAAAAGATGATGCAAACATATGTCAATAGTTGTGGATGATCATACAAGGGTGTGGATGCAAATGAAGCATGTTTTGAAGCATGGAAGTTCATGAAAACTTATGAAATGATATGAATGCATAACATGTGTCGCTCCCACCAAACGAGGCTAAGTCAAATGGGGTACAGACGCGAACGGTCGGCGAAAGAGAAAGAACGAATAGAGTCGCCAGCTAGGCAATTTTATCCCGAAGGAAAGGCAATGCTGCATAAACCTAAGAAAAGATGGATAAGACGGTCGCGAACCAGAGAAACTGAGAAGGGGGGATTGGTTACAACCTGGGAAGGTATTAGCACCCAGATTGTCCGTCGTACTCGACGGGATCCACGCTTAAAAGATTTGTGATTTAAAGGGGTAGTGTCAGTGCAATTTGTGTATCAAAGCTGGAAAGAATGCAAGTGTCAGTGTAAAAGAAATGTGAAGTGCATAAGTAAAGTGTCAGTGTAAGAACAGGAGTGAAATGCTCAAGACTATGAGGCTTAAAGAATGATACAGGAAGGAGGGGGAATATACAAAGACTTTTGTTCGATAACTGTTAAGTTATGCCTACGTATCCTCTCGTGCAATGAGGAAGTCAGAACACCGTAGTTCGACTCAAAGAGACTGAAAGATAAATTGACTTGTGAACGGCTTACTTGCCTATGATCAAGTGTAAGACCTGTCCGGCTCAGGTGCAAACTGTCTTGCATTAGACGGAAGAAGCAAGTTCTCGTTTATGAGTGAATGAGATGAGAAAAGAATCCCGAAGGAGACGATTATTGTTTGTTTTTGTTGTTTTCAATCTTTTATTGCTTTTGGATTTTGTCATAAGTTAATGAGCTTAAGCCTAAACCAATGAGTTAGTAAACTCATCACATCCTCCCTCTGATTAGGGGTAATGAGAATACCTTAAGTGTGAAGTCAGCATCTCACACTTAATCACCATGATGTAGGATTAAGATTATTAACCTACTTGCATTTACTTAGATGTTTTTGTTGTTTTACTTTAGTGTTAAGTAATGAGATTAAGCCATAATCAAGGATTTAATGGACTCATTTCACCATCCTAATAGAAGGATAATAGATGAGAACATTTAAGCTGAGGAAGACTCCTCAACTTAATCCATGATTAGGGATTAACCTTATGACAAAACAAAGCCTCTATTAGGTGGATTTTAGTTAATGGTAAGATGAAGAAGTGATTTTTATGGTTTGTAAGACAACTTTAGGGGGACTTGTCCATTAACACTAGGGTTAGTCCTTCTTAACCAGTTAAGGAAGAATTAGAACCCTAATGCAAGGCCCAAGTTACAAGCTTGATGTCTTGATGATTATTAGGTGAGTTGATTAAGAGATTTAAACACATTAAGGGTTCAACACTTAGGATTAAAGTTATACACTCCATCCTAATAGAAGGATGCGGGCATAAGCTTAATCACAAAGCCTTAAAGCCTTTAGGGTTTAGTCCCTGATTATGAGGTGAGAAGAGAAGACCCAATGATGACACAAAGGTAAAAGCTAAATGGGGGGACTAATCAAAACCTAATTGTTGTCATGCTTGGTTGTTCCTAGGGTTAGTGAGGTTTGCAGGAAGGTCTTCAAAGAACCACCAAGGAGAGAAGCAGATGATAGGAACAAGAAGCAAAGAGAAGTAAAACAACTTGCTCCACTTACGGAGACAAGTTGCTTGAAGAGAGAAAGTAAGAGATGAACATGAATGAGCAAGCTCACTCAAATACACATACAAAATGCAGAAAAGAGAATATGAAAGAGATGAAAAGAGATTGAGAGAAGTGAAGGCAAATCCACTTCTCCAAACAACTTACCACCTGAAAAGTTAGCAAAAGAAATGAAATGCAATGCAAATGAGATGAAATGTCATGATGCAAGCCAAAGTCAGAAGCAAATACATGATGTCAATGATGCTAGGAGAAGATGCAAACATGAGGCAAGACATGAGAATGATCAAACATGTATAAGGATGCAAATGAGGCATGCATAGAACCATGAACATACATGAAAAGTTATGAAATTCAAATGACATACAACATGGCAAATGAAAGATGCAATGATCAAACATGATTTTAATATGTCCTAAGATGTCTTATGAACCAGATGAATGCACTAAATGTCATGGCAAGTCAATGGATGCAAGCAAATGAAAGAAGGATGCAAAGGAAGGCACAAATTAGGGTTTATGATCAACACACAAAGCAAAATTCAAAATCAGAAGCATATGACATGATAAAAATTTGAAAATGCAAACAAAGATACCCTAGACCTATACAAACTCACTGCCCAAAGGAGGGGATCTAACTCTTAACCTAGTGAAAGTTATGAATTTTCTAAGATTGTTAGGGTTTTAAGGTACCTCATCAAGAAAAATGCCAAACAAATTGAAAATTCAAGATCAAATCAAACCTATTTTATCCTATAAACTACATGCTATACAAGATGCAATGCAAAAAGAATCATCATCCAACTCTCAATGGTTGGGCAGAAATGAGTTTTCAAAGTTTGAACCAAAATATTACCTCAAAATGAATTTAATTCCATTGAAAATGATCAAAAGGCATCAAGAACAAAAAAGAAATTTTGTTTGAGAGTTGGACAATGTTTCTAAGTGTTTTAAAGTGCTATGTGAATTTTTTTGTGATTTTTAAGTACCTAAATGTATTTTTAATTAATTAATTCTCATTAATTAATTAAAAATAAACATTTAAATGATTTAAAAATAATTTTGAATGCAAAAAATAGAATAAAAATCATTTTCTAATTGAGAAAAATATTTGAAACAAAAATGCAAAAGGAAATATTTTTGGGATTTTTCTAACTATTTTAAAATAAATATGAAAGGTAAATGAATAAAAATGAAATTAAAATGAATTTTAATGAGAAGTCAACAGATCCAGTGGCTGAGATTTAAATGGGACGCTCGGGAGTTGACTGGCGCCAGATCTTGTGGCTGAAATTCAAACTGACTAAACCTAATTAATTAATTTAATTAAATGAGATTAGGGTTTAATGAAGTGATCCAGGCCATCAAAACGCGCGCGGGTCAAGGGAAGTCAACCAGATCTAAGGTCTACATTCAAAGTTGGTTAATTACACAGATTAGGGTTTAATGACCCTCAGGTGGCCGGAGAAGACTTCCGGTCGTCTTCTCCGGCGAGACCTTCAACCTATCTCTCTCAAAACCTCACTAAAACATGCCAAAATCTCCAGATCAACTTAACTAAACATCCTAAACAAGAATCCAACAACAAAACTTATTTATTTTCATGAATCACGAAGAACAAACAAAAATCAAATTTATGGGCAAAGTTTCAGACACACCATACATCCTTATTTCTGCATCATTTCCAATAATTCAAAGCTCATTGCATTCAGGAAAGCATGTAGATCATTTTAGTAACCTAAAACAAGGTTTCTGGAAAAAATTATTTTCGAAGCTACCTGAAGTGAAGCTTTCAGTTTGGAGCTTTCAGGCTGCCTCCTTGCTTCAAAACCTCTCCAATGGACCTCCTGAAGATGCTTTGAGGCTTGGTTTGAGTGTATGGTGGCTGGTTTGTGAGATTGATCAAGTTCTGTTCAGTGAGGGGTGAGAATCGTGTTTCTGATTGTGGAGGTTTCAGGGATGAATGAGGGTGGGGAAATGATCAGGAGAGCATGTTGAGTGATCCTATGAAGTTTGTTTCTATGTTTGATGCTTGTATGATGAGTTTCGAAGGAAGTTGCATAAGAGGTGGAAAATGAGAATGCTGGCTTGGAGAGAGTCTCAGGCTTGTGTGTGTTATGAAAATGGATCCTTGGAGTGTGTTTGTAAAGTCTGGATTAGGCAGAGAGTTGTTGGTGGCCTGTTGTGATTGGTATGGGCAAGTTGCCAAAATGTCAACTTGACTTGTACTTGAGGTATGGGCAATGGTATAGCTAGCTTTTTGGCTTGTCTTGGCTCAGCTGAGATTAAGTATGTCCATGGAATTAGTTTTGAGATGATTCAGCAAGTGGATCAAAGCTTATGAGATGTTTTGCAATTTTCCCAAAGTTTGGCCACTTTGGAAATTCATGAGGTTCAAGGCATCAAAATGCAATATTCTTGGGCCAATTCTGATCTTTTGAGGTCATGTGAGTATGTTGTAATGAGTTTGTGCAAATTTTAAGTCTTTGGAATGCTTGATCATGTCATTTTGCAAAATGCCTCTTTGGTACAAAACTTGAAATTATGTGATTTTCCCTAACTTTGACAAGCCATAACTTTTGATCCAAAATGAATTAGAATGAGTTCTTGTACTTTTTGAAAAGGGAATGATCCATTCTACAACTTTCATAACCAAAGTTTTCCCATTTGAAGCATTTTTGAATCAAAAAGAAAGAGTTGAAAAAGTTTCCCAAAATGGAAAGTTTCCATTACAAGTCATTTTCCCCAAAAGGCAACTTTGCAAATGACTTGAAATTCTTCAATTTTGTGAACTTCTAACATCTTCTATGATCAAATAAAGATCAAACACAATCAAAATGATGAAGAACACCCCTTGGTTGGGTCATTGGGGGCCTCAGATGCCCTGATTTTGCACTGACTTGCTCAAGAAGTCAACCCTTGATCAGATGCCTTCCTCATGGAATTTCTTCATGAAAATTGATATGCATGATCCTTATAACATATAGAGACCAATAGAAACAAGAATGACCAAAAAATTTGGAGTTATGGCCTTTGAAACCAAAACCCTAATTCTAGGTCATCTGTGCAGTTAAACCTGGCTCTGCTTCCATGCCATTCCCAGTTCTTGTGATTCTTTGGCTTCTTTGACTTTGAGAGGATATAATATGATGCTTGAACATACATGGACCCCATTGAAGTGATTGAAGACCTTTGGAGTGGCTCAAATGGCTCAGGGATGGCTCAGATCACAAACCCTAGATGCAGATGACTTAGAAGCAATGCAGTGAACCAAAAATGCAATATGGGATGTCATGATTGAACTTATGCATATGAAAAGATCATAAGCCATGGTGAAATGAGTGAGGGCAAATTTGGGGTGTTTACAACTGCCCCTATTCAAACATGAGTTAGTTGTGTAGGATGTAAGCAACGTCTTAACAGGCAAACAAGATAACTTGTGGTTGAATACCAAAGACAGTCCAAAATTTGCACTCACAGAATGAAGAAGAAAAGGAATATAGATTGTAAAGGAAAATAAAGCATGTATTTAAAGTGCAGGCGACGGAGGACGACCGTCGAGCAGAGGATGACTGCTGGGGAAAAAGCAATGACGGGGACGACCGACATGCTGGGGATATAAAAGATTACGACGGGGACGGCCATCAAGTAAAGCCATAAGACTTTCTGGGGATTAAGGTAAAGTGAAATAAATGATGAGGTATGGTCATCAAAGGTGAAAAACGATCACTTAGCAGGGGACGGCTGCTCTGAAGTATCACGACATAGGACGAATGTCGGATAAAAAGGTCGATGATGGGGACGGCCATCGCATAAGCATGATGAAGGACGATCATCAAGAGGTGAAGGACGATCACCTAGCAGGGTACGGCTGCTCTCAGGGTTTATCATGACATAGGACGAATGTCAGATAACAAGATCAACGATGGGGACGGCCATCGGATAAAATGATGAAGGACGATCATCAAGAGGTGAAGGACGATCACCTAGCAGGGGACGGTTGCTGAAAATAACACGACATAGGACGAATGTCGGATAAGAAGGGGTTCTAATGAATAGAGACTCCACTGGGGGTTGATGAAGGACGATCATCAAAGAGGTGAAGGACGATCACCTGGCAGGGTACGGCTGCCGAAAAGGTATCATGACATAGGACGAATGTCAGATAGAAAGGGAAGTTTCAATAATGGAGACTCCGTTGGGGAAAGGATGAGGGACGGTCATCCAAAGGTGAAGGATGATCACCTGGCAGGGTACGGCTGCCGAAAGGGTATCATGACATAGGACGAATTTCAGATAGAAAGGAAATAGTTCACTAGGATTTGCTGGGACAAGTAAACACGGACGAGTGTCTATATCCAAGAAATGAGAAGTATAACTGTTTGGGTACTGTGTATAGACTAAAGATGCGGACGAGCATCCTTAAGACTATGATACGGACGAGTATCAGGTAGAAACAAACACTGACGCATGTTCAGAGATGATGATATGGACGAGTATCAACTGGTTAATCAAAGAACACAAACAAGTATCGAATCTGCGGGGACTCTTCTGGGGAATAGTAGACACAGACGAGTGTCTAAATTCAAGAAGACATAAGTGTTTGACACGGTGTACAGATTAAAGATGCGGACGGACATCCTTAAGACTATGATACGGACGAGTATCAGGTAGAAACAAACACTGACACATGTTCAGAGATGATGATATGGACGAGTATCAACTGGTTAACAAAGAACACAGACGAGTGTCGAATATGAGGGGATATAAGTGGTGTATACAAGATACGGACGAGTATCTGTATGAGTAAAAAGACGATGAGTAACAGGTATGAGTGAAACAAAGACGAGTGTTTAACTTTCTGGGGAGAGTATGACACAGACGAGTGTCAGAAAAAGTATATTATAAACAAGTGTGTGGTTTACCAAGTGTTTAGGTAACTGTGTCGGGGAAGGTGACACGGACAGGCGTCAAGGGATTGTATACATGTATCTGTGAGTGCAAAGGGGACGCTTTGGCTTTCTACTAGGGATATGACACGGACGGGTGCCGGGAGGTATTTGTACTGTAAGGGAAATGTCTTGGCTTTCTGTCGGGGAATTTGGGAAGTTTCCTGTATATCGATGACAGATTGTCAGTTTTCACAAGTGTTCAGCTTGACACATGGCTTATGATTATGTAATATGTTTGATTTTTGCCGTAATGCTCCGTATTAGACGGAATGCTACGCTCTGTGGGGAAATATGATGCGAATGCTATGGTTATGCAAAGAGGTAACCATCCGGGATTCGAATCCCGTTGCTGCAGAGCTCTCCGGCTGATCTGCTTGAAGTGGACATCCCAGCCGGGGGTGAGATCATTGGTAGATCTAGCATATATGACTCCGCTTGGGGGAATAGGTCACTGATAATCCCATCTCATTAATGAGGGAGCCAACTGGGGTTTGTAGAAGCCCTCTTCACTCTGTTGTGATTTCTTTACACGTCGTTTTTCCGGATAGAGGTTGACACTCTGTGGGGAGATGGTTCCCTGGCTTCTGCACTTGGCTGAGGAGGAATAATAAATGGCAACTCAGCTGGGGAGAAAGCACCTCCGGTGCTAATTGGGGAGATAGACTGAGTAGATAATGATTTGCCAGTTTGCTGGGGTGAAGCTTTCATGCCCCATGTTGTGCTTTGAACACCTGCAATCCTGAAAAGACAGAGAAACGCACAAGTAATCCTGAGGTATCCCTTACCGGATTCCATCATAAGACTTTAGACACTCCCGGGAGTAAGTATCTTTCCTGCAGACACGTATTTTTAGAAGAGAAGCATCTGTATCTATGCAATCAGTATCTTAAAGACATCGGACATTTTGCAAATGAAAATAAAATGTTCGAGACGAAACATGACTGAAAATCTGATTTTATTAATTCGTGTGCCCTGAATTGGCAAGATACAGTCAAAGAAACAAATCCCCTAAAATGAGGAGATTGTTACAAATTGAGAAAAAAGATGTTGGCAATGCTGATGAGGCTTCAAGGAGCTTCCCCTTGCTATGACTCGTATGACATTTGGCGTTCTTCTCGTCTTGCTTTCTGAAGAAGGCTGATTCTGAAAGAAGCTTGATCCTTTCGAAGCTTACCAAGTTGTAAGTGATACAGACGAATTCAGAATGCAGTTGTTCGCTTATTCCCTTGTTTTGCATGAATCGCCCTTTCGGGTTTTCGATCCATCGGGATTCCCCTTTTTTCCTGAATTGTCCAATGCGGCTTTTCAACTCAGCGGGTGTACGTTTTTTATTATTTATTTCCCTTATTTTTGCCCGAGTCTCTTATTCTGTTTTTGACTCGCCGGGATGCCCTATTTTTTCCTGGACTTACATTCTGTTTTTATGTCCAGCGGGTCATTTTTATGCGAAGTATTTTTTAACTGCATCTGAATTCACAGGGGACAGGAAGTCTTCACCATCCATAGTGCTGAGCATCAGTGCTCCACCGGAGAAAACTTTCTTTACTACGAATGGCCCTTCATAGTTTGGAGTCCACTTGCCCCTGTGGTCTGTATGAGGAGGGATAAGTCTTTTCAACACAAGATCTCCTACTTGGTACTCTCGGAGCCTAACTTTCTGATCGAAGGCTTTCTTCATTCTTTTCTGATATAGCTGTCCATGATAGATTGCAGCCAATCTCTTTTCTTCAATCACACTCACTTGTTCGTATCGGGATCGGACCCATTCTGCTTCATTCAGCTTAACATCCATTAGTACCCGCAAGGAGGGTAGTTCAACTTCAACAGGCAGGACTGCCTCCATACCATAAACAAGCTGATACGGTGTTGCCCCAGTGGATGTTCTGACTGACGTACGGTACCCATGTAAGGCAAATGGTAGCATTTCATGCCAGTCTTTATAGGTAACCACCATCTTCTGCACAATCTTCTTGATATTCTTATTAGCTGCCTCAACAGCGCCGTTCATCTTTGGCCTGTAAGGAGAAGAATTGTGGTGTTGGATCTTGAAGTCCCGGCATAGCTCTGCCATCATTTTGTTGTTTAAATTGGAACCATTATCAGTAATGATTCGTTCAGGAACTCCATACCGACAGATGATGTCTCTCTTTAGAAATCGGGCTACCACTTGTCTTGTAACATTGGCATATGAAGCTGCTTCAACCCACTTGTTAAAATAGTCTATGGCAACCAGGATGAATCTGTGTCCATTTGAAGCAGTCGGTTCAATCTTGCCAATCATATCAATGCCCCACATGGCAAAGGGCTAGGGTGAAGACATCACATTCAGGGGATTTGGAGGTACATGTACTTTGTCTGCATAAATCTGACATTTATGACATTTTCTGGCATAGGCACAACAGTCTGCATCCATTGTGATCCAGTAGTAGCCTGATCTTAACAACTTCTTGGCCATGGCATGCCCCCTGCATGGGTACCAAAGGATCCTTCGTGCACCTCGTGCATCAACAAGTCTGCTTCTGTTCTATCAACGCATCTGAGGAGTACCATATCAAAGTTTCTCTTGTATAGGGAACCATCAGTATTCATGAAGAAACTACCAGCAAGCCTTCTTAAAGTCTTCTTATCATTGGAAGATGCCCTAGGCGGGTATGTTTGATCCTCCATGAAGCATTTAATGTCATGGAACCAAGGCTTATCATCCTTTACAATGTCTGCTGCAAATACATATGCTGGTCTGTCAAGTCTGGATACTGAGATCCGCGGTACAAAGTTGGCAGCTTGAACTTTGATCATGGATGAAATGGTGGCCAGAGCATCTGGAAACTGATTCTCGTCCCGAGGGATATACTCAAGCTTGACCGTTGTGAAGAAAGTCAATAACCTCCTTGTATAATCCCGATAAGGTATCAAATGATCTTGGTGGGTGTACCATTTGCCGTTGGTTTGATTAACTACCAGAGCTGAATCTCCGAATACAGTCAAAGTCTTGATCCTGAGGTCAATGGCTTCCTCAAGACCCATAATACAAGCTTCGTATTCAGCTTTGTTGTTAGTGCAGTTGAAGGTGAGTTTTGTCGAGAAAGGCATGTGAACTCCCTTGGGTGTAATAAGTACTGCACCAACACCACAACCATTCATATTAACAGCCCCATCAAACATCATTGTCCATTCTTCTTCTGGGTCAGGCCCTTCAGTGTGAATAGGCTCTTCATGATCTTTTGCTTTTATGAACATGATGTCTTCATCGGGGAAGTCAAATCTCATAGGCTGGTAATCATCAATAGGTTGCTCAGCAAGATAATCAGACAATACACTGCCCTTGATGGCCTTCTGAGAGGTGTACTGAATATCATACTCTGTGAGGATCATTTGCCATCTTGCAACCCGTCCGGTGAGTGCTGGCTTCTCAAAAATATACTTGACTGGGTCCATCTTTGAGATCAATAAAGTGGTGTGGGTCAACATATACTGCATTAGTCGGCGAGCAGCCCACGCTAAAGCACAACAAGTTTTCTCGAGCAGTGAATAACGTTGTTCATAGTCGGTAAACTTTTTGCTTAGGTAGTAAATTGCATACTCTTTTCGACCAGACTCGTCATGCTGGCCCAGCACACAACCCATTGACTCTTCTAATATTGTCAAGTACATTATCAGAGGTCTTCCTTCAACTGGAGGCATAAGGATTGGAGGCTCTTGCAAGTATTCCTTGATTTTGTCAAACGCCCTTTGGCAGTCTTCGTTCCACCTGCCCGTTTGTTCCTTTCTCAATAGCTTGAACAAAGGTTCACAAGTTGCTGTAAGGTGAGATATGAACCGTGAAATGTAGTTCAATCTACCTAGAAACCCCCGAACTTCTTTCTCAGTTTTTGGTGCAGGCATTTCTTGAATGGCTTTGACTTTATCAGGGTCAACTTCAATCCTTTTCTCACTTACAATAAATCCCAGCAGCTTACCAGATCGCACCCCGAATGTGCACTTGTTGGGGTTTAACTTCAATTGGTACTTCCTAAGACGCTTGAATAACTTCAGCAGATTCACCAGGTGGTCTTCTTCTGTGAGGGACTTGGCAATCATGTCATCCACATAATATTCAATTTCTTTATGGATCATGTCGTGGAACAAAGTTACCATAGCCCGTTGATAGGTTGCACCACCATTCTTCAGTCCGAATGGCATCACCTTGTAACAGAACTTGCCACAGGGTGTGATAAAAGTTGTTTTCTCCATGTCTTCAGGTGACATCTTGATCTGATTGTATCCTAAAAATCCGTCCATGAAGGAGAATACCGAGAACTGAGCCGTATTATCAACCAATACATCAATGTGAGGTAAAGGGAAATAATCTTTCGGGCTGGCTCTGTTCAGATCCCGGTAATCTACACACATCCTCACCTTGCCATCCTTCTTAGGCACATGTACAATATTAGCAACCCACGGTGGATAGCTAGTTACAGCAAGGAACCCGACATCCCACTGCTTTTGCACCTCTTCCTTTATCTTCATTGCCATATCTGGGCGAGTACGGCGCAACTTCTGTTTTACTGGCGGGCAGTCTTCTTTCAAAGGCAGCTTGTGCATAACAATATCGGTGTCCAACCCTGGCATATCCTGATAAGACCAATAAAAAACATCCACATACCCTCGAAGCATATCAATCAGTTGCTCCTTCACTGAGTCTTGTAGGCAGGCCCCGATCTTAACCTCTTTCACGTCTTCTTCCGTACCAAGATTAACTGTTTCGACTTCCTCCTGATGAGGAGTGATAACCTTATCCTCTTGCCTTAACAACCTGGCTAGTTCTTCAGGTAGCTCGTAATCTTCTTCAACCCATTCATCAGCATGATTGATTGGATTGTCAAAGTCATACGAAGTCATAGCTGTGTTGTTGTCGGTGCAGTCTGAAAGGCACTTTCTGCAATGGTTTAGATTGTTCATTTTTAGTGATCGATTTTAATCTTGTTTAGAAAAAAGTGAAATGAAATTGTCATTTTGGAAAACATTGCCATTTTTATTTTTGTACAAAAAGAAAAAAATGAAAAACAGTGAGCGGAAAAGGAAAAGACTCATTTGCAAAAGATGTCCGATATTCATTGATTGATCTGTTTGCACAAAATTACAAGATGGCCCGATTACAAAATGAGTCTTGTCATCTTGGGCAAGATGCAAGACTTGATGCATGCTTAAAAATACAGGAAATAATAATTACTCTGCAGGAGTAACCCTTATAATTTCCTGGGAAGACCAGTTAAGGACTTGGCTCCCCGGGATCCTTGGACGGATCCAGCTCTCCAGGTTGCGGTCGCTTTCATCCTCGTCTTCCAAGTTGTTCACTGCATCTGGGGTGAGCATTCCTCCACTGACAAAATTGGGCTTCTTGGCAGCCTCTGATTGATCTTGTTGAGTTGGTTTGTAACCCAACCCAAATCTGTCCTCCTTCTTCTCCACGGGTAGCAGCTTGCCCCAGCCTTGGGCAGTCCCCTCTTCAACAACCTTCCTGTCTTGCTGATAAGATGTCATGGAGGTTCCTAGTACATCAGATGCTTCATTAATGTTCAGGGCCTCAAATCCCTGGCTCATAGTTTCATGGATTTCCCCATCCATCTCAATATACTTGTACGTAGCCAGATGGCTAACAAAGATATCTTCTTCACCACAGATGGTGATGATCTGGCCTTCCCATTCGAATTTCAGCTTCTGGTGAAGGGTAGACGTAACAGCGCCAGCGGCATGGATCCAAGGTCTACCCAACAAACAGTTGTAGGCCGGCTGAATGTCCATCACATAGAAAGTAATTTTAAAAGTCTGCGGGCCAATCATCACAGGCAGATCGATCTCCCCAAGCACTGATCTTTTAGAGCCAAATGCTCTTACCACCAAATTACTTGGACGCAATGCCAAACCATCGTACTCCAGCTTCACCAAGGCTTTTTTTGGTAGAACATTGAGTGAAGACCCAGTGTCCACCAGTACATGGGATAGAACAGCACCCTTGCATTCTAGAGTGATGTGTAAAGCCTTGTTGTGGTTACGCCCCTCAGTTGTTAAGTCAGCATTGGTAAAGCCCAGTCCATGACTGGTGTTGACATTTGCCACCACAGTTTCTAGCTGATTAACAGTGATCTCCTCAGGCACGTATGCTGCGTGCAGGACTTTTAGTAATGCATTCCTGTGAGCTTCAGAACACATCAGCAGGGATAATATGGAGATCTTTGAGGGAGTCTGGTGAAGCTGATCCACCACTTTGTAATCACTTCTTTTTATAATCCTCATAAACTCGTCTACATCTTGCTCAAAAGATGTCTTCTGAGTTTCTTTGATGATTGGTTCTTCAGATATCACACTCTTCCCTTTTGCTTTGGCAGCAGCTTCTGCTTCGGCGTTAGGTCTTTGCAATTGTGAGGCAAAAAGGTGTCCGCTTCTGGTGAAGCCTCCTCCTCCCCCAACATTATCAATTTGTGGAGAAGAGGTTGAAGAATCCAAAGTGATTTTCTCCCCGTTGCAGTAGAGGTCAGAGCCATAATGCCAAGGTATGGCATTGCTGCTTTCATATGGAACTGGTCCAGGTACCGTAATGGTAACTGGACTGACTGCTGCAGAGGAGGGTACTGAAATAGTGTGCGGATCGTAGTAAATGGTGACTGGTGACCTGGCAGGAGGTTCCACTGTTTGTTGTTGAAAGTTGTTGTTTGGAGGAACATCTGATGGATCATAGTAAATGGTGACTGCTGAGATATCTTCATTATTTTCTGTTGGCGTTGTAGAAGATTCTGCTGAATAAATATGTGCTGATGTTGTAGAAGAAATGGTTGTTGACATCTGGTTTGTTGAAGTGATGGATGAAGCCATTGTTGATGATATTGATGAATTGTTCGGAATGATTGTTGTTGCAGTTGTAGAAAAGTCAGGAATTGTTGTCAAAGGGATTGCTGGATTTATAGGCACCGTTGTTCTGATCTTAAGTATACCACTTTTGATAAGACCATCTACTCCGCTTCTCAAGTTATCACACCCGTTGACCGAAATGTTGCAATACCCACAACTGAGCTCACACCCGGGGAACATCTGGCACTCTAGAAGCTGAGCTTTAATTTCGACCAGAGGTGTCTGAATCTGTCCAACACTGGTGATTAAGAAAGATGGCCTGTCTTCCTCAATGGCATTAATTCTTGGTCCTCCATGATTGGGCATGGGATTCTTGGTGACACTTGGAGGGGGTGCAAAGTTGAGAGCTTTAGAATCCACCAGGTCTTGTACCTTCATTTGTAAAGCCCTGCATTTCTCCGTATTGTGGCCAGGTGCATTGGAATGGAAAGCACATCTGGCGTTGACATCATAATTTCTTGGAAGATTAGAGGGATCTGGTGGTGCTAATGTCCTTAATTAAACCAAGTTGAGTTTCAGGAGTTGTGGCAATAAAGCGGCATAAGGCATGGGGACAGGGTCAATCACCCTATTTGCCTATGATGGTCTTTGCTGAAAAGGTCTTTGCTGTTGATTGATGTTATTGTTGTTGTAGGTCCTCTGTGGTGGGTACTGAATTTGTTGCTGATACTGTGGTTGTTGTTGTTGTGGTTGATATGCTGGTTGCTGAGGAATCGGAGCTGGAATAGTGACAACTGCTACTGATCTGTGAACATACTGAGGTCTGCCCCTGCTGGCATGAATGGTATTCGTCTCAGCGGTTCTTCTAGGTCCCACAAAAGGCTTCCTGGGGTTACTAGACGAACTTGCTCCATTATCAGAAATCTTACCCATCTTCAGAAGGCTTTCAATTCTTTCCCCGGCTATAACTACGTCAACAAAACTGGTGGAAGAAAGGGCAACTAGCCTATCAATATATGTTCCTTGCAGCGTATTCATAAACATGTCGGCCATTTCTCTTTCCGACATGGGTGGCTGGACAGCAGCAGCAAGTTGTCTCCACCTCTGGGCATATTCCCTGAAGCTTTCTCTGGAGGACTGAGACATTCCCATTAAAAGGGTCCTGTTAGGAGCCATGTCCAGATTGTATTGGTACTGCCTGATGAAGGCCTCAGCTAGGTCCTTCCAGCATCTGATTGTAGCTCTGGTCAAGTGAGAGTACCACTCTCTTGAAGCCCCAGTCAAACTATCTTCAAAATAGAACATCCACAGCTTTTCATCCATGGTGTATGCCTTAAGTCTCCCCAGAAAAGACTGCAAGTGGGTTCGTGGACAAGAAGTTCCATTGTACTTCTCGAAGCACGGGGGTTTAAAATTGTGGGGAATCCGTACCCCATCCACTAACCCCATATTCATGACATCAAAACCCAGGGAATTTTGAGATTCCAGAGATCTCAACTTCTCAGCAATTTCATAAAAACCTCCTATCATAAACTTCATCCCCAACTCCCATGATAGTGAATTGCTCCTCTTGGGGGTCTTCTTGTAAAATCCTCCCCCCAGTTGTATTTCCTTGCACATTAGTCGGGATGTTGACTTCTGGATGTAGATGAGGCCCATATACTGGTGGGTTAACATGAGGCTGACCCCTCTCATTGTTAATTGTTCCTCCAGTTCCCAGATGGGGTTCCTCCGGGGTTTGTCTTTCTACCAATGCCCTCAACCTTTCTTGACTTTGGGCCAAGCCATTCATTACTTCCATGAATTGGGTCATTTGGTTTCTCATCTCCAGCCTTTCATTAGCCATCTGAGTTCTGACCTCTGTCAGATCTTGCTGTACTTGGTCCATTTGGATACCAGGAAGATTGTTGCGAGTAGGATACCTGTGTGGACGGTTGAGAGGGAACACCCGACGGCGAGCAATAATTCCTGAACCACAACAGAGTTAGTGACAAACAAAACAAAATCCTACAAAACAAAACAGGAGTTAGCATGCAATGCAGTATGCTTATTTATTTTCCAAGGTATCCGGCTTGGCTCTTGGTTTTGACCTTTCCAGACCCTGAGGAAGATGCTTTGCTGTTGCTTGAGAAAAATAAACTTAGTGAAACAAACTAACAAATACATTACAAATGGTGGATCATACATAGTTTGTTTTTACAACACATGCCCCTGAGGGGTCAAAATACAACAAAAAAGAAAAGTACATGAAATGGAAATAACAAGCAAAGAAGTCAAACATCTAATCCAAACTCATCCTCCTTAACCTCCTTCAAAAGTGCTTCAGTTACAGGACCATCCGGATGCTCTGTAATGTTTCTGATAAGAAGGTTTCTGGTGGCAATAGCAGTGGTCAGCTTCTTGTTCTTGTCCTGGTCCTTTGACCTCTTCAAACCAGCCCTAAGCTTCAACTCTGAAATCTCCTTCTAGGCTACTAGCAGAGCCTCCTGTTGCTTCTTCTCAATGGCCTCTAACTGCTCAATCCTGGCCTGAGTTCTCTTATCCTCTTGAGTACGAGCTTCAGTGATCCTGACCCACCTAGCTTGACTTTCTTGCAGATAGAGATCAGTCCTAGCCTTCTGAAACTGGGCCTCTTTACAGGCATTCTTCAATATTTGCTCCCCAGCTCTTGATTTCTTGATGTAGTCCTCTGCTTTCTCAATCTTGGTTAGATGCTCCACCTTAAGTTTTTCCAACCTCTCAATGTCTAGACGACCATCACTCCTCTCCCAGAGGGTCTTCTTCAGAGCTTGAGAAAGATTCTCATTCCTCTCTTTCATCTTCTCAAATTCTTCCAGGCTGACAGTGGCTGGAGGTGGTACTGTGGATGGCCCAGGTGCATCCTCAATGGTGAAAGGCATCCCAGAAATCTGAGCTCTAGCATGGGACCATTCATAGTATTGAGCTGAAGCCACATTATTGCACCTCCCTAGGATAGCCATCCCTTTTGTCTGGATGTTGTCCCAAGCCCAGGATGCTTGTCTGACAACAGCTAGATTAGGCTTTATCTCACAATACAGGGTTTCAGCCAAGTCTTGCACTCTAGGAGGGTGAACCAAAGCATAGCCCAATTGTCTCTTAAACAGCAAAGGATTGTAGTTGATGCAACCCTTCACTCCTACTAGAGGTACATTGGGGAACTGCCCACAGCTAGTTATTATGTCCCTTCCTTTGGTGCTCTGGGTACACCATCTGATGTCATCTGAAGTCAAAGCAATAAGTCTCTTAGCCCAATTCTTCTGTTGGTG
Source organism: Lathyrus aphaca (assembly GCA_963966055.1). Classification (NCBI taxonomy): domain Eukaryota; kingdom Viridiplantae; phylum Streptophyta; class Magnoliopsida; order Fabales; family Fabaceae; genus Lathyrus; species Lathyrus aphaca. The sequence continues at coordinate 649,604,131 of OZ014519.1, forward strand.
AGGATTCAGGAAGGCATCAGTCTTGGGTAAGTGTTTAAGCAACCAGGTATGAAACAAGGGAGCACAACATCTCACCAATTTTCCTCTTTGCTTCTCATTTCTCTGGTGAACAGAATAATAGAAATCTCCCAACAATGTGGGCACTGGGTTCCTCAAAAGGAAGAGATGAATGGAATTCTTGCTGATAAACTTGGGCTCATCTACAAATAGTATAACCCCATATATACTGAGGGATAGCAATGCACAAACTGCCCTCCATTCTCCCAAAGAGGCCTTCAGGATGGCCTGAGAAGTTAGAAAGTCTAAGTGCAAACCAGGGATCCCAGCCTTTGTTGTCATGTTCTGCTCAATCAAAATAGGCTCCAGGTGCAGTGCTTTTTCCACTTCTTCATTGCTGGGAGAAGTCATCTCTGGGTTGAAGGGGATATCACCCCTGACAGGTGCTTCAATCAATGATGAGAACTCCTCCAGCAGAGGTCCCAACTGAAAGTTCTGGAAAGTGAAGCATCTCAAAGGAGGGTCATAAAACTGTAGGCAAGTGTGGATCAAACTCCTCTGAGAAGGGTCTAGATCCATAACCATATCAAGGATGCCTCCATAATGTTCTCTGAATAGTGGGATGTGGTCTGGAGTGATAAGTGCCTGGACCTGCCTGATGCCATCCAGCACAGGCTCAAAGAAATGGTATGAAATGTTGCTCTTCTTGGGTGCCATGACTGCTGGTGAAGAGCTGTAAACAAGTGCTGATGATGAAGACTGATACTGGAGATGAGTCACTGATGTGTTGATGCTAGTGATAAAATTAGCTGAAGCAGGCAACTGATGAAGATAGCTGAAGTATATAACTGATGAACAGAGGTCTATGCTGATGAAGGGGTCAAAACCAAGCCAAATATGATGTGGATACCCTGAAAAACAAATAAACAAATGTTAAATGATGCAAATGATGAGTTATGCAAATGATATACAAGGGTTTGTGATCAAGCTGGATCTAATTAACTGCCTTGATATAAGTCCATGTATGTTCAGGAAGTCCAGATGGAGGTTCAGAAGTCCAGTAACCAAGGTGGGGGACTCAAATAACGAGTCACATGTCCAGGGTTAAATCACAAGAACTGTCCAAAGTGAAGCATTCTTAAACAAAACAAGTATTAAGGTATGATGTGGCCAAAGGTACCTGCAAACCTGCAAACAGCCCAACCCCCTCACAAGTAGTGTTCTAAAACAAGGATCCTCAGACTTGGATCAGTTATGAGAAGTGTAAACACTTCTAACCCGGAGGTACAGTGTTTGCAATAACCATAAAAGATCCTCCTCTAATTCACCTCAGTTTCTGAAGGTCATAATAAAGGTCATCCAGACTTAGCAAGCTTCCTAGATAGCCCTAGCACTACAGGAAATCTGTAGCACAGAATTCTCAAGAAGAAACCCACATCTGAACCGTGTTTCATATTCCCGCACCAGACCGAAATGGAATGGGAACGAACATGAACCACTCTAGCCTAGGTGTCACTCAGGTCCCAGGTATAGGACCTTAAACTCTCAGTAGAACCCCACCCACCAAAACAGAAACCAAATCCAGCCAGATGACAATATGACAGTATGATGTATAAAACTGTAAAGAAAGCAATAAATAACTGTATATAAGGTAGTAAATAAAGCAAATGTACAAACACAAATAGCACATAACACCCCAGTAAACACAAATCAAACAAGCACTAGGAGGAACCCACAAAAAGAACCAGAAGCCCTGGTTACAGTATAAGGGTCCCCAGCAGAGTCGCCAAGCTGTCGCTCCCACCAAATGAGGCTAAGTCAAATGGGGTACAGACGCGAACGGTCGGCGAAAGAGAAAGAACGAATAGAGTCGCCAGCTAGGCATTTTTATCCCGAAGGAAAGGTAATGCTGCATAAACCTAAGAAAAGATGGTTACAACCTGGGAAGGTATTAGCACCCAGATTGTCCGTCGTACTTGACGGGATCCACGCTTAAAAGATTTGTGTTTTAAAGGGGTAGTGTCAGTGCAATTTGTGTATCAAAGCTGGAAAGAATGCAAGTGTCAGTGTAAAAGAAATGTGAAGTGCATAAGTAAAGTGTCAGTGTAAGAACAGGAGTGAAATGCTCAAGACTATGAGGCTTAAAGAATGATACATGAAGGAGGGGGAATATACAAAGACTTTTGTTCGATAACTGTTAAGTTATGCCTACGTATCCTCTCGTGCAATGAGGAAGTCAGAACACCGTAGTTCGACTCAAAGAGACTGAAAGATAAATTGACTTGTGAACTGCTTACTTGCCTATGATCAAGTGTAAGACCTGTCCGGCTCAGGTGCAAACTGTCTTGCATTAGACGGAAGAAGCAAGTTCTCGTTTATGAGTGAATGAGATGAGAAAAGAATCCCGGAGGAGACGATTATTGTTTGTTTTTGTTGTTTTCAATCTTTTATTGCTTTTGGATTTTGTCATAAGTTAATGAGCTTAAGCCTAAACCAATGAGTTAGTAAACTCATCACATCCTCCCTCTGATTAGGGGTAATGAGAATACCTTAAGTGTGAAGTCAGCATCTCACACTTAATCACCATGATGTAGGATTAAGATCATTAACCTACTTGCATTTACTTAGATGTTTTTGTTGTTTTTTTTTAGTGTTAAGTAATGAGATTAAGCCATAATCAAGGATTTAATGGTCTCATTTCACCATCCTAATAGAAGGATAATAGATGAGAACATTTAAGCTGAGGAAGACTCCTCAACTTAATCCATGATTATGGATTAACCTCATGACAAAACAAAGCCTCTATTAGGTGGATTTTAGTTAATGGTAAGATGAAGAAGTGATTTTTATGGTTTGTAAGACAACTTGAGGGGGACTTGTCCATTAACACTAGGGTTAGTCCTTCTTAACCAGTTAAGGAAGAATTAGAACCCTAATGCAAGGCCCAAGTTACAAGCTTGATGTCTTGATGATTATTAGGTGAGTTGATTAAGAGATTTAAACACATTAAGGGTTCAACACTTAGGATTAAATTTATACACTCCATCCTAATAGAAGGATGCGGGCATAAGCTTAATCACAAAGCCTTAAAGCCTTTAGGGTTTAGTTCCTGATTATGAGGTGAGAAGAGAAGACCCAATGATGACACAAAGGTAAAAGCTAAATGGGGGGGGGGGGACTAATCAAAACCTAATTGTTGTCATGCTTGGTTGTTCCTAGGGTTAGCGAGGTTTGCAGGAAGATCTTCAAAGAACCACCAAGGAGAGAAGCAGATGATAGGAACAAGAAGCAAAGAAAAGTAAAACAACTTGCTCCACTTAAGGAGACAAGTTGCTTGAAGAGAGAAAGTAAGATATGAACATGAATGAGCAAGCTCACTCAAATACACATACAAAATGCAGTAAAGAGAATATGAAAGAGAAGAAAAGAGATTGAGAGAAGTGAAGGCAAATCCACTTCTCTAAATGTTTTAAAATGCAATGTGAATTTTTTTGTGATTTTTAAATACCTAAATGCATTTTTAATTAATTAATTTTCATTAACTAATTAAAAATAAACATTTAAATGATTTAAAAATAATTTTTAATGCAAAAAATGAAAATAAAAATATTTTTGGGTTCTGAAAATTAATGTAATGTTTGACAAAAAAAATCAGAATTTTTAAATATGTTTGTCGCTCCCACCAAATGATACCTAGGTCAGAAGGGGTACAGATGCGAACGAAAGGCGAAAGGAGAAAAGAAAAGAGTCGCCAGATAGGCATTTTTATCCTGGAGGAAAGGTAATGCTGCATAGACCTAGAAAGATATGGATAAGACGGTTGCGAACCAGAGAGACTGAGAAAGGGGGTTAATTACAACCTGGGAAGGTATTAGCACCCAGATTGTCCGTCGTACTCGACGGGATCCACGCTTAAGAGATTTGTGTTTTAAAGGGGTAGTGTCAGTGCAATTTGTGTATCAAAGCTGGAAAGAATGCAAGTGTCAGTGTAAAAGAAAAGTGAAGTGTATAAGTGAAGTGTCAGTGTAAGAACAAGAATGAAATTCTCAAGACCATGAGGCTTAAAGATTGATACATGAAGGAGCGGGAATATACAGAGAATTTTGTTCGATAACTGTTAAGTTATGCCTACGTATCCTCTCGTGCAATGAGGAAGTCAGAACACCGTAGTTCGACTCAAAGAGACTGAAAGGTAAATTGACTTGTGAACCGCTTACTTGTCTATGCTCAAGTGTATGACCTGTCTGGCTCAGGTGCAAACTGTCTTGCATTAGACGGAAGAAGCAAGTTCTCGTTTGTGAGTGAATGAGGTGAGAAAAGAATCCCGAAGGAGACGATTATTGTTTGTTTTTGATATTTTCAATCTTTTATTGCTTTTGAAAGTTTGTCATAAATTGATGAGCTTAAGCCTAAACCAAGGGTTAGTAAACTCATCACATCTTCCCTCTGATTAGGGGTGATGAGAATACCTTAAGTATGAAGTAAACACCCCACACTTAATCACCATAATGTAGGATTAATATCATTAACCTACTTGCCATTATTTATATGTTTTTGTTGTTTTTGTTTAGTGTTAAGTAATGAGTTTAAGCCATAATCAAGGATTTAATGGACCCATTACACCATCCTAATAGAAGGATAATAAATGAGAACATTTAAGCTGAGGAAGATACCTCAACTTAATCCATGATTAGGGATTAACCTCATGACAAAGCAAAGCCTTTATTAAATGGATTTTAGTTAATGGTAAGATGAAGAAGTGATTTTTATGGTTTGTAAGACAACTTGAGGGAGACCTGTCCATTAACACTAGGGTTAGTCCTTCTTAACCAATTAAGGAAGAATTAGAACCCTAATGCAAGGCCCAAGTTACAAGCTTGATGTCTTGATGATTATTAAGTGAATTGATTAAAAGATTTAAAAACATTAAGGGTTTAACACTTAGGATTAAGGTTATACACTCCATCCTAATAGAAGGATGCAGGTATAGGCTTAATCACAAAGCCTTAAAACCTTTAGGGTTTAGTCCTTGATTATGAGATGGGAAGAGAAGACTCAAAGATGACAGAAAAGCAAAACTAAATGGGGGACTAATCAAACCCTAATTGTTATCATGCTTGGTTGTTCCTAGGTTTAGTGAGGCTTGCAAGAAAGATCTTCAGAGAAACCACCAGGAAGGAAGCAGATGAAAGGAGCAAAGAGAAGCAAAACAACTTGCTTCACTTAAGAAGACAAGTTGCTTGAAGAAAGAAAGTAAGAGATAAATATGAATGAGCAAGCCCACTCTAATACACATACAAAATGCAGCAATGATGCAAGAAAGGGATGAGAAGAGATTGTGAGAAGTGAAGGCAAATTCACTTCTCAAAACAACTTACCACCTGAAAAGTTAGCAAAAGAAATGAAATGCAATGCAAATGGGATGCAATGTCATGATGCAAATCAAAACCAGAAGCATTTACATGATGTTAATGATGCTAAGAGATGATACAAACATGAGGCAAGACATGGGAATGATCAAGCAAGCATAAGGATGCAAATGAGGCATGCTTTGAACCAATAATGTACATGAAAAGTTATGAAATGTAATGGACATACAACATGTCAAATGAAAGATGCAATGATCAAAAATGATTCTAATATGTCCTAAGATGTATTATGAATCAAAATAATGCACAAAATGTCATGGCAAGTCAATGGATGCAAGCTAATGAGAAATGGATGCAAAGGAAAGCACAAATTAGGGTTACATGCATCATGCAAAGCAAAAATCCAAAACCAGAAGCAAATGACATGATAAAAATTTGAAAATGCAAACAAAGATACCCTAAACCTATACAAGTTCACTGCCTAAAGGAGAGGATCCAACTCTTAACCTAGTGTAAGTTATGAATTTCCTAAGATTGCTAGGGTTTTGGGGTACCTCAACAAGAAAAATGCTAAACAAAATGAAAATGCAAGATCAATTCAAACCAATTTTATACTATAAACTACATGCTATACAAGATGCAATGCAAAAAGAATCATTATCCAACTCTCAATGGTTAGGCAGAAAGAAATTTTTGAAGTTTGACATAAAATATTGCCTTGAAATGAAATTAAATCAAATGAAAATGATCAAAAGGTATCAAGAACAAAAAAGAAATTTGGTTTGAGAGTTGGACAATGCTTCTAAATGTTTCTCAATGCTATGTGAATTTTTTTGTGATTTTTAAATACCTAAATGTATTTTTAATTAATTAATTTTCATTAATTAATTAAAAATAAACATTTAAATAATTTAAAAATAATTTTCAATGCAAAAAATAAAATAAAAATCATTTTCTGATTAAGAAAAATATTTTAAACAAAAATGCAAAAGGAAATATTTTTAGGATTTTTCTAACTATTTTTAAATAAATATGGAAGTTGACTGGCGCGCTATTGGAAGGTCAGGATCTCTTCTGGCTTAATTAACTTAAATATGATTTATTAAATTAATAAAACAGATTAGGGTTTTAATGATGTGATCTGGGCCACACACGCGCGCGGGAGTCAACCCAAGTCTACCTCATCTACGGTCCAAATTCAAACTCTCATTAATTACGTAATTAGGGCAAATGACTTTCAGATGACCGGAACAGTGGTTCCGGTCATCTTCTCCGGCGAGTCAAAAGAGGAACTCTCTCCCTAGGCCATTTCTGGAGCTCTAAAGCTCCAGATCAAACCTTCTAACCTCCCTGAATCCAAACCTACCCTCAAAACAAATTTCTATGACCTACAAAAGAAGATTCGAATCAAAACTCTTAAAATGACAAAAGTTTCAGACAACCAGTACACACTCAAATCTTAACCATTTCAAAAAGTAAAAACATCTGGATGATCAGCAAGGCATAAATAACAATCTAGAAACTTAAATTTTCATTTCTGGAAAAAAAGTTCTTGAGGTACCTGAGCTTGAGCTTTCTCAGTTTGCAACTTTCTGGCCAGCTCTTTGCTTTCAATCACTTCCAATGATCCCCCTGAGAAGTCTGCATGGCTTTATTGAAGTTTAAAATGGCTGGTTTGTGAGATTGATCAAATTCTGTTCAGTGAGGGGTGAGAATCGTGTTTCTGATTGAGGAGGTTTCAGGGATGAATGAGGGTAGGGAAATGATCAGGGGAGCATGCTGAGTGATTCTATGAAGTTTGTTTTGATGTTTGATGCTTGTGTTGTGTGATTCGAAACAAAATGCATAAGGGGAGGTTTTTGAGAATGTTGGCTTGGAGGATGCTTCAGGCTTGTGTATGTTATGAAAATGAATCCTTGGAGTGTGTTTGTAAGGTCTGGATTGGGCAGAGAGTGGGTGGTGGACTGTTGTGATTGGTATGGGTGTTTTTGCCAAAAAGTCAAAAGTGTTGTACTTGAGGTATGTGCAATGGTGTAGCTGGCTCATTGGCTTGTCCTAGCTCAGCTGAGATTAAGGATGTCCATGGAATTGGTTTTGAGACAATTCAGCAAGTTGAGTGAAGTTTATGTAGTGTTTTGCAAATTTGTGAACTTTTGGCCCTTTTGGAATTTCTTAATGGACAAGTCATGAAATTGGACAAATCTTTGGTGCATTATGATCTTTAGACATTGGTTCATGTTTGTGCAAGGATTAGAAGTCACTTTGAGGTCTCATTTTTCCTTGGCAAGAGGTTTTGCAACTTTGCCTCTTTGGTGTATAACTTGAAATTATGTGATTTTTCCCAATTTTGACAAGCCATAACTTTTGATCCAAAATGAATTAGAATGAGTTCTTGTACTTTTTTAAAAGGGAATGATCCATTCTACAACTTTCATGACCAAAGTTTTCCCATTTGAAGCATTTTTGAATCAAAAAGCAAGGGTTGAAAAACTTTCCCAAAATGGCAAGTTTCCATTACAAGTCATTTTCCCAAAAAGGCAACTTTGCAAATGGCTTGAAATTATTCAATTTTGTGAACTTATAACACCTTCTATGATCAAATAAAGATCATACACATTCAAAATGATGAATAACACCCTTTGGTTGGGTCATTGGGGGCCTCAGATGCCCTGATTTTGCACTGAGTTGCTCAAGAAGTCAACTATTGATTAAATGCCTTCCCCATGGAATTTCTTCATGAAAATTGATATGCATGATCCTTATAACATATAGAGACCAATAGAAACAAGAATGACCAAAAAATTTTGAGTTATGGCCTCTGAAACCAAAACCCTAATTTCAGGTCATCTGTGCAGTTAAACCTGGCTCTGCTTCCATGCCATTCTCAGTTCTTGTGATCCTTGGGCTTTCTTAACTTTGAGAGGATATAATATGATGCTTGAATATACATGGACCCCTTTGAAGTGATTTATGATCTTTGGAGTGGCTCAAATGGCTCAGGGATAGCTCAGATCACAAACCCTAGATGCAAATGACTTTGAACCAATGTAGTGGAGCAAAAATGCAATATGAGATGCTATGATTGAACTTATGCATATGAAAAGATCACAAGCCATGGTGTGAATGGGTGAGGGATAATTTGGGGTGTTTACAGCTGCCCCTATTCAAGCATGAGTTAGCTGTGTAGGATGTAAGCAACAGCTTAACAGGCAAACAAGATAACTTGTGGTTGAATACCAAAGACAGTCCAAAATTTGCACTCATAGAATGAAGAAGAAAAGGGATATAGATTGCAAAAGGAAAATAAAGTATGTATATAAAGTGCGGGCGACGGAGGATGACCGTCGAGCAGAGGACGACTGCTGGGGAAAGAGCAATGACGGGGACGGCCGACATGCTGGGGATATAAGAGATTATGATGGGAACGACCATCAAGTAAAGCTATAAGACTCTCTAGGGATTATAGGTAAATGAAATAAAATGATGAGGTACGATCATCAAAGGTGAAGGACGATCACCTAGCAGGGGACAGCTGCTCTGTTGGGGATAAGATGAGGGACAGTCATCTAAGGTGAAGGACGATCACCTGGCAGGGTACGGCTGCCAAAAGTATCACGACATAGGACGAATGTCGGATAAAAGGGTCGACGATGGGGACGGCCATCGGATAAGCATGATGGAGGACGATCATCAAGAGGTGAAGGACGATCACCTAGCAGGGTACGGCTGCTCTCAGGGTTTATCATGACATAGGACGAATGTCAGATAACAAGATCAACGATGGGGACGACCATCAGATAAAATGATGAAGGACTATCATCAAGAGGTGAATGACGATCACCTAGCAGGGGACGGCTGCTGAAAATATCACGACATAGGACGAATGTCGGATAGGAAGGGGTTCTAATGAATAGAGACTCCACTAGGGGTGATGAAGGACGATCATCGAAGAGGTGAAGGACGATCACCTGGCAGGGGACAGCTGCCGAAAAGGTATCATGACATATGACGAATGTCAGATAGAAAGGTAATAATTTAACCAGTTTCGCTGGGGATTTTGCTGGGGAAAAGTAAACATGGACGAGTGTCTACATCCAAGAAATGAGAGGTATAATTGTTTGGGTACTGTGTATAGACTAAAGATGCGGACGAACATCCTTAAGACTATGATACGGACGAGCATCAGGTAGAAACAAAAGCTGACACATGTTCAGAGATGATGATACGGACAAGTATCAACTGGTTAACAAAGAACACGGACGAGTATTGATTCTGCGGGGACTCTTCTGGGGAATAGTAGACACAGACGAGTGTCTAAATCAGGAAGACCTAAGTGTTTGACACGGTGTATAGATTAAAGATGCGGACGAGCATCCTTAAGACTGTGTTACGGACGAGTATCAGTAGAAACAAACGCTGATGCATGTTCAGAGATGATGATACGGACGAGTACCAACTGGTTAACAAAGAACACGGACGAGTGTTGAATCTTTTAGGTAACTATGTTGGGGAAGGTGACACGGACGGGTGTCAGGGATTTGTATATATATGTATTTGTGAGTGCAAAGGGGACGCTTTGGATTTCCACTGGGGATATGACACGGACGGGTGTCAAGAAATGTATGTAATATAAGTGGTCTGTTTGCAAAGAATGCTCGGGCGACTTTACTGGGGAATGATGACACGGACGGGTGTCAGGGAATTTGTACTTGTATTTGTCACTATACGAGTGTTCAGTTCGACACATGGCTTATGATTATGCAATATGTTTGATTTTTGCCGTAATGCTCCGTATTAGACGGAATGCTACGCTCTGCGGGGAGAATATGATGCGAATGCTATGATTATGCAAAAGGTAACGATCCGGAATTCGGATCCCGTTACTGCGAAAATCTCTGGCCGATCTGCTTGAAGTGGACATCCCAGCTGGGGATTAGATCACTGGTAGGTCTGTCATGTATGACTCTGCTTAGGGGAATAGGTCACTGATAGACCTATCCTTGTAATGGGGGACCCAACTGGGGTTTGTAGAAGATTCCTTCACTCTGTTGTGATTTCTTTACGCGTTGCCTTTCCGGATAGAAGTTGCAACTCTGTGGGGAGATGGTACCCTTGTTGGCACTTGGCTGAGGGGGAAATGACAAATGGCAACTCAGCTGGGGAGAAAACACCTCAGGTGCCAAGACTGAGTAGATAATGATTTGCCAGCTTGCTGGGGTGAAGCTTTCATGCCCCATGTTGTGCTTTGAATACCTGCAATCCTGAAAAGACAGAGAAACGCATAAGTAATCCCGAGGTATCCCTTACCGGATTTCATCATAGGAGTTTAGACACTTCCGGGAGTAAGTATATTTCCCGCAAGCACGCATTTTTTAGAAGAGAAGCATTTGTATTTATGCAATCAATATCTTAAAGACATCGGACGTTTTTGCAAACGGAAATAAAATGTATAAGACGAAACATGACTGAAAATATGATTTTATTAATTTGTGTGCCCTGAATTGGCAAGATACAGTCAGAGGAACGGATCCCCTGAAATGAGGAGATCGTTACAAATTGAAAAACAACGAGATGCTGGCAATATTGATGACGCTTCAAGGAGCTTCCCTTTTGCTATGACTCGCATGACATTTGACATTCTTCTCGTCTTGCTTTCTGAAGGAGACTGATTCTGAAAGAGGCTGGATCCTTTCGAAGCTTACCAAGTTGTAAGTGATACAGACGAATTCAGAATGCAGTTGTTCGCTTATTCCCTTGTTTTGCATGAATCGCCCTTTCGGGTTTTCAATCCATCGGGATACCCATTTTTGTCTGAGTTGTCCAATGCGGCTTTTCAACTCAGCGGGTGCACACATTATTTATTTATTTATTTATTTATTTTCTCTTATTTTTGCCCGAGTCCTTTATTCTGTTTTTGACTCGCCGGGATGCCCTATTTTTGCCTGGACTTACATTCTGTTTTTATGTCCAGCGGGTCATTTTTATGCGAAGTATTTTTTAACTGCATCTGAATTCACAGGGGACGGGAAGTCTTCACCATCCATAGTGCTGAGCATCAGTGCTTCACCAGAGAAAACTTTCTTTACTACGAATGGTCCTTCATAGTTCGGAGTCCACTTGCCCCTGTAGTCTGTATGAGGAGGGAGGAGTCTTTTCAGCACAAGATCTCCTACTTGGTACTCTCGGAGCCTGACTTTCTGATCGAAGGCTTTCTTCATTCTTTTCTGATACAACTGCCCATTGTCGCTCCCGATAAATGGGAAATGGCCCAGATAAAGGTACAGATGCGAACGGTCGGCGAAAGAGGGATGTGAGAACACACAGGAGTGAACTCACAGGGAATGAATAGAGTCGCCAACTAGGCATTTTTATCCCGGAGGAAAGGTAATGCTGCATAAACCTAGAAAGATACGGATAAGACGGTTCCGAACCAGAGAGACTGAGAAAGGGGGTTGGTTACAACCTGGGAAGGTATTAGCACCCAGATTGTCCGTCGTACTCGACGGGATCCACGCTTAAGAGATTTGTGTTTTAAAGGGGTAGTGTCAGTGCAATTTGTGTACAAAATAGCTGGAAAAGAATGTACAGGTGTCAGTGTAAAAGAAGTGTAGTGTTATAAGTGAAGTGTCAGTGTAAGAACAAGAATAAGATGCTCAAGATAATGAGGCTAAGAAAATAATGCTAGAAAGAGGGGGAATATACAGAGACTTTTGTTCGATAACTGTTAAGTTATGCCTACGTATCCTCTCGTGCAATGAGGAAGTCAGAACACCGTAGTTCGACCCGAAGAGACTTAAAGGTGAATTGACTTGTGAACTGCTTGCTAGTCTATGCTCAAGTGTATGATCTGTCTGGCACAGATGCAAACTGTCTTGCATTAGACGGAAGAAGCAAGTTCTCGTTTGTGAGTGAAGGTGATGAGAAAAGAATCTCGGAGGAGACGATTATTGTTTGTTTTTGTGTTTTCAGTCTTTTATTGCTTTTGAAAGTTTGTCATAAGTTAATGAGCTTAAGCCTAAACCAATGGGTTAGTAAACTCATCACATCTTCCCTCTGATTAGGGGTAATGAGAATACCTTAAGTGTGAAGTCAGCTTCTCACACTTAATCACCTTGATGTAGGATTAAGATCATTAACCTACTTGTGATTAATTAGATGTTTTTGGTGTTTTTGTTTAGTGTTAAGTAATGAGATTAAGCCATAATCAGGGATTAAACAAACTCATTACACCATCCTAATAGAAGGATAATAGATGAGAGTGTTTAAGCTGAGGAAGATACCTCAATTTAATCCATGGTTAGGGATTAAACTCATGACAAAACAAACCTTTGATTAAGTGGATTTTATTTAATGATATGATGAAGAAGTGATTTTTAGGGTTTGTAAGACAACTTGAGGGGGACTTGTCCATTAACACTAGGGTTAGTCCTTCTTAACCAGTTAAGGAAGAATTAGAACCCTAATGCAAGGCCCAAGTTACAAGTGTAATGTCTTGATGATTATTAAGTGAATTGATTAAGAGATTTAAACACATTAAGGGTTTAACACTTAGGATTAAAGTTATACACTCCATCCTAATAGAAGGATGCAGGCATAAGCTTAATCACAAAGCCTTAAAACCTTCAAGGTTTAGTCTCTGATTATGAGGTGAGAAGAGAAGACTCAAAGAGACACAAAGGTAAGAAACTAAGTGGGGGACTAATCAAAACCCTAATCATTGTCATGCTTGGTTGTTCCTAAGGTTTGTGAGGTTTTAAGAAAGAAGCCTTCAATGGAACCACCAGGAAGCAGATGAATGGAGCAAAGAGAAACAAAGTAACTTGCTTCATTCAAGAAGTCAAGTCACTTGAAGAAAGAAAGTAAGAAGAAGAAGAATGAGCAAGCTCAATCTCAAACACATAACAAAATGCAGAAATGATGCATAAGAGAGATGAAAAGAAGTTATGAGAAGTGAAGGCAAATTCACTTCTCAAGGTTACTTACCACCTGAAAAGTTAGTGAAAGGAATGCAATGCAATGCAAAATGAAGTGAAATGGCATGATGCAAATCAAAACCAGAAGCACATACATGATGATAATGATGCTATGGGATGATGCAAACATGAAACAACACATGGGGATGATCATACAAACTTATGGATGCAAATGAAGCAAGTTAAGAACCATGATCATACATGAAAAGTTATGGAATGCAAATGGCATACAACATGGCAAATGCAAGATGCAATGATCAAACATGTTTGCAATATGTCTTAAGATGTCACATGAATCAAATGGGTGCACAAAATGCTATGGCAAGTCAAGGTATGAATGCAAAGGCAAGATGGATGCATATGGAAGCCCAAATTAGGGTTTATGATCAAAGCATCAAACAAAAACCAAAATCAGAAGCAAACATCAATATAAAAAATTGAACATGCACTCAAAGGATCCCTAAACCTATACTAACTCACTGACCAAAGGATAAGTTCCAACTCTTAACCTAATAAAAGTTATGAATTTCCTAAGATTTTTAGGGTTTTAGGGTTCCTTAACAAGAAAAATGTTAAACAAATGGGAAATGAAAGATCAAATCATGCCAATTTAATCTCACAAACTACATGATATGCACAACATAATGCAAAAAGAATCAAAGTCCAACTCTCAATGGTTAGGCAGAAATGATTTTTGGAAGTTTGGATCAAAATAATGCCTTGAAATGATTTTAATTCCATGAAAAATTCTCAAAATGCATCAAGATCAAAAAAGAAATTTGGTTTGAGGGTTGGACAATGTTTCCAAATGTTTTTAAATGTTTCATGAATTTTTTTGTGGTTTTTAAATACCTAAAAGCATTTTTAATTAATTAATTCTCATTAATTAATTAAAAATAAACTTTTAAATATTTAAAAATACTTTTTAAATGCGAAAAATAAAAATAAAAATATTTTTGTGTTCTGAAAAATAATGAAAACCTTGACAAAAATTTTCATAATTTTTAAACATTTTTTGCTATTTTAAATAAATTAAACAAACAAAACAAAACAAAAGAAATGAATAAAAAAAAGAAATAAAAAAGGAAGTATGCGCAATGGAGGGCCAGGATTCATTCTGGGGAAAGATATGTTGACTGCGCGCGCAATCCATTGGCCTATATTCAAACTGGGCTAATCTCATTTAATTAATTAAATTAAACCTAATTAATACTAATGACATGATCTCAGCCTTCCAAACACGCGCGGGAAACATGATCCAGTGGCTCACATTTAAACCTGGTGCCCTAACCCTAATTAACAGCTAATCACCTTCAGGTGGCCGGAGAAGACTTCCGGTCATCTTCTCCGGCCAGCATCCTCCCTGAAAATTGCTATCTTCCTCCCTAGCTCACTAAAACCTAATCTCTCTGCCCAGAATCCATCCCCAAACATCATAGAGCAAGAATCAACAGCCAAAACACATTTATTTTTCACAACAAAGCTGAATCGAAGCAAAAGGGGTTTAGGTCAAAAAATTTCAGGAACATCATACATGCTCAATACTCAAGTATTTTCGAAACAAAACATATCATCATGATCAGTGGAACATGGAGAATCATTTAAGAACTTAAAAACGCGTTTCTGGAAAAAATGTTCATGAAGCTACCTGAGATTGAGCTTTGATTTCTGACACTTTCTGGCTGGCCCTTTGATCCAAAATGCCTCTAATGAACCTCCTGAGAAGCTTGCAGTGCTTGGTTGGAGTTTAAAATGGCTGGTTTGGAAGTTTGAAAAAGTTCTGTTCAGTGGAGTGAGGAAATCGTATTTCTGTTTCTTTGAGTTTCAGGCTGCTTTGAAGGGTGGTTTGTGTTCAGTGAAGCAAGGTGAAAAGGTTTGTGAAGTTTGTTTGTGTGTTTGTGAGCTGTGTTGTGTGTTTCGAATGCTTTTTCTCAATGGAGTGGAAATGTGTATGTGGTGCTATGGCTGGTTTCAGGCTTGTGTATGTGTGGTTTGGCTTGCAATTGATTTGTATAAACAATGCTCATTGGTCAGAAGATGTGACATGTCCTTTTTTGATAGGTATGGTTGCTTTTGCAAAAATGACAACTTTTGTGTAAGAAGGGCATGGGCAACTTCTAGCCAAGTACATGGAAAGTGGGCTGCGCAGCAAGGTGAGGGAGAAAGGCTAGGATTGATCAGCAGGCTAGGCAACAAGTGGGTGAGGAGATATGATGACTTTTGCAACTTGCCTTGCCTTTTGTTTTCATGAAAATATCTTGCTCCATAGGCCAAACAAATGAGAAACTCTTGGCCCATTCTGATTTTTAGGTCATGTGTGATCATGTTGTGTGGATTAGAAGTGCATTTGGTAACTTAATTGGCCTTGAGAAATGAATTTGCAACTTTGCCTCTTTGGTGCATGACTTGAAATTTAGTGATTTTTGCTAAATTTGACAATCCATAACTTTTGATCCAAAATGAATTAGGTCATGTTCTTGTAATTTTTGAAAAGGGAAAGATCTATTCTACAACTTTCATGACCAAAGTTTTTCCATTTGAAGCTTTTTTGAATCAAAAAGTAAGGGTTGAAAAGTTGCCTAAAATGACAAATTCATTAAAAGTCAAACTTGCCCAAAAAGTCAACTTTGCAAAAGACTTCAAATTCTCCAATTTTGTGAACTTCAAACTTCTTCTATGATCAAATAAAGATCATATACACTCAAAATGATGAAGAATGCCCTTTGGTTGGGTCATTGGGGGCCTCAGATGCCCTGATTTTGCACTGACTTGTCTGAAAAGTCAACTCTTGATCAGATGACTTCCCCAAGGAATTTCTTCATGAAAATTGATATGCATACTCCCTATACCATATAGAGACCAATAGAAACAAGAATGACCAAAAAATTTGGAGTTATGGCCTCTGAAACCAAAACCCTAATTTTAGGTCAACTGTGTAGTCAAGCCTGGCTCTGCTCCCATACCAATCCCAGTTCTTGTGATTCTTTGGCATACTTGACTTTGAGAGGATATAATATGATGCTTGATCACACATGGACCCCTTTGAAGTGATGGATGGCCTTTGGAGTGGCTCAAGAAGCTCCTGGATTGCTCAGATCACAAACCCTAGATGCAGATGACTTAGAATCTATGCAGTGAATCAAAATTGTGATTTGGGATGCTATGATTGTGTTTATGCATATGAAATGATCACAAGCCATGGTGTAAATGGGTGAGGGAAAATTTGGGGTGTTTACAGCTGCCCCTATTCAAACATGAGTTAGCTGTGCAGGATGTAAGCGACGGCTTAACAGGCTAACAAGATAACTTATGGTTGAATACCAAAGACAATCCAAAATTTGCACTCGCAGAATGAAGAAGAAAAGGGATATAGATTGTAAAAGAAAATAAAGTATATTATAAAGTGTGGGCGACGGAGGACGACCGTCGAGCAGAGGACGACTGCCGAGCAGAGGACGACTGCTGAGGAAAGTGTGGAAAATAAAGCAATGACGGGGACGGCCGACATGCTGGGGATCAAAGGGATTATGATGGGGATGGCCATCAAGTAAGGCTGTGAGGTTCTCTGGGGAGTAATGAAAAATGATGGGGACGGCCATCAAGTTCATAAAGTAATGCAAGCAACGATGGGGACGGCCATCGGGCTAAAAGAAAAAGGGACCACGACGGGGACGGCCATCGGGTTAAAGAATAAATGAAATAAACAGATGATGAGGTACGGTCATCAAAGGTGAAGGATGATCACCTAGAAGGGGACGGCTGCTCTGTTGGGGGTAAGATGAGGGACGGTCATCTAAGGTGAAGGACGATCACCTGGCAGGCTACGGCGGCCGAGAATATAGCGACATAGGACGAATGCCGGATAAGAGATCAACGATGGGGACGGCCATCGGACGAGCATGATGGAGGACGACCATCAAGAGGTGGAGGACGACCACCTAGCAGGGGACGGCTGCTCTCAAGGTTTATCATGACATAGGACGAATGTCAGATAACCAAAATCAACAATGGGGATGACCATTGGGTAAAATGATGAAGGAAAACCAACAAAAGGTGAAGGACGATCACCTAGCAGGGGACGGCTGCTAAATATCACGACACATGACGAATGTCGGATAGAAAAAGTCAACGATGGGGACGGCCATCGGACGAGCATGATGGAGGACGACCATCAAGAGGTGGAGGACGACCACCTAGCAGGGTACGGCTGCTCTCAGGGTTTATCATGACATAGGACGAATGTCAGATAAGAAGAAAATTTCTGCTTCACTGGGGAATAGTAAACACGGACGAGTGTTCACATCCAAGAAATGAAAGGTATAAGTGTTTGGTATGTGTATAGATTAAGGATGTGGACGAGCATCCTTAAGACTATGATACGGACGAGCATCAGGTAGAAAGAAACTGACACGTGTTCAGAGATGATGTTACGGACGAGTATCAACGGGTTAACAGAGAACACGGACGAGTGTTGAGTCTGAGGGGACTCTTCTGGGAATAGTAGGCACAGACGAGTATCTATATTCAAGAAGACCAAAGTGTTTGACACAGTGTATGGATTAAAGATGCGGACGAGCATCCTTAAGACTTATGATACGGACGAGTATCATGTAGAAACAAACGCTAGACGCATGTTCTGAGATGATGGTACGGACGAGTACCAACTAGTTAACAAAGAACACGGACGAGTGTCGAATCTGCGGGGATATAAAATGGTGTATACAAGATACAGACGAGTATCTGTATAAGGAAGATAAGTATGGGTAGAGTATATTTAGGTGTTCCACCTGCTGGGGAGAGTGACACGGACGAGTGTCCAAAGGAGAAAAGTATAGTATATAAACAAGTATCTGGTGTACAAAGTGTTTATGTTACTGTGCTAGGAAAAATGACATGGACGGATGTCAAGGAAAATATATATATGTATCTGTGAGTGCAAAGGGGACATCTTTGGCTTTCTGCTGGGGATATGCCACGGACGGGTGCCACAAGGAGTGTATACTGATGTTTGTGAATGAGAGGCAACTGCTTTTGCTGGGGAATCTGAGGGGTATTTTGTATTTTGTTGATGGGTTGATAATATTCACAAGTGTTTGATTCAGACCATGACTTATGATTATGCTACATGTTTGATTTTTGCCGTAATGCTCCGCATTAAACGGAACACTACGCTTTTTTGGGGTGAATTATGATGCGGATGCTATGATTATGCAAAAGATACCGATCCGGGATTCGGATCCCACTGCTGTGAAGATCTCTGGTTGATCTGTTTGAAATGGGCATCCCAGCTGGGGATGAGATCATTGGTGGATCTGATGAGATGTATTTGCTTGGGGAAACGGGTTAATGATAGACCTATTCTAGTAAATGAAGGACCCAGCTGGGGTTTGTAGAAGCTTTCGTCACTCTGTTGTGATTCCTTCGTGCGTTGCTCTTCTGGATAGAGGCTGGGACTCTGTGGGGAAGTTGTTCCCTGGATTTTGTATTTGGTTGATGGCAACTCGGCTGGGGAGGAAATAGCAAGTGGCAACTCAGCTGGGGAGAGCACTTTGGGTGCTGAGACTGAGTGAGTGTTGATTTGCCAGCTTGCCGGGGTGAAGCTTTCATGCCTCATGTTGTGCTTTGGATACCTGCAATCCTGCAAAGATAGAAACGTACAAGTAATCCCGAGGTATCCTCTACTGGATCCCATCACAGGATTTCAGACACCCCTGGGAGTAAGTATATTTCCTGCGAGCACATATTATTTTTTTTAAAAAGAAAAGCATCTGTATTTGTGCAAACGGTATTTTAAAGACATAAGACATTCTTTGTAAATAAAAATGTACGAGATGAGACATGACTGAAAATCTGATTTTATTAATTTGTATGCCCTGAATTGGCAAGATACAGTCAAAGAAACATATCTCCTGAAATGAGGAGATTGTTACAAATTGAGAAACAAAATGCTGGCAATGTTGACGACATTTCAAGGAGCTTCCCTCTTGCTATGACTCGTATGACTTTTGACATTCTTCTCGTCTTGCTTTCTGAAGAAGGTTAATTCTGACTGGTGCTTGATCCTTTTGAAGCTTACCAGGTTGTAAGTGATACAGACGAGTTCAGAATGCAGTTGTTCGCTTATTCCCTTATTTTGCATGGATCGCCCTTTCGGGTTTTCAATCCATCGGGATACCCATTTTTTCCTGAGTTGTCCAATGCGGCTTTTCAACTCAGCGGGTGTACATTTTTTATTTATTTCCCTTATTTTTGCCCAAGTCTTTTATTCTGTTTTTGACTTGCCGGGATGCCCTATTTTTGCCTGGACTTACATTCTGTTTTTATGTCCAGCGGGTCATTTTTACGCGAAGTATTTTTTAACTGCATCTGAATTTACAGGGGACAGGAAATCTTCACCATCCATGGTGTTGAGCATCAGTGCTCCACCAGAGAAAACTTTCTTTACTACGAATGGTCCTTCATAGTTTGGAGTCCATTTGCCCCTGTGGTCTGTATGAGGAGGGAGGATTCTCTTTAGCACAAGATCTCCCACTCGGTACTCTCGGTGCCTGACTTTCTGATCGAAGGCTCTTTTCATTCTTTTCTGATACAACTGCCCATGACAAATTGCAGCCAATCTTTTCTCTTCGATCAGACTCAGCTGTTCATATCGGGACCGGACCCACTCTGCTTCGTCCAGCTTAACATCCATCAATACCCGTAGAGAGGGTAATTCAACTTCAACAGGCAAGACTGCCTCCAAACCATACACAAGCTGATACGGTGTTGCCCCAGTGGATGTTCTGATTGACGTGCAGTACCCATGCAAGGCAAATGGTAGCATTTCATGCCAATCTTTGTAGGTGACTACCATCTTCTGCACAGTCTTCTTGATATTCTTATTAGCTGCCTCAACAGCGTCGTTCATCTTTGGCCTGTAAGGAGAAGAATTATGATGTTGGATCTTGAAGTCCCGGCACAGCTCTGCCATCATTTTATTGTTCAAATTGGAACCATTATCAGTAATGATTCGCTCGGGAACTCCGTATCGACAGATGATATCTCTCTTTAGAAATCTGGCTACCACTTGCCTTGTAACATTTGCATATGAGGCTGCTTCAACCCACTTGGTGAAATAGTCAATGGCGACCAAGATGAATCTGTGGCCGTTCGAAGCAGTCGGCTTAATCTTGCCAATCATGTCAATGCCCCACATGGCAAAGGGCCAGAGTGAAGACATTATGTTCAAAGGATTGGGAGGCATATGCACCTTATCTGCATAAATCTGACATTTATGGCATTTTCTGGCGTAGGCACAACAGTCGGCATCCATTGTGATCCAGTAATAGCCTGACCTTAGCAACTTCTTTGCCATGGCATGCCCTCCAGCATGGGTACCAAAAGATCCTTCGTGCACCTCATGCATCAACAGGTCTGCTTCTGTTCTATCAACACATCTGAGAAGTACCATATCAAAGTTTCTCTTGTACAGGGAACTATCAGCATTCAAGAAGAAACTACCAGCTAGCCTTCTCAAAGTCTTCTTATCATTGGAGGATGCCCCAGGTGGGTATGTCTGATCCTCCAAGAAGCACTTCATGTCATGGAACCAAGGCTTATCATCTTTGATAACGTCTGCTGCAAATGCATATGCCGGTCTGTCAAGTCTGGACACTGAAATCTAAGGTACAAAGTTGACAGTTTGAACTTTGATCATAGATGAAATGGTGGCCAGAGCATCTGCAAACTGATTCTCATCTCGAGGGATATACTCAAGCTTGACTGTTGTGAAAAAAGTCAATAACCTCCTTGTATAATCCCTGTAAGGTATCAGATGATCCTGGTGGGTGTACCATTTGTCGTTGGTCTGATTAACTACCAGAGCTGAATCTCCGAATACAGCCAATGTCTTGATCCTGAGGTCAATGGCTTCCTCAAGACCCATAATGCAAGCTTCGTATTCAGCTTCGTTGTTAGTGCAGTTAAAGGTGAGTTTTGCCGAGAAAGGCATGTGAACTCCCTTAGGTGTAATGAGTACTGCACCAACACCACGACCATTCATATTAACAGCCCCATCAAACATCATAGTCCATTCTTCTTCCGGTTCAGGCCCTTCAGTGTGAACAGGCTCTTCATGATCTTTTGCTTTTATGAACATGATGTCTTCATCTGGGAAGTCAAATCTCATAGGCTGGTAATCATTAATAGGTTGCTCAGCAAGATATTCAGACAATACACTTCCCTTGATGGCTTTCTGAGAGGTGTATTGGATGTCATATTCTGTGAGATTCATTTTCCATCTTGCAACCCGTCCGGTAAGAGCTGGCTTCTCGAAAATGTACTTAACTGGGTCCATTTTGGATATCAATAAAGTGGTGTGGGTCAACATATACTGTCTCAGTCGGCGAGCAGCCCACGCTAAAGCACAGCAAGTTTTCTCGAGCAGTGAATAACGTTGTTCACAGTCGGTAAACTTTTTGCTCAGGTAGTATATTGCATACTCTTTTCGACCAGACTCGTCATGCTGGCCCAACACACACCCCATTGACTCTTCTAATACTGTCAAGTACATTATTAGAGGTCTTCCTTCAACTGGAGGCATAAGGATTGGAGGTTATTGCAGGTATTCTTTGATCTTGTCAAAAGCCCTCTGGCAGTCTTCGTTCCACCTAACCGTCTGTTCTTTTCTTAACAGCTTGAACAAAGGTTCACAGGTTGCTGTAAGGTGAGATATGAACCTTGAGATGTAGTTCAATCTACCTAGAAACCCTCGAACTTCTTTCTCAGTTTTTGGTGCAGGCATTTCTTGAATGGCTTTGACTTTATCAGGGTCAACCTCAATCCCTTTCTCGCTTACAATAAATCCCAGCAGCTTACCAGATCTCACCCCGAATGTGCATTTGTTGGGGTTCAGCTTTAGTTGGTACTTCCTCAGACGCTTGAATAACTTCAACAGGTTTACCAAGTGGTCTTCTTCTGTGAGGGACTTGGCAATCATGTCATCCACATAACATTCGATTTCTTTATGGATCATATCGTGGAATAATGTTACCATAGCCCGTTGATATGTTGCACCTGCGTTCTTCAGTCCGAATGGCATCACCTTGTAACAGAACGTGCCCCAGGGTGTGATGAAGGTTGTCTTCTCCATGTCTTCAGGTGACATTTTGATCTGGTTGTATCCTGAAAATCCGTCCATGAAGGAGAATACCGAGAACTGAGCCGTATTGTCAACCAATACATCAATGTGAGGTAATGGGAAGTCATCTTTCGGGCTGGCTCTGTTCAGATCCCGGTAGTCAACACACATCCTTACTTTACCGTCTTTCTTAGGCACAGGTACTATATTAGCAACCCACGGCGGATAGCTAGTCACAGCAAGGAACCCGGCGTCCCACTGCTTTTGTACCTCTTCTTTGATTTTCATTGCCATGTCTGGGCGAGTACGGCGCAGTTTCTGTTTAACCGGTGGGCATTCTTCTCTTAAAGGCAGCTTGTGCGTAACAATGTCGGTGTCCAACCCTGGCATATCCTGATAAGACCAGGCAAACACATCCACATATTCCTGAAGCAGGTCAATCAATTGCTTCTTCACTGAGTCTTGCAGGCGGGCCCCGATTTTAACCTCTTTCACTTCTCCATCTGTACCAAGATTAATTGTTTCCACCTCCTCCTGATGAGGAGTGATAACCTTTTCCTCTTGTCTCAACAACCTGGCTAGCTCTTCAGGAAGCTCGTAATCTTCTTCAACCCCTTCATCAGCTTGATTGATTGGATTGTCAAAGTCATTCGAAGTCATAGCCGTGCTGTTGTCGGTGCTGTCTGGAAGGCAGTCTCTGCAAGGGTTCAGTTTGTTCATTTTAGTGATTGATTTTAATCTTGTTTAGAAAAGTGAAATAAAGTTATCATTTTGAAAACATCGCCATTTATTTTTTGTACAAAAAGAAAAATGGAAAAACAGTGAGCGGAAAAGAAAAAGACTCATTTGCAAAAGATGTCTGATATTTCATTGATTAATCTTGTTGCACAAAAATTACAGATGGCCCGATTACAAAATGAGTCTTGTCATCTTGGGCAAGATGCAAGACTTGATGCATGCTTAAAATATACAGGAAATAATAATTACTCTGCAGGAGTAACCCTTATAATTTCCTGGGAAGACCAGTTTGAGATACGGCTTCCCGGAATCCTTGGACGAATCCAGCTTTCCAGGTTGTGCTCATCCGCCGACTCATCTTCCAAATTGTTGACAGCATCAGGGGTGAGCATTCCCCCACTAACAAAGTTGGGCTTCCTGGAAGCCTCTGCTTGATCTTGTTGAGTTGGTTTGTAACCCAACCCAAATCTATCTTCTTTCTTCTCCACAGGCAACAGTTTGCCCCAGCCTTGAGCGTTCCCTTCCTCAACAACCTTCCGGGCTTGTTGGTAGGACGTCATGGAAGTCCCAAGTACAGCAGAGGTTTCATTAAAATTCAAGGCCTCAAACCCTTGACTCATCGTTTCGTGGATCTCCCCATCCATCTCAATGTATTTGTAAGTAGCCAGATGGCTAACAAAAATATCCTCCTCTCCGCAAATAGTAACGACTTGGCCTTCCCACTCGAATTTTAACTTCTGGTGAAAGGTTGAGGTCACGGCGCCAGCGGCGTGAATCCATGGTCTACCCAATAGACAGCTGTAGGCAGGCTGTATATCCATCACGTAGAAGGTCGTTTTGAAAGTTTGTGGGCCAATCGTTACAGGCAACTCAATTTCTCCCAGAACTGATCTCTTAGAACCGTCAAAGGCTCTCACTACTAAGTTGCTGGGACGTAATGCCAGTCCTTCATATTCCAGCTTTACAAGAGCTTTTTTAGGTAAGACATTGAGGGATGACCCTGTGTCTACCAGCACATGGGAAAGGACTGCACCTTTACATTCCATGGTGATGTGCAAAGCCTTGTTATGATTGCGGCCTTCCGTAGTCAAATCAGTGTTGGTAAATCCTAGTCCGTTACTAGCATTAACATTTCCAACCACAGCTTCCAACCGATTGACCGTGATCTCTTCTGGCACATAAGCTGCGTGCAAGACTTTGAGTAGTGCGTTCCGATGAGCCTCGGAGCACATGAGCAATGATAGAATGGAGATCTTGGAAGGCGTCTGGTGAAGCTGGTCCACTATCTTGTAATCACTTTTCTTGATGATTCTCATAAACTCATCAACCTCTTGATGAAAAGGGGTTTTCAAAGCTTCCCTAACAACTTGATCTTCTTGCACCGTGCTTTTCCCTTTTGCTTTGGCAGCAGCTTCTGCTTCGGCAGTGGGTCTTTGAATTTGCGGGGCAAAGAGACGTCCGCTTCGAGTGAAGCCTCCGCCTCCCCCCACATTGTCTATTTGTGGTGAAGAAGTTGATGATTCGAGAGTGATTTTCTGTCCTTCGCAGTATAGATCAGAGCCGTAATGCCAAGGGATGGCATTATTGCTTTCATAAGGTACTGGTCCCGGCACTGTGATAGTGACTGGACTGATGGCAGCTGCAGAAGGGACTGTGATAGTCTGTGGATCATAATATATTGTGACTGGTGCTCTGGTAGGAGTGACATTCTGTGAAGACATTGTTGGAAGGATGGAGTATGTTGTTGTAGGAGACTCTGAATGGATGGGTGATGAAGTTGTAGAAGGGATATTTGCTGATATCTGGTCCATTGAAGTAACAGATGAAGCATTTGTTGATGAAACCGAAGAGTTGTTTGGAACAATGGTTGTTGCATTTGTAGGAGATTCTGGAACCGTTGTTAAGGAGATTGCTGGATTGGTTGGTACTGATGTTGTAATCTGAAGCAGGCCACTCTGGATGAGACTATCTATTCCACCCCTCAAGTTATCACAACCATTCACTGAAATGTTACAATAAGCACACCCTAACTCGCATCCCGGGAACATTTGACATTCGAGG
This sequence comes from Lathyrus aphaca, assembly GCA_963966055.1. Classification (NCBI taxonomy): domain Eukaryota; kingdom Viridiplantae; phylum Streptophyta; class Magnoliopsida; order Fabales; family Fabaceae; genus Lathyrus; species Lathyrus aphaca. The sequence goes on from OZ014519.1 coordinate 649,629,387, forward strand.
AGCTGAGCTTTAATCTCCACTAAGGGAGTCCGAATCTGACCTACACTGGTTATCAAGTAAGACGGCTTGTCTTCTTCAATAGCATTGATTCGGGGTCCTCCGTGGTGTGGCAAAGGGTTCTTGTTGACATTCGGTGGTGGTGCAAAGTTTAGAGCCTTGGAATCCACTAAATCCTGCACTTTCATGTGTAAAGCTCTGCACTTTTCCGTACTGTGACCAGGTGCATTTGAGTGAAAAGCACACCTGGCGCTGGCGTCGTAGTTTCTGGGCAGACTGGCAGGATCTGGAGGTGCCAATGTCCTTAGCTCAACTAGGTTGAGTTTCAGGAGTTGTGGCAATAGTGTGGTGTAGGGCATAGGGATCGGATCGATCACCCTATTGGCCTGAGAAGGTCTCTGCTGATATGGCCTTTGCTGATTGTTGTTGTTGGTGTTGGTGTTGTTATAATTTCTTTGAGGAGGAAACTGAGTTTGTTGTTGATAATTTTGTTGCTGTGGTTGATAAGCTGGTTGAGAATGAATTGGAGCGGGAATGGTGACTGCTGCTACAGACCTGTGAACATATTGGGGTCTGCCTCTGTTGGTGTGGATAGCATTGGTTTCACCAGTTCTTCTTGGGCCTGCAAAAGGCTTTCTTGGGTTGCTGGACGAGCTTGCATCGTTGTCCGAGATCTTACCCATCTTCAATAGGCTTTCAATTCTCTCCCCGGCTATGACTACATCCGCAAAGCTGGTGGAGGAGAAGGCAGCTAGCCTATCAATGTAAGTCCCCTGGAGGGTGTTCATGAACATATCATCCATCTCCCTCTCTGACATGGGTGGCTGGACAGCAGCAGCAAGCTGTCTCCACCTTTGAGCGTACTCCCGGAAGCTTTCCCTGGATGACTGAGACATCCCCATCAGGAGGGTCCTGTTGGGAGCCATATCCAGGTTGTACTGGTACTGTCTAATGAAGGCCTCTGCCAAGTCCTTCCAGCACCTAATGGTTGCTCTTGTCAAGTGGGAGTACCATTCTCTTGAAGCTCTTGTTAAGCTATCCTCGAAATAAAACATCCATAGCTTTTCGTCCATAGTATATGCCTTTAACCTCCCCAGGAAGGATTGCAAATGGGTTCGGGGACAGGAAGTCCCGTTGTATCTTTCAAAACATGGTGGCTTAAACTTGTGGGGGATCCTGACCCCGTCCACTAGACCCATGTCCATAACATCAAATCCCAAAGAATTCTGGGATTCCAAGGACCTCAGTTTTTCAGCAATCTCATCTAAACGCCTGTCATAGGCTTCCTCCCCAGCTCCCATCAATGTGAACTGATCTTCCTGGGGGTCTTCTTGCAGCGCCCTGCCTGCAGTGGCAGTCCCTTGTACATTAACAGGAATGTTAATCTCCGGATGAAGGTGGATTAACATGAGGTTGGACTCTCTCATTGTTGCTTGTCCCAGCAGTCCCTGGATGAGGGTCTTCTTGATTCCTTCCTTCTACCAGTGCTCTTAACCTCTCTTGGCTTTGAGCCATATTATTCATCACCTCCATAAATTGTGTCATCTGATTCCTCATTTCCAACCTCTCGTTGGCCATTTGGGTTCTGACCTCCGTAAGGTCCTGCTGTACCTGATCCATCTATATGCCTGGAAGGTTGTTGCGGGTGGGGTACCTGTGTGGACGGTTGAGTGGGAACACCCTTCGTCGAGCAATAGTTCCTGAGATCATAACAGAGTTAGTGACAATAAAACAAAAACCTACAAAACAAAACAAAAGGTTAGTATGCAATGCAGTATGCTTATTTGTATCCAAGGTATCCGGCTTGGCACTTGGTTTTGACCTTTCCAGACCCCTGAGGAAGATGCTTGTGATGTTGCTTGAAGAAATTAGATAAAACAAACCAACACATATATTACAAAAAGTAAATGATACATAGTTTGTTTCTTTTACAATACACGCCCTCTGAGGGGTCATAAAGAAAAAGAAAAGTACAATGAAATGACAGCAACAACAAGCAAAGAGTCAGACACTAAGACTAAACTCATCCTCCTGAACTTCCTTTAGAAGTGCTTCAGTCACAGGGTCAGCTGGGTGCTCTGTGAGATTCCTGATGAGAAGATTCCTGGTGGCTATAGCTGCAGCTAGCTTCTTGTGTTGACTCTGGTCCTTTGACCTCTTCACACCAGCTAATCTTCAACTCTGAGATCTCCCTCTGGGCTGCTGCCAGGGCTTCTTGTTGCTCTTTTGCATTAGCTTCCAGCTGATCAGTCTTATCCTGAGTCCTTTTATCCTCCCGAGTACGGGCTTCGGTGATCCTGACCCACCTAGCCTGACTCTCCTTCAGATACAAATGGGTCCTAGCTCTCTGGAATTGGGCCTCTTTACAGGCATTCTTCAGAATCTGTTCTCCAGCCCTAGACTTCTTAATGTAATCCTCTGACTTCTCAATCTTGGCCAGATGCTCTACCTTCAGCTTTTCCAATCTTTCAATGTCCAGCCGACCATCACCCCTCTCCCAGAGGGTTCTCTTCAAGGCTTCAGACAACTTTTCATTCCTCTCCTTGAGCTTTTCAAACTCTTCCAGGCTGACAGTTGCTGGAGGTGGTGTTGTGGAGGGTCCAGGTACATCTTCAAGAGTAAAGGGCATCCCAGAAATTTGAGCCCTGGCATGAGACCACTCATAGTACTGGGCTGAGGCCACATTGTTGCATTTTCCAAGAATAGTTACCCTTTTAGTCTGGACATTGTCCCAAGCCCAGGATGCTTTCCTGACAATGGCCAGATTAGGCTTGATCTCACAATAAAGGGTCTCAGTTAGATCCTGTGCTCTAGGAGGATGGACTAATGCATAGCCCAGTTGTCTTCTGAATAACAGAGGGTTGTAGTTGATGCAGCCCTTCACCCCTATCAGAGGCACATTGGGAAATTGCCCACAGCTAGTAACAATGTCTCTGTCCTTAGTGCTCTGAGTGCACCACCTGATATCATCTGAGGTTAGAGCTACAAGCCTCCTAGCCCAGTTCTTCTGCTGGTGAGGGTTCAAGAATGCATCAGTCCTTGGCAAATGTTTGAGCAGCCATGTATGAAACAAAGGAGCACAACATCTCACTAATCTTCCCCTTTGCTTCTCATTCCTTTGATGAACTGAGTAGTAAAGATCTCCCAGTAAAGTGGGTACTGGGTTCCTCAGGATGAAAAGATGGATTGCATTCTTACTGATGAACTTAGGCTCATCTGCAAAGAGTATGATCCCATATATGCTAAGGGCCAGTATAGCACAGACTTCTTTCCACTCCCTCAAAGAGGCCTTCAGAGTAGCCTGAGAGGTCAAGAAATCCAGATGCAGACCAGAGATTCCAGCTTTGGTAGTCATATTCTGCCCAATCAGAACTGGTTCCAGATACAAGGCTTTGGCTATCTCTTCATTACTAGGAAACACCATCTCAAGGTTGAAGGGGACCCCACCCCTGATAGGTACACCAACCAATGATGAATACTCCTCTAACAACGGCCCCAGCTGAAAATCCTGAAAGGTGAAGCACCTCAGAGGGGGGTCATAGAACTGCAAGCAAGTATGAATCAAGCTCCTCTGTGAAGGGTCCAAATCCAATACCACATCAAGGATTCCTCCATAATGTTCTCTGAAATGTGGTATATGGTCTAGAGTAATCAGGGTCTGAATCCTCCTGATGCTAGCTAGCTCAGGCTCAAAGAAGTGATAGGAGATGTTACTCTTCTTAGGTGCCATGTTGCTGAAGAATAGGTGCTGATGATGATGACTGAGAATTACACTGAAGATGAGCCACTGACAGGCTGAGACTGAGGATGCAAGTGACTGAAGCAAGTAGCTGATAAGAAGGGGTCAAAAACCAAGCCAAAATGTATGATGGATACCCTGAAAAACAAATAAACAAATGTTAAAATGATGCAATGAGGATGTATGCAAATGATATGCAAGGGTTTGTGACTGAGCTGGATCTGATTAACTGCTCTGATATGAGTCCATATATGTTCAAGAAGTCCAGATGGAGGTTCATAAGTCCAGTAACCAAGGTGGGGGGACTCAAAAAAAGAGTCACATGTCCAGGGTTTAAAAATCACAAGAACTGTTCCAAAATGGAGTTCTCTTAATCAATCAAAGTAAAAGGGTATGTTGAGGTCAGGGGTACCTGCAAACCTGTAAACAGCCCAACCCCCTCACAGGTGATGTTCTAAAACAAGGATCCTCAGATTTGGATCAGTTATGAGAAGTGTAAACACTTCTAACCCGGAGGTACAGTGTTTACAATAACCATAAAAGATCCTCCTCTAATTCACCTCAGCTTCTGAAGGTCAATACTAAAGGTCATCCAGACTTAGCAGGCTTCCCAGATAGCCCTAGCACTACAGGAAATCTGTAGCACAGAGTTCTCAAGAAGAAACCCATATCTGAACTGTGTTTCATATTCCCGCACCAGACCGAAATGGAATGGGAAAGAACATGAACCACTCTATCCTAGGTGTCACTCAGGTCCCCGGTATAGGACCTTAAACTCTCAATAGAAACCCCACCCATTAGAACAACAAAGCATATCCAGCCAGCACAGTATGACAGTATGGTATATGTAAAGCTATAAAGAAAGCAATAAAACAACTGTACATAAAGCAAAAATAAATATAAATACAAGCACAAATAGCACATAACACCCCAGTAAACACAAATCAATCAAGCGCTAGGAGGAACCCACAAAAAGAACCAGAAGCCCTGGTTACAGTATAAGGATCCCCAGCAGAGTCGCCAAGCTGTCGCTCCCGATAAATGGGAAATGGCCCAGATAAAGGTACAGATGCGAACGGTCGGCGAAAGAGGGATGTGAGAACACACAGGAGTGAACTCACAGGGAATGAATAGAGTCGCCAACTAGGCATTTTTATCCCGGAGGAAAGGTAATGCTGCATAAACCTAGAAAGATACGGATAAGACGGTTGCGAACCAGAGAGACTGAGAAAGGGGGTTGGTTACAACCTGGGAAGGTATTAGCACCCAGATTGTCCGTCGTACTCGACGGGATCCACGCTTAAGAGATTTGTGTTTTAAAGGGGTAGTGTCAGTGCAATTTGTGTACAAAATAGCTGGAAAAGAATGTACAGGTGTCAGTGTAAAAGAAGTGTAGTGTTATAAGTGAAGTGTCAGTGTAAGAACAAGAATAAGATGCTCAAGATAATGAGGCTAAGAAAATAATGCTGGAAAGAGGGGGAATATACAGAGACTTTTGTTCAATAACTGTTAAGTTATGCCTACGTATCCTCTCGTGCAATGTGGAAGTCAGAACACCGTAGTTCGACCCGAAGAGACTGAAAGGTGAATTGACTTGTGAACTGCTTGCTAGTCTATGCTCAAGTGTATGATCTGTCTGGCACAGATGCAAACTGTCTTGCATTAGACGGAAGAAGCAAGTTCTCGTTTGTGAGTGAAGGTGATGAGAAAAGAATCCCGGAGGAGACGATTATTGTTTGTTTTTGTGTTTTCAGTCTTTTATTGCTTTTGAAAGTTTGTCATAAGTTAATGATCTTAAGCCTAAACCAATGGGTTAGTAAACTCATCACATCTTCCCTCTGATTAGGGGTAATGAGAATACCTTAAGTGTGAAGTCAGCTTCTCACACTTAATCACCTTGATGTAGGATTAAGATCATTAACCTACTTGTGATTAATTAGATGTTTTTGGTGTTTTTGTTTAGTGTTAAGTAATGAGATTAAGCCATAATCAGGGATTAAACAAACTCATTACACCATCCTAATAGAAGGATAATAGATGAGAGTGTTTAAGCTGAGGAAGATACCTCAATTTAATCCATGGTTAGGGATTAAACTCATGACAAAACAAACCTTTGATTAAGTTGATTTTATTTAATGATATGATGAAGAAGTGATTTTTAGGGTTTGTAAGACAACTTGAGGGGGACTTGTCCATTAACACTAGGGTTAGTCCTTCTTAACCAGTTAAGGAAGAATTAGAACCCTAATGCAAGGCCCAAGTTACAAGTGTAATGTCTTGATGATTATTAAGTGAATTGATTAAGAGATTTAAACACATTAAGGGTTTAACACTTAGGATTAAAGTTATACACTCCATCCTAATAGAAGGATGCAGGCATAAGCTTAATCACAAAGCCTTAAAACCTTCAAGGTTTAGTCTCTGATTATGAGGTGAGAAGAGAAGACCCAAAGAGACACAAAGGTAAGAAACTAAGTGGGGGACTAATCAAAACCCTAATCATTGTCATGCTTGGTTGTTCCTAAGGTTTGTGAGGTTTTAAGAAAGAAGCCTTCAATGGAACCACCAGGAAGCAGATGAATGGAGCAAAGAGAAACAAAGTAACTTGCTTCATTCAAGAAGTCAAGTCACTTGAAGAAAGAAAGTAAGAAGAAGAAGAATGAGCAAGCTCAATCTCAAACACATAACAAAATGCAGAAATGATGCATAAGAGAGATGAAAAGAAGTTATGAGAAGTGAAGGCAAATTCACTTCTCAAGGTTACTTACCACCTGAAAAGTTAGTGAAAGGAATGCAATGCAATGCAAAATGAAGTGAAATGGCATGATGCAAATCAAAACCAGAAGCACATACATGATGATAATGATGCTATGGGATGATGCAAACATGAAACAACACATGGGGATGATCATACAAACTTATGGATGCAAATGAAGCAAGTTAAGAACCATGATCATACATGAAAAGTTATGGAATGCAAATGGCATACAACATGGCAAATGCAAGATGCAATGATCAAACATGTTTGCAATATGTCTTAAGATGTCACATGAATCAAATGGGTGCACAAAATGCTATGGCAAGTCAAGGTATGAATGCAAAGGCAAGATGGATGCATATGGAAGCCCAAATTAGGGTTTATGATCAAAGCATCAAACAAAAACCAAAATCAGAAGCAAACATCAATATAAAAAATTGAAAATGCACTCAAAGGATCCCTAAACCTATACTAACTCACTGACCAAAGGATAAGTTCCAACTCTTAACCTAATAAAAGTTATGAATTTCCTAAGATTTTTAGGGTTTTAGGGTTCCTTAACAAGAAAAATGTCAAACAAATGGGAAATGAAAGATCAAATCATGCCAATTTAATATCACAAACTACATGATATGCACAACATAAAGCAAAAAGAATCAAAGTCCAACTCTCAATGGTTAGGCAGAAATGATTTTTGGAAGTTTGGATCAAAATAATGCCTTGAAATGATTTTAATTCCATGAAAAATTCTCAAAATGCATCAAGATCAAAAAAGAAATTTGGTTTGAGGGTTGGACAATGTTTCCAAATGTTTTTAAATGTTTCATGAATTTTTTTGTGATTTTTAAATACCTAAAAGCATTTTTAATTAATTAATTCTCATTAATTAATTAAAAATAAACTTTTAAATATTTAAAAATACTTTTTAAATGCGAAAAATAAAAATAAAAATATTTTTGTGTTCTGAATAATAATGAAAACCTTGACAAACATTTTCATAATTTTTAAACATTTTTTGTTATTTTAAATAAATTAAACAAAACAAAACAAAAGAAATGAATAAAAAAAGAAATAAAAAAGGAAGTATGCGCAATGGAGGGCCAGGATTCATTCTGGGGAAAGATTTGTTGACTGCGCGCGCAATCCAATGACCTATATTCAAACTGGGCTAATCTCATTTAATTAATTAAATTAAACCTAATTAATACTAATGACATGATCTCAGCCTTCCAAACACGCGCGGGAAACAAGATCCAGTGGCTCACATTTAAACCTGGTGCCCTAACCCTAATTAACAGCTAATCACCTTCAGGTGGCCGAAGAAGACTTCCGGTCATCTTCTCCGGCCAGCATCCTCCCTGAAAATTGCTATCTTCCTCCCTAGCTCACTAAAACCTAATCTCTCTGCCCAGAATCCATCCCCAAACATCATAGAGCAAGAATCAACAGCCAAAACACATTTATTTTTCACAACAAAGCTGAATCGAAGCAAAAGGGGTTTAGGTCAAAAAATTTCAGGAACATCATACATGCTCAATACTCAAGTATTTTCGAAACAAAACATATCAGCATGATCAGTGGAACATGGAGAATCATTTAAGAACTTAAAAACGCGTTTCTGGAAAAAATGTTCATGAAGCTACCTGAGATTGAGCTTTGATTTCTGACACTTTCTGGCTGGCCCTTTGATCCAAAATGCCTCTAATGAACCTCCTGAGAAGCTTGCAGTGCTTGGTTGGAGTTTAAAATGGCTAGTTTGGAAGTTTGAACAAGTTCAGTTCAGTGGAGTGAGGAAATCGTATTTCTGTTTCTTTGAGTTATAGGCTGCTTTGAAGGGTGGTTTGTGTTCAGTGAAGCAAGGTAAAAAGGTTTGTGAAGTTTGTTTGTGTGTTTGTGAGCTGTGTTGTGTGTTTCGAATGCTTTTGCTCAATGGAGTGGAAATGTGTATGTGGTGCTATGGCTGGTTTCAGGCCTGTGTATGTGTGGTTTGGCTTGCAATTGATTTGTATAAACAATGCTCATTGGTCAGAAGATGTGACATGTCCTTTTTTGATAGGTATGGTTGCTTTTGCAAAAATGACAACTTTTGTGTAAGAAGGGCATGGGCAACTTCTAGCCAAGTACATGGAGAGTGGGCTGCGCAGCAAGGTGAGGGAGAAAGGCTAGGATTGATCAGCAGGCTAGGCAACAAGTGGGTGAGGAGATATGATGACTTTTGCAACTTGCCTTGCCTTTTGTTTTCATGAAAATATCTTGCTCCATAGGCCAAACAAATGAGAAACTATTGGCCCATTCTGATTTTTAGGTCATGTGTGATCATGTTGTGTGGATTAGAAGTGCATTTGGTAACTTAATTGGCCTTGAGAAATGAATTTACAACTTTGCCTCTTTGGTGCATGACTTGAAATTTAGTGATTTTTGCTAACTTTGACAATCCATAACTTTTGATCCAAAATGAATTAGGTCATGTTCTTGTACTTTTTGAAAAAGGAAAGATCTATTCTACAACTTTCATGACCAAAGTTTTTCCATTTGAAGCTTTTTTGAATCAAAAAGTAAGGGTTGAAAAGTTGCCTAAAATGACAAATTCATTAAAAGTCAAACTTGCCCAAAAAGTCAACTTTGCAAAAGACTTCAAATTCTCCAATTTTGTGAACTTCAAACTTCTTCTATGATCAAATAAAGATCATATACACTCAAAATGATGAAGAATTCCCTTTGGTTGGGTCATTGGGGGCCTCAGATGCCCTGATTTTGCAGTGACTTGTCTGAAAAGTCAACTCTTGATCAGATGACTTCCCCAAGGAATTTCTTCATGAAAATTGATATGCATACTCCCTATACCATATAGAGACCAATAGAAACAAGAATGACCAAAAAATTTGGAGTTATGGCCTCTGAAACCAAAACCCTAATTTTAGGTCAACTGTGCAGTCAAGCCTGGCTCTGCTCCCATACCAATCCCAGTTCTTGTGATTATTTGGCATCCTTGACTTTGAGAGGATATAATATGATGCTTGATCACACATGGACCCCTTTTAAGTGATGGATGGCCTTTGGAGTGGCTCAAGAAGCTCCTGGATTGCTCAGATCACAAACCCTAGATGCAGATGACTTAGAATCTATGCAGTGAATCAAAATTGTGATTTGGGATGCTATGATTGTGTTTATGCATATGAAATGATCACAAGCCATGGTGTGAATGGGTGAGGGCAAATTTGGGGTGTTTACAGCTGCCCCTATTCAAACATGAGTTAGCTGTGCAGGATGTAAGCGACGGCTTAACAGGCTAACAAGATAACTTATGGTTGAATACCAAAGACAATCCAAAATTTGCACTCGCAGAATGAAGAAGAAAAGGGATATAGATTGTAAAAGAAAATAAAGTATATTATAAAGTGTGGGCGACGGAGGACGACCGTCGAGCAGAGGACGACTGCCGAGTATAGGACGACTGCTGGGGAAAGTGTGGAAAATAAAGCAATGACGGGGACGGCCGATATGCTGGGGATCAAAGGGATTATGATGGGGACGACCATCAAGTAAGGCTGTGAGGTTCTCTGGGGAGTAATGAAAAATGATGGGGACGGCCATCAAGTTCATAAAGTAGTGCAAGCAACGATGGGGACGGCCATCGGGCTAAAAGAAAAAGGGACCACGACGGGGACGGCCATCGGGTTAAAGAATAAATGAAATAAACAGATGATGAGGTATGGTCATCAAAGGTGAAGGATGATCACCTAGAAGGGGACGACTGCTCTGTTGGGGGTAAGATGAGGGACGGTCATCTAAGGTGAAGGACGATCACCTGGCAGGCTACGGCGGCCGAGAATATCGCGACATAGGACGAATGCCGGATAAGAGATCAACGATGGGGACGGCCATCGGACGAGCATGATGGAGGACGACCATCAAGAGGTAGAGGACGACCACCTAGCAGGGGACGGATGCTCTCAAGGTTTATCATGACATAGGATGAATGTCAGATAACCAAAATCAACAATGGGGACGGCCATTGGGTAAAATGATGAAGGAAAACCAACAAAAGGTGAAGGACGATCACCTAGCAGGGGACGGCTGCTAAATATCACGACACATGACGAATGTCGGATAGAAAAAGTCAACGATGGGGACGGCCATCGGACGAGCATGATGGAGGACAACCATCAAGAGGTGGAGGACGACCACCTAGCAGGGTACGGCTGCTCTCAGGGTTTATCATGACATAGGACGAATGTCAGATAAGAAGAAAATTTCAGCTTCACTGGGGAATAGTAAACACGGATGAGTGTTCACATCCAAGAAATGAAAGGTATAAGTGTTTGGTATGTGTATAGATTAAGGATGTGGACGAGCATCCTTAAGACTATGATACAGACGAGCATCAGGTAGAAACAAACTGACACGTGTTCAGAGATGATGATACGGACGAGTATCAACGGGTTAACAGAGAACACGGACGAGTGTTGAGTCTGAGGGGACTCTTCTGGGAATAGTAGGCACAGACGAGTATCTATATTCAAGAAGACCAAAGTGTTTGACACAGTGTATGGATTAAAGATGCGGACGAGCATCCTTAAGACTTATGATACGGACGAGTATCATGTAGAAATAAACGCTAGACGCATGTTCTGAGATGATGGTACGGACGAGTACCAACTGGTTAACAAAGAACACGGACGAGTGTCGAATCTGCGGGGATATAAAATGGTGTATACAAGATACAGACGAGTATCTGTATAAGGAAGATAAGTATGGGTAGAGTATATTTAGGTGTTCCACCTGCTGGGGAGAGTGACACGGACGAGTGTCCAAAGGAGAAAAGTATAGTATATAAACAAGTATCTGGTGTACAAAGTGTTTATGTTACTGTGCTGGAGAAAATGACATGGACGGATGTCAAGGAAAATATATATATGTATCTGTGAGTGCAAAGGGGACATCTTTGGCTTTCTGCTGGGGATATGACACGGACGGGTGCCACAAGGAGTGTATACTGATGTTTGTGAATGAGAGGCAACTGCTTTTGCTGGGGAACCTGAGGGGTATTTTGTATTTTGTTGATGGGTTGATAATATTCACAAGTGTTTGATTCAGACAATGACTTATGATTATGCTACATGTTTGATTTTTGCCGTAATGCTCCGCATTAAACAAAACGCTATGCTTTTGTGGGGTGAATTATGATGCGGATGCTATGATTATGCAAAAGATACCGATCCGGGATTCGGATCCCACTGCTGTGAAGATCTCTGGTTGATCTGTTTGAAATGGGCATCCCAGCTGGGGATGAGATCATTGGTGGATCTGATGAGATGTATTTGCTTGGGGAAACGGGTCAATGATAGACCTATTCTAGTAAATGAAGAACCCAGCTGGGATTTGTAGAAGCTTTCGTCACTCTGTTGTGATTCCTTCGTGCGTTGCTCTTCTGGATAGAGGTTGGGACTCTGTGGGGAAGTGGTTCCCTGGATTTTGTATTTGGTTGATGGAAACTCGGCTGGGGAGGAAATAGCAAGTGGCATCTCAGCTGGGGAGAGCACTTTGGGTGCTGAGACTGAGTGAGTGTTGATTTGCCAGCTTGCTGGGGTGAAGCTTTCATGCCTCATGTTGTGCTTTGGATACCTGCAATCCTGCAAAGATAGAAACATACAAGTAATCCCGAGGTATCCTCTACTGGATCCCATCACAGGAGTTCAGACACCCCTGGGAGTAAGTATATTTCCTGCGAGCACGTATTATTTTTTTAAAAAGAAAAGCATCTGTATTTGTGCAAACGGTATTTTAAAGACATCAGACATTCTTTGTAAATAAAAATGTACGAGATGAGACATGACTGAAAATCTGATTTTATTAATTTGTATGCCCTGAATTGGCAAGATACAGTCAAAGAAACATATCTCCTGAAATGAGGAGATTGTTATAAATTGAGAAACAAAATGCTGGCAATGTTGACGACATTTCAAGGAGCTTCCCTCTTGCTATGACTCGTATGACTTTTGACATTCTTCTCGTCTTGCTTTCTGAAGAAGGTTGATTCTGACCGGTGCTTGATCCTTTTGAAGCTTACCAAGTTGTAAGTGATACAGACGAGTTCAGAATGCAGTTGTTCGCTTATTCCCTTATTTTGCATGGATCGCCCTTTCGGGTTTTCAATCCATCGGGATACCCATTTTTGCCTGAGTTGTCCAATGCGGCTTTTCAACTCAGCGGGTGTACATTTTTTATTTATTTCCCTTATTTTTGCCCAAGTCATTTATTCTGTTTTTGACTTGCCGGGATGCCCTATTTTTGCCTTGACTTACATTCTGTTTTTATGTCCAGCGGGTCATTTTTACGCGAAGTATTTTTTAACTGCATCTGAATTTATAGGGGACGGGAAATCTTCACCATCCATGGTGCTGAGCATCAGTGCTCCACCAGAGAAAACTTTCTTTACTATGAATGGTCCTTCATAGTTTGGAGTCCATTTGACCCTGTGGTCTGTATGAGGAGGGAGGATTCTCTTTAGCACAAGATCTCCCACTCGGTACTCTCGGTGCCTGACTTTCTGATCGAAGGCTCTTTTCATTCTTTTCTGATACAACTGCCTATGACAAATTGCAGCCAATCTTTTCTCTTCGATCAGACTCAGCTGTTCATATCGGGACCGGACCCACTCTGCTTCGTCCAGCTTAACATCCATCAATACCCGTAGAGAGGGTAATTCAACTTCAACAGGCAAGACTGCCTCCATACCATACACAAGCTGATACGGTGTTGCCCTAGTGGATGTTCTGATTAACGTGCGGTACCCATGCAAGGCAAATGGTAGCATTTCATGCCAATCTTTGTAGGTGACTACCATCTTCTGCACAATCTTCTTGATATTCTTATTAGCTGCCTCAACAGCGTCGTTCATCTTTGGCCTGTAAGGAGAAGAATTGTGATGTTGGATCTTGAAGTCCCGGCACAGCTCTGCCATCATTTTATTGTTCAAATTGGAACCATTATCAGTAATGATTCGCTCGGGAACTCCGTATCGACAGATGATATCTCTCTTTAGAAATCTGGCTACCACTTGCCTTGTAACATTTGCATATGAGGCTGCTTCAACCCACTTGGTGAAATAGTCAATGGCGACCAAGATGAATCTGTGGCCGTTCGAAGCAGTCGGCTTAATCTTGCCAATCATGTCAATGCCCCACATGGCAAATGGCTAGGGTGAAGACATTATGTTCAAAGGATTGGGAGGCATATGCACCTTATCTGCATAAATCTGGCATTTATAGCATTTTCTGGCGTAGGCACAACAGTCGGCATCCATTGTGATCCAGTAATAGCCTGACCTTAGCAACTTCTTTGCCATGGCATGCCCTCCAGCATGGGTACCAAAAGATCCTTCGTGCACCTCGTGCATCAACAGGTCTGCTTTTGTTCTATCAACACATCTGAGAAGTACCATATCAAAGTTTCTCTTGTACAGGGAACTATCAGCATTCAAGAAGAAACTACCAGCTAGCCTTCTCAAAGTCTTCTTATCATTGGAGGATGCCCCAGGTGGGTATGTTTGATCCTCCAAGAAGCACTTAATGTCATGGAACCAAGGCTTATCATCTTTGATAACGTCTGCTGCAAATGCATATGCCGGTCTGTCAAGTCTGGACACTGAAATCTGAGGTACAAAGTTGGCAGTTTGAACTTTGATCATAGATGAAATGGTGGCCAGAGCATCTGCAAACTGATTCTCATCTCGAGGGATATACTCAAGCTTGACTGTTGTGAAAAAAGTCAATAACCTCCTTGTATAATCCTTGTAAGGTATCAGATGATCCTGGTGGGTGTACCATTTGCCGTTGGTCTGATTAACTACCAGAGCTGAATCTCCGAATACAACCAATGTCTTGATCCTGAGGTCAATGGCTTCCTTAAGACCCATAATGCAAGCTTCGTATTCAGCTTCGTTGTTAGTGCAGTTAAAGGTGAGTTTTGCCGAGAAAGGCATGTGAACTCCCTTAGGTGTAATGAGTACTGCACCAACACCACGACCATTCATATTAACAGCCCCATCAAACATCATAGTCCATTCTTCTTCCGGGTCAGGCCCTTCAGTGTGAACAGGCTCTTCATGATCTTTTGCTTTTATGAACATGATGTCTTCATCTGGGAAGTCAAATCTCATAGGCTGGTAATCATTAATAGGTTGCTCAGCAAGATATTCAGACAATACACTTCCCTTGATGGCTTTCTGAGAGGTGTATTGGATTTCATATTCTGTGAGGAACATTTGCCATCTTGCAACCCGTCCGGTAAGAGCTGGCTTCTCGAAAATGTACTTAACTGGGTCCATTTTGGATATCAATAAAGTGGTGTGGGTCAACATATACTGTCTCAGTCGGCGAGCAGCCCACGCTAAAGCACAGCAAGTTTTCTCGAGCAGTGAATAACGTTGTTCACAGTCGGTAAACTTTTTGCTCAGGTAGTATATTGCATACTCTTTTCGACCAGACTCGTCATGTTGGCCCAGCACACACCCCATTGACTCTTCTAATACTGTCAAGTACATTATTAGAGGTCTTCCTTCAACTGGAGGCATAAGGATTGGAGGTTCTTGCAGGTATTCTTTGATCTTGTCAAAAGCCCTCTGGCAGTCTTCGTTCCACCTGACCGGCTGTTCTTTTCTTAACAGCTTGAACAAAGGTTCACAGGTTGCTGTAAGGTGAGATATGAACCTTGAGATGTAGTTCAATCTACCTAGAAACCCTCGAACTTCTTTCTCAGTTTTTGGTGCAGGCATTTCTTGAATGGCTTTGACTTTATCAGGGTCAACCTCAATCCCTTTCTCGCTTACAATAAATCCCAGCAGCTTACCAGATCTCACCCCGAATGTGCATTTGTTGGGGTTCAGCTTCAGTTGGTACTTCCTCAGACGCTTGAATAACTTCAACAGGTTTACCAAGTGGTCTTCTCCTGTGAGGGACTTGGCAATCATGTCATCCACATAACATTCGATTTCTTTATGGATCATATCGTGGAATAATGTTACCATAGCCCGTTGATATGTTGCACCTGCGTTCTTCAGTCCGAATGGCATCACCTTGTAACAGAACGTGCCCCAGGGTGTGATGAAGGTTGTCTTCTCCATGTCTTCAGGTGACATTTTGATCTGGTTGTATCCTGAAAATCCGTCCATGAAGGAGAATACCGAGAACTGAGCCGTATTGTCAACCAATACATCAATGTGAGGTAATGGGAAGTCATCTTTCGGGCTGGCTCTGTTCAGATCCCGGTAGTCAACACACATCCTTACTTTACCGTCTTTCTTAGGCACAGGTACTATATTAGCAACCCACGACGGATAGCTAGTCACAACAAGGAACCCGACGTCCCACTGCTTTTGTACCTCTTCTTTGATTTTCATTGCCATGTCTGGGCGAGTACGGCGCAGTTTCTGTTTAACCGGTGGGCATTCTTCTCTTAAAGGCAGCTTGTGCGTAACAATGTCGGTGTCCAACCCTGGCATATCCTGATAAGACCAGGAAAACACATCCACATATTCCTGAAGCAGGTCAATCAATTGCTTCTTCACTGAGTCTTGCAGGCGGGCCCCGATTTTAACCTCTTTCACTTCTCCATCTGTACCAAGATTAATTGTTTCCACCTCCTCCTGATGAGGAGTGATAACCTTTTTCTCTTGTCTCAACAACCTGGCTAGCTCTTCAGGAAGCTCGTAATCTTCTTCAACCCCTTCATCAGCTTGATTGATTGGATTGTCAAAGTCATTCGAAGTCATAGCCGTGCTGTTGTCGGTGTTGTCTGGAAGGCACTCTCTGCAAAGGTTCAGTTTGTTCATTTTAGTGATTGATTTTAATCTTGTTTAGAAAAGTGAAATAAAGTTATCATTTTGAAAACATCGCCATTTATTTTTTGTACAAAAAGAAAAATGGAAAAACAGTGAGCGGAAAAGAAAAAGACTCATTTGCAAAAGATGTCTGATATTTCATTGATTAATCTTGTTGCACAAAAATTACAGATGGCCCGATTACAAAATGAGTCTTGTCATCTTGGGCAAGATGCAAGACTTGATGCATGCTTAAAATATACAGGAAATAATAATTACTCTGCAGGAGTAACCCTTATAATTTCCTGGGAAGACCAGTTTGAGATACGGCTTCCCGGAATCCTTGGACGAATCCAGCTTTCCAGGTTGCGCTCATCCGCCGACTCATCTTCCAAATTGTTGACAGCATCAGGGGTGAGCATTCCCCCACTAACAAAGTTGGGCTTCCTGGCAGCCTCTGCTTGATCTTGTTGAGTTGGTTTGTAACCCAACCCAAATCTATCTTCTTTCTTCTCCACAGGCAACAGTTTGCCCCAGCATTGAGTGTTCCCTTCCTCAACAACCTTCCGGGCTTGTTGGTAGGACGTCATGGAAGTCCCAAGTACAGCAGAGGTTTCATTAACATTCAAGGCCTCAAACCCTTGACTCATCGTTTCGTGGATCTCCCCATCCATCTCAATGTATTTGTAAGTAGCCAGATGGCTAACAAAAATATCCTCCTCTCCGCAAATAGTAACGACTTGGCCTTCCCACTCGAATTTTAACTTCTGGTGAAGGGTTGAGGTCACGGCGCCAGCGGCTAGAATCCATGGTCTACCCAATAGACAGCTGTAGGCAGGCTGTATATCCATCACGTAGAAGGTCGTTTTGAAAGTTTGTGGGCCAATCGTTACAGGCAACTCAATTTCTCCCAGAACTAATCTCTTAAAACCGTCAAAGGCTCTCACTACTAAGTTGCTGGGACGTAATGCCAGTCCTTCATATTCCAGCTTTACAAGAGCTTTTTTAGGTAAGACATTGAGGGATGACCCTGTGTCTACCAGCACATGGGAAAGGACTGCACCTTTACATTCCATGGTGATGTGCAAAGCCTTGTTATGATTGCGGCCTTCCGTAGTCAAATCAGTGTTGGTGAATCCTAGTCCGTTACTAGCATTAACATTTCCAACCACAGCTTCCAACCGATTGACCGTGATCTCTTCTGGCACATAAGCTGCGTGCAAGACTTTGAGTAGTGCGTTCCGATGAGCCTCGGAGCACATGAGCACTGATAGAATGGAGATCTTGGAAGGCGTCTGGTGAAGCTGGTCCACTATCTTGTAATCACTTTTCTTGATGATTCTCATAAACTCATCAACCTCTTGATCAAAAGGGGTTTTCAAAGCTTCCCTAACAACTTGATCTTCTTGCACCGTGCTTTTCCCTTTTGCTTTGGCAGCAGCTTCTGCTTCGGCAGTGGGTCTTTGAATTTGTGGGGCAAAGAGACGTCCGCTTCGAGTGAAGCCTCCGCCTCCCCACACATTGTCTATTTGTGGTGAAGAAGTTGATGATTCGAGAGTGATTTTCTGTCCTTCGCAGTATAGATCAGAGCCGTAATGCCAAGGGATGGCATTATTGCTTTCATAAGGTACTGGTCCCGGCACTGTGATAGTGACTGGACTGATGGCAGCTGCAGAAGGGACTGTGATAGTCTGTGGATCATAATATATTGTGACTGGTGCTCTGGTAGGAGTGATATTCTGTGAGTTGTAGGCAGAATCATTGACAGGATCATAATAAATTGTTACTGTTGAGACACTTTCATTGTTGGTTGCTGATGTTGTAGGAGACATTGTTGGAAGGATGGATGTTGTTGTTGTAGGAGACTCTAAATGGATGGGTGCTGAAGTTGTAGAAGGGATATTTGCTGATATCTGGTCCATTGAAGTAACAGATGAAGCATTTGTTGATGAAACCGAAGAGTTGTTTGGAACAATGGTTGTTGCATTTGTAGGAGATTCTGGAACCGTTGTTAAGGAGATTGCTGGATTGGTTGGTACTGATGTTGTAATCTGAAGCAGGCCACTCTGGATGAGACTATCTATGCCACCCCTCAAGTTATCACAACCATTCACTGAAATGTTGCAATAAGCACACCCTAACTCGCATCCCGGGAACATTTGACATTCGAGGAGCTGAGCTTTAATCTCCACCAAGGGAGTCCGAATCTGACCTACACTGGTTATCAAGTAAGACGGCTTGTCTTCTTCAATAGCATTGATTCGGGGTCCTCCGTGGTGTGGCATAGGGTTCTTGTTGACATTCGGTGGTGGTGCAAAGTTTAGAGCCTTGGAATCCACTAAATCCTGCACTTTCATGTGCAAAGCTCTGCACTTTTCCGTACTGTGACCAGGTGCATTTGAGTGAGAAGCACACCTGGCGCTGGCGTCGTAGTTTCTGGGAAGACTGGCAGGATCTGGAGGTGCCAATGTCCTTAGCTCAACTAGGTTGAGTTTCAGGAGTTGTGGCAATAGTGTGGTGTAGGGCATAGGGATCGGATCGATCACCCTATTGGCCTGAGAAGGTCTCTGCTGATATGGCCTTTGCTGATTGTTGTTGTTGGTGTTGTTGTTGTTATAATTTCTCTGAGGAGGAAACTGAGTTTGTTGTTGATAATTTTGTTGCTGTGGTTGATAAGCTGGTTGAGGATGAATTGGAGCGGGAATGGTGACTGCTGCTACAGACCTGTGAACATATTGGGGTCTGCCTCTGTTGGTGTGGATAGCATTGGTTTCACCAGTTCTTCTTGGGCCTGCAAAAGGCTTTCTTGGGTTGCTGGACGAGCTTGCACCGTTGTCTGAGATCTTACCCATCTTCAATAGGCTTTCAATTCTCTCCCCGGCTATGACTACATCCGCAAAGCTGGTGGAGGAGAAGGCAGCTAGCCTATCAATGTAAGTCCCCTGGAGGGTGTTCATGAACATATCAGCCATCTCCCTCTCTGACATTGGTGGCGGGACAGCAACAGCAAGCTGTCTCCACATTTGAGCATACTCCCGGAAGCTTTCCCTGGATGACTGAGACATCCCCATCAGGAGGGTCCTGTTGGGAGCCATATCCAGGTTGTACTGGTACTGTCTAATGAAGGCCTCTGCCAAGTCCTTCCAGCACCTAATGGTTGCTCTTGTCAAGTGGGAGTACCATTCTCTTGAAGCTCCTGTTAAGCTATCCTCGAAATGAAACATCCATAGCTTTTCGTCCATAGTATATGCCTTTAACCTCCCCAGGAAGGATTGCAAATGGGTTCGGGGACAGGAAGTCCCGTTGTATCTTTCAAAACATGGTGGCTTAAACTTGTGGGGGATCCTGACCCCGTCCACTAGACCCATGTCCATAACATCAAATCCCAAAGAATTCTGGGATTCCAAGGACCTCAGTTTTTCAGCAATCTCATCTAAACGCCTGTCATAGGCTTCCTCTCCAGCTCCCATCACTGTGAACTGATCTTCCTGGGGGTCTTCTTGCAGCGCCCTGCCTGCAGTGGCAGTCCCTTGTACATTAACAGGAATGTTAATCTCCGGATGAAGGTGGGGTCCATAGACTGGAGGATTAACATGAGGTTGGACTCTCTCATTGTTGCTTGTCCCAGCAGTCCCTGGATGAGGGTCTTCTTGATTCCTTCCTTCTACCAGTGCTCTTAACCTCTCTTGGCTTTGAGACATATTATTCATCACCTCCATAAATTGTGTCATCTGATTCCTCATTTCCAACCTCTCGTTGGCCATTTGGGTTCTGACCTCCGTAAGGTCCTACTGTACCTGATCCATCTGTATGCCTGGAAGGTTATTGCGGGTGGGGTACCTGTGTGGACGGTTGAGTGGGAACACCCTTCGTCGAGCAATAGTTCCTGAGATCATAACAGAGATAGTGACAATAAAACAAAAACCTACAAAACAAAACAAAAGGTTAGTATGCAATGCAGTATGCTTATTTGTATCCAAGGTATCCGGCTTGGCACTTGGTTTTAACCTTTCCAGACCCCTGAGGAAGATGCTTGTGATGTTGCTTGAAGAAATCAGATAAAACAAACCAACACATATATTACAAAAAGTAAATGATACATAGTTTGTTTCTTTTACAATACACGCCCTCTGAGGGGTCATAAAGAAAAAGAAAAGTACAATGAAATGAAAGCAACAACAAGCAAAGAGTCAGACACTAAGACTAAACTCATCCTCCTGAACTTCCTTTAGAAGTGCTTCAGTCACAGGGTCAGCTGGGTGCTCTATGAGATTCCTGATGAGAAGATTCCTGGTGGCTATAGCTGCAGCTAGCTTCTTGTGTTGACTCTGGTCCTTTGACCTCTTCACACCAGCTCTAATCTTCAACTTTGAGATCTCCCTCTGGGCTGCTGCCAGGGCTTCTTGTTGCTCTTTTGCATTAGCTTCCAGCTGATCAATCTTATCCTGAGTCCTTTTATCCTCCTGAGTACGGGCTTCGGTGATCCTGACCCACCTAGCCTTACTCTCCTTCAGATACAAATCGGTCCTAGCTCTCTGGAATTGGGCCTCTTTACAGGCATTCTTCAGAATCTGTTCTCCAGCCCTAGACTTCTTAATGTAATCCTCTGACTTCTCAATCTTAGCCAGATGCTCTACCTTCAGCTTTTCCAATCTTTCAATGTCCAGCCGACCATCACTCCTCTCCCAAAGGGTTCTCTTCAAGGCTTCAGACAACTTTTCATTCCTCTCCTTGAGCTTTTCAAACTCTTCCAGGCTGACAGTTGCTGGAGGTGGTGCTGTGGAGGGTCCAGGTACATCTTCAAGAGTAAAGGGCATCCCAGAAATATGAGCCCTGGCATGAGACCACTCATAGTACTGGGCTGAGGCCACATTGTTGCATTTTCCAAGAATAGTTACCCCTTTAGTCTGGACATTGTCCCAAGCCCAGGATGCTTGCCTGACAATTGCCAGATTAGGCTTGATCTCACAATAAAGGGTCTCAGTTAGATCCTGTGCTCTAGGAGGATGGACTAATGCATAGCCCAGTTGTCTTCTGAATAACAGAGGGTTGTAGTTGATGCAGCCCTTCACCCCTATTAGAGGCACATTGGGAAATTGTCCACAGCTAGTAACAATGTCTCTGCCCTTAGTGCTCTGAGTGCACCACCTGATATCATCTGAGGTTAGAGCTACAAGCCTCCTAGCCCAGTTCTTCTGCTGGTGAGGGTTCAAGAATGCATCAGTCCTTGGCAAATGTTTGAGCAGCCATGTATGAAACAAAGGAGCACAACATCTCACTAATCTTCCCCTTTGCTTCTCATTCCTTTGATGAACTGAGTAGTAAAGATCTCCTAGTAAAGTGGGTACTGGGATCCTCAGGATGAAAAGATGGATTGCATTCTTACTGATGAACTTAGGCTCATCTGCAAAGAGTATGATCCCATATATGCTAAGGGCCAGTAGAGCACAGACTGCTTTCCACTCCCCCAAAGAGGCCTTCAGAGTAGCCTGAGAGGTCAAGAAATCCAGATGCAGACCAGAGATTCCAGCTTTGGTAGTCATATTCTGCCCAATCAGAACTGGTTCCAGATACAAGGCTTTGGCTATCTCTTCATTACTAGGAAACACCATCTCAGGGTTGAAGGGGACCCCACCCCTGATAGGTACACCAACCAATGATGAATACTCCTCTAACAACGGCCCCAGCTGAAAATCCTGAAAGGTGAAGCACCTCAGAGGGGGGTCATAGAACTGCAAGCAAGTATGAATCAAGCTCCTCTGTGAAGGGTCCAAATCCAATACCACATCAAGGATTCCTCCATAATGTTCTCTGAAATATGGTATATGGTCTGGAGTAGTCAGGGTCTGAATCCTCCTGATGCTAGCTAGCTCAGGCTCAAAGAAGTGATAGGAGATGTTACTCTTCTTAGGTGCCATGTTGCTGAAGAATAGGTGCTGATGATGATGACTGAGAATTACACTGAAGATGAGCCACTGACAGGCTGAGACTGAGGATGCAAGTGACTGAAGCAAGTAGCTGATAAGTGCTGATGAAGATAGGTCTATGCTGAAGAAGGGGTCAAAAACCAAGCCAAAATGTATGATGGATAACCTGAAAAACAAATAAACAAATGTTAAAATGATGCAATGAGGATGTATGCAAATGATATGCAAGGGTTTGTGACTGAGTTGGATCTGATTAACTGCTCTGATATGAGTCCATATATGTTCAAGAAGTCTAGATGGAGGTTCATAAGTCCAGTAACCAAGGTGGGGGGACTCAAATAAAGAGTCACATGTCCAGGGTTTAAAAATCACAAGAACTGTTCCAAAATGGAGTTCTCTTAATCAATCAAAGTAAAAGGGTATGTTGAGGTCAGGGGTACCTGCAAACCTGTAAACAGCCCAACCCCCTCACAGGTGATGTTCTAAAACAAGGATCCTCAGATTTGGATCAGTTATGAGAAGTGTAAACACTTCTAACCCGGAGGTACAGTGTTTACAATAACCATAAAAGATCCTCCTCTAATTCACCTCAGCTTCTGAAGGTCAATACTAAAGGTCATCCAGACTTAGCAGGCTTCCCAGATAGCCCTAGCACTACAGGAAATCTGTAGCACAGAGTTCTTAAGAAGAAACCCATATCTGAACTGTGTTTCATATTCCCGCACCAGACCGAAATGGAATGGGAAAGAACATGAACCACTCTAGCCTAGGTGTCACTCAGGTCCCCGGTATAGGACCATAAACTCTCAATAGAAACCCCACCCATTAGAACAACAAAGCAGATCCAGCCAGCACAGTATGACAGTATGGTATATGTAAAGCTATAAAGAAAGCAATAAAACAACTGTACATAAAGCAAAAATAAATATAAATACAAGCACAAATAGCACATAACACCCCAGTAAACACAAATCAATCAAGCGCTAGGAGGAACCCACAAAAAGAACCAGAAGCCCTGGTTACAGTATAAGGATCCCCAGCAGAGTCGCCAAGCTGTCGCTCCCGATAAATGGGAAATGGCCCAGATAAAGGTACAGATGCGAACGGTCGGCGAAAGAGGGATGTGAGAACACACAAGAGTGAACTCACAGGGAATGAATAGAGTCGCCAGCTAGGCATTTTTATCCCGGAGGAAAGGTAATGCTGCATAAACCTAGAAAGATACGGATAAGACGGTTGCGAACCAGAGAGACTGAGAGAGGGGGTTGGTTACAACCTGGGAAGGTATTAGCACCCAGATTGTCCGTCGTACTCTACGGGATCCACGCTTAAGAGATTTGTGTTTTAAAGGGGTAGTGTCAGTGCAATTTGTGTACAAAATAGCTGGAAAAGAATGTACAGGTGTCAGTGTAAAAGAAGTGTAGTGTTATAAGTGAAGTGTCAGTGTAAGAACAAGAATAAGATGCTCAAGATAATGAGGCTAAGAAAATAATGCTGGAAAGAGGGGGAATATACAGAGACTTTTGTTCGATAACTGTTAAGTTATGCCTACGTATCCTCTCGTGCAATGAGGAAGTCAGAACACCGTAGTTCGACCCGAAGAGACTGAAAGGTGAATTGACTTGTGAACTGCTTGCTAGTCTATGCTCAAGTGTATGATCTGTCTGGCACAAATGCAAACTGTCTTGCATTAGACGGAAGAAGCAAGTTCTCGTTTGTGAGTGAAGGTGATGAGAAAAGAATCCCGGAGGAGACGATTATTGTTTGTTTTTGTGTTTTCAGTCTTTTATTGCTTTTGAAAGTTTGTCATAAGTTAATGAGCTTAAGCCTAAACCAATGGGTTAGTAAACTCATCACATCTTCCCTCTGATTAGGGGTAATGAGAATACCTTAAGTGTGAAGTCAGCTTCTCACACTTAATCACCTTGATGTAGGATTAAGATCATTAACCTACTTGTGATTAATTAGATGTTTTTGGTGTTTTTGTTTAGTGTTAAGTAATGAGATTAAGCCATAATCAGGGATTAAACAAACTCATTACACCATCCTAATAGAAGGATAATAGATGAGAGTGTTTAAGCTGAGGAAGATACCTCAATTTAATCCATGGTTAGGGATTAAACTCATGACAAAACAAACCTTTGATTAAGTGGATTTTATTTAATGATATGATGAAGAAGTGATTTTTAGGGTTTGTAAGACAACTTGAGGGGGACTTGTCCATTAACACTAGGGTTAGTCCTTCTTAACCAGTTAAGGAAGAATTAGAACCCTAATGCAAGGCCCAAGTTACAAGTGTAATGTCTTGATGATTATTAAGTGAATTGATTAAGAGATTTAAACACATTAAGGGTTTAACACTTAGGATTAAAGTTATACACTCCATCCTAATAGAAGGATGCAGGCATAAGCTTAATCACAAAGCCTTAAAACCTTCAAGGTTTAGTCTCTGATTATGAGGTGAGAAGAGAAGACTCAAAGAGACACAAAGGTAAGAAACTAAGTGGGGGACTAATCAAAACCCTAATCATTGTCATGCTTGGTTGTTCCTAAGGTTTGTGAGGTTTTAAGAAAGAAGCCTTCAATGGAACCACCAGGAAGCAGATGAATGGAGCAAAGAGAAACAAAGTAACTTGCTTCATTCAAGAAGTCAAGTCACTTGAAGAAAGAAAGTAAGAAGAAGAAGAATGAGCAAGCTCAATCTCAAACACATAACAAAATGCAGCAATGATGCATAAGAGAGATGAAAAGAAGTTATGAGAAGTGAAGGCAAATTCACTTCTCAAGGTTACTTACCACCTAAAAAGTTAGTGAAAGGAATGCAATGCAATGCAAAATGAAGTGAAATGGCATGATGCAAATCAAAACCAGAAGCACATACATGATGATAATGATGCTATGGGATGATGCAAACATGAAACAACACATGGGGATGACCATACAAACTTATGGATGCAAATGAAGCAAGTTAAGAACCATGATCATACATGAAAAGTTATGGAATGCAAATGGCATACAACATGGAAAATGCAAGATGCAATGATCAAACATGTTTGCAATATGTCTTAAGATGTCACATGAATCAAATGGGTGCACAAAATGCTATGGCAAGTCAAGGTATGAATGCAAAGGCAAGATGGATGCATATGGAAGCCCAAATTAGGGTTTATGATCAAAGCATCAAACAAAAACCAAAATCAGAAGCAAACATCAATATAAAAAATTGAAAATGCACTCAAAGGATCCCTAAACCTACTAACTCACTGACCAAAGGATAAGTTCCAACTCTTAACCTAATAAAAGTTATGAATTTCCTAAGATTTTTAGGGTTTTAGGGTTCCTTAACAAGAAAAATGTCAAACAAATGGGAAATGAAAGATCAAATCATGCCAATTTAATCTCACAAACTACATGATATGCACAACATAATGAAAAAAGAATCAAAGTCCAACTCTCAATGGTTAGGCAGAAATGATTTTTGGAAGTTTGGATCAAAATAATGCCTTGAAATGATTTTAATTCCATGAAAAATTCTCAAAATGCATCAAGATCAAAAAAGAAATTTGGTTTGAGGGTTGGACAATGTTTCCAAATGTTTTTAAATGTTTCATGAATTTTTTTGTGATTTTTAAATACCTTAAAGCATTTTTAATTAATTAATTCTCATTAATTAATTAAAAATAAAATTTTAAATATTTAAAAATACTTTTTAAATGCGAAAAATAAAAATAAAAATATTTTTGTGTTCTGAAAAATAATGAAAACCTTGACAAAAATTTTCATAATTTTTAAACATTTTTTGCTATTTTAAATAAATTAAACAAAACAAAACAAAAGAAATGAATAAAAAAAAGAAATAAAAAAGGAAGTATGCGCAATGGAGGGCCAGGATTCATTCTGGGGAAAGATTTGTTGACTGCGCGCGCAATCCTGTGGCCTATATTCAAACTGGGCTAATCTCATTTAATTAATTAAATTAAACCTAATTAATACTAATGACATGATCTCAGCCTTCCAAACACGCGCGTGAAACAAGATCCAGTGGCTCACATTTAAACCTGGTGCCCTAACCCTAATTAACAGCTAATCACCTTCAGGTGGCCGGAGAAGACTTCCGGTCATCTTCTCCGGCCAGCATCCTCCCTGAAAATTGCTATCTTCCTCCCTAGCTCACTAAAACCTAATCTCTCTGCCCAGAATCCATCCCCAAACATCATAGAGCAAGAATCAACAGCCAAAACACATTTATTTTTCACAACAAAGCTGAATCGAAGCAAAAGGGGTTTAGGTCAAAAAATTTCAGGAACATCATACATGCTCAATACTCAAGTATTTTCGAAACAAAACATATCAGCATGATCAGTGGAACATGGAGAATCATTTAAGAACTTAAAAACGCGTTTCTGGAAAAAATGTTCATGAAGCTACCTGAGATTGAGCTTTGATTTCTGACACTTTCTGGCTGGCCCTTTGATCCAAAATGTCTCTAATGAACCTCCTGAGAAGCTTGCAGTGCTTGGTTGGAGTTTAAAATGGCTGGTTTGGAAGTTTGAACAAGTTATGTTCAGTAGAGTGAGGAAATCGTATTTCTGTTTCTTTGAATTTCAGGCTGCTTTGAAGGGTGGTTTGTGTTCATTGAAGCAAGGTGAAAAGGTTTGTGAAGTTTGTTTGTGTGTTTGTGAGCTGTGTTGTGTGTTTCAAATGCTTTTGCTCAATGGAGTGGAAATGTGTATGTGGTGCTATGGCTGGTTTCAGGCTTGTGTATGTGTGGTTTGGCTTGCAATTGATTTGTATAAACAATGCTCATTGGTCAGAAGATGTGACATGTCCTTTTTTGATAGGTATGGTTGCTTTTGCAAAAATGACAACTTTTGTGTAAGAAGGGCATGGGCAACTTCTAGCCAAGTACATGGAGAGTGGGCTGCGCAGCAAGGTGAGGGAGAAAGGCTAGGATTGATCAGCAGGCTAGGCAACAAGTGGGTGAGGAGATATGATGACTTTTGCAACTTGCCTTGCCTTTTGTTTTCATGAAAATATCTTGCTCCATAGGCCAAACAAATGAGAAACTCTTGGCCCATTCTGATTTTTAGGTCATGTGTGATCATGTTGTGTGGATTAGAAGTGCATTTGGTAACTTAATTGGCCTTGAGAAATGAATTTGCAACTTTGCCTCTTTGGTGCATGACTTGAAATTTAGTGATTTTTGCTAACTTTGACAATCCATAACTTTTGATCGAAAATGAATTAGGTCATGTTCTTGTACTTTTTGAAAAGGTAAAGATCTATTCTACAACTTTCATGACCAAAGTTTTTCCATTTGAAGCTTTTTTGAATCAAAAAGTAAGGGTTGAAAAGTTGCCTAAAATGACAAATTCATTAAAAGTCAAACTTGCCCAAAAAGTCAACTTTGCAAAAGACTTCAAATTCTCCAATTTTGTGAACTTCAAACTTCTTCTATGATCAAATAAAGATCATATACACTCAAAATGATGAAGAATGCCCTTTGGTTGGGTCATTGGGGGCCTCAGATGCCCTGATTTTGCACTAACTTGTTTGAAAAGTCAACTCTTGATCAGATGACTTCCCCAAGGAATTTCTTCATGAAAATTGATATGCATACTCCCTATACCATATAGAGACCAATAGAAACAAGAATGACCAAAAAATTTGGAGTTATGGCCTCTGAAACCAAAACCCTAATTTTAGGTCAACTATGCAGTCAAGCCTGGCTCTGCTCCCATACCAATCCCAGTTCTTGTGATTCTTTGGCATCCTTGACTTTGAGAGGATATAATATGATGCTTGATCACACATGGACCCCTTTTAAGTGATGGATGGCCTTTGGAGTGGCTCAAGAAGCTCCTGGATTGCTCAGATCACAAACCCTAGATGCAGATGACTTAGAATCTATGCAATGAATCAAAATTGTGATTTGGGATGCTATGATTGTGTTTATGCATATGAAATGATCACAAGCCATGGTGTGAATGGGTGAGGGCAAATTTGGGGTGTTTACACCCATGACAGATTGCAGCCAATCTCTTCTCTTCAATCAGATTCAGTTGTTCGTATCGGGACCGGGCCCATTCTGCTTCGTTCAGCTTAAAATCCATCAGTACCCGCAAGGAGGGTAATTCAACTTCAACAGGTAGGACTGCCTCCATACCATACACAAGCTGATACGGTGTTGCCCCAGTGGATGTTCTGATTGACGTACGGTATCCATGCAAGGCAAATGGTAGCATTTCATGCCAGTCTTTGTAGGTGACTACCATCTTTTGCACAATCTTCTTGATATTCTTATTAGCTGCATCAACAGCGCCGTTCATCTTTGGCCTGTAAGGAGAAGAATTGTGGTGTTGGATCTTGAAGTCCCGGCATAGCTCTGCCATCATTTTGTTGTTTAAGTTGGAACCATTATCAGTAATGCTTCGCTCGGGAACTCCATACCGACAGATGATGTCTCTCTTCAGGAATCGGGCTACCACTTGCCTTGTAACATTTGCATAAGAAGCTGCTTCAACCCACTTGGTGAAATAGTCAATGGCTACCAGGATGAATCTGTGGCCATTTGAAGCAGTTGGTTCAATCTTGCCAATCATATCGATGCCCCACATAGCAAATGGCCAAGGTGAAGACATCACATTCAGAGGATTTGGAGGCACATGCACCTTATCTGCATAGATCTGGCATTTATGGCATTTCCTGGCATAGGCACAACAGTCAGCATCCATTGTGATCCAATAATAACCTGATCTCAGTAACTTCTTGGCCATGGCATGCCCTCCTGCATGGGTACCAAAGGATCCTTCGTGCACTTCGTACATCAACAAGTCTGCTTTTGTTCTATCAACGCACCTGAGAAGTACCATATCAAAGTTTCTCTTGTACAGGGAACCGTCAGTATTCAGGAAGAAACTACCAGCTAGCCTTCTTAATGTCTTTTTGTCATTGGAAGATGCCCCAGGTGGGTATGTTTGATCCTCCAAGAAGCACTTAATGTCATGGAACCAAGGCTTATCATCTTTGACAATGTCTACTGAGAATACGTATGCTGGTCTATCAAGTCTGTATACTGAAATTTGAGGCACAAAGTTGGCAGCTTGAACTTTGATCATGGATGAAATGGTAGCCAGAGCATCTGCAAACTGATTCTCGTCCCGAGGGATATACTCAAGCTTGACCGTTGTGAAGAAAGTCAATAACCTCCTTGTATAATCCCTGTAAGGTATCAGATGATCCTGGTGTGTGTACCATTTGCCGTTAGTTTGGTTGATTACCAAAGTTGAATCTCCGAATACAGTCAATGTTTTGATCCTGAGGTCAATGGCTTCCTCAAGACCCATAATACAAGCTTCGTATTCAGCTTCGTTGTTAGTGCAGTTAAAGGTGAGTTTTGCCGAGAAAGGCATGTGAACTCCCTTAGGTGTAATTAGCACTGCACCAACACCACGACCATTCATGTTAACAGTCCCATCAAACATCATAATCCATTCTTCTTCTGGGTCAGGCCCTTTAGTGTGAACAGGCTCTTCATGATCTTTCGCTTTTATGAACATGATATCTTCATCAGGGAAGTCAAATCTCATAGGCTGGTAATCATCAATAGGTTGCTCAGCAAGATAATCAGACAATACACTACCCTTGATGGCGTTCTGAGAAGTGTACTAGATGTCATATTCTGTGAGGATCATCTGCCATCTTGCAACCCGTCCGGTAAGTTCTGGCTTCTCAAAAATGTATTTAACTGGGTCCATCTTTGATATCAATAAAGTAGTGTGGGTCAACATATACTGTCTCAGTCGGCGAGCTGCCCACGCTAAAGCACAACAAGTTTTCTCGAGCAGTGAATAATGTTGTTCACAGTCGGTAAACTTTTTGCTTAGGTAGTATATTGCATAATCTTTTCGACCAGACTCGTCATGCTGGCCCATCACATACCCCATTGACTCTTCTAATACTGTCAAGTACATGATTAAAGGTCTTCCTTCAACTGGAGGCATAAGGATCGGAGGCTCTTGTAAGTATTCCTTGATTTTGTCAAAGGCCCTTTGGCAGTCTTCGTTCCACCTGACCGTTTGTTCTTTTCTTAACAGCTTGAATAAAGGTTCACAGGTCGCAGTTAGGTGAGATATGAACCTTGAAATGTAGTTCAATCTACCTAGAAACCCTCGAACTTCTTTCTCAGTCTTTGGTGCAGGCATTTCTTGAATGGCTTTGACTTTATCAGGGTCAACTTCAATCCCTTTCTCGCTTACAATAAATCCCAGCAGCTTACCAGATCGCACCCCGAATGTGCACTTGTTGGGGTTTAACTTCAGTTGGTACTTCCTTAGACGCTTGAATAACTTCAGCAGATTCACCAGGTGGTCTTCTTCTGTGAGGGACTTGGCAATCATGTCATCCACATAACATTCGATTTCTTTATGGATCATGTCGTGGAATAATGTTACCATAGCCCGTTGATAAGTGGCACCCGCATTCTTCAGTCCGAACGGCATCACCTTATAACAGAACGTGCCCCAGGGTGTGATGAAAGTTGTCTTCTCCATGTCTTCAGGTGACATCTTGATCTGATTGTATCCTGAAAATCCGTCCATGAAGGAGAACATCGAGAACTGAGTCGTATTGTCAACCAATACATCAATGTGAGGTAATGGAAAATCATCTTTCGGGCTGGCTCTATTCAGATCCCGGTAATCCACACACATTCTCACCTTGCCGTCTTTCTTAGGCACAGGCACAATATTAGCAACCCACGGCGGATAGCTAGTTACAGCAAGGAAGTCGGCGTCCCACTGCTTTTGCACCTATTCCTTTATCTTCATTGCCATATCTGGGTGAGTACGGCGCAGTTTCTGCTTTACTGGCGGGAAGTCTTCTTTTAAAGGCAGCTTGTGCATGACAATGTCGGTGTCCAATCCCTGGCATATCCTGATACGACCAAGCAAAAACATCCACATACTCTTGAAGCATATCAACCAGTTGCTTTTTTACTGAATCTTGTAGGCAGGCCCCGAATTTAACCTCTTTCACGTCTTCTTCCGTACCAAGATTAACTGTTTCAATATCCTCCTGATGAGGAGTGATAACCTTCTCCTCTTGCCTTAACAACCTGGCTAGCTCTTCAGGAAGCTCATAATCTTCTTCAACCCCTTCATCAGCTTGATTGATTGGATTGTCAAAGTCATACGGAGTCATAGCAGTGTTGTTGTCGGTGTAGTCTGAAAGGCACTCTCTGCAAGGGTTTAGATTGTTCATTTTAGTGATCGATTTTAATCTTGTTTAGAAAAAGTGAAATGAAGTTATCATTTTGAAAAACATTGCCATTTTATTTTTGTACAAAAAGAAAAATGAAAAACAGTGAGCGGAAAAGAAAAAGACGCATTTGCAAAAGGTGTCCGATATTCATTGATTGATCTGTTTTGCACAAAATTACAAGATGGCCCGATTACAAAATGAGTCTTGTCATCTTGGGAAAGATGCAAGACTTGATGCATGCTTAAAAATACAGGAAATAATAATTACTCTGCAGGAGTAACCCTTATAATTTCCTGGGAAGACCAGTTAAGGACTTGGCTCCCCGGGATCCTTGGACGTATCCAGCTCTCCAGGTTGCGGTCGCTTTCATCCTCGTCTTCCAAGTTGTTCACTGCATTCGGGGTGAGCATTCCCCCGCTGACAAAATTGGGCTTCTTGGCAGCCTCTGATTGATCTCGTTGAGTTGGTTTGTAACCCAACCCAAATCTGTCCTCCTTCTTCTCCACGGGCAACAGCTTGCCCCAGCCTTGGGCAGTACCCTCTTCAACAACCTTCCTGGCTTGCTGATAAGATGTCATGGAGGTTCCTAATACAGCAGATGCTTCATTAATGTTCAGGGCCTCAATTCCCTGGCTCATAGTTTCATGGATCTCACCGTCAATTTCTATGTACTTGTATGTAGCCAGATGGCTAACAAAGATGTCTTCTTCACCACAGATGGTGATGATCTGACCTTCCCACTCGAATTTCAGCTTCTGGTGAAGGGTAGACGTAACATTACCAGCGGCATGGATCCAGGGTCTACCTAACAAACAGCTGTAGGCTGGCTGAATGTCCATCACATAGAAGGTAATTTTAAAAGTCTGCGGGCCAATCATCACAGGCAGATCAATCTCCCTAAGCACTGATCTTTTAGAGCCATCAAATGCTCTCACCACCAAATTACTTGGACGCAGTGCCAAGCCATCATACTCAAGCTTCACTAAGGCTTTCTTTGGCAGAACATTGAGTGAATACCCAGTGTCCACCAATACATGGGATAGAACGGCACCCTTGCATTCCAAGGTGATATGTAAAGCTTTGTTGTGGTTACGTCCCTCAGTTGTTAAGTCAGTATTTGTGAAGCTCGGTCCATGACTGGTGTTGACATTTGCCACCACAGTTTCTAGCTGGTTAACGGTAATCTCCTCTTGCACATATGCTGCGTGCAGGACTTTCAGTAATGCATTCCTGTGAGCTTCGGAACACATCAACAGGGATAATATGGAGATCTTTGAGGGAGTTTGGTGAAGCTGATCCACCACTTTGTAATCACATCTCTTTATAATTCTCTTGAACTCGTCTACATCTTGCTCAAAAGATGTCTTCTGAGTTTCTTTGAGAATTGGTTCTTCAGATATCACACTCTTCCCTTTTGCTTTGGCAGCAGCTTCTACTTCAGCATTAGGTCTTTGCACTTGTGAGGCAAAAAGGCGTCCGCTTCTGGTGAAGCCTCCGCCTCCCCCAACATTATCAATCTGTGGAGAAGAAGTTGAAGAGTCCAAAGTGATTTTCTCCCCGTTGCAGTAGAGGTCAGAGCCATAATGCCAAGGTATGGCATTACTGCTTTCATATGGAACTGGTCCAAGCACCATGATGGTAACTGGACTGACTGCAGCAGAGGAAGGTACTGAAATGGTGTGCGGATCGTAGTAAATGGTGATTGGTGATCGGGCAGGAGGTGCCACTGTTTGTTGCTGGAAATTGTTGTTTGGAGGAACATCTGATTGATCATAGTAAATGGTGACTGCTGAGATATCTTCATTAATTTCTGTTGGCGTTGTAGAAGATTCTGCTGAATAAATGGATGCTGATGTTGTAGAAGAAAGGGTGGTTGACATCTGATTTGCTGAAGTGATGGACGGAGCCATTGTTGATGATATTGATGAATCGGTTGGAATGACTGTTGTTGCAGTTGTAGAAGAATTAGGAGTTGTTGTTAAAGGTTTTGCTGGATTTGTAGGCACCGTTGTTGAGATCTGGAGTATACCACTTTTGATAAGACCATTTATGCCGCTTCTCAAGTTATCACACTCGTTGACCGAAATGTTGCAATACCCACAACCGAGCTCACACCCGGGGAACATCTGGCACTCTAGAAGCTGAGCTTTAATTTCGACCAGAGGTGTCCGAATCTGTCCAACACTGGTGATTAAGAAAGATGGCTTGTCTTCCTCAATGGCATTAATTCTTGGCCCTCCATGATTGGGCATGGGGTTCTTGGTGACACTTGGAGGGGGTGCAAAGTTGAGGGCTTTAGAATCCACCAGGTCTTGTACTTTCATTTGCAAAGCCCTACATTTTTCCGTATTGTGGCCAGGTGCATTGGAGTGGAAAGCACATCTGGCGTTGACATCATAATTTCTTGGGAGATTGGAGGGATCTGGTGGTGCCAATGTCCTTAATTCAACCAAGTTGAGTTTCAGGAGTTGTGGCAATAAGGCAACATAAGGCATATGGATACGGTCAATCATCCTATTTGCCTGTGATGGTCTTTGCTGAAAAGGCCTTTGTTGTTGATTGTTGTTATTGTTGTTGTAGGTCCTCTGTGGCGGATACTGAACTTGTTGTTGATAGTGGGGTTGTTGTGGTGGTTGATATGCTGGTTGCTGAGGAATCAGAGCTGGAATAGTGACAGCTGCCACTGACCTGTGAACATACTGAGGTCTGCCCCTGCTGGCATGAATGGCATTTGTCTCACCGGTTCTTCTAGGTCCCACAAAAGGCTTCCTGGGATTACTGGACGAACTTGCACCATTATCAGAAATTTTGCCCATCTTTAATAGGCTTTCAATTCTTTCTCCAGCTATAACTACATCTACGAAGCTGGTGGAAGAAAAGGCAGCTAGCCTATCAATATATGTCCCTTGCAGAGTATTCATAAACATGTCGGCCATTTCTCTTTCCGACATGGGTGGATGGACAGTAGCAGCAAGCTGTCTCCACCTCTGGGCATATCCCCTGAAGCTTTCTCTGGAGGACTGAGATATTCCCATCAAAAGGGTCCTGTTAGGAGCCATGTCCAGATTGTATTGGTACTGCCTGATGAAGGCCTCAGCTAGGTCCTTCCAGCACCTGATAGTAGCTCTGGTCAAGTGAGAGTACCACTCCCTTGAAGCCCTAGTCAAACTGTCTTCAAAGTAAAACATCCACAACTTTTCATCCATGGTGTATGCTTTAAGTCTCCCCAGAAAGGATTGTAGGTGAGTTCGTGGGCAGGAAGTTCCATTGTACTTCTCGAAGCACGGGGGTTTAAACTTGTGTGGAATCCTTACCCCATCCACTAACCCCATATCCATTACATCAAAACCCAAGGAGTTTTGAGACTCCAAAGATCTCAATTTCTCAGCAATTTCATCAAACCTCCTATCATAGACTTCATCCCCAGCTCCCATTACAGTAAATTGCTCCTCTTGAGGATCTTCTTGCAAGATCCTGCCTGCAGTAGTATTTCCTTGTACATTACCCGTGATGTTGACTTCCGGATGTAGATGAGGCCCATATACTGGTGGATTAACATGAGGCTGACCCCTTTCATTGTTACTCGTTCCTCCAGTTCCCAGATGGGGTTCTTCCGGGGTTTGTCTTTCTACCAATGCCCTCAACCTCTCTTGACTTTGGGCCAAGCCATTCATTACTTCCATGAATTGGGTCATTTGGTTTCTCATCTCCAACCTTTCATTAGCCATCTGAGTTCTGACCTCTGTCAGATCTTGCTGTACTTGATCCATTTGGATACCAGTAAGATTGTTGCGAGTAGGATACCTGTGCGGACGGTTGAGAGGGAACACCCGACGGCGAGCAATAATTCTTGAACCACAACAGAGTTAGTAACAAACAAAACAAAAACCTACAAAATAAAACAAAAGTTAGCATGCAATGCAGTATGCTTATTTATTTTCCAAGGTATCCGGCTTGGCTCTTGGTTTTGACCTTCCCAGACCCTGAGGAAGATGCTTTGGTGTTGCTTGAGAAAAGAAAACCCAAATGGAAACGAACTAACAAATATATTACACATGGTGGATCATACATAGTTTGTTTTTACAACACATGCCTGTAAGCACCCCAAATTTGCCCTCACCCATTCACACCATGACTTGTGAACATTTCATATGCATAAACTCAATCATAGCATCTCATACCACATTTTTGATTCACTGCATAAGTTCTAAGTCATTTGCATCTAGGGTTTGTGACTTGAGCAATCCAAGAGCCATTTGAGCCACTCCAAAGGCCATCCATCACTTCAAAGGGGTCCATGTGTGATCAAGCATCATATTATATCCTCTCAAAGTCAAAAATGTCAAAGAATCACAAGAACTGGGATTGGTGTGGAAGCAGAGCCAGGCTTGACTGCACAGTTGACCTAAGATTAGGGTTTTGGTTTCAGAGACCATAACCCCAAATTTTTTGGTCATACTTGTTTCTATTGGTCTCTATATGGTATAGGGAGTATGCATATCAATTTTCATGAAGAAATTCCTTGGGGAAGTCATCTGATCAAGAGTTGACTTTTCAGACAAGTCAGTGCAAAATTAGGGCATCTGAGGCCCCCAATGACCCAACCAAAGGGCATTCTTCATAATTTTGAGTGTATATGATCTTTATTTGATCATAGAAGAAGTTTGAAGTTCACAAAATTGGAGAATTTGAAGTCTTTTGCAAAGTTGACTTTTTGGGCAAGTTTGACTTTTAATGAAAATGTCATTTTATGCAACTTTTTCAACCCTTACTTTTTGATTCAAAAAAGCTTCAAATGGAAAAACTTTGGTCATGAAAGTTGTAGAATATATCTTTCCCTTTTCAAAAAGTACAAGAACATGACCTAATTCATTTTTGATCAAAAGTTATGGCTTGTCAAAGTTGGCAAAAATCACTAAATTTCAAGTCATGCACCAAAGAGGCAAAGTTGCAAATTCATTTCTCAAGGCCAATTAAGCTATCAAATGCACTTCTAATCCACACAACATGATCACACAACATCCAAAAGTCAGATTGCACCCAAAGAATCACATGTTTTATGGCCCATGGATCAAGTTTCTCTCATGAAAGCCAAAGGCAAGGCAAGTTGCAAAAGTCATGATATCTTCTCATCCACTTGCTAGCTACTTTGCTGATCAACCCTAGCCTTTTCCCTCACCATGCTGCGCAGCCCACACCCCTTGTACTTGGCTAGAACATGACCCATGCTTCTCTTACACAAAAGTTGACAATTTGCAAAAGCAACCATACCTATCAAAAAAGGACATGTCACATCTTCTGACCAATCAGCATTGTTTATACAAATCAATTGCAAGCCAAACCACACATTACACAAGCCTGAAACCAGCCATAGCACCACATTCTCATTTTCACTCCCTAGAGCAAAACCCTTCGAAACTGATCACACAGCTCACAAACACATAAACAAGCTTCATACATCAACTCAACTCATCCTCCTGGTCACAAAGCACCCATCATCCTTGCCCTAAACTGCCAGAGTCACAAACACGATTCTCACCTGAGCTTGAACAAAACTTGTTCAAACTTCCAAACCAGCCAACACAAACTCTCTCTAAGCATCAAGATGTCATCAGGGGCCTAAAAGGAGTGGATTGCGCAAAGGAAAGAGGTCAGAAAGTTGCAAACTGAAGAGCTTCAAACTCAGGTAGCTTCATGAACTTTTTTTCCAGAAGCATGATTTTAAGTTCTAAATAGCTTCTATGCACTCCCCTGGTCATGAATATGTGATTATTTTTGAAAACGAGTGAGAAATGAGGATGTATACAGTGTCTGGAATTTTTGCCCTAGAAATTGTTTGATTCGATTCTCCTTGTTTCTGAATGATAAATGTTGTTTGAATGGGGGGGTTTAATTCGTTTTTGAGTGGGGAAGAGTTCTGGGTTGTTGGATTTCATTTTCATTGCGTGTAGAGTGAGTTTGTGATTTTGGATGATCGGAGAAGACGACCGGAACAGTGTTCCGGTCGCCTGAATGTCATTAAGGCTGGATTAGGGCTAATTAATTAGGGTTAGTGAGTTTGAATGTAGGCCGTCCAGATGCGCGCCTAGTCAACTCCCGCGCGTGTGACTTTGAATGCTGGCCTCAGGATCTGTTGACTTCCTCATTAATTCATTTAATTTCATTTTTATTTTCATTTAAATACATTTGTTTTCTATAATTTATTTAAAATAGCAAAAAATGTTTAAAAATTATGAAAATTTTTGTCAAGGTTTTCATTATTTTTCAGAACACAAAAATATTTTCATTTTTAATTTTTCGCATTTAAAAAGTATTTTTAAATATTTAAAAGTTTATTTTTAATTAATAATGAGAATTAATTAATTAAAAATGCTTTTAGGTATTTAAAAATCACCAAAAAATTCATGAAACATTTAAAACCATTTAGAAACATTGTTCAACCCTCAAACCAAATTTCTTTTTTGATCTTGATGCATTTTGAGAATTTTCCATGGAATTAAAATCATTTCAAGGCATTATTTTGACCCAAACTTCCAAAAATCATTTCTGCCTAACCATTGAGAGTTGGACCTTGATTCTTTTTGCATTGCATTGTGTTTAGCATGTAGTTTGTGAGATTAAATGGGCATGATTTGATCTTTCATTTTCCATTTGTTTGACATTTTTCTTGTTAAGGAACCCTAAAACCCTAGAAAACTTAGGAAAATCATAACTTGAATTAGGTTAAGAGTTGGAACTTCTCCTTTGGGCAGCAAGTTAGTATAGGATTAGGGATCCTTTGAGTGCATTTTCAATTTTTTATATTGATGTTTGCTTCTGATTTTGGTTTTTGTTTGATGCTTTGATCATAAACCCTAATTTGGGCTTCCATATGCATTCATCTTGCATTTGCTTGCATACCTTGACTTGTCATAGCATTTTGTGCAACCATTTGATTCATGTGACATCTTAAGACATATTGTAAACATGTTTGATCATTGAATCTTTCATTTGCCATGATTTATGCCATGTGCACTTCATAACATTTCATGTTTGATCATGATTCTTAACTTGCTTCATTTGCATCCATAAGCTTGTATGATCATCTCCATGTCTTGTTACATGTTTGTAGCATCCCATAGCATTATTATCATCTCATGTTTGCTTCTGGTTTTGATTTACATCATGCCATTCCATCCCATTTTGCATTGCATTGCATTTCTTTCATTAACTTTTCAGGTGGTAAGTGACTTTGAGAAGTGAATTTGCCTTCACTTCTCACAACTTCTTTCCACCTCTTCTATGCATCCATGCTGCATTTTGTTATGTGTTTGAGAATGAGCTTGCTCATTCTTCTTCTTCTTACTTTCTTTCTTCAAGTAACTTGACTTCTTGAATGAAGCAAGTTACTTTGCTTCTCCTTGCTCCTTTCATCTGCTTCCTGGTGGTTCCATTGAAGACTTCTTTCTTAAACCTCACAAACCTTAGGAACAACCAAGCATGACAATGATTAGGGTTTTGATTAGTCCCTCCATTTAGTTTTACCTTTGTGTCTCTTTGAGTCTTCTCTTCTCACCTCATAATCAGGGACTAAACCCTAAAGGCTTTAAGGCTTTGTGATTAAGCTTATGCCTGCATCCTTCTATTAGGATGGAGTGTATAACTTTAATCCTAAGTGTTGAACCCTTAATGTGTTTAACTCCTCAATCAATTCACTTAATAATTGATGCGTGTTTTTCGCAAGTGTACGAACGCGTCAGAGTAATATAAAAGATTGTCGAATCCACAGAGACCAAGTGTCAATCTATCGTACTTGTTGTTATGGTGTGTATCTAAGGCAACTAAATATAGGGGTTTTAAGAAGGGTGCAATGGTAAATAAAATAATAATTTTAAACAATAAACAAAGACAGGCTCGAATGTAATTCACATAATCAATTGATAATCCGGTACTTGTTAATGGAACTACTTATGGGCAATGTTTTCTACTTTGAAAAGAACTAATTTAACAGGAACTGTCGCTTTCGCGTATTCAGAACCGAGTTATACTCTCTAATCAACCCCTCCTATTGTCACGGATAAAAAGGTGCGTACTGCGTTAGAGTAGTAAACCTATTTTTAAGAAATATAGTGTCTTAACTAAGTTGAAAAGTATCTTAACCTGGATTTCTTAGCAAAAAGAGGTTCTCACGAACCAGATTCTAAACTTCTTTAACGCGTTCAAAAGTCGTTTTAAAATCTCCTTTCTTTTTAATCTAAGAACTCCTAATGAACTAGACAAAGTGCTTTTGGCTGTTTTTGAAATAGTTAAAAACAATTAGACTTAAATTGAAAGATAAAATAGCCCTTAAGTGCTTCCACGAACAATTGTACGGATTACTGGTTTAATTACGATCCTTACATTCTAACCTTTATAGATTTAGTTAGACATGATAAAGTAAAAGTTCTTTTTATAATTTTTCATAAAAGTAATTTAGTGCGAGTGCGGAAAGTAAATGAATTTAAAGTGCGAGTGCGGGAAATAAACAAAGTAAATGTGCGAGTGCAGGAAATAAACAAAGTAAATGTGCGAGTGCAGGAAATAAACAAAGTAAAGTGCGAGTGCGGGAAATAAACAAAGTAAATGTGCGAGTGCGGGAAATAAATAAAAGTAAATTACGAACTTGAATTAAAATGGCGGCAGGATTAACTTCCTCCAGAGTGCTCCAAAACTCGAACCACAGACAGATTACAGACTCGATCACTCGATTGCAGAGGCACCCCGATGTGGAATGGCAACTGCTTTATAACTGATATATGCCTAGAGAATTCTAATTCTGGATGAAGAAAAACGAAAATCTAAGGTCCTATTTATAGGAAAACTGAAAGCATGAAATGACTGGGATGCCCCTCCACTAAAAAGTGGAGGTTACTGGATTTGGCCTTGTGGCGCCCGCCACAGGCCTATGGCGCCCGCCATGGTCCCTACAGGGGATGAGAAAGTGGGGATCGTGGGTCCTGGAGGTTGAGGAGTGGTCTTGAGACGTGGCCACGTCATGGCTAACCCCATGGCGCCCGCCACGGTGGGTGCCGTAAGTGCAAAACGCTGAATTTCTAGGTTTTCGTCTGTTTTCACTCCTTTTTCGCTCCTTTTCCCGATTCCAGCTCCGATTATTATAAAAACCTGAAAACATAAGAAAACAAAGCAATAACAAAGCAAAACAACAATAAAAGCTAAGAATGCATGTGAAATCGGAGTCAGAAATACGGTGAATTTTAGTGTGATCAAATTCTCCCACACTTAAACCTTTGCTTGTCCTCAAGCAAACATTAAAGCTTAAGAAAATATGGTGTCAACACGTGTCTTTGGGCTAAAGGGCTTCTAAGTTCAAGTCAGGATGCAGTGACAGATACTAACTAAGTGAACCAAGGGTACCATAGTAACACAAACACAAACTTCAATCCTATATTAACCACTCCATGTCTTCCCACAATACCTAGGCCTATCTTCTCATCTTTTTGGGTCCTTTTCATTCAGGCGCAATCACATTAAGCCCGTTATCCGTACATGCTTCATAGTAGAGTGACCGGTTAGTGATTCTGATCCATAACATAAGGTTTCTGGCACATAAGCATGTGTAAACCTGTTTTTATTTCGCCTAAATGTAGCTGCGGGGGATCGGATCGTAATCCGCCCTACCAAGTTCAGTGCCAGATACCTCTGAACCAACTAACAATATGCGACTTGCAAATTTTTTTTTTTCTTTTTGTGGCAAAAATTTTTTTCTTCTCTTTTTTTTCGGTTTAAATGACTTTGTGAGGGTCACCTATACCAGAGTTTGCCTTTTTTTCTTTTTTTTTATTAGCACTTGGATCATTCACTTATGTTCATCGGCCCCCTACGTAGAGCATGCTTAGGCCGGAGCTGACTGCTAAAATAAACTACTTAGGACAATTTTTAAATGATAATAAAGGCCATGGTGGTGGGGTTTAGGAGTGATTCCTATATTCAAGAGGTCAATGGTGCTAAAATGGTTCTGATGTTTCAAAAAGTTGACCTAAGTCACCACATCCTAATCTAAACCTGTCTCAAAGCCCAAAAAACATGTGAAACAACATTATTTGTAGATGTTTAAGAATTGGCAGAATTTTTGACCAAACAAGAAATGTTAAATTCAGTTCAGAATGTCCTATCAGATGTTGGGACATTAGCAAACAGAGTATGTGAACTTATTTCAGGATGTCTCATCAGATGTTGGGACATTGTGTGAATAAATTAAGTTCAGTTTTTCAGGATGTCCCAACAGATGTTGAGACATCTCAGACCTGCAACCAGAATTAATTATTGATTAACAGATCAGAGATATTTAAGGAGAACTATCTGGGATTAATTAATGCTGGATAAAAACAGAACAAGGCGCATCTGTAGGGAGTTTTAAATTGAAGATTCAGATTAAAAACAGAAGACCTAATGCACCTAGAATATAGGAGGTAACAAACCCTAAATTCAAGGTGACAGTTGCTGCACATTAGGGCTGGATCATTCTACAGAAAGCCCAAAATTCAGATACCTATTTAAACAACAGAAACTCATAGAATTGAGTACGAATTTCAGAAGACCAAATAGGGTGTCTAGTGTTTTAATAGCAGGTTGTTTTTATGTACCACTTTATGAGCTTTTAAGCAAAAGTGCATTTGTGACTTGATTGAAACTGTTAAGTAAGATCAAGCTGTTTTGTTTGAAGGATGTCTTCAATTTCAGTAAACTTGTAAACTTGATCACTGGGTGATTGAGGGGGAGTGAGTAGGGTACTCTTATCTAAGTGAGTCTTAGGTAGAAATTGCATTGGGTAAGTATTAAGTGATAGATTAAACAGGGTGGTTTAAGTCTAGAATTAATATTACTAATAGTGGATTTCCTCCTGGCTTGGTAGCCTCCAGATGTAGGTGTGGTTATACACTGAACTGGGTTAACAAACTTCTGTGTTGTTTACTTTTCTTGCTGTTTAAGTTTTGGTTAAATTTGTCAAATGTCCTATTAAGTGTTGGGACATCTCTTAGGACATCTCATACCTGATCACAGAATTTCAATTGGCATCAGAGCAGGCACTGTAACACCCCATTTTCTACCCACGAATTATAACAACAAAATCAGAGTCGTAGAATTTTCTTCAAATGGAATATTACATATTCAACTTTAAACAATTTCCACTTTAAGTGAAATTATAGCAAATACGTAACACTTTCTTTTAATTTTAACAAACAATGCCATTCACTCCAATAATTTGACTTCATAAAATTCCTACGCAGCGGATTCTTAAAATAATTCTTAAAATCTTTAAGCTACATAATAATGGCTTAACGTAAGGAGTAAATGACTATAATCCTTCAAACGATAAACAAAATCCAATAATACTTAAAAGGTTCAACAAAGCAGACACGCGACAATCCCCCCGAGTGCTACGTATCAGAGCGACTGACCACCGACTCGACCAACAGTAACTGGCTACTCCTCAGGATTACCTGCACATTGCCACATAAGGACAACATCCAACAGAAAGGGTGAGATATGATAATTATAATAAGTATATGAACAACAATACAGTAATTAAGGTTCGTACTCAAACACCGCTTTCCAATTAAATTAAATACCAATACAACAAACCGACAAAATGCAACTTAAATGAGACCCGACTAGTTATGCATGTGGTACCATTCGGAGTAAAACTCCCAACTTAAAATTGCCAATTTTTCGAGGCATCAAGGCATAAGCCTTCAACTTTC
Organism: Lathyrus aphaca; assembly: GCA_963966055.1. Lineage (NCBI taxonomy): Eukaryota > Viridiplantae > Streptophyta > Magnoliopsida > Fabales > Fabaceae > Lathyrus > Lathyrus aphaca. Next base: position 649,672,630 of record OZ014519.1, read on the forward strand.
AACTTTTTGCCAATCCAGGCCAACGTGGTGTGAGAAACGGCTCCGACAAAAATGCATATGAGTTTATATGACGTATAAGACTTCAAACGCAATCAACATAACCACTTTAACAATATATATCAACTTGTACGACATAGGCAACTTAGAAATTAACTTAGGCGTAAAAGTCTAAGGTATAACAACTTCGTAACTATTCCGAGAATCGGAACAACATTTCAACTCGGCTGTACTTATAGCAACCTTTAACAACACAATTTCCGGCAAAACAATTCGTTAAAATTAACTATACCATTATCTGACTTAACCCGACGAATTTTGTTAAATTCCGAGGAACTGAATTTTCCGCTTAATTCGGCTAAGTCGACTAATTTCCACACTGTTTTAACGTTTTGAGTTTAATACAACTCTTTCCAGAATTCTGTCAAAACTTACATATTCTAAATTGCTACTGCTATATATCTATTAAATCATGTTTCTGTTAAAATGGTATATCATGCTACTGTCAAGCTAAACTACTCTACTCTTCTTCTTCACCACTGATAGACAAGGCTATTGTATAAAACAACTTATTGTAATTTTAAAAATTTTATTTTTATTTATTCATCCAAACTGTGACATATAATTTATTCATATCTCTAATCATCATAGGTATCAAATTATCCTGAATGAATATACTTAATTTAGATACCATTAATTAAACTAAAGTTAATTAAACTAAGCTAATTGAATTTATTAACAACTACTTAGAAGTACATAACTCTTTCCCACTATTCTATACCCCCTGCGCCATATTCTATACAACACAAAACCATGAATTCCTATTTTAATTTATTATAGTATGATCTCTTATAATAATGTAGTCATTGGTAGTGATTTAATTAAATTAATACTGAGACTACATGAATTTATTTACAACTCCTTTTGTAACTATGACCCACACCAAGGCTATTGAGAGAGAAGACATATGTGGCCTGCGCCACATTTTTGGTGAGTGGTGGATGACCACCTAAGTGGCCCGCGCCAGGGCATCCCCCCCCCCCCTAAATGCATGTGCCAATATTTCCCCCCCTTATGGAGCTATGGCCTGCGCCAGGAAGCTATGGCCTGCGCCATAGCTGTTCAATTTTTTTTTTCTTTTTCATTTTTAACTGCAAAATAAATAGATTTATTTTTATATGTAATTTATTAATAGTTCATTAACATCAACACCCACACAACACAACATTTACATCATAGTAATTAGTACTTGGATTTCTATAACAGTCACAAAATCAACAGATATATATCAACCTAATTTCCCAAATCAACCCAAATTAAAGTATTGGAAATCATACCCGGTTATAAGAATCGAACCCACCCTTACCTTATTATTTTGGATTGAAGATTGCTCTAAGAATCGGATTCCGGAAGTTTTCTGGTTCTCCCACGTTCAAGCAGTTTCACTTTCCTCTTTCCTTTCCTTCTTTTTCTAACTCCCTCACTTCTGTTTCTTTTCTTTTTGTTTCTCTCACTTATTTTATTTTCTCTTTATTAAATTATCTAAATATCTTAATTTCTAATGGGCCTAATTTAACACCTCCCATTTTACTAATTAGCACACAATAATAAGCCCACTTACTCAATTAACACAACAACTATATTATTATTTCTTATAATATTTTCTACGACTTTCGACTAAATTTCCGACTTATCGATTAATTTAGCTACCACATTAATTATTCCGATTAGTCACAAAAATACTTAAATATTAAAATAATAATTAATTCTTTTGGGCGTTACAATTCTCCCCCACTTAGAATATTTTCGTCCTCGAAAATTTACCTGCTTCAAATAGCTCAGGATATGAGTCCCGCATCTTGCTCTCCAATTCCCAGGTCATGCTTTCGCCCGTGGCTCCCAACCAAACGACTTTGACCAACACAATCTCTTTTCCTCGAAGAGTCTTTGTTTCACGATCTTCAACTCGTACAGGCTTTGTCTCCACTGTTAGATTATCCCGCACTTGTACATCATCCATACTAACCACATGAGACGGATCTGAGACATACTTCCGAAGCTGCGACACATGGAATACATCATGCAAATTCAAAAGATTTGGTGGTAATGCCATCCGATAAGCAATTTTTCCAACTCGTTCTAAGATTTGATACGGACCAATGAAACGAGGAGTGAGCTTTTTAGACTTCAAAGCTCTCCCAACACCGGTCACAGGCGTGACTCTCAAAAACACATGGTCACCAGCTTGAAATTCTAAATCCCTCTTTCGCTTGTCATGGTAACTTTTCTGTCTACTCTGAGAAGCTTTCATCTTCTCTCGGATAAACTTCACTTTCTCGGTAGTTTCTCGAACTAACTCCGGTCCGAGTACCACACCCTTACCAGATTCATGCCAACACAACGGAGTTCTACACCTACGACCATACAATGCTTCAAAAGGCGCCATCTCGATACTAGAATGGTAACTATTATTGTATGTGAACTCAATCAATGGAAGATAAGTGTCCCACGAACCTCCTTGCTCAAGAACACAAGCTCTCAGTAAGTCCTCCAATGACTGAATAGTTCTCTCAGTTTGACCATCAGTTTGAGGGTGATATGCTGAACTCAACCTTAACTTAGAGGCCAATTAATCTTGTAGACTTTTCCAAAATTCCGATGTAAACCTCGGATCTCTATCCGACACAATACACAGAGGAACACCATGCAACTTTACAATTACTCAGATATAAATCTCTGCCAACTTCGCAATTGGGTAAGTGATGTTAATACGTATGAAGTGAGCCGACTTCGTGAGCCTTTCAACGATCACCCAAATTGAATCATGCCCTCTTAAAGTAACAGGCAGCCTCGTTACAAAGTCCATAGAAATGCTATCCCATTTCCATTCTGGAACTTCCAACGGTTGCATCAACCCAACAGGCTTCTGATGCTCAATCTTAGACTTCTGACAAGTTAAGCATGCATACACAAAACGAGCCACATCTTCTTTCATTCCGGGCCACCAAAATATTTTCTTTAAATCTTGATACAAATTCTATGACCCTCAAACTACTTCTATGACCCTCTTCTAGGATACTTCTCTTCATAACGGCGTCATCAGGAATACAAATTCTTTCACCTAATTTCAACACACCTCTCGCATCAATCTTGAAGTCACTCTTTTCTGATTGACCACAACGATTAAGGATATCTACTAATTTCACATCCAATTTCTGTGCCTCTCGGATACTATCCATAAAATCATTATTAATCTTTAGCATTCCTAGCATTACACTCTGCGGGGTTACTTCGCAAACCAAACTCATATCACGAAATTGCTCAATTAATTCCAACTCCTTAATCATCATTGCTGACACATGCAAGGTCTTCCTACTCAAAGCATCGGCCACAACATTTGCTTTACCTGTATGATAATTCAAACCGAAATCATAATCTTTAAGCAATTCTAACCACCTACGTTGTCTCATGTTCATCTCTTTCTGATCGAATAGATATTTTAAACTTTTATGATCGCTGAAAACTTCGAATCTAGAACCATAAAGGTAATGCCTCCAGATTTTTAGCACAAATACCACAGCAGCAAGTTCAAGATCATGCGTAGGATAGTTCTTTTCATGGATCCTTAACTGTCGTGACGCATAAGCAATTACTTTATTATTTTGCATAAGTACACCTCCTAAACCCATCAATGAAGCATCACAGTAAATTACAAACGGTTCCTCCGGATTTGGCAAAGTCAAAACCGGCGCCGACGTCAACCTCCTTTTTAATTCATTAAAACTCTCTTCGCACTGAACATCCCATACGAAAGCTTTACCTTTACAAGTTAATTTAGTTAACGGAAGTGCTAACTTCGAAAATCCTTCAATAAACCTTCTATAATATCCAGCTAATCCCAAAAAGCTTCTAATCTCGGTAGCCTACTTAGGAGTCTCCCATTGCAATACAGCTTCTACCTTTGAAGGATCTACAGCAATACCTTTTCCTGAAATTACATGGCCGAGAAAACTGACTTCTCTTAACCAAAACTCACACTTGGACAGTTTCGCATACAATTTCTTATCTTTCAAAACATCCAGCACTAATCTCAAATGTTCTTTATGCTCTTCTTCTGACTTAGAGTAAATCAAGATATCATCAATAAATACTACTACAAATTAGTCCAGATAAGTATAAAAAATACGATTCATGTATTCCATAAATACTCCCGGCGCGTTAGTTACACCGAAAGGCATCACAGAATACTCATAATGTCCATACCGAGTTCTGAACGCTGTCTTCTGGATGTCTTCATCTTTCACTTTGATCTGATGATATCCCGATCTCAAATCAATTTTACTGAACACACAAGCACCCACTAATTGATCCATTAAATCATCTATCCTCGATAGTGGATACTTATTCTTGATCGTTACTTTATTCAATTGTCTATAATCAATACAAAGCCTCATACTACCATATTTCTTCTTTACTAGCAACACTGGAGCTCCCCAAGGTGATACACTTGGTCTTATAAACTTCTTCTCAAGTAAGTCTTCCAGTTGCTTCTTTAATTCATACAATTCAGATGCTGACATTCTATACGGCGCCATCGAAACAGGCCTAGTACCAGGTACCAGATCAATCGTAAATTCAACTTCCCTCTCTGGCGGCACACTAGGAATCTCCTCAAGAAAAACTTCAGGGAATTCTTTCACTACTAACAGTTCATCAATCTTAGCTTTACTCTCAACCGACAACGTCGCCATAAAGGAAAACATCTGAGCTTCCTCTTTCATCAATTTTCGCAATTCTCTGAAAGGTAATAAGCCAACTCCTTCCTCTTCAGGAGTGGAAAATCTCACCGACTTATGATAACAATTTATATGAACATAATTATACTCTAACCAGTTCATACCAAGAATTACATCCATCCCAGCCAACGGAAAACATACTAAATCAACATAGAAATCTTTATCGAAGATCGATAAAGGACACTTCAAACATACCAATGAAGTAGCTATTGATCCCATAGCTGGAGTCTCAACAATCAAATCACCACCCAAAGCAGACAATTTTAAATTCAGGCTTCGAGCACAATTAGCAGAAATAAAACAGTGTGTAGCACCGGTATCAATAATAGTAATTAAAGGAGTACCATTTATGAAACATGTACCTCGGATAAGTCTGTCCTCACTGGAGGTTTGAGTTCCGGTCAACGCAATCACCTTTCCAGTTTGAGATTTCTTTGGCTTCTGACACTGACTTCCAATATGCCCTTCTTCACCACAATTAAAACAAATCATTTCCTTGTACTTGCAATCAGCTATTGCATGCCCAGTCTTACCACAGCGAAAACACCTCTTTACTTCAGCAGTGCATACATTACTCTTATGACCAGCCTGACCACATTTGAAGCAAACTATACCAGCAGGGGTACCTCCCCCACTAGCTATCTGAGCCGGAATAGCTCTTTGTTTCCCTTTCCCAACTGGAGCATTATACGGCTTGCCACGGTTTTGATGTTGCTTACCTCTGCGATCGCTGACAACCTTGTAATGAGCATTATTGTCCTCTTCGAATATCCTGCAGCTATCAACCAATTCAGTAAAAATGCGTATCTTCTGATACCCAACCGCCTTCTTAATTTCAGAGCGCAGTCCGTTTTCAAACTTGATGCACTTTGAAAACTCAGCACCAACACCAATGTAATGAGGATAAAATTTAGACAACTCCACAAATTTTGCAGCATAATCAGTGACAGACATGTTTCCTTGCTTCAGCTCAAGGAACTCAATTTCTTTCTTACCACGGACATCTTCAGGATAATACTTTCTCATGAATTCCCTACGGAATACATCCCAAGTAATGACTTCACCTGCCGCGGTCAACCTCTCGTGAGTCTCTAGCCACCAGTCATCAGCTTCGACTGCTAGCATGTGAGTGCCATACCAAACTTTCTGAGCTGGAGTGCAATCCATAACACGGAAGATTCTCTCGATTTCTTTCAACCATCCCAAAGCTGCATCTGGATCATGCTTACCCTTAAACACCGGCGGATTCTCTCTTTGGAAAGTCGCCAAACTACGTGATCCAGCATCTCCACCAGCATTTGGCAAGTTCTGCACAGCTTGTGCCATCGCTTGTATTGCGGCAGCCATCGCAGCGTCATTTCTCCCAGCCATTTCAACTTATCACTGCAACACAACTAAAAGTTAGATTAGTAACAATACACAATTGTTAGACAGTAACGACAGGACAACTGGCCGGACAGACCGACCTGCTCTGATACCACTAATGTAACACCCCATTTTCTACCCACGAATTATAACAACAAAATCAGAGTCGTAGAATTTTCTTCAAATGGAATATTACATATTCAACTTTAAACAATTTCCACTTTAAGTGAAATTATAGCAAATACGTAACACTTTCTTTTAATTTTAACAAACAATGCCATTCACTCCAATAATTTGACTTCATAAAATTCCTACGCAGCGGATTCTTAAAATAATTCTTAAAATCTTTAAGCTACATAATAATGGCTTAACGTAAGGAGTAAATGACTATAATCCTTCAAACGATAAACAAAATCCAATAATACTTAAAAGGTTCAACAAAGCAGACACGCGACAATCCCCCCGAGTGCTACGTATCAGAGCGACTGACCACCGACTCGACCAACAGTAACTGGCTACTCCTCAGGATTACCTGCACATTGCCACATAAGGACAACATCCAACAGAAAGGGTGAGATATAATAATTATAATAAGTATATGAACAACAATACAGTAATTAAGGTTCGTACTCAAACACCGCTTTCCAATTAAATTAAATACCAATACAACAAACCGACAAAATGCAACTTAAATGAGACCCGACTAGTTATGCATGTGGTACCATTCGGAGTAAAACTCCCAACTTAAAATTGCCAATTTTTCGAGGCATCAAGGCATAAGCCTTCAACTTTCAACTTTTTGCCAATCCAGGCCAACGTGGTGTGAGAAACGGCTCCGACAAAAATGCATATGAGTTTATATGACGTATAAGACTTCAAACGCAATCAACATAACCACTTTAACAATATATATCAACTTGTACGACATAGGCAACTTAGAAATTAACTTAGGCGTAAAAGTCTAAGGTATAACAACTTCGTAACTATTCCGAGAATCGGAACAACATTTCAACTCGGCTGTACTTATAGCAACCTTTAACAACACAATTTCCGGCAAAACAATTCGTTAAAATTAACTATACCATTATCTGACTTAACCCGACGAATTTTGTTAAATTCCGAGGAACTGAATTTTCCGCTTAATTCGGCTAAGTCGACTAATTTCCACACTGTTTTAACGTTTTGAGTTTAATACAACTCTTTCCAGAATTCTGTCAAAACTTACATATTCTAAATTGCTACTGCTATATATCTATTAAATCATGTTTCTGTTAAAATGGTATATCATGCTACTGTCAAGCTAAACTACTCTACTCTTCTTCTTCACCACTGATAGACAAGGCTATTGTATAAAACAACTTATTGTAATTTTAAAAATTTTATTTTTATTTATTCATCCAAACTGTGACATATAATTTATTCATATCTCTAATCATCATAGGTATCAAATTATCCTGAATGAATATACTTAATTTAGATACCATTAATTAAACTAAAGTTAATTAAACTAAGCTAATTGAATTTATTAACAACTACTTAGAAGTACATAACTCTTTCCCACTATTCTATACCCCCTACGCCATATTCTATACAACACAAAACCATGAATTCCTATTTTAATTTATTATAGTATGATCTCTTATAATAATGTAGTCATTGGTAGTGATTTAATTAAATTAATACTGAGACTACATGAATTTATTTACAACTCCTTTTGTAACTATGGCCCACACCAAGGCTATTGAGAGAGAAGACATATGTGGCCTGCGCCACATTTTTGGTGAGTGGTGGATGACCACCTAAGTGGCCCGCGCCAGGGCATCCCCCCCCCCCCCTAAATGCATGTGCCAATATTTCCCCCCCTTATGGAGCTATGGCCTGCGCCAGGAAGCTATGGCCTGCGCCATAGCTGTTCAATTTTTTTTTTCTTTTTCATTTTTAACTGCAAAATAAATAGATTTATTTTTATATGTAATTTATTAATAGTTCATTAACATCAACACCCACACAACACAACATTTACATCATAGTAATTAGTACTTGGATTTCTATAACAGTCACAAAATCAACAGATATATATCAACCTAATTTCCCAAATCAACCCAAATTAAAGTATTGGAAATCATACCCGGTTATAAGAATCGAACCCACCCTTACCTTATTATTTTGGATCGAAGATTGCTCTAAGAATCGGATTCCGGAAGTTTTCTGGTTCTCCCACGTTCAAGCAGTTTCACTTTCCTCTTTCCTTTCCTTCTTTTTCTAACTCCCTCACTTCTGTTTCTTTTCTTTTTGTTTCTCTCACTTATTTTATTTTCTCTTTATTAAATTATCTAAATATCTTAATTTCTAATGGGCCTAATTTAACACCTCCCATTTTACTAATTAGCACACAATAATAAGCCCACTTACTCAATTAACACAACAACTATATTATTATTTCTTATAATATTTTCTACGACTTTCGACTAAATTTCCGACTTATCGATTAATTTAGCTACCACATTAATTATTCCGATTAGTCACAAAAATACTTAAATATTAAAATAATAATTAATTCTTTTGGGCGTTACAGGCACCCTGCCTGTTTATACTGGGTGAGATCTAGGGAAAACAAATTCTGTAACATGGACAGAGATATAGGGTCAGTAAATAGACCACCTATACTGGATGGTTCTAATTATGACTACTGGAAGCCAAGAATGATTGCATTCTTAAAGTCACTTGACAACAGGGCATGGAGAGCAGTAAATGTTGGATGGAAACATCCTGTTCAAGACACCAAAGATGGATCAATAGTTCTGAAACCTGAAGAAGAATGGAGTAAAGAGGAAGAAGATTCAGAACTAGGCAACTCAAAAGCCCTAAATGCTTTATTCAATGGCATTGATAGAAATATTTTCAGACTAGTGCATCATTGTGAGCTGGCCAAAGATGTGTGGGATACCCTCAAGACAACTCATGAAGGAACATCAAAAGTAAAAATGTCAAGACTTCAACTTCTCACCACCAAGTTTGAGAACTTGAGAATGAAGGAAGATGAATCAATTCATGAGTTCTACTTGAACATCTTGGATATAGCCAATACTTCTGGAGCCTTGGGAGAAAAGATGACTGATGAAAAGCTTGTAAGGAAGATTCTCAGATCTTTGCCAAAAAGATTTGACATGAAAGTCACAGCAATAGAAGAAGCACAAGACATATGCTCCATGAAAGCTGAAGAACTAATTGGTTCCCTTCAAACTTTTGAGATGGGAATGAATGACACACATGCTAAAAAGAACAAAAGCATTGCCTTGGCTTCAAATGCAGATGAAGAAGAAGATGATGAACTAGCAAATGATAAAAGCTTATCAGAAAACCTTGCATTGATTACAAAACAGTTCAAACAGATTCTCAGAGGTATGGAAGGTAAATCAAATTCCAGTGGAAGATTCACAAACTCTTCTGAAAACAAGAGAACCTATGATGCTAACAGAAGATCAAATCTTGCTGAAAAGACTAGTCAAGAAAAAGGAATCAAGTGCCATGAATGTGAAGGATATGGACACATCAAGAAGGAATGTCCTAACTTCTTAAAAAGACAAAAGAAGGGACTATCTGTAACCTGGTCTGATGAAGACTCAGGAGGAGATTCAGAAGAAGAATCAGCTAAGCATATTACTGCTTTAGCTAGACTGTGTGAATATGATAGTGATTCCAGTTGTGGAGAGCTTACTTATGAACAACTTGAGCAAGCATTCAAAGATCTATACAAAAGAAGCTCTGAAATATGCAGTGAGGTTATAAAGCTAAAGAAGCAGAATGAAGTACTAGAAGAGGAAAAAGCAAGTGATCAAGTAATCATTGATACCTTGAAAAGTGAAGTAACTCTTCTCAATTCTAAGATGGAAAATATGTCCAAATCTGTTAGAATGATGAACAGCAGCTCAAATACACTGGATGTTATTCTCTGCAATAATAAACATTCAGGGGACAAAAGTGGACTGGGATATAACAGAGATGAAGCCAGCTCTAGCAAAGCTACTTCAAAAATTACACAGTCAAACAAGAGGTCCCAACAAATGCTTCAACATCAGAACACAAAGACTAACATAATGTTCCAACAGATGTCTCAACATTCTGGAAAGAACAAAATGAAGAAGAAGTATCAAAGATGGAGATGCCATCACTGTGGAAGATTTGGGCATATCAAACCCCACTGTTATAAGTTACATGGATATCCAAATCAGATGTGTCAGCAACCTTCCAAGCAGAAAGTAGAAGGTACCAAGAAAGTGCTGCTTAGAAATCAGCAACCTCCTAAGCAAAAGACAGAATTAATCAAGAAAGTTTGGAGACCAAAAGATGACATTCAGACTGATCAAAGCCACATACCCAAGAACAAGATCAACAATCAAGCTTGGAGATCAGCTGAACAACACTCAGAGCAGAGGCATCAAAAGAAATCTCAACTCATCTGGTCAAATAAAAGTACTGCATACATAGCACATACATCATTGAAAGTATCAGCTAAAGAAGACTGGTACTTTGACAGTGGATGCTCAAGACACATGACTGGATTGAAGAATTTGCTAGTAAACTTAAAGCCACATTCATCCAGGTATGTTACCTTTGGAGATGGAGCTAAAGGAGAGATCAAGGGAGTTGGAACCTTGGATTGTCAAGATGTTCCAAGATTAGATGATGTGCTGCTTGTTAAAGGTTTAACTGCTAATCTGATCAGCATAAGTCAACTATGTGATCAAGGATACAGTGTAAACTTTACAAAATCTGAATGCATAGTGACTAACAAAGAACAAGAGGTTGTCATGAAAGGAGCCAGATCTAAAGACAACTGTTACATGTGGGAGCCACTAGACTTCAGTCCCACTTCAACTTGTTCTCTAGCTAGAGAAGAAGAAGTAAAACTATGGCACCAAAGGCTAGGTCATCTTCATTTCAGAGGCATAAAGAAGATCATATCTATGGATGCTGTAAGAGGTATCCCTAAACTGAAGATTGATGATGGCAAAATCTGTGGTGAATGTCAAATAGGCAAACAAACCAAGATGTCCCATCCAAAGCTCCAACATCTGACAACTTCCAAAGTTTTGGAATTGTTACATATGGATCTCATGGGACCTATGCAAGTTGAAAGCCTTGGTGGTAAAAGGTATGCATATGTGGTGGTTGATGACTTTTCAAGATATACATGGATAAATTTCATTAAAGAAAAGTCAGATGTCTTTGATGTATTCAAGGAATTATGTCAAAGATTACAAAGGGAAAAATCCAGCTGTGTGATCAGAATTAGAAGTGATCATGGAAAGGAATTTGAGAATCAAAAATTCTTAGATTTCTGCTCTTCAGAAGGAATCAATCATGAATACTCTTCTCCTATCACTCCTCAACAGAATGGGATTGTTGAGAGAAAAAATAGAACTATTCAAGAATCTGCAAGAGCTATGATACATGCTAAAAAGCTACCTCTGTATTTCTGGGCTGAAGCCATGAACACTGCCTGCTATATCCATAACAGAGTTACCTTGAGAAAAGGAACCTTGTCCACAATATATGAAGTCTGGAAGGGCAGAAAACCCACTGTTAAGTACTTTCATGTGTTTGGAAGTAACTGCTACATTCTGGCAGACAGGGAGCAAAGGAGAAAAATGGATCCTAAAAGTGATGAAGGGATTTTCCTTGGATACTCTACAAACAGCAGAGCATACAGAGTATTTAATTCTAGAACCAAGGTTATCATGGAGTCCATAAATGTGATAATTGATGATGCTCCTACAGATGTCCCAGAAGATGTTGGAACATCTGCTGATATCAAGATTGAAGCTGAAGAAAAGGATGATCAATATAACTGCACTCAATCTGATACAAGGACAGAAGAATCCAGTAAACCTCCCTCCATCAGAATACAGAAGGATCATCCCAAAGATTTAATAATTGGTGATCCCAACAGAGGTGTGAGCACTAGATCAAGAGAAATGATTTCAGGTTCTTGTTTTGTGTCCAAAATAGAACCTAAAAACATCAAGGAGGCTCTCACTGATGAATACTGGATTTGTGCTATGCAAGAGGAATTAGGTCAATTCACAAGGAATGAAGTGTGGAATCTTGTTCCTAGACCTAATGACATAAATGTGATTGGTACAAAATGGGTGTACAAGAACAAGTCAAATGAACAAGGAATTGTTACAAAGAACAAAGCTAGACTTGTGGCTCAAGGATACACTCAAATTGAAGGGGTAGACTTTGATGAAACCTTTGCACCAGTAGCAAGGCTTGAATCAATAAGACTACTGTTGGGAATTGCTTGTATCTTAAAGTTCAAGCTATTTCAAATGGATGTGAAAAGTGCCTTTCTTAATGGTTATCTTAATGAAGAGGTATATGTAGAACAGCCTAAAGGATTTGTTGATCCAAGCTGTCCAAATCATGTATATAAACTCAAGAAAGCACTTTATGGTCTGAAGCAAGCTCCAAGGGCATGGTATGAAAGACTTACCACATTTCTTATCAAGCAAGGATACAGAAAAGGTGGGATTGATAAAACCCTGTTTGTTAAAGATGAAGAAGGAAATGTCATGATTGCACAAATATATGTTGATGACATTGTGTTTGGTGGGATGTCTGATAAGATGGTCAAACATTTTGTCAAGCAGATGGAAGCTGAATTTGAAATGAGTCTAGTAGGTGAATTAACCTATTTTCTTGGTCTGCAAGTTAAGCAAATGGAAGACTCAATGTTCATCTCACAAAGCAAGTACTCCAAGAACATAGTGAAGAAATTTGGAATGGAAAATGCTTCTCATAAAAGAACTCCTGCTCCTACACATTTAAAGCTGACTAAAGATGAGAAGGGTGAGAATGTAGATCATAGTTTATATAGAAGCATGATTGGAAGCTTGTTATACTTGACTGCTAGCAGACCAGACATTGCATTTGCAGTAGGAGTTTGTGCAAGATATCAAGCTGATCCAAAAGTCAGTCATCTCAATCAAGTCAAGAGAATCCTTAAATATGTTAATGGTACTTGTGACTATGGCATAATGTACTTTCATGGTTGCAAACCTATTCTCACTGGCTTCTGTGATGCTGATTGGGCAGGAAGTGCTGATGACAGAAAAAGCACTTCAGGAGGATGCTTCTTTCTAGGAAACAATCTGATTTCTTGGTTCAGTAAGAAACAGAATTGTGTATCTTTATCTACAGCTGAAGCTGAGTACATAGCAGCAGGTAGCAGTTGTTCTCAGTTGGTTTGGATGAAGCAGATGCTCACTGAGTACAATGTCCCACAGGATGTCATGACATTGTACTGTGACAACTTAAGTGCAATCAACATATCTAAAAATCCTATTCAACATAGCAGGACAAAGCATATTGATATCAGACATCATTTCATCAGAGATCTTGTAGAAGAGAAGGTGATTTCATTGGAGCATGTTGCTACAGATCTGCAATTAGCTGATATCTTTACCAAAGCATTGGATGCTACACAATTTGAGAACTTAAGGGGCAAACTTGGAATATGTTTATGTGATATGTAGCAGTTAATGAGATGTGCCAACATGTCATATGACATTGCATGGCATAAGTTCCAGATGGCAAAGCTAGTCTGGACAAGATCCTTGGGAATTCCATTCTTAATCATTTGGACTGTAACGGCTACTTATTTAGTAACTACTTATAAGAAGCTATCAAGATTCTCATCATATCATCACAAGCGAATCACATTAACTCTCAAATCTTCAGAAATCATAAACCCTAAAGCTGTTCATCCTTCTTCCTCTAAAATGTCTCAAAACCCTAAAACAGCTGAGGAAATTCTCAACAAGGAAGACGTGGTTCATGCCACTCCAATCTCTGTTGTGCCAATGCCATCAACACCATTGGACGAGCTCAGGGGAAGCGCCTCTCACACTAAAAAGGCAAGAACACCAAAGAGATGTAAAGATCAAATCAGAAGCAAAGCTAAAGGCATTCCCTCTCCTGCTAACATGTCTACAAGATACTCCAAATATGTTGATGATTCCATCAAGGAGATTGTTAACCAAGTCTTTTCTGAACAAAGAGTGGTGAAAGGGATCTCTGTTCCTTTGAACACCATTCCTGCACCTCAAGAAGAACCAGCTCAAGCTACAAAGGACACTGCTGCAGAACAAGATGTCCCAACAGATGTTGGAACATCTGAAGATAAGAAAAAGAACTCATCTGATGTTGATCTGGAACAATCTAAGGACAAAGTCTCAAATGAAAATGATGAAGAGGTCTCTGAAGAACAGGCTCAAGGCTCAAATGAAGATCAAATCCCTGCTGATCAACCAGCTGAAGAGGAGGCTGCTCAATCTCCTCCAGTGGTCAATCTGGAGCAGGACTCTGATGCAGAGATCATAGCATCTGTGAAACCCAGCATTGCTAAAAGACTAAGGTCCAGGAAAGGAAAGATGCAAGCTGAACCTGTCATCCCTGAGAAAAAGAAGGCTAGTTCAAAGAAAGGCAAAGCTAAAGCTACCTTTGGTCCAACAAAACCATGGAGCAAAGTTCAAACCCAGAAGAGAAAAGCTGCAACACCATCAGATTCAGATGATGGATCAGATGTCCCAACATCTCCTCCCAAGAAGAAACCAGCACCAGCTAGAGTTTCAACTGCTGTCCCAGAAGCTCCCTTGGACAACATATCCTTCCATCATGTCTCCAGTGTCAACAGATGGAAATATGTGTATCAAAGAAGGGTTGCCTTGGAAAGAGAACTAAGCAGCAATGCACTTGAGTGCACAGAACTGATAGACCTCATCTCTGCTGCAGGACTATTCAAAACAGTCTCAGACCTCTCTCCCTGCTATGAACTACTTGTCAAAGAGTTCATTGTGAATCTTCAGGAGGATTGCTCAAATGGTAAGTCTTCTGAGTTTAGAAAAGTTTTTGTTAGAGGTAAATGTGTACAGTTTTCTCCTCAAATCATCAATGAGTATCTAGGAAGAGAAACAGATGGACCCAATGAATTAGGTAAGACAGATAATCAAGTCTGTAAAGTGATCACTGCAAACCAGGTCAAGGCATGGCCTGTGAAGGGAAAGCTCTCTGTGAGCATGCTTACCAGAAAGTATGCCATGCTGAACAGAATTGGAACTGCTAACTGGGTGCCTACCAACCACACTTCCTCAATCTCAACTGGTCTAGCCAGATTCATCTATGCTGTGGGAACTCAAACCAATCTGGACTATGGAGCTTTTATCTTTGATCAAACCATGAAGCATGCCAGCTCCTCAGCAACAAAGCTTCCAATAGCCTTTCCATCATTGCTGTGTGGGATAGTGCTCAATCAATACCCTGGCATTCTCACTGACAAGGATACAGCATGCAAAAGAGAGAGCCCCCTGGCTTTTCACTACAAATTATTTCTCAGTCACCATGCTGCAGATGTTGAAACACCTGCTGGGACATCTGCTGGTCCCTCCTCTGCTAAGAATCCAATCTCCAAGAAAGCCTTAATTGCTGAACTCAAAATCACCTGCAAAGAACTTGAAGCTAGAAAGCAGAAGCTTGAAGAAATAATTAAAAGATTGGAAAGTGAAGAAGATCAGAATGTTGCAACTGATGAAGACAGTGAAGCTGGTGAAGACAGTGAGGCTGCTGAAGAAAGTGAAGCTGCTAAGAATGAAGACACTGAAGTGGAGGAAGCAACTGAGAGTGATGATTCTGAGTGATCAAATGTATGTGAGGCAAATGTAATGACAGCAATGTAATGACTGAAATAGTGTCTTTGGCCCCTAATTTTGTGTCTACCAAGGGGGAGAACAACATCAAATGTAATTGCTGTTTAAATGAATGAAAAAATTCTGTTTGTTTGCTTCTGAACTGAATAAGTTTTTCTGTTGGAACAAGACTGGATAAAGACAAAGACTGGATAAAGACAGGACACATGTATGTTTGAGGGGGAGTAATCTCAAATAAAAATCAACAGAAAAGTAATGATATACTCTGATAAAAAGAACTTCTGATGCACTCTGAAAACCAGGAAAGATGTTAGCCAAAAATTAGCCAAAGGGGGAGTTTGTAGATGTTTAAGAATTGGCAGAATTTTTGACCAAACAAGAAATGTTAAATTCAGTTCAGAATGTCCTATCAGATATTGGGACATTAGCAAACAGAGTATGTGAACTTATTTCAGGATGTCTCATCAGATGTTGGGACATTGTGTGAATAAATTAAGTTCAGTTTTTCAGGATGTCCCAACAGATGTTGAGACATCTCAGACCTGCAACCAGAATTAATTATTGATTAACAGATCAGAGATATTTAAGGAGAACTATCTGGGATTAATTAATGCTGGATAAAAACAGAACAAGGCGCATCTGTAGGGAGTTTTAAATTGAAGATTCAGATTAAAAACAGAAGACCTAATGCACCTAGAATATAGGAGGTAACAAACCCTAAATTCAAGGTGACAGTTGCTGCACATTAGGGCTGGATCATTCTACAGAAAGCCCAAAATTCAGATACCTATTTAAACAATAGAAACTCATAGAATTGAGTACGAATTTCAGAAGACCAAATAGGGTGTCTAGTGTTTTAATAGCAGGTTGTTTTTATGTACCACTTTATGAGCTTTTAAGCAAAAGTGCATTTGTGACTTGATTGAAACTGTTAAGTAAGATCAAGCTGTTTTGTTTGAAGGATGTCTTCAATTTCAGTAAACTTGTAAACTTGATCACTGGGTGATTGAGGGGGAGTGAGTAGGGTACTCTTATCTAAGTGAGTCTTAGGTAGAAATTGCATTGGGTAAGTATTAAGTGATAGATTAAACAGGGTGGTTTAAGTCTAGAATTAATATTACTAATAGTGGATTTCCTCCTGGCTTGGTAGCCTCCAGATGTAGGTGTGGTTATACACTGAACTGGGTTAACAAACTTCTGTGTTGTTTACTTTTCTTGCTGTTTAAGTTTTGGTTAAATTTGTCAAATGTCCTATTAAGTGTTGGGACATCTCTTAGGACATCTCATACCTGATCACAGAATTTCATTATTTTCTTTTTAAAATTTTTCTGGTAAGGCTAAGGAAATGGGAAAAAATGAAGATGAACTAAAAATACACTATACTGGTGACTCGTCAGACTCATGCATTATCTAAGGAAAATAAATTACTGAAAAAATGAAATAACTGAAAGGAAATAATTAACTAAAAAGGGAAATGACAGAAAGCAATAAAATCCCCTCCCACACTTAAATCGAACATTGTCCCCAATGTTTCGAAATAAGATAAGGGGGGTAACCTGAAAAAGACTACTGAGGAGGAGCACTGGTGCCCTCGCCGTCCTGCTGTGATGGTCTGGAACGACGGGATCTACTACGATGCTGGTCCCTCCGGTCGAGTCGTGCTGATAAAGTAGCCTGAGCACCCCGGACCTCTCGAAGGTTACCTAAGATGGAATCTTGAGTGGCCTCTACAAGCTGGTAGTGCCGGCGGTTGAACTCTCTCTGACGGTTCTGCTCTAATGAGATATCGTTCAAGGTACGGCAAACGTTGCTATAAGCACGATCCGAAACCAATCGCGATTGTTGCATGAAGCTCATGTTGTCCGTCAGTTGTTGTGAAATATTAGAGAGAAGGCCATCTCGCCTTTCCTCTCTAGTTTTCATAGCACGCCACATCTCCTCAGTGACATAGAATCCAAGAGCAGCACCTGCAACAGGGTTAGAGGAAGATGGTGCGGCGTGTGACTGTAAAAGTATTTTTGTTATTTTTATTATTTTTTATATTTATTTTTATTAATTTTTTATTATATATATATATTTTTTTATTGGGTATAAAATAAAAGTAAAAGAAAAAAATGAGATTAGTGCAAGAAATAATATATATGGTGAAATCAAAGTGCATGAAAAAGAAAATGTAATAGATGCAATAATGTATGGAGATGCGAAAAATAAAATAAAGCATATAAAAGGGAAATTAAATACTAGGGTAGCGCTGTCAGTGTAGAATGAGTCATGTGGTAGGCTTCTTTTCCTGGCTTGATCCACGAATCTCAGCTATCTCCCTCCGAAGCTCTTCAATCGCCTGATATAGAGCATCGGCCTCTGAGGCATGAGTGAGATCAGAAACCTGCATCTGTAACTCCAAGTCTGCCACTTCCTGCTTGAGCAGGGCAGTCTCCTTGCGGAGTTCATAAATCTGTGTTTGTAGGTCAGGTGGCTGCAGAGACATATTGTTAGACATAATAGTGATTCGGGGAGTAAGAGGTGTAGGAGTGTACTCAGTGGCGGGAGGCGATTTCGGCTCTTCGACAGTCTCTCCATAACCCTCTAGAGCATAACTCCAATTTTCAGGATCATGGACACTGGTCATCAGCGGATCTGGTAATGTAAAATAGTGTATCGCTTCGCCGTCGATCAACAATCTAAACATGTTGGGCTCAAAAGAAGCCCTCCTCATTAGTCCTCTATCAAGACAAAAATCAATATCCAGGGTGGTGTAGCAGCAGAAGGTCTTGAGGTGCAATAATTTGCGAGACAGACCCAATGCAGTAGCTATCTGTGTAACAATCCCACCGACATGGATGATGCCTACTGATGATCTGGCAACACTAGCCAGGCCCTTCAACAGAAAGTTGCTGCAAGCAACTGAGCGAGACTGAGTCGCACAAAACAGTAGGAAAATCTCCTCTTCACTTAGCAGCGTCTCTGTATCTGGAAAACCTAGGAAAGAATGTGCTAGAGTCATCTAGAAGTACCTCAATGCAGGGTTGTGGATTACCTGAGAAAACTGGGTAGAAGGATCTTGGCTCCCTCCACCTGATATTTTAGTCCAAAACTTTTCCACTTCTCTGCTCATAAAATACCCCATCGGAGTCTCTGGAATAGCATCAGGAGTAGTCTGGAAACCTAGCAAATCACCAAACTCTTTGTGAGAGAATGAGTAGTCAATCCCGAACAACCTGAAAACAGCGAGTCCATCGGGTCCAGCCCAAGGGTCATGATGAAACGAGCTGAGGAACTCAAGAGTCAAGTTCCTATAAGTGTTGTTCCTGTAGTCAAACTGGCCCCAATGGAGTTGATGGCATAAGAATCTGACGCTTGGCTCTGTCCCCAAGGCATCCATGCAGTCATGGTCAGGGTACCTGGTAGGAGCCATAGGGCGTCTCATGTGGACATAGTAACGCTCTCTCCGTGTCGTCTCTAAAGGCCACGTGCATGTCATCGGGGTTCTGCATTCTGCACAAGGTTAGCAAACAAGTCCTGATAGCACATAAAACATTCAATCGTTAGTCCTGACATAATAATAATATAAACAAATTGAAAAATAAAAATAAATAAAAAGTACGTAAATAAGAAAACCATGGGTTGCCTCCCATGCAGCGCTTGTTTAACGTCATTAGCTCGACGACCGATTTTTAAACATCATTGGAAGGATATGGTGGATCACTCAGAGTATGGTAGGTGTATGTTGTTGGGATGTCACCTCCTTCATAGGGCTTCAACCTCTGTCCATTGACGATGAACGGTTTACATGTCTGGTTCTTGATTTCAATAGCACCGGATCTTAGGATCTTTGATACTTCGAAAGGGCCAGTCCATCTCGAACGAAGCTTCCCTGGAAAAAAGTCGTAACCTAGAATCGAACAGGAGAACAGGATCGCCTATTTTGAAGTCTCTCCTTATGATTCTTTCGTCATGCCAAGCTTTTGTTCTTTCTTTGTATATGATGGCATTTTCGTAGGCAGATTGTCCGAGCTCTTCTAATTTGTGGATATCAAGGATACGTTTTTCACCAGCAGTTAAGTAATCCAAATTCAAAGTTTTGATGGCCCAATAGGCCTTATGCTCTAACTCAAAAGGTAAATGACATGATTTCCCATAAACTAGTTGGTAGGGGGTTGTTCCTATAGGGGTTTTGAAAACGGTTATGTAGGCCCATTTATCAAGCCATCTCACATATCCCTCACCTTTCCTTTTCTTCCTTCTGTAGGTTGGCTCACTCTTTTGAACTTGTGGTGGTGGTTCTGGATCTATGCTAAGTATTAGCTTTTCAAATTTGAGCTTAGTCATTTCATTCACCATCTCAAAGGTTAGCCTTACCCTCTTAGCACTAATGATTCCCCTAGTTTCATGGTCCTCAATTTTTCTCTTTTTATGTTGGAGCTCGAATAAGGGTACATTGGTGCGGGTACATTTTAATACTTCCACGTATGTTTTGGATTGGGATTCTACCTTATCTTCCACAAAACTTTGCGGGAAAGGAAATGGTGGGATATATGGAGGGGTAACAACAATAGTTGCTTCATTCTCTACTTTTATGACACCTTTCCTTTCGGATGGTTTCAATGGATTTTTCTCTACTCTATTCTCACCACAACTCTCGTTATGCTCATTATCCCTCTCCTTAGGATTTTCGATATGTTCTTCACTAGTAGTTGTTATAACATATGCATTCTCCTCAGGAGGTGGTCCTATAGGTGTTTGTGCAAGAAGGAAGATTTGAGTCCCCAATGCCTTAGTGCTATTCACGAGGGAATCGACCTTAGTGTTTAATTGCCTAAGGGTTTCACAAGCATCGAGATGTTGTCTTCTAAACTCTTTATTATCGAGGGTTTGTGTTACCATAAAGCGCCTTATCATAGATTCTATCCTAGAATTAGTTGTGGTTTCAATGAAATCCTCCACTAACCTTTCGAGGCTTGAATTAACAGATTCTAGCGGTTCCTCAAAATTTTGTGAGTGGTGATTTGGGTGAGAATAAGTTAGTGGTGCATAGAAATTCTCCCTTTGTATTTCGAGGTTGGACATATGTGATTCACGTGATCCCCCGAAATACTGGGAGTGATGATTGTAGAATTTATTTGAGTGAAACATAGTGATTTTTTTTTATTTTTTATTTGTTGTAAAAGCCTTAGTCTATACGGTATAACTACAGGGTACGAAATTTGACGAAATTGGTCCCCGGCAACGGCGCCAAAAACTTGATGCGTGTTTTTCGCAAGTGTACGAACGC
The DNA here is from genome assembly GCA_963966055.1 of Lathyrus aphaca. Classification (NCBI taxonomy): domain Eukaryota; kingdom Viridiplantae; phylum Streptophyta; class Magnoliopsida; order Fabales; family Fabaceae; genus Lathyrus; species Lathyrus aphaca. The sequence goes on from OZ014519.1 coordinate 649,693,770, forward strand.
GTCAGAGTAATATAAAAGATTGTCGAATCCACAGAGACCAAGTGTCAATCTATCGTACTTGTTGTTATGGTGTGTATCTAAGGCAACTAAATATAGGGGTTTTAAGAAGGGTGCAATGGTAAATAAAATAATAATTTTAAACAATAAACAAAGACAGGCTCGAATGTAATTCACATAATCAATTGATAATCCGGTACTTGTTAATGGAACTACTTATGGGCAATGTTTTCTACTTTGAAAAGAACTAATTTAACAGGAACTGTCGCTTTCGCGTATTCAGAACCGAGTTATACTCTCTAATCAACCCCTCCTATTGTCACGGATAAAAAGGTGCGTACTGCGTTAGAGTAGTAAACCTATTTTTAAGAAATATAGTGTCTTAACTAAGTTGAAAAGTATCTTAACCTGGATTTCTTAGCAAAAAGAGGTTCTCACGAACCAGATTCTAAACTTCTTTAACGCGTTCAAAAGTCGTTTTAAAATCTCCTTTCTTTTTAATCTAAGAACTCCTAATGAACTAGACAAAGTGCTTTTGGCTGTTTTTGAAATAGTTAAAAACAATTAGACTTAAATTGAAAGATAAAATAGCCCTTAAGTGCTTCCACGAACAATTGTACGGATTACTGGTTTAATTACGATCCTTACATTCTAACCTTTATAGATTTAGTTAGACATGATAAAGTAAAAGTTCTTTTTATAATTTTTCATAAAAGTAATTTAGTGCGAGTGCGGAAAGTAAATGAATTTAAAGTGCGAGTGCGGGAAATAAACAAAGTAAATGTGCGAGTGCAGGAAATAAACAAAGTAAATGTGCGAGTGCAGGAAATAAACAAAGTAAAGTGCGAGTGCGGGAAATAAACAAAGTAAATGTGCGAGTGCGGGAAATAAATAAAAGTAAATTACGAACTTGAATTAAAATGGCGGCAGGATTAACTTCCTCCAGAGTGCTCCAAAACTCGAACCACAGACAGATTACAGACTCGATCACTCGATTGCAGAGGCACCCCGATGTGGAATGGCAACTGCTTTATAACTGATATATGCCTAGAGAATTCTAATTCTGGATGAAGAAAAACGAAAATCTAAGGTCCTATTTATAGGAAAACTGAAAGCATGAAATGACTGGGATGCCCCTCCACTAAAAAGTGGAGGTTACTGGATTTGGCCTTGTGGCGCCCGCCACAGGCCTATGGCGCCCGCCATGGTCCCTACAGGGGATGAGAAAGTGGGGATCGTGGGTCCTGGAGGTTGAGGAGTGGTCTTGAGACGTGGCCACGTCATGGCTAACCCCATGGCGCCCGCCACGGTGGGTGCCGTAAGTGCAAAACGCTGAATTTCTAGGTTTTCGTCCGTTTTCACTCCTTTTTCGCTCCTTTTCCCGATTCCAGCTCCGATTATTATAAAAACCTGAAAACATAAGAAAACAAAGCAATAACAAAGCAAAACAACAATAAAAGCTAAGAATGCATGTGAAATCGGAGTCAGAAATACGGTGAATTTTAGTGTGATCAATAATCATCAAGACATCAAGCTTGTAACTTGGGCTTTGCATTAGGGTTCTAATTCTTCATTAATTGGTTAAGAAGGACTAACCCTAGTGTTAATGGACAAGTCCCCCTCAAGTTGTCTTACAAATCATAAAAATCACTTCATCATCATATCATTAAATAAAATCCACTTAATCAAAGGCTTGTTTTGTCATGAGTTTAATCCATAATCATGGATTAAGTTGAGGAGCCTTCCTCAGCTTAAACACTCTCATCTATCATCCTTCTATTAGGATGGTGTAATGAGTTTGTTTAATCCCTGATTATGGCTTAATCTCATTACTTAACACTAAACAAAAACACCAAAAACATCTAAATAATCACAAGTAGGTTAATGACCTTAATCCTACACCTAAGGTGATTAAGTGTGAGAATCTGACTTCACACTTAAGGTATTCTCATTACCCCTAATCAGAGGGAAGATGTGATGAGTTTACCAACCCTTGGTTTAGGCTTAAGCTCATTTTCTTATGACAAACTCCAAAAGCAATAAAAGATTGAAAGCACTCAAAAACAAACAATAATCGTCTCCTCCGGGATTCTTTTCTCATCACCTTCACTCACAAACGAGAACTTGCTTCTTCCGTCTAATGCAAGACAGTTAGCACCTGAGCCAGACAGGTCATACACTTGAGCATATATAAGTAAGCAGTTCACAAGTCAATTTATCTTTCAGTCTCTTTGGGTCGAACTACGGTGTTCTGACTTCCTCATTGCACGGGAGGATACGTAGGCATAACTTAACAGTTATCGAACAAAAGTCTCTGTATATCCCCCCTCCTTCTAGCCTTATTCTTTAGCCTCATTATCTTGAGCATTTCATCCTTGTCCCTTCACTGACACTTCACATATTTCACTTCACACTTCTTTTACACTGACACCTGTACATCTCTTTCCAGCTCATTTATACACAGATTGCACTGACACTACCCCTTTAAAACACAAATCTTTTAAGCGTGGATCCCGTCAAGTACGACGGACAATCTGGGTGCTAATACCTTCCCAGGTTGTAACCAACCCCCTTTCTCAGTCTCTCTGGTTTGCAACCGTCTTATCCATATCTTTCTAGGTCTATGCAGCATTGCCTTTCCTCCGGGATAAAAAATGCCTAGCTGGCGACTCTTTTCTTTTCCAGTGAGTTCACTACTGTGTGTTCTCATTGTTTCTTTCGCTGACCGTTCGCGTCTGTACCCTATTTGACCCGGTGTCATTTGGTGGGAGCGACAGCTTGGCGACTCTGCTGGGGAACCTTATACTGTAACCAGGGCTTCTGGTTCTTTTTGTGGGTTCCTCCTTGCGCTTGATTGATTTGTGTTTACTGGGGTGTTATGTACTATTTGTGCTTCTATATTTATTTCATTGCTTTATGTACAGTTTGTTTACTGCTTTCTTTACAGTTTTTCATATATCATACTGTCATACTGTGCTGGCTGGATCTATTTTATTGTTCTGATGGGTGGGTGTTCTATTGAGAGTTAAGGTCCTATACCTGGGACCTGAGTGACACCTAGGCTAGAGTGGTTCATGTTCTTTCCCATTCCATTTCGGTCTGGTGCGGGAATATGAAACACGGTTCAGATATGGGTTTCTTCTTGAGAACTTTGTGCTACAGACTTCCTGTAGTGCTAGGGCTATCTGGGAAGCCTGCTAAGTCTGGATGACCTTTAGTATTGACCTTCAGAAACTGAGGTGAATTAGAGGAGGATCTTTTATGGTTATTATAAACACTGTACCTCCGGGTTAGAAGTGTTTACACTTCTCATAACTGATCCAAGTCTGAGGATCCTTGTTTTAGAACATCTCCTGTGAGGGGATTGGGCTGTTTACAGGTTTGCAGGTACCCTTGACCTCAACATACCCTGTTACTTTGTTTTGATTAAGAGTACTCCATTTTGGTACAGTTCTTGTGATTTTTTTTAACCCTGGACAAGTGACTCTTTATTTGAGTCCCCCACCTTGGTTACTGGACTTATGAACCTCCATCTGGATTTCTTGAACATACATGGACCTATATCAGAGCAATTAATCAGATCCAGCTTAGTCACAAACCCTTGCATGTCATTTGCATACATCCTCATTGCATCATTTTAACATGTGTTTATTTGTTTTTCAGGGTATCCATCATACATTTTGGCTTGGTTTTGACCCCTTCTTCAGCATAGACCTATCTTCATCAGCACTTACTTAGGCTATCAGCTACTTGCTTCAGTCACTTGCATCCTCAGTCTCAGCCTGTCAGTGGCTCATCTTCAGTGTTATTCTCAGTCATCATCATCAGCACCTATTCTTCAGCAACATGGCACCTAAGAAGAGTAATATCTCCTATCACTTCTTTGAGCCTGAGCTAGCTAGCATCAGGAAGATTCAGAGCCTGATTACTCCAGACCATATACCACTTTTCAGAGAGCATTATGGAGGAATCCTTGATGTGGTTATGGATTTGGACCCTTCACAGAGGAGCTTGATTCATACTTGCCTGCAGTTCTATGATCCCCCTCTGAGGTGCTTCACCTTTCAGGATTTTCAGCTGGGACCTTTATTAGAGGAGTATTCATCATTGGTTGGTGTACCTATCAGGGGTGGAGTCCCCTTCAACCCTGAGATGGTTTTTCCTAGTAATGAAGAAATAGCAAGAGCCTTGTATCTGGAACCAGTTCTGATTGGGCAGAATATGACTACTAAAGCTGGAGTCTCTGGTTTTTATCTGGATTTCTTGACTTCTCGGGCTACTCTGAAGGCTTCTTTGGGAGAGTGGAAAGCAGTCTGTGCTTTGTTGGCCCTTAGCATATATGGGATCATACTATTTGCAGATGAGCCTAAGTTCATTAGCAAGAATGCAATCCATCTTTTCATCCTAAGGAACCCAGTACCCACCTTACTGGGAGATCTTTACTACTCAGTTCACCAAAGGAATGAAAAACAAAGGGGAAGACTGGTGAGATGCTGTGCTCCTTTGTTCCATACATGGCTGCTCAAACATTTTCCAAGGACTGATGCATTCTTGAACCCTCACCAAGGGAAGAACTGGGCTAGGAGGCTTGTAGCTCTAACCTCAGATGATATCAGGTGGTGCACTCAGAGCACTAAGGGCAGAGACATTGTTACTAGCTGTGGGCAATTTCCCAATGTGCCTCTAATAGGGGTGAAGGGTTGCATCAACTACAACCCCCTTCTTTTCAAAAGACAATTGGGATATGCATTAGTCCACCCTCCTAGAGCACAGGATCTAGCTGAGACCCTTTATTGTGAGATCAAGCCTAATCTTGCCATTGTCAGGCAAGCATCCTTGAAATTCTGTGATCAGGTATGAGATGTCCTAAGAGATGTCCCAACACTTGATAGGACACTTGACAAATTTAACCAAAACTTAAATAGCAAGAAAAGTAAACAACACAGAAGTTTGTTAACCCAGTTCAGTGTATAACCACACCTACATCTGGAGGCTACCAAGCCAGGAGGAAATCCACTATTAGTAATATTAATTCTAGACTTAAACCACCCTGTTTAATCTATCACTTAATACTTACCCAATGCAATTTCTACCTAAGACACACCTTAGATAAGAGTACCCTACTCACTCCCCCTCAATCACACAGTGATCAAGTTTACAAGTTTACAAAAATTGAAGACATCCTTCAAACAAATCAGCTTGATCTTACTTCACAGTTTCAATCAAGTCACAAATGCACTTTTGCTTAAAAGCTCATAAAGTGGTACATAAAACACAACCTGCTATTAAAACACTAGACACCCTATTTTAGTCTTCTGAAATTCGTACACAATTCTATGAGTTTCTGTTGTTTAAATAGGTATCTGAATTTTGGGCTTTCTGTAGAATGATCCAGCCCTAATGTGCAGTAGCTGTCACCTTGAATTTAGGGTTTGTTACCTCCTATATTCTAGGTGATTTAGGTCTTCTGTTTTAATCTGAATCTTCAATATAAAACACCCTACAGATGCGCCTTGTTCTGTTTTTATCCATCATTAATTAATTCCAGATACTTCTCCTTAAATATCTCTGATCAGTTAATCATTAATTAATTCTGGTAGCAGGTCTGAGATGTCTCAACATCTGTTGGGACATCCTGAAAAACTGAACTTAATTTATTCACACAATGTCCCAACATCTGATGAGACATCCTGAAATAAATTCACATACACTGTTTGATAATGTCCCAACATTTGATAGGACATTCTGAACTGAATTCAACATTTCTTGTTGGTCAAAAATTCTGCCAATTCTTAAACATCTACAAACTCCCCCTTTGGCTAATTTTTGGCTAACATCTTTTCTGGTTTTCAAAGTGCAGCAGAAGTTCTTTTTATCAGAGTATAGCATTACTTTTCTGTTGATTCTTATTTGAGATTACTCCCCCTCAAACATATATGTATCGAATCTTGTTGCAACAGAAAAACACTATTCAGTTCAGAAGCAAACAGACAGATTTTTTTCATTCATACTTAAACAGCAATTACATTTTGATGTTGTTCTCCCCCTTGGTAGACACAAAATTATGGGGGCCAAAGATACTAGTCCAAAAGTACAAAGCAGTGCTGTCATTACAATTTCCTCACCTACAATGATCACTCAGATTCATCACTCTCAGTTGCTTCCTCAACTTCTGTTTCTTCATCAGCTTCTGTTTCTTCATCAGCATCACTGTCTTCATCAGAGTGTGCTTTCTGGTCTTCTTCATTCTCCAACCTTTGAATTATTTCCTCAAGCTTCTGCTTTCTAGCTTCAAGCTCTTTGCAGGTGCTTTTGAGTTCAGCAATTAAAGTCTTCTTGGAGATTGGATTCTTAGCAGTTGAGGGACCAGCAGATGTCCCAGAAGGTGCTTCAACATCTGCAGCATGGTGACTGAGAAATAATTTGTAGTGAAAAGCCAGGGGGCTCTCTCTCTTGCAGACAGTGTCCTTCTCATTTAAAATCCCAGGGTATTGACTTAGAACAATACCACACAGCAATGATGGAAAAGCTATTGGCAGCTTTGTTGCAGTAGAGATGGCATGCTTCATAGTTTGATCAAAAATATAAGCTCCATAATCCATTTTGGTTTGAGTTCCCACAGCATAGATGAATCTGGCCAGACCAGTTGAGATTGAAGAAGTGTGATTGGTAGGCACCCAGTTAGCAGTTCCAATCCTGTTCAGCATGGCATACTTTCTGGTAAGCATGCTCACAGAGAGCTTTCCTTTCACAGGACAAGCCTTGACCTGATTTGCAGTGATCACCTTACAGATTTGATTATCTGTCTTGCCTAGATCATTTGGTCCATCTGTTTCTCTTCCTAGGTATTGATTTATGATTTGAGGAGAGAACTCAACACACTTACCTCTCACAAACACTTTTCTGAACTCAGATGACTTACCATTTGAGCAATCCTCCTGAAGATTTACAATGAACTCTTTGACAAGAAGTTCATAGCAGGGAGAGAACTCTGAGACTGTCTTGAATAGTCCTGCAGCAGAGATGAGGTCTATCAGTTCTGTGCACTCAAGTGCATTGCTGCTTAGTTCTCTTTCCAGGGCAACCCTTCTTTGGTACACATACTTCCATCTGTTGACACTAGAGACAAGATGGAATGATATGTTGTCCAAGGGAGCTTCTGGAACAGCAGTTGAAGCTCTTGCTGGTGTTGGTCTTTTCTTGGGAGGAGATGTTGGGACATCTGATTCAACATCTGAATCTGATGGTGTGGCAGCTTTTCTCTTCTGGGATTGGACTTTGCTCCAGGGTTTTGTTGGACCAAAGGTAGCTTTAGCTTTGCATTTCTTTGGACTAGCCTTCTTCTTCTCAGGGATGACAGGTTCAGCTTGCATCTTTCCTTTCCTGGACCTTAGCCTTTTGGCTATGTTGGGTTTAACAGATGCTATGATTTCTGCATCAGAGTCCTGCTCCAGATTGACTACTGGAGGAGATTGAGCAGTCTCCTCTTCAGCTTGTTGATCAGCAGGAATTTGATCTTCATTTGAGTCTTTAGCCTGTTCCACAGAAACTTCTTTATCACTTTCACTTGAGGCCTCTTTCTGGTCCTCATTCTGTTCAGTATCAGCATCAGATGAGTTTTCTTTCTCATCTACAGATGTTCCAACATTCATTGGGACATCTGGTTCTCCAGCAGTGTCTTCTGCAGTTTGAGCTGGTTCTTCTTGAGGTGCAGGAATGGTGTTCAAAGGAACAGAGATCCCTCTCACCACTCTTTGTTCAGAAAGAACTTGGTTGATAATCTCCTTGATGGAATCATCAACATATTTTGAAGAGTTTGGGGTCCTGTTAGCAGGAGAAGGAATTCCTTTTGCTTTGCTCCGTACTTGATCTTTAGCTCTCTTTGGAGTTCTTGCCTTTGTAGTGTGAGAAACGCTTCCCCTTAGTTCGTCCAATGGGGTTGATTACATTGGCATAACATAGATTGGAGTGGCATGAACCACGTCTTCCTTGTTGAGAATTTCCTCAGTAGTTTTAGGGTTTTGAGACATTGTAGAGGAAGATAGATGAACAGCTTTAGGGTTTATGATTTCTGAAGGATTGAGAGTTAATGTGATTCGATTGTGATGGTATGATGAGAATCTTGATAGCTTCTTATAAGTAGTTACTAAATAAGTAGCCGTTACAGTCCAAATGATTAGGGATGGAATTCCCAAGGATCTTGTCCAGACTAGCTTTGCCATCTGGAACTTATGCCATGCAATGTCATGTGACATGTTGGCACATCTCATTAACTGCTAAATATCACATAAACAGATTCCAAGTTTGCCCCTTAAGTTCTCAAATTGTGTAGCATCCAATGCTTTGGTAAAGATATCAGCTAATTGCAGATCTGTAGCAACATGCTCCAATGAAATCACCTTCTCTTCTACAAGATCTCTGATGAAATGATGTCTGATATCAATATGCTTTGTCCTGCTATGTTGAATGGGATTCTTTGATATGTTGATTGCACTTAAGTTGTCACAGTACAATGTCATGACATCCTGTGGGACATTGTACTCAGTGAGCATCTGCTTCATCCAAACCAACTGAGAACAACTGCTACCTGCTGCTATATACTCAGCTTCAGCTGTAGATAAGGATACACAATTCTGTTTCTTACTGAACCAAGAAATCAGATTGTTTCCTAGAAAGAAGCATCCTCCTGAAGTGCTTTTTCTGTCATCAGCACTTCCTGCCCAATCAGCATCACAGAAGCCAGTGAGAATTGGTTTGCAACCATGAAAGTACATTATGCCATAGTCACAAGTACCATTAACATATTTAAGAATTCTCTTGACTTGATTTAGATGACTGACTTTTGGATCAGCTTGATATCTTGCACAAACTCCTACTGCAAAAGCAATGTCTGGTCTGCTAGCAGTCAAGTATAACAAGCTTCCAATCATGCTTCTGTATAAGCTTTGATCTACATTCTCACCCTTTTCATCTTTAGTCAGCTTTAAATGAGTGGGGGCAGGAGTTCTCTTGTGAGCAGCATTTTCCATTCCAAATTTCTTGACTATGTTCTTGGAATACTTGCTTTGTGAGATGAACATTGAGTCTTCCATTTGCTTTATTTGCAGACCAAGAAAGTAGGTTAATTCTCCTACTAGGCTCATTTCAAATTCAGATTCCATCTGCTTGACAAAATGTTTGACCATCCTGTCAGACATCCCACCAAAGACAATGTCATCAACATATATTTGTGCAATCATGACATTTCCTTCTTCATCTTTAATAAACAGGGTTTTATCAATCCCACCTTTTCTGTATCCTTGCTTGATAAGATATGTGGTCAATCTTTCATACCATGCCCTTGGAGCTTGCTTCAATCCATAAAGTGCCTTCTTGAGTTTGTATACATGATTTGGACAGCTTGGATCAACAAATCCTTTAGGCTGTTCTACATATACTTCTTCATTAAGATAGCCATTTAAAAAGGCACTTTTCACATCCATTTGAAATAGCTTGAACTTCAAGATACAAGCAATTCCCAACAATAGTCTGATTGATTCAAGCCTTGCTACTGGTGCAAAGGTTTCATCAAAGTCCACCCCTTCAATTTGAGTGTATCCTTGAGCTACAAGTCTAGCTTTGTTCTTTGTAACAACTCCTTGTTCATTTGATTTGTTCTTATACACCCATTTTGTTCCAATTACATTTATGTCATCAGGTCTAGGAACAAGATTCCACACTTCATTCCTTGTGAATTGACCTAATTCCTCTTGCATAGCACAAATCCAGTATTCATCAGTGAGAGCTTCCTTGATATTTTTAGGTTCTATTTTGGAGACAAAACAAGAACCTGAAATCACTTCTCTTGATCTAGTACTCACACCTCTGTTGGGATCACCAATTATCAAATCTTTGGGATGATCCTTTTGTATTCTGATGGAAGGAGGTTTGCTTGATTCTTCTGTCCTTGTATCAGTTTGAGTGAAGTTATATTGATCATTCTTTTCTTCAGCTTCAATCTTGATATCAGCAGATGTTCCAACATCCTCTGGGACATCTGTAGGAGCATCATCAATTATCACATTTATGGATTCCATGATAACCTTGGTTCTAGAATTAAATACTCTGTATGCTCTGCTGTTTATGGAGTATCCAAGAAAGATCCCTTCATCACTTTTAGGATCCATTTTTCTTCTTTGCTCCCTATCTGCCAGAATATAACATATACTTCCAAAAACATGGAAGTACTTCACTGTGGGTTTTCTGCCCTTCCAGACTTCATATAATGTGGACAAAGTTCCTTTCCTTAAAGTAACTCTGTTATGGATGTAACAGGCAGTGTTCATAGCTTCAGCCCAGAAGTATAGAGGTAACTTTTTAGCATGGATCATAGCTCTTGCTGATTCTTGAATGGTTCTATTCTTCCTTTCAACTATCCCATTCTGTTGAGGAGTGATAGGTGAAGAATACTCATGATTGATTCCTTCTGAAGAACAGAAATCTAAGAACTTTTGATTCTCAAATTCTTTTCCATGATCACTTCTTATTCTGATCACACAGCTTGATTTTTCTCTTTGCAATCTTTGACATAATTCTTTGAATACATCAAATACATCTGACTTTTCTTTGATGAAGTTTATCCATGTATATCTTGAGAAATCATCAACCACAACATAGGCATACCTCTTACCACCAAGACTTTCAACCTGCATAGGTCCCATGAGGTCCATATGTAAAAGTTCCAAGACTTTGGAAGTTGTAAGATGTTGGAGCTTTGGATGGGACATCTTGGTTTGCTTGCCTATTTGACATTCACCACATATTTTGCCATCATCAATCTTTAGTTTAGGAATACCTCTTACAGCATCCATAGATATGATCTTCTTTATGCCTCTGAAATGAAGGTGACCTAGTCTTTGGTGCCATAGTTTCACTTCTTCTTCTTTAGCTAAAGAGCAGGTTGAAGTGAGACTGAGATTTTAGGATTCCCACATGTAACAGTTGTCTTTAGATCTGGCTCCTTTCATGACAACCTCTTGTTCATTGTTAGTTACTATACATTCAGATTTGGTAAAGTTTACACTGTATCCTTGATCACATAGTTGACTTATGCTAATCAGGTTAGCAGTTAAACCTTTAACTAGCAGCACATCATCTAGTCTTGGAACATCTTGACAATCCAAGGTTCCAACTCCCTTGATTTCTCCTTTAGCTCCATCTCCAAAGGTAACATACCTGGATGAATGTGATTTTAAGTTTACTAGCAAATTCTTCAATCCAGTCATGTGTCTTGAGCATCCACTGTCAAAGTACCAGTCTTCTTTAGCTGATACTCTCAGAGATGTATGTGCTATGTATGCAGTACTTTTCTTTGACCAGATGAGTTGAGATTTCTTTTGATGTCTCTGCTCTGAGTGTTGTTCAGCTGATCTCCAAGCTTGATTGTTGATTTTGTTCTTGGGTATGTGGCTTTGATCAGTCTGAATGTCTGCTTTTGGTCTCCAAACCTTCTTGATGACCTCTGTCTTCTGCTTAGGAGGTTGCTGATTTCTTTGAAGTCTATGCATCACTTTCTTGGTGCCTTCTACTTTCTGCTTGGAAGGTTGCTGATACATCTGATTTGGATATCCATGTAGCTTATAACAGTGAGGTTTGATATGCCCAAATCTTCCACAGTGATGGCATCTCCATCTTTGATACTTCTTCTTCATTTTGTTCTTTCCAGAATGTTGAGACATCTGTTGGAACATTATGTTTGTCTTTGTGTTCTGATGTTGGAGCATCTGTTGAGACATCTTGTTTGACTGTGTAGTTTTGCTAGAGCTGGCTTCATCTCTGTTATATCCCAGTCCACTTTTGTCCCCTGAATGTTTATTATTGCTGAGAATAACATCCAGTGTGTTTGAGCTGCTGTTCAACATTCTAACAGATTTGGACATATGTTCCAACTTAGAGTTGAGAAGGCTTACTTCACTTTTTAAGGTGTCAATGATCTCCTGATCATTTGCTTTGTCATCTTCTAATGCCTTATTCTGCTTCTTTAGCTTTATAACTTCACTGCATATTTCAGAGCTTCTTTTGTATAGATCTTTGAAAGCTTGCTCAAGTTCTTCATAAGTAAGTTCTTCACAACTGGAATCACTATCATATTCACACAGTCCAGCTAAAGCAGTAATATGCTTAGCTGATTCTTCTTCTGACTCTCCTGAGTCTTCATCAGACCAGGTCACAGAGAGTCCTTTCTTTTGCCTCTTTAAGTAGGTAGGACATTCAAACTTGATGTGTCCATATCCTTCACATTCATGGCATTTGACTCCTTTATCTTGACTGGTCTTTTCAGCATACTTTAATCTTTTGTTAGCATCATAAGGTCTTCTGTTCTCAGTGTTTCTTCCACTAGGTTTGGATTTGCCTTCCATTCCTCTGAGAATCTGTTTGAATTGTCTTCCAAGCAAGGCAAGGTTTTCTGATAAGCTTTTATCATTTGCTGATTCATCATCTTCTTCTTCATCTGTATTTGACACCAAGGCTATGCTTTTGTTCTTTTTGGCATTTGTGTCATTCATTCCCATCTCAAAAGTTTGAAGGGAACCAATGAGTTCTTCAACTTTCATGGAGCATATGTCTTGAGCTTCTTCTATTGCAGTGACTTTCATGTCAAATCTTTTTGGCAAAGATCTGAGAATCTTTCTTACAAGCTTTTCATCAGTCATCTTTTCTCCCAAAGCTCCAGAAGTATTGGCTATATCCAAGATGTTCATATAGAACTCATGAATTGATTCATCTTCCTTCATTCTCAAGTTTTCAAACTTGGTGGTGAGAAGTTGAAGTCTTGACATTTTTACTTTTGATGTTCCTTCATGAGTTGTTTTGAGAGTATCCCAAACATCTTTGGCCAGCTCACAATGATGCACAAGTCTGAAAATGTTCCTATCAATGCCATTGAATAAAGCATTTAAGGCTTTTGAGTTGCCTAGTGCTGAGTCTTCTTCCTCCTTACTCCATTCTTCTTCAGGTTTCAGCACTTTAGATCCATCTTTGGTGTCTTGGACAGGATGATCCCATCCAACATTGACTGCTCTCCATGCCCTGTTGTCAAGTGACCTTAAGAATGCAATCATTCTTGGCTTCCAGTAGTCATAATTAGATCCATCCAGTATAGGTGGTCTATTTACTGACCCTAAATCTCTGTCCATGTTACAGAATTTGTATTCCCTAGATCTCACCCAGTATAAACAGGCAGGGTGCCTGCTCTGATGCCAATTGAAATTCTGTGATCAGGTATGAGATGTCCTAAGAGATGTCCCAACACTTGATAGGACACTTGACAAATTTAACCAAAACTTAAATAGCAAGAAAAGTAAACAACACAGAAGTTTGTTAACCCAGTTCAGTGTATAACCACACCTACATCTGGAGGCTACCAAGCCAGGAGGAAATCCACTATTAGTAATATTAATTCTAGACTTAAACCACCCTGTTTAATCTATCACTTAATACTTACCCAATGCAATTTCTACCTAAGACACACCTTAGATAAGAGTACCCTACTCACTCCCCCTCAATCACACAGTGATCAAGTTTACAAGTTTACAAAAATTGAAGACATCCTTCAAACAAATCAGCTTGATCTTACTTCACAGTTTCAATCAAGTCACAAATGCACTTTTGCTTAAAAGCTCATAAAGTGGTACATAAAACACAACCTGCTATTAAAACACTAGACACCCTATTTTAGTCTTCTGAAATTCGTACACAATTCTATGAGTTTCTGTTGTTTAAATAGGTATCTGAATTTTGGGCTTTCTGTAGAATGATCCAGCCCTAATGTGCAGTAGCTGTCACCTTGAATTTAGGGTTTGTTACCTCCTATATTCTAGGTGATTTAGGTCTTCTGTTTTAATCTGAATCTTCAATATAAAACACCCTACAGATGCGCCTTGTTCTGTTTTTATCCATCATTAATTAATTCCAGATACTTCTCCTTAAATATCTCTGATCAGTTAATCATTAATTAATTCTGGTAGCAGGTCTGAGATGTCTCAACATCTGTTGGGACATCCTGAAAAACTGAACTTAATTTATTCACACAATGTCCCAACATCTGATGAGACATCCTGAAATAAATTCACATACACTGTTTGATAATGTCCCAACATTTGATAGGACATTCTGAACTGAATTCAACATTTCTTGTTGGTCAAAAATTCTGCCAATTCTTAAACATCTACAATCCTGGGCTTGGGACAATGTCCAGACTAAAGGAGTAACCATTCTTGGAAGATGCAATAATGTGGCCTCAGCTCAGTACTATGAGTGGTCTCATGCCAGGGCTCAAATTTCTGGGATGCCCTTTACCCTTGAAGATGTAACTGGACCCTCCACAGCACCACCTCCAGCAACTGTCAGCCTGGAAGAATTTGAAAAGCTCAAGGAGAGGAATGAGAAGTTGTCTGAAGCCTTGAAGAGAACCCTCTGGGAGAGGAGTGATGGTCGGCTGGACATTGAAAGATTGGAAAAGCTAAAGGTAGAGCATTTGGCCAAGATTGAAAAGTCAGAAGACTATATCAGGAAGGCAAGGGCTGGAGAACAGATTCTGAAGAATGCCTGTAAGGAGGCACAATTCCAGAGAGCTAGGACTGATTTGTATCTGAAGGAGAGTCAGGCTAGGTGGGTCAGGATCACCGAAGCTCGTACTCAGGAGGACAAAAGGACTCAGGATAAGATTGAGCAGCTGGAAGCTAGTACAAAAGAGCAACAGGAAGCCCTGGCAGCAGCCCAGAGGGAGATCTCAGAGTTGAAGATTAGAGCTGGTGTAAAGAGGTCAAAGGACCAGAGTCAACACAAGAAGCTAGCTGCAGCTATAGCCACCAGGAATCTTCTCATCAGGAATCTCACAGAGCACCCAGATGACCCTGTGACTGAAGCACTTCTAAAGGAAGTTCAGGAGGATGAGTTTAGTCTTAGTGTCTGACTCTTTGCTTGTTGTTGCTTTCATTTCATTGTACTTTTCTTTTTCTTTATGTTGTATTTTTGACCCCTCAGAGGGCACGTACTGTAAAAAGAAACAAACTATGTATCATTTACTTTTTGTAATATGTGTGTTGGTTTGTTTTATCTGATTTCTTCAAGCAACATCACAAGCATCATCCTCAGGGGTCTGGAAAGGTCAAAACCAAGTGCCAAACCGGATACCTTGGATACAAATAAGCATACTGCATTGCATACTAACCTTTTGTTTTTTTTTGTAGGTTTTTGTTTTATTGTTACTAACTCTGTTGTGATCTCAGGAATTATTGCTCGACGAAGGGTGTTCCCACTCAACCGTCCACACAGGTACCCCACCCGTAACAACCTTCCAGGCATACAGATGGATCAGGTACAGCAGGACCTTACAGAGGTCAGAACTCAAATGGCCAACGAGAGGTTGGAAATTTGGAATCAAATGACACAATTTATGGAGGTGATGAATAATATGGCTCAAAGCCAAGAGAGGTTAAGAGCACTGGTAGAGGGGAGGAATCAGGAAGACCCTCATCCAGGGACTGCTGGGACAAGCAACAATGAGAGGGTTCAACCCCATGTTAACCCTCTAGTCTATGGACCCCACCTTCATCCGGAGATTAACATTCCAGTTAATGTACAAGGGACTGCCACTGCAGGCAGGGTGCTGCAAGAAGACCCCCAGGAAGATCAGTTCACAGTGATGGGAGCCGGGGAGGAAGCCTATGATAGGCGTTTAGATGAGATTGCTGAAATACTGAGGTCCTTGGAGTCCCAGAATTCTTTGGGATTCGATGTTATGGACATGGTTCTAGTGGACGGGGTCAGGATCCCCCACAAGTTTAAGCCACCATGTTTTGAAAGATACAACGGGACTTCATGTCCCCGAACCCACTTGCAATCTTTCTTGGGGAGGCTAAAGGCATATACTATGGACGAAAAGCTGTGGATGTTCTATTTCGAGGATAGCTTAACAGGAGCTTCAAGGGAATGGTACTCCCACTTGACAAGAGCAACCATTAGATGCTGGAAGGACCTGGCAGAGGTCTTTATCAGACAGTATCAGTACAACCTGGATATGGCTCCCAACAGGACTCTCTTGATGGGAATGTCTCAATCATCCAGGGAAAGCTTCCGGGAGTACGCTCAAAGGTGGAGACAGCTTGCTGCTGCTGTCCAGCCACCCATGTCAGAGAGGGAGATGGCTGATATGTTTATGAACACCCTCCAAGGGACTTACATTGATAGGCTAGCTGCCTTCTCCTCCACCAGCTTTGCGGATGTAGTCATAGCCGGGGAGAGAATTGAAAGCCTATTGAAGATGGGTAAGATCTCTGACAACGGTGCAAGCTCGTCCAGCATCCCAAGGAAGCCTTTTGCAGGCCCAAGAAGGACTGGTGAAACCAATGTTATCCACACCAACAGGGGCAGACCCCAATATGTTCATAGGTCTGTAGCAGCAGTCACCATTCCCACTCCGATTCATCCTCAACCTGCTTATCAACCACAGCAACAAAATTATCAACAACAAACTCAGTTTCCTCCTCAAAGAAATTATAACAACAACAACACCAAGAACAACAATCAGCAAAGGCCATATCAATAGAGACCTTCTCAGGCCAATAGGGTGATCGATCCGATCCCTATGCCCTATGCCACACTATTGCCACAACTCCTGAAACTCAACCTAGTTGAGCTAAGGACATTGGCACCTCCAGATCCTGCCAGTCTGCCCAGAAACTACGACGCCAGCGCCAGATGTGCTTTTCACTCAAATGCACCTGGTCATAGTACGGAGAAGTGCAGAGCTTTGCACATGAAAGTACAGGATCTAGTGGATTCCAAGGCTCTAAACTTTGCACCACCACCGAATGTCAACAAAAACCCTATGCCACACCACGGAGGACCCCGAATCAATGCTATTGAAGAAGACAAGCCGTCTTACTTAATAACCAGTGTGGGTCAGATTCGGACTCCCTTGGTGGAGATTAAAGCTCAGCTCCTCGAATGTCAAATGTTCCCGGGATGTGAGTTGGGGTGTGCGTATTGCAACATTTCAGTGAATGGTTGTGATAACTTGAGGGATGGCATAGATTGTCTCATCCAGAGTGGCCTGCTTCAGATTACAACATCAGTACCTACCAATCCAGCAATCTCCTTAACAACGGTTTCAGAATCTCCTACAAATGCAACAACCATTGTTCCAAACAACTCTTCGGTTTCATCAACAAACGCTTCATCAGTTACTTCAATGGACCAGATGTCAGCAAATATCCCTTCTACAACTTCAGCACCCCTCCATTCAGAGTCTCCTACAACAACAACACCCATCCTTCCAACAATGTCTCCTACAACATCAGCAACAAACAATGCAAATGTCTCAACAGTTACAATTTATTATGATCCTGTCAATGATTCCGCTTACAATTCACAAAATGCCACTCCTATCAGAGCACCAGTCACAATATATTATGATCCACAGACTATCATGGTCCCTTCTGCAGCTGCCATCAGTCCAGTCACTATCACAGTGCCTGGGCCAGTACCTTATGAAAGCAGTAATGCCATCCCTTGGCATTACGGCTCTGATCTATACTGCGAAGGACAAAAAATCACTCTTGAACCATCAACTTCTTCACCACAAATAGACAATGTGGGGGGAGGCAGAGGCTTCACTCGAAGCGGACGTCTCTTTGCCCCGCAAATTCAAAGACCCACTGTTGAAGCAGAAGCTGCTGCCAAGACAAAAGGGAAAAGCACGGTGCAAGAAGATCAAGTTGTTAGAGAAGATTTGAAAACACCTTTTGATCAAGAAGTTGATGAGTTCATGAGAATCATCAAGAAGAGTGATTACAAGATAGTGGACCAGCTTCACCAGACACCTTCCAAGATCTCTATTCTATCATTGCTCATGTGCTCCGAGGCTCATCGGAACGCACTACTCAAAGTCTTGCACGCAGCTTATGTGCCAGAAGAGATCACCGTCAATCAGTTGGAAGCTGTGGTTGGAAATGTTAATGCTAGCAATGGACTAGGATTTACCAACACTGATTTGACTACGGAAGGCCGCAATCATAACAAGGCTTTGCACATTACCATGGAATGTAAAGGTGCAGTCCTTTCCCATGTGCTGGTAGACACAGGATCATCCCTCAATGTCTTACCTAAAAAAGCTCTTGTGAAGCTGGAATATGAAGGCTCTTAGTAGTGAGAGCCTTTGACGGCTCTAAGAGATCAGTTCTGGGAGAAATTGAGTTGCCCGTAACGATTGGCCCACAAACTTTCAAAACGACCTTCTACGTGATGGATATACAGCCTGCCTACAGCTGTCTATTGGGTAGACCATGGATTCACGCCGCTGGCGCCGTGACCTCAACCCTTCACCAGAAGTTAAAATTCGAGTGGGAGGGTCAAGTCGTTACTATTTGTGGAGAGGAGGATATTTTTGTTAGCCATCTGGCTACTTACAAATACATTGAGATGGATGGGGAGATCCACGAAACGATGAGTCAAGGGTTTGAGGCCTTGAATATTAACGAAACCTCTGCTGTACTTGGGACTTCTATGACGTCCTACCAACAAGCCCGGAAGGTTGTTGAGGAAGGGAATGCTCAAGGCTGGGGCAAACTGTTGCCCGTTGTCGCTCCCGATAAAATGGGAAATGGCCCTGATAAAGGTACAGACGCGAACGGTCGGTGAGAGGGACAATGAGAACACACAGCCGTGAACTCACTGGAGATGAAAAGAGTCGCCAGCTAGGCATTTTTATCCCGGAGGAAAGGCAATGCTGCATAGACCTAGAAAGAGATGGATAAGACGGTTGCGAACCAGAGAGCCGTAGAAAGGGGGTTGGTTACAACCTGGGAAGGTATTAGCACCCAGATTGTCCGTCGTACTCGACGGGATCCACGCTTAAAAGATTTGTGTTTTAAAGGGGTAGTGTCTGTGCATTTTGTGTATCATAGCTGGGAAAGGATGTACAGGTGTCAGTGTATAGTGTATAAGTGATATGAAGTATGAAAGTGTCAGTGTAAAGACAAGAGTGAAATGCTCAAGATCATGAGGCTAAAAGAATAAGGCTAAAAGAGGGGGAATATACAGAGACTTTTGTTCGATAACCGTTAAGTTATGCCTACGTATCCTCTCGTGCAATGAGGAAGTCAGAACACCGTAGTTCGACCCAAAGAGACTGAAAGGATGAATTGACTTGTGAACTGCTTACTTGCCTATGCTCAAGTGTATGATCTGTCTGGCACAGATGCAAACTGTTTTGCATTAGACGGAAGAAGCAAGTTCTCGTTTATGAGTGAATGTGATGAGAAAAGAATCCCGGAGGAGACGATTATTGTTTGTTTTGAGTGTTTTCAGTCTTTTATTTCTTTTGAAAGTTTGTCATAAGTTAATGAGCTTAAGCCTAAACCAATGGGTTAGTAAACTCATCACATCTTCCCTCTGATTAGGGGTAGTGAGAATACCTTAAGTGTGAAGTCAGATTCTCACACTTAATCACCTTTGGTGTAGGATTAAGATCATTAACCTACTTGTGTTTATTTAGATGTTTTTGGTGTTTTTGTTTAGTGTTAAGTAATGAGGTTAAGCCATAATCAAGGATTAAACAGTCTCATTACACCATCCTAATAGAAGGATAATAGATGAGAATGTTTAAGCTGAGGAAAGCTCCTCAACTTAATCCATGATTAGGGATTAAACTCATGACAAAACAAGCCTTTGATTAAGTGGATTTTATTTGATGATATGATGATGAAGTGATTTTTAGGGTTTGTAAGACAACTTGAGGGGGACTTGTCCATTAACACTAGGGTTAGTCCTTCTTAACCAGTTAAGGAAGAATTAGAACCCTAATGCAAGGCCCAAGTTACAAGTGTGATGTCTTGATGATTATTAAGTGAATTGATTAGAGGATTTAAACACATTAAGGATTTAACACTTAGGATTAAAGTTATACACTCCATCCTAATAGAAGGATGCAGGCATAAGCTTAATCACAAAGCCTTAAAGCCTTTAGGGTTTAGTCCCTGATTATGAGATGAGAAGAGAAGACTCAAAAGAGACACAAAGGTAAAACTAAGAGGGGAGACTAATCCAAACCCTAATCATTATCATGCTTGGTTGTTCCTAAGGTTTGTGAGGTTTGACAAGGACAATCTTCAATGGAACCACCAGGAAGCAGATGAAAGGATCAAGAGAAGCAAAGTGACTTGCTTCATTCAAGAAGTCGAGTCACTTGAAGAAAGAAAGTGAGAAGAAGAGGAATGAGCATGCTCAATCTCAAACACATATAGAAATGCAGCATTGATGCAAGAGAGATGAAAGGAAAAGTTGTGAGAAGTGAAGGCAAATTCACTTCTCCAAACCACTTACCACCTGAAAAGTTAGGAAAGAAAGTGCAATGCAATGCAAAATGGGATGAGATGACATGATGAGAAACAAAACCAGAAGCAATTACATGATGCTAATGATGCTATGTGATGTTACAAACATGAGGCAGCACATGGAAATGATCATACAAGTTCATGAATGCAAATGAAGCAAGTTAGGAAGCAAGGACATACATGAAAAGTTATGAAGTGCACATGGCATACAACATGGCAAATACATGATGCAATGATCAAATATGCTTTCAATATGTCTTATGATGTTAAATGAATCAAATGGATGCTTGGAATGTCATGGCAAGTCATGTTATGCAAGAGAATACAAGATGGATGCATATGGAAGCCCAAATTAGGGTTTATGAACAATACATCAAACAAAAACCAAAATCAGAAGCAAACCCTAAGATAAAAAATTGAAAATGCCACTCAAAGGACCCCTAATCCTATACTAAACCAATTCCCAAAGGAGAAGTCTCAACTCCTAACCAAGTTCAAGTTATGATTTTTCTAAGTTCCTAGGGTTTTTAGGGTTCCTAAACAAGAAAATTGTCAAACAAATTGAAAATGAAAGATCAAATCATGGCCATTTAATATCATAAACTACATGCTAAACATAATGCAATGCAAAAAGAATCAATGTCCAACTCTTCATGGATAGGCAGAAATGATTTTTGGAACTTTGGATCAAATTAATGCATAAAAATGATTTTAATTCAATGAGAAATTCTTAAAATGCATCAAGATCAGAAAATAAATTATGTTTGAGGGTTGGACAATGTTTCTAAATGTCTTAGAACATTTCATGAATTTTTTGGTGATTTTTAAATACCTAAAAGTATTTTTAATAAATTAATTTCCATTAATCAATTAAAAATAAACTTTTAAATATTTAAAAATATTTTTTTAATGAAAAAAATAAAAATAAAAATATTTTTGTGTCTTAAAAATTAATAAAACTCTTGAGAAAAAGTTTCATAATTTTTAAAACAATTTTACTATTTTTAATAAATTGTGTAAATAAAATGAAAAAGAAATGAAAATAAATTGAAATAAAAAGGAAGTCAAACGAATGGAAGGCTGGGATGAGCTCTGGGTTCAAAAGTGTTGACCACGCGCCAGATCTAGTGGCCAGGGTTGCATCTGATTAAATTAACCTAATTAAGATTAATTAAATTAACTAAAGTGATTAGGGCAAAAACAAGTGGATCTGGGCCATCCTTTCGCGCGGCAAGTTAAACAAGTCAAGCCATCCAACGCGTGAGATTCAAATGGGATTAATTACAGGGATTAGGGCATAACAACTTTCAGGTGACCGGAGGGAAGCTCCGGTCATCTTCTCCGGCACTACCAAAACCCTAGTTCATGATTCAGGCATCTAAACAACAAATTAAACACAACCAAATGATCCTCTAACAACCTAGGTCATGAATCCATCCTCAAACACCATTTAAACACCAAGAATCAGGCAAATCGAAAGAAACAAAATCCACGGGTGAAATTTCAGAGAAGCATAAAATGGTCATCCCTTCACTATTCTCAAATCTAAAGACATCCCCATGACCAGCAAAGCATAAGCAATCGATTTATAACTTAAAATGCAAGCTTTGGAAGAAAATGTTCATGTTCATACCTGAGCTGGAAAGCTTCAATACTGAGCTTCCAGAGCCTCCTTTGCGTGCAAATGAACTTCTTTGACTCCCCTGATGCTAATGGAAGGCTTGGAATGAGCTTAGACAAGCTGCTTTGAGAAATCCAGTTCTGGTGTAGCAGAAAATGGAGTTTGTGTGTGAGGGGTTTCAAGCTCTGTTAATGGTTGATTATGGTTCCTTTTGATGTGTTTGACTTGTTGGTGAAAAGAGTTTGGATGTTTGATGGCTGTGGAAGGTGATTCGAAGAAAAATGCAGACTGGGGTGGAAAATGGTGAAGCTATGTTCTTGCTCAGTTCAAGCCTGAATCTTGTTGGTTTCTGCTCAATGAGGCAAGGTGAGTTGATATGTGGAATTGGTTTTAGTGTTTGAGGCCTGTGGAGACAGATTCGAAGAGAAATGCAAAATGGGGTGAGTTTGTGTATGCTGCCTTAGGGCTTGTTTCAGGCTGGCTTCATGTATGAAATGGCTTGCCTTTGCTTTGCATAAAAGACTCCTATTGGTCAGATGATGTGACCTGGCCTGCTGTGATTGGGATGTTTACTTTTGCAAAAAGTCCACACTTGTGTAAGGAAAGCATGGGCTTGGTTCTAGGCTAGTACAAGCATGGGGCTGCGCAGCAAGGTGTGTGTGGAAGGCTAGCATAGTTCAGCATCCAATGTAGCAAGTGGTAGGAGGTGTGATCATGAGTTTTGCAAGTTGGTTCCTCTTTGGTTCACATGTGACTATCTTGCTACACAAGCCATGAACATGAGAAATTCTTGGTCCAAATCTGATTTTTAGGTCACATAGAATGTTTGTGTAATGGTTTGATGCCAATTAGAAGTTACAATTTGCCTTGGTTCATGATTTTGCAAATTTTCCAATTGGTGCATGTCTTGAAAATTAGTGATTTTTGCCAACTTTGTCACACCATAACTTTTGATCCAAAATGAATTAGGTCATGTTCTTGTACTTTTTGAAAAGGGAAAAATGTATTCTACAACTTTCATGACCAAAGTTTTTCCATTTGAAGCATTTTTGGATCAAAAAGCAAGGCTTGAAAAATGGCATAACATGACATATTCTTGAAAAGTCAACCATGCCCTAAAAAGTCAACTTTGCAAAAACTTCAAATTCTTGATTTTTGTGAACTTCAACCTTCTTCCATGATCAAATAAAGATCATATACACTCAAAATGATGAAGATCACCCTTTGGTTGGGTCATTGGGGGCCTCAGATGCCCTGATTTTGCACTGACTTGTCCAGAAAGTCAACTCTTGATCAGGTGACTTCCCCATGGAATTTCTTCATGAAAATTGATATGCATACTCCCTATACCATATAGAGACCAATGGAAACAAGAATGACCAAAAAATTTGGGGTTATGGCCTCTGAAACCAAAACCCTAATTTTAGGTCAACTGTGTAGTCAAACTTGGCTCTGCTTCCACACCATTTCCAATTCTTGTGATTCTTTGGCATTATTGACTTTGAGAGGGCATAATATGATATAAGAACACACATGGATCCCTTTGAAGTGATTTGTGGCCTTTGGAGTGGCTCAAGAAGCTCTTGGATTGCTCAGATCACAAACCCTAGGTGCAGATGACTTAGAAACTATGCAGTGAATCAAAAATGAGATGTGAGATGATATGATTGTGTTTATGCATATGAAATGATCACAAGCCATGATGTGAATGGGTGAGGGCAAATTTGGGGTGTTTACAGCTGCCCCTATTCAAACATGAGTTAGCTGTGCAGGGTGTAAGCAGCGGCTTAACAGGCAAACAAGATAACTTGTGGTTGAATACCAAAGACAGTCCAAAATTTGCACTCACAGAAATGAAGAAGAAAAGGGATATAGATTGCAAAGGAAAATAAAGTATATGATAAAGTGTAGGCGACAGAGGATGACCTTCGAGCAGAGGACGACTGCTGGGTAAATAGCAATGACGGGGACGGCCGACATGCTGGGAAAAGTGCGGAAAATAAAGCAATGACGGGGACGGCCGACATGCTGGGGATAAAAGGTAAAGCCAAGACGGGGACGGCCGACTAGCTGGGAAAAATAAGATATTATGATGGGGACGGCCATCAAGTAAAGCTGTAAGATTCTCTGGGTATTAATGAAACATGACGGGGACGACCATCAAGTTCATAAAACAAAGTAACCGACGATGGGGACGGCCATCGGGTTAAAAGAAAAGGGACCACGACGGGGACGGCCATCGGGTTAAAGAATAAATGAAATAAATAGATGATGAGGTACGGTCATCAAAGGTGAAGGACGATCACCTAGCAGGGGACGGCTGCTCTGTTGGGTTAAGATGAGGGACGGTCATCTATGGTGGAGGACGACCACCTGGCAGGGTACGGCTGCCGAAAATATCGCGACATAGGACGAATGCTAGATAAAGGGTCAACGATGGGGACGGCCATCGGACGAGCATGATGGAGGACGACCATCAAGAGGTGGAGGACGACCACCTAGCAGGGGACGGCTGCTCTCGAGGTTTCTCATGACATAGGACGAATGTCAGATCACCAAAAAATCAACAATGGGGACGGCCATTGGATAAAGTGATGAAGGATGATCATCAAGAGGTGGAGGACGACCACCTAGCAGGGGACGGCTGCTAAAATCAACGATGGGGACGGCCATCGGATGAGCATGATGGAGGACGACCATCAAGAGGTGGAGGATGACCACCTAGCAGGGGACGGCTGCTCTCAAGGTTTATCATGACACAGGACGAGTGTCGGATAAAAAGAAAAAAGTTTGTTTTGTTGGCGATCTACTGGGGATATGGTAAACACGGACGAGTGTTTACAAAAAAGAAAGTATAAGTGTTTAGATGTTTGTGTATAGACTAAAGATGCGGACGAGCATCCTTAAGGCTACGATACGAACGAGTATCGGGTAGAAACAAACTGACACGTGTTCAGAGATGATGATACGGACGAGTATCAACGGGTTAACAGAGAACACGGACGAGTGTTGAATCCGAGGGGACTCCTCTGGGGAATAGTGGACACAGACGAGTATCTATATTCAAGAGGACATAAGTGTTTGACACGGTGTATGGATTGAAGATGCGGACGAGCATCCTTAAGACTATGATACGGACGAGTATCATGTAGAAACAAACACTTGACGCACATTCTGAGATGATGATACGGACGAGTACCAACTGGTTAACAAAGAATATGAACCAATGTCGAATCTGTGGGGATATAAATGGCATATACAAGATACGGACGAACATCTGTATAAGTGTAACATGAATGTAAGAGTGGTGTATAGATGAATGTTTATCTGCTGGGGAGGGTGACACGGACGAGTGTCAAGAGAGAAAAGTACAATAAAATCAATAAGTATATGGGTTGTAAAAAGTGTAAGCGACTGCGCTGGGGGAATGACACGGACGAGTGTCAAGAAAATAAATATAAGTATAGGTGAGTGCAAAGATGATGTCTTTGGCTTTCTGCCGGGAGTATGATACGGATGGGTGTCAGGAAGTATCTGTAATACGGGTGATCTTGTTTGGTAAAGAGTGTTCAGGCGACTTTACTGGGGAGTGATGACACGGACGGGTGTCATAAGGAGTATATACTGGTGCTTGTGAATGGTGAGGCAACTGCTTTTGCTGGGGACTCTGGTGGGGATCTTGGGGAAAGTATTTTGCATATTGATGAATGGTTATTATTCACAAGTGTTCGATTCACAACATGACTTATGATTATGCTATGTTTGATTTTTACCGTAATGCTCCGCATTTAAGACGGAATGCTACGCTTTGTTTGGTGAATATGATGTGAATGCTATGGTTATGCAAAGATACCAAACCGGGACTTGGATCCCGTTGCTGCGAAGATCTCTGGCTGATCTGTTGAAATGGACATCCCAGCTGGGGATGAGATCATTTGATAGATCCGGTGAGACGTATTTGCTTGGGGATATAGGTCATTGATTGACATATTCTTGTAATATAAGACCCAGCTGGGGTTTGTAGAAGCCTTCTGTACTCTGTTGTGACTCCTTCATGTGTTGCTCTTCTGAATAGGGGCTGAGGATTCTGTGGGGAGATGATTCCCTGGGCTTTGCATCTTGCTGAGGAAGAATGATTGACAACTCGGCTGGGGAGATAACACCTTGAGTGCTACGACTGAGTGTTGATTTGTCAGCTTGCTGGGATGAAGCTTGCATGCCCCAAGTCGCGTTATGGATACCTGCAATCCTGCAAAGATAAGGAAGCGCACAAATGGTCCCGAGGTCTCCTTTACTGGATTCCGTCATAGGAGTTAAGCACTTTCGAGAGTAAGTATATTCCCTGCCAGCATGTGTTTTTTTTTTTTATAGAAAAACATCTGTACTCATGCAATTAGTTTTTTAGAGACATCAGACATTCTTTGCAAATAAAAATGTACGAGGCGAGACATGACTGGAAAATCTGATTTTATTAATTCATGTGCCCTGAATTGGCAAGATACAGTCAAGGAAACATATCTCCTGAAATGAGGAAATTGTTACAAATTGAGAAACAAAGTGCTGGCAATGTTGACGACGCTTTTAAAGGAGCTTCCTCTTCTGCTATGACTCGTATGACAATGACGTTCTTCTCGTCTTGCTTTCTGAAGAAGGTTGATTCTGATTTGAAGCTTGATCCTTTTGGAGCTTACCAAGTTGTGGATGATACAGACGAATTCAGAATGCAGTTGTTCGCTTATTCCCTTATTTTGCATGGATCGCCCTCTCGGGTTTTCAATCCATCGGGATACCCATTTTTGCCTGAGTTGTCCAATGCGGCTTTTCAACTCAGCGGGTGTACATTTTTTGTTTATTTTCCCTTACTTTTGCCCGAGTCTTTTATTCTGTTTTTGACTCGCCGGGATGCCCTATTTTTGCCTGGACTTACATTCTGTTTTTATGTCCAGCGGGTCATTTTTATGCGAAGTATTTTTTAACTGCATCCGAATTCACAGGGGACGGGAAGTCTTCACCATCCATGGTGCTGAGCATCAGTGCTCCACCAGAGAAAACTTTCTTTACCACGAATGGCCCTTCATAGTTTGGAGTCCATTTGCCCCTGTGGTCTGTATGAGGAGGGAGGATTCTCTTCAACACAAGATCTCCCACTTGGTATCCTCGGTGCCTGACTTTCTGATCGAAGGCTCTCTTCATCCTTTTCTGATATAGCTGCCCGTGACAGATTGCAGCCAATCTTTTCTCTTCAATCAGACTCAGTTGTTCGTATCGGGACCGGACCCACTCTGCTTCGCTTAGTTTAACATCCATTAGTACCCGTAGTGAGGGTAATTCAACTTCAACAGGTAGGAATGCTTCCATACCATCACAAGTTGATACGGTGTTGCCCCAGTGGATGTCCTGATTGACGTGCGGTACCCGTGAAAGGCAAACGGTAGCATTTCATGCCAGTCTTTGTAGGTGACTACCATCTTCTGCACAATCTTCTTGATATTCTTGTTTGTTGCCTCAACAGCGCCATTCATCTTTGGCCTGTAAGGAGAAGAATTGTGATGTTGGATCTTGAAGTCCCGGCATAACTCAGCCATCATTTTGTTGTTTAGATTGGAACCATTATCAGTAATGATTTGCTCGGGAACTCCATATCGACAGATGATATCTCTCTTCAGAAATCTGGCTACCACTTGTCTTGTAACATTTGCGTATGAGGCTGCTTCGACCCACTTGGTGAAATAATCAATGGCAACCAGGATGAATCTGTGGCCATTTGAAGCAGTCGGCTCAATCTTGCCAATCATATCAATGCCCCACATAGCAAAGGGCCATGGTGAAGACATGATGTTCAAAGGATTGGGAGGCACATGCACCTTATCTGCGTAGATCTGGCATTTGTGGCATTTTCTGGCATAAGCACAACAGTCTGCATCCATCGTGATCCAGTAATAACCTGATCTTAACAACTTCTTAGCCATGGCATGCCCTCCAGCATGGGTACCAAAAGACCCTTCATGCACTTCATGCATCAACAAATCTGCTTCCGTCTTGTCAACACATCTGAGGAGTACCATATCGAAGTTCCTTTTGTATAAAGACCCATCAGTGTTCAGAAAGAAACTACCAGCAAGCCTTCTCAAAGTCTTCTTATCATTGGAAGATGCCCCAGGTGGGTATGTTTGGTCCTCCAAGAAGCATTTAATGTCATGGAACCAAGGCTTATCATCCTTGACAACATCTGCTGCGAATACATATGTTGGTCTGTCAAGTCTGGATACTGAGATATGGGGTACAAAGTTGACAGCTTGAACTTTGATCATTGATGAAATGGTAGCCAGAGCATCCGCAAACCTATTCTCGTCCCGAGGGATATACTCAAGCTTGACTGTTGTGAAGAAAGTCAACAACCTTCTTGTATAATCCCTGTAAGGTATCAGATGATCCTGGTGTGTGTACCATTTGCCGTTGGTTTGATTAACTACCAGAGCTGAATCTCCGAATACAGTTAAAGTCTTGATCCTGAGGTCAATGGCTTCCTCAAGACCCATAATGCAAGCTTCGTATTCAGCTTCGTTGTTAGTGCAGCTGAAAGTGAGTTTTGCCGAGAAAGGCATATGAACTCCTTTGGGTGTAATGAGTACTGCACCAACACCACGACCATTCATGTTAACAACCCCGTCAAACATCATAGTCCATTCTTCTTCTGGGTCAGGCCCTTCGGTGTGAATGGGCTCTTCATGATCTTTTTCTTTAATGAACATGATGTCTTCATCAGGGAAGTCAAATCTCATAGGCTGGTAGTCATCAATGGGTTGCTCAGCAAGATATTCAGATAGTACACTGCCCTTGATGGCTTTCTGAGAGGTGTACTGGATGTCATATTCTGTGAGAATCATTTGCCATCTTGCAACTCGTCCGGTAAGAGCTGGCTTCTCGAAAATGTACTTGACTGGGTCCATTTTTGATATCAATAAAGTAGTGTGGGTCAACATATACTGTCTCAGTCGGCGAGCAGCCCACGCTAAAGCACAGAAAGTTTTCTCGAGCAGTGAATAACGTTGTTCACAGTCGGTAAACTTTTTGCTCAGGTAGTATATTGCATACTCTTTTCGACCAGACTCGTCATGCTGGCCCAGCACACACCCCATCGATTCTTCTAATACTGTTAAGTACATTATCAGAGGTCTTCCTTCAACTGGAGGCATAAGGATTGGAGGTTCTTGCAAATACTCTTTGATCTTGTCAAAAGCCTTCTGGCAGTCTTCATTCCACCTGACCGTCTGTTCTTTCCTTAACAACTTAAACAAAGGTTCACAAGTTGCTGTAAGGTGAGATATGAACCGTGAGATATAGTTCAATCGTCCTAAGAACCCTCGAACTTCTTTCTTTGTTTTCGGTGCAGGCATTTCTTGAATAGCTTTGACTTTATCAGGGTCAACCTCAATCCCTTTCTCGCTTACAATAAAGCCCAGCAGTTTACCAGATCGTACCCCGAATGTGCATTTGTTGGGGTTTAACTTCAATTGGTACTTCCTCAGACGCTTGAACAGCTTCAGAAGATTCACCAGGTGATCTTCCTCTGTAAGGGACTTGGCGATCATGTCATCCACATAACATTCTATCTCTTTGTGGATCATATCGTGGAATAATGTCACCATAGCCCGTTGATATGTGGCACCAGCATTCTTCAGTCCGAATGGCATCACTTTGTAACAGAACGTGCCCCAAGGTGTAATGAAGGTTGTCTTCTCCATGTCTTCAGGTGACATTTTGATCTGATTATATCCTGAAAATCCATCCATGAAGGAGAATACCGAGAACTGAGCTGTGTTATCCACCAATACATCAATGTGAGGTAATGGGAAATCATCTTTCGGGCTGGCTCTGTTCAGATCCCGGTAGTCAACACACATTCTTACTTTGCCGTCTTTCTTAGGCACAGGTACTATGTTAGCAACCCACGGTGGATAGCTAGTTACGACAAGGAATCCGGCGTCCCACTGCTTTTGTACCTCTTCTTTGATTTTCATTGCCATGTCTGGGCGAGTACGGCGCAGTTTCTGTTTAACTGGTGGACATTCTTCTCTTAAAGGCAGCTTGTGCACAACAATGTCGGTGTCCAACCCTGGCATATCTTGGTAAGACCAAGCAAACACATCCACATATTCTTGAAGCAGATCAATCAGTTGTCTCTTCACTGAGTCTTGCAGGCAGGCCCCGATTTTAACTTCTTTCACGTCTTCATCTGTACCAAGATTAATCACTTCAACCTCCTCCTGGTGAGGAGTAATAACCTTTTCCTCTTGTCTCAACAACCTGGCTAGCTCTTCAGGAAGTTCATATTCTTCTTCAACCCCTTCATCAGCTTGATTGATTGGATTGTCAAAGTCATACGAAGTCATAGCCGTGCTGTTGTCGGTGCTGTCTGGAAGGCACTCTCTGCAAGGGTTCAGTTTGTTCATTTTAGTGATTGATTTTAATCTTGCTTAGAAAAGTGAAATAAAGTTATCATTTTGAAAACATCGCCATTTATTTTTGTACAAAAAGAAAAATGGAAAAACAGTGAGCCGAAAAGAAAAAGACTCGTTTGCAAAAAGATGTCTGATATTTCATTGATTAATCTTGTTGCACAAAAGTACAGATGGCCCGATTACAAAATGAGTCTTGTCATCTTGGGCAAGATGCAAGACTTTGATGCATGCTATAAAAATACAGGAAATAATAATTACTCTGCATGAGTAACTCTTATAATTTCCTGGGAAGACCAGTTTGAGACACTGCTCCCCGGGATCTTTGGACGAATCCAATTCTCCAGATTGCGTTCTTCTTCCAGCTCGTCTTCCAAATTGTTGATTGCGTCGGGGGTGAGCATCCCCCCACTAACAAAACCAGGCTTCTCAGCAGCCTCCACTTGATTTTGTTGAGTTGGTCTGTAACCCAACCCAAATTTGTCCTTCTTCTCCTCCACAGCTAAAACCTTGCCCCAGCCTTGGGCAGTTCCTTCCTCAACAACCTTCCGGGCTTGTTGATAAGACGACATAGAGATTCCAGATACAGCAGATGCCTCATTAACATTCAAGGCCTCAAATCCTTGGCTCATTGTTTCATGGATCTCCCCATCCATCTCAATATACTTATAAGTAGCCAGATGGCTAACAAATATATCCTCCTCCCCACAGATGGTAACAACTTGGCCTTCCCACTCAAATTTTAACTTCTGGTGAAGGGTAGACGTTACTGCGCCAGCGGCGTGAATCCAAGGTCTACCCAACAAACAGCTGTAGGCAGGCTGAATGTCCATCACATAGAAGATCGTTTTAAAGGTCTGCGGGCCAATTGTCACAGGTAGCTCAATTTATCCCAGAACCGATCTCTTAGAACCATCAAAGGCTCTTACTACCAGGTTACTGGGTCTCAATGCTAATCCTTCATACTCTAGCTTTACCAGGGCCTTTTTGGGAAAGACATTAAGGGATGACCCTGTGTCTACCAGCACATGGGAAAGGACTGCACCTTTACATTCCATGGTGATGTGCAAGGCCTTGTTATGGTTGCGGCCTTCCGTTGTCAAGTCAGTATTGGTGAACCCTAGCCCATTGCTAGCAGTAATATTTCCAACCACGGTTTCCAACTGATTGACAGTGATCTCTTCAGGCACGTAAGCTGCGTGCAAGACTTTGAGTAGTGCATTCCGATGGGCTTCGAAGCACATGAGCAATGATAGGATAGAGATCTTGGATGGCGTCTGGTGAAGCTGATCCACAATTTTGTAATCACTCTTTTTGATGATTCTCATGAACTCATCAACTTCTTGATCGAATGGTGTTTTCAAAGCTTCCTTAACAGCTTGATCTTCCTGCACCGGACTCTTTCCTTTTGCCTTGGCAGCAGCTTCTGCTTCGGCAGTGGGTCTTTGCATTTGTGGAGCAAAGAGACGTCCGCTTCGGGTGAAGCCTCCGCCTCCTCCCACGTTATCTATCTGTGGTGCAGGTGTTGATGGTTCAAGGGTGATTTTCTTTCCTTCGCAGTATACGTCAGAGCCGTAGTGCCAAGGGATGGCCCTACTGCTTTCATAAGGTACTGGTCCAGGTACTGTGACAGTGACTGGACTGACTGTAGCTGCAGAAGGAACTGTGATAGTTTGTGGATCGTAATAAATTGTGACTGGTGCTCTAATGGGAGCAGCACTTTCTGAGTTGTAGGCAGAGTTGTTTTCAGGATCATAAAATATTGTGACAGTTGAGACATCTTCATGAGTTGTTGCTGGAGTTGTAGGAGACATTGTTGGAAGAATGGATGTTGTTGTTGTAGGAGATTCAAAATGGAATGGTGCTGAAGTTGTAGCAGGAGAAATTGTTGATAACTGATCAGTTGAGAAGACAGATGAAGTGCTTGTTGATGAAGCCGAAGAATTGTCAGGAACAATGGTTGCTGCAGTTGTAGGAGGTACATGAACTGTTGCTGTTGATGAGATTGCTGGATTTGTTGGAAATGATGTGGTGATCTGAAGTTGGCCACTCTGAATAAGGCCATCTATGCCATTCCTCAAATTATCGCACCCATTTACTGAGATGTTGCAGTAAGCACACCCTAATTCACAACCCGGGAACATGTGACATTCCAAGAGCTGAGCTTTGATTTCTACCAACGGTGTCCGGATCTGACCCACACTGGTTATTAAATAAGACGGCTTGTCTTCTTCAATAGCGTTAATTCTGGGACCACCGTGGTTTGGCATGGGGTTCTTATTGACATTGGGTGGAGGTGCGAAATTCAGAGCCTTAGAGTCTACCAGGTCTTGTACCTTCATGTGCAAGGCTCTGCACTTTTCTGTACTATGGCCAGGTGCGTTTGAATGGAAGGCACATCTGGCGTTGGAGTCGTAATTCCTGGGTAGACTGTTGGGATCTGGAGGTGCCAACGTCCTTAGCTCAACTAGGTTGAGTTTCAGGAGTTGTGGCAGCAATGTAGCATATGGCATGGGGATCAGATCGATCACCCTGTTGGCTTGAGATGGCCTCTGTTGGAATGGCCTTTGCTGGTTATTGTTATTGGTGTTGCTGTTGTTGTAATTTCTCGGAGGATACTGATTTTGCTGATGGTACTAGGGTTGTTGTTGATAGTTTTGCTGAGGAGGTTGATAAGCTGGTTGTGGATGAGCTGGAGCGGGGATGGTGACAGCTGCCACAGATCCATGAACATATCGGGGCCTACCCCTGTTGGTGTGGATGGCATTGGTCTCACCAGTCCTTCTCGGGCCTACAAAAGGCTTTCTTGCATTACTGGATGAGCTTGCACCATTGTCTGAAATCTTACCCATCTTCAACAGGCTTTCAATTCTCTCTCCGGCTATAACCACGTCTGCAAAGCTGGTAGATGAGAAGGCAGCTAGCCTATCAATGTAAGTACCCTGAAGGGTGTTCATGAACATATCAGCCATCTCCCTCTTAGACATAGGTGGCTGGACAGCAGCAGCAAGCTGTCTCCATATTTGAGCATATTCTCGGAAGATCTCTCTAGACGACTGTGACATTCCCATTAGGAGGGTCCTGTTGGGTGCCATATCTAGATTATACTGATACTGTATGATGAAGGCCTCTGCCAGGTCCTTCCAGCATCTTACAGTTGCTCTTGTCAGATGGGAATACCATTCCCTAGAAGCTCCAGTCAGGCTATCTTCGAAGTAGAACATCCACAACTTCTCATCCATGGTATAGGCCTTTAGTCTCCCGAGAAAAGATTGTAGATGGGTCCGGGGACAGGAAGTCCCATTATACTTCTCAAAGCATGGTGGCTTAAACTTGTGGGGAATCCTGACCCCGTCTACCAAGCCCATATCCATAACATCAAATCCCAAAGAATTTTGAGACTCTAAGGATCTTAATTTCTCAGCTAGCTCATCCAGCCTTCTATCATAAGCCTCTTCCCCGACTCCCATTACTGTAAACTGATCTTCTTGAGGGTCCTCTTGCAATACCCTTCCAGCTGTGGCAGTCCCTTGTATGTTGACAGGAATGTTGGCCTCTGGATGGAGGTGGGGTCCAAAGACTGGGGGATTGACATGAGGTTGGACTCTTTCATTGTTACTGGTCCCAGCAGTCCCTGGATGATGATCTTCCTGATTTCTCCCTTCCACCAAAGCTCTGAGCCTCTCCTGGCTTTGGGCCATGTTGTTCATTACTTCCATAAACTGTGTTATTTGAGTCCTCATTTCCAATCTTTCATTAGACATTTGGTTTCTGACCTCAGTAAGGTCCTGCTGCATCTGATCCATCTGTATGCCCGGAAGATTGTTACGGGTTGGATATCGGTGCAGACGGTTGAGAGGAAATACCCGGCGCCGAGCAATAATTCCTGAACATCACAACAGAGTTAGCAACAACAAAACGAAAACCTACAAAACAAACAAAGAGTTAGCATGCAATGCAGTATGCTTATTTGTTTTCAAGGTATCCGGCTTGGCATTCAGTTTTGACCCTTCCAGACCCTTGAAGATGCTGTTGATGTTGCTTTT
Source organism: Lathyrus aphaca (assembly GCA_963966055.1). NCBI lineage: Eukaryota > Viridiplantae > Streptophyta > Magnoliopsida > Fabales > Fabaceae > Lathyrus > Lathyrus aphaca. The sequence goes on from OZ014519.1 coordinate 649,728,268, forward strand.
GAAGTTAACTCAGATGGAACAAACCAATACATATATTACAAAAGCCAAAGGTACATAGTTTGTTTACAAATACAAGCCCTCTGAGGGGTCAAAATATATTACAAGAAAATAAAAGTACATGGAATAAAAAGCAACAACAAGCAAATGGTCAAACACCAAGACCAAACTCATCCTCCCGTACTTCCTTGAGAAGTGCTTCGGTCACAGGATCAGCCGGACGCTCCGTGAGGTTCCTGATAAGGAGGTTCCTGGTAGTAACAGCTGCAGTTAGCTTCTTGTGTTGACTTTGGTCCTTTGACCTCTTCACTCCAGCTCTGATCTTCAGCTCTGATATCTCCCTCTGGGCTGCTGCTAGGGCTTCCTGCTGTTCTTTTGCGCTAGCTTCCATCTGCTCCATCCTGTCTTGGACCCTCTTGTCCTCCAGAGTACGAGCCTCGGTGATCCTGACCCACCTAGCCTGACTCTCCTTCAGATACAAGTCTGTCCTGGCTTTCTGGAATTGGGCTTCTTTGCAAGCATTCTTCAGGATTTGCTCTCCAGCCCTAGACTTCTTAATGTAATCTTCAGACTTCTCAATTCTAGCCAGATGCTCCACCTTCAACTTTTCCAACCTCTCAATATCCAATCTGCCATCACTCCTCTCCCAGAGGGTCTTCTGTAGGGCTTGAGTCAGCTTCTCATTTCTCTCTTTCAATTTCTCAAACTCCTCTAAGCTGATGGTTGCTGGAGGTGGTGCTGTGGAAGGCCCAGGCATGTCTTCAACAGTAAAGGGCATCCCAGAGAATTGAGCCCTGGCATGGGACCAATCATAGTATTGTGCTGATGCCACATTATTGCACTTGCCCAGGATGGTTACCCCCTTAATCTGCACATTGTCCCAGGCCCAGGCTGCCTGCCTAACAGTAGCCAGACTAATCTTGTTCTCACAATAAAGAGTTTCAACCAGATCTTGTGCCTTAGGAGTGTGGACCAGTGCATAGCCCAGTTGTCTCTTGAACAGCAGAGGGTTGTAATTAATACTACCCTTAACTCCTATTAGGGGCACATTGGGAAAATGCCCACAGCTGGTGATGATATCCCTGCCTTTTGTGCTTTGAGTGCACCACCTGATGTCAGCTGAGGTTAGAGTAGTAAGTCTTCCAGCCCAGTTTCTATGCTGATGAGGGTTCAAAAATGCATCTGTCCTGGGCAAATGCCTGAGAAGCCAAGTATGGAACAAAGGAGCACAGCACCTCACTAGTCTTCCCCTCTGCTTTTCATTCCTCTGATGCACTGAATAGTAGAGATCCCCCAGTAAAGTTGGCATTGGGTTCCTTAGAATGAACAGATGGATTGCATTCTTACTAATGAATCGAGGCTCATCTGCAAATAATACAATCCCATATATGCTCAAGGCCAATAAAGCACAGACTGCTTTCCACTCCCCCAGGGAGGCCTTCAGACTAGCTTGAGAAATTAGGAAATCCAGATGAAAACCAGAGATTCCAGCCTTAGAAGTCATATGCTGCCCAATCAGGACTGGTTCCAGATGCAATGCTTTGGCTATCTCCTCATTACTAGGAAACACCATCTCAGGGTTGAAAGGGACCTCTCTCCTGATAGGTATACCAACTAATGATGAGTATTCTTCCAATAAGGGGCCCAGCTGAAAGTCCTGAAAAGTGAAACATCTCAGTGGGGGATCATAAAACTGAAGGCAGGTGTGGATCAGGCTTCTCTGTGAAGGGTCCAGATCCATAACCATATCAAGTATATCTCCATGGTGTTCCTTGAACAATGGTACATGGTCTGGAGTGATCAGGGTCTGAATCCTCCTGATGTCTGCTAAATCTGGCTGGAAGAAGTGGTAGGTGATGTTGCTCTTTTTAGGTGCCATGATGCTGAGACTGAGTAGAGACAAGTGCTGATGAGGATACTGAAGAATGGGCCACTGATTGGCTGGTGCAGGTGACTAAGGTAGATAGCTAATAGCTGAAGCTGGTGCTGATGAAGATAGGTCAATACTGAAGATGGGGTCAAAACCAAAACCAAATGAAGATGGACACCCTGAAACACAAATAAGCAAATGTCAATATGATGCAATTATTATGTATGCAAATGATATGCAAAGGGTTTGTGACTGAGCTGGATCTGATCAAATGCTCTGATATAAGTCCATGTGTGTAAGAAATCCAGGTGGAGGTCTATAGGTCCAGTAACCAAGGTAGGGGGCTCAAATAAAGAGCCACATGTCCAGGGTTTAGAATCACAAGAACTGTTCCAACATGGAGTATTCTTAATCAAATCATAGTAACAGGGTATTCTGAGGTCAAGGTACCTGCAAACCTATAAACAACCCAACCCCCTCACAGGTGATGTTCTAAAACAAGGATCCTCAGACTTGGATCAGTTATGAGAAGTGTAAACACTTCTAACCCGGAGGTACAGTGTTTACAATAACCATAAAAGTTCCTCCTCTAATTCACCTCAGTTTCTGAAGGCCAATACTAAAAGGTCATCCAGACTTAGCAGGCTTCCCAGATAGCCCTAGCATTGCAGGAAATCTGCAACACAGAGTTCTCAAGAAGAAACCCACATCTGAACCGTGTCTCATATCCCCGCACCAGACCGAAATGGAATGGGAAAGAATATGATTCACTCTAGCCTAGGTGTCACTCAGGTCCCAGGTATAGGACCTTAACTCTCAATGAATTACCCACCCACCAAAGCAAACAACAGATCCAGCGAGCAGCACAGTATGACAATATGATATAATGCAAAGCTATAAAGAAAGCAATAAACAACTGTACATAAAACAAATAAACAAAACTACAAACATAAATAAGTACATAACACCCCAGTAAACACAAATCAATCAAGCGCTAGGAGGAACCCACAAAAAGAACCAGAAGCCCTGGTTACAGTATAAGGGTCCCCAGCAGAGTCGCCAAGCTGTCGCTCCCGATAAAATGGGAAATGGCCCTGATAAAGGTACAGACGCGAACGGTCGGCGAGAGGGACAATGAGAACACACAGCCGTGAACTCACTGGAGATGAAAAGAGTCGCCAGCTAGGCATTTTTATCCCGGAGGAAAGGCAATGCTGCATAGACCTAGAAAGAGATGGATAAGACGGTTGCGAACCAGAGAGACTGAGAAAGGGGGTTGGTTACAACCTGGGAAGGTATTAGCACCCAGATTGTCCGTCGTACTCGACGGGATCCACGCTTAAAAGATTTGTGTTTTAAAGGGGTAGTGTCTGTGCATTTTGTGTATCATAGCTGGGAAAGGATGTACAGGTGTCAGTGTATAGTGTATAAGTGATATGAAGTATGAAAGTGTCAGTGTAAAGACAAGAGTGAAATGCTCAAGATCATGAGGCTAAAAGAATAAGGCTAAAAGAGGGGGAATATACAGAGACTTTTGTTCGATAACCATTAAGTTATGCCTACGTATCCTCTCGTGCAATGAGGAAGTCAGAACACCGTAGTTCGACCCAAAGAGACTGAAAGGATGAATTGACTTGTGAACTGCTTACTTGCCTATGCTCAAGTGTATGATCTGTCTGGCACAGATGCAAACTGTCTTGCATTAGACGGAAGAAGCAAGTTCTCGTTTATGAGTGAATGTGATGAGAAAAGAATCCCGGAGGAGACGATTATTGTTTGTTTTGAGTGTTTTCAGTCTTTTATTGCTTTTGAAAGTTTGTCATAAGTTAATGATCTTAAGCCTAAACCAATGGGTTAGTAAACTCATCACATCTTCCCTCTGATTAGGGGTAGTGAGAATACCTTAAGTGTGAAGTCAGATTCTCACACTTAATCACCTTTGGTGTAGGATTAAGATCATTAACCTACTTGTGTTTATTTAGATGTTTTTGGTGTTTTTGTTTAGTGTTAAGTAATGAGGTTAAGCCATAATCAAGGATTAAACATTCTCATTACACCATCCTAATAGAAGGATAATAGATGAGAATGTTTAAGCTGAGGAAAGCTCCTCAACTTAATCCATGATTAGGGATTAAACTCATGACAAAACAAGCCTTTGATTAAGTGGATTTTATTTGATGATATGATGATGAAGTGATTTTTAGGGTTTGTAAGACAACTTGAGGGGGACTTGTCCATTAACACTAGGGTTAGTCCTTCTTAACCAGTTAAGGAAGAATTAGAACCCTAATGCAAGGCCCAAGTTACAAGTGTGATGTCTTGATGATTATTAAGTGAATTGATTAGTGGATTTAAACACATTAAGGGTTTAACACTTAGGATTAAAGTTATACACTCCATCCTAATAGAAGGATGCAGGCATAAGCTTAATCACAAAGCCTTAAAGCCTTTAGGGTTTAGTCCCTGATTATGAGATGAGAAGAGAAGACTCAAAAGAGACACAAAGGTAAAACTAAGAGGGGAGACTAATCCAAACCCTAATCATTATCATGCTTGGTTGTTCCTAAGGTTTGTGAGGTTTGATAAGGACAATCTTCAATGGAACCACCAGGAAGCAGATGAAAGGATCAAGAGAAGCAAAGTGACTTGCTTCATTCAAGAAGTCAAGTCACTTGAAGAAAGAAAGTGAGAAGAAGAGGAATGAGCATGCTCAATCTCAAACACATATAGAAATGCAGCATGGATGCAAGAGAGATGAAAGGAAAAGTTGTGAGAAGTGAAGGCAAATTCACTTCTCCAAACCACTTACCACCTGAAAAGTTAGGAAAGAAAGTGCAATGCAATGCAAAATGGGATGAGATGACATGATGAGAAACAAAACCAGAAGCAATTACATGATTCTAATGATGCTATGTGATGTTACAAACATGAGGCAGCACATGGAAATGATCATACAAGTTCATGAATGCAAATGAAGCAAGTTAGGAAGCAAGGACATACATGAAAAGTTATGAAGTGCACATGGCATACAACATGGAAAATACATGATGCAATGATCAAATATGCTTTCAATATGTCTTATGATGTTAAATGAATCAAATGGATGCTTGGAATGTCATGGCAAGTCATGTTATGCAAGAGAATACAAGATGGATGCATATGGAAGCCCAAATTAGGGTTTATGAACAATACATCAAACAAAAACCAAAATCAGAAGCAAACCCTAAGATAAAAAATTGAAAATGCCACTCAAAGGACCCCTAATCCTATACTAAACCAATGCCCAAAGGATAAGTCTCAACTCCTAACCAAGTTCAAGTTATGATTTTTCTAAGTTCCTAGGGTTTTTAGGGTTCCTAAACAAGAAAATTGTCAAACAAATTGAAAATGAAAGATCAAATCATGGCCATTTAATCTCATAAACTACATGCTAAACATAATGCAATGCAAAAAGAATCAATTTCCAACTCTTCATGGATAGGCAGAAATGATTTTTGGAACTTTTGATCAAATTAATGCATAAAAATGATTTTAATTCAATGAGAAATTCTTAAAATGCATCAAGATCAGAAAATAAATTATGTTTGAGGGTTGGACAATGTTTCTAAATGTCTTAGAACATTTCATGAATTATTTGGTGATTTTTAAATACCTAAAAGTATTTTTAATAAATTAATTTCCATTAATCAATTAAAAATAAACTTTTAAATATTTAAAAATACTTTTTTAATGAAAAAAATAAAAATAAAAATATTTTTGTGTCTTAAAAATTAATAAAACTCTTGAGAAAAAGTTTCATAATTTTTAAAACAATTTTACTATTTTTAATAAATTGTGTAAATAAAATGAAAAAGAAATGAAAATAAATTGAAATAAAAAGGAAGTCAAACGAATGGAAGGCTGGGATGAGCTCTGGGTTCAAAAGTGTTGACCACGCGCCAGATCTAGTGGCCAGGGTTGCATCTGATTAAATTAACCTAATTAAGATTAATTAAATTAACTAAAGTGATTAGGGCAAAAACAAGTGGATCTGGGCCATCCGTTCGCGCGGCAAGTCAAACAAGTCAAGCCATCCAACGCGTGAGATTCAAATGGGATTAATTACAGGGATTAGGGCATAACAACTTTCAGGTGACCGGAGGGAAGCTCCGGTCATCTTCTCCGGCACTACCAAAACCCTAGTTCATGATTCAGGCATCTAAACAACAAATTAAACACAACCAAATGATCCTCTAACAACCTAGGTCATGAATCCATCCTCAAACACCATTTAAACACCAAGAATCAGGCAAATCGAAAGAAACAAAATCCACGGGTGAAATTTCAGAGAAGCATAAAATGGTCATCCCTTCACTATTCTCAAATCTAAAGACATCCCCATGACCAGCAAAGCATAAGCAATCGATTTATAACTTAAAATGCAAGCTTTGGAAGAAAATGTTCATGTTCATACCTGAGCTGGAAAGCTTCAATACTGAGCTTCCAGAGCCTCCTTTGCGTGCAAATGAACTTCTTTGACTCCCCTGATGCTAATGGAAGGCTTGGAATAAGCTTAGACAAGCTGCTTTGAGAAATCCAGTTCTGGTGTAGCAGAAAATGGAGTTTGTGTGTGAGGGGTTTCAAGCTCTGTTAATGGTTGATTATGGTTCCTTTTGATGTGTTTGACTTGTTGGTGAAAAGAGTTTGGATGTTTGATGGCTGTGGAAGGTGATTCGAAGAAAAATGCAGACTGGGGTGGAAAATGGTGAAGCTATGTTCTTGCTCAGTTCAAGCCTGAATCTTGTTGGTTTCTGCTCAATGAGGCAAGGTGAGTTGATATGTGGAATTGGTTTTAGTGTTTGAGGCCTGTGGAGACAGATTCGAAGAGAAATGCAAAATGGGGTGAGTTTGTGTATGCTGCCTTAGGGCTTGTTTCAGGCTGGCTTCATGTATGAAATGGCTTGCCTTTGCTTTGCATAAAAGACTCCTATTGGTCAGATGATGTGACCTGGCCTGCTGTGATTGGGATGTTTACTTTTGCAAAAAGTCCACACTTGTGTAAGGAAAGCATGGGCTTGGTTCTAGGCTAGTACAAGCATGGGGCTGCGCAGCAAGGTGTGTGTGGAAGGCTAGCATAGTTCAGCATCCAATGTAGCAAGTGGTAGGAGGTGTGATCATGAGTTTTGCAAGTTGGTTCCTCTTTGGTTCACATGTGACTATCTTGCTACACAAGCCATGAACATGAGAAATTCTTGGTCCAAATCTGATTTTTAGGTCACATAGAATGTTTGTGTAATGGTTTGATGCCAATTAGAAGTTACAATTTGCCTTGGTTCATGATTTTGCAAATTTTCCAATTGGTGCATGTCTTGAAAATTAGTGATTTTTGCCAACTTTGTCACACCATAACTTTTGATCCAAAATGAATTAGGTCATGTTCTTGTACTTTTTGAAAAGGGAAAAATGTATTCTACAACTTTCATGACCAAAGTTTTTCCATTTGAAGCATTTTTGGATCAAAAAGCAAGGCTTGAAAAATGGCATAACATGACATATTCTTGAAAAGTCAACCATGCCCTAAAAAGTCAACTTTGCAAAAACTTCAAATTCTTGATTTTTGTGAACTTCAACCTTCTTCCATGATCAAATAAAGATCATATACACTCAAAATGATGAAGATCACCCTTTGGTTGGGTCATTGGGGGCCTCAGATGCCCTGATTTTGCACTGACTTGTCCAGAAAGTCAACTCTTGATCAAGTGACTTCCCCATGGAATTTCTTCATGAAAATTGATATGCATACTCCCTATACCATATAGAGACCAATGGAAACAAGAATGACCAAAAAATTTGGGGTTATGGCCTCTGAAACCAAAACCCTAATTTTAGGTCAACTGTGCAGTCAAACTTGGCTCTGCTTCCACACCATTTCCAATTCTTGTGATTCTTTGGCATTCTTGACTTTGAGAGGGCATAATATGATATAAGAACACACATGGATCCCTTTGAAGTGATTGGTGGCCTTTGGAGTGGCTCAAGAAGCTCTTGGATTGCTCAGATCACAAACCCTAGGTGCAGATGACTTAGAAACTATGCAGTGAATCAAAAATGAGATGTGAGATGATATGATTGTGTTTATGCATATGAAATGATCACAAGCCATGATGTGAATGGGTGAGGGCAAATTTGGGGTGTTTACACCCGTGGAGAAGAAAGAAGATAGATTTGGGTTGGGTTACAAACCAACTCAACAAGATCAAGCAGAGGCTGCTAGGAAGCCCAACTTTGTTAGTGGGGGAATGCTCACCCCTGATGCTGTCAACTATTTGGAAGACGAGTCGGAAGATGAGCGCAACCTGGAAAGCTGGATTCATCCAAGGATTTCGGGAAGCCGTATCTCAAACTGGTCTTCCCAGGAAATTATAAGGGTTACTCCTGCAAAGTAATTATTATTTCCTGTATATTTTAAGCATGCATCAAGTCTTGCATCTTGCCCAAGATGACAAGACTCATTTTGTAATCGGGCCATCTGTAATTTTTGTGCAACAAGATTAATCAATGAAATATCAGACATCTTTTGCAAATGAGTCTTTTTCTTTTTTCGCTCACTGTTTTTCCATTTTCTTTTTGTACAAAAAAATAAATGGCAATGTTTTCAAAATGACAACTTTATTCCACTTTTTTAAACAAGATTAAAATCAATCACTAAAATGAACAAACCGAACCCTTGCAGAGAGTGCCTTCCAGACAGCACCGACAACAGCACGGCTATGACTTCGTATGACTTTGACAATCCGATCAATCAAGCTGATGAAGGGGTTGAAGAAGATTACGAGCTTCCTGAAGAGCTAGCCAGATTGTTGAGACAAGAGGAGAAGGTTATCACTCCTCATCAGGAGGAGATTGAAACGATTAATCTCAGTACAGATGAAGATGTGAAAGAAGTTAAAATCGGGGCCTGCTTACAAGACTTAGTGAAGAAATAACTGATTGACCTGCTTCAAGAATATGTGGATGTGTTTGCTTGGTCCTATCAGGATATGCCAGGGTTGGACACCGACATTGTTATGCACATACTGCCTTTGAGGGAAGATTGCCCACCGGTTAAACAGAAACTGCGCCGTACTCGCCTAGACATGGCAATGAAAATCAAAGAAGAGGTACAAAAGCAGTGGGACGCCGGGTTCCTTGCTGTGACTAGCTATCCGCCGTGGGTTGCTAACATAGTACCTGTGCCTAAGAAAGACGGTAAAGTAAGGATGTGTGTTGACTATCGGGATCTGAATAGAGCCAGCCCGAAAGATGATTTCCCATTACCTCACATTGATGTATTGGTTGACAATACGGCTCAGTTCTCGGTATTCTCCTTCATGGACGGATTTTCAGGATACAACCAGATCAAAATGTCACCTGAAGACATGGAGAAGACAACCTTCATCACACCCTAGGGCATGTTCTGTTACAAGGTGATGCCATTCGGACTAAAGAATGCAGGTGCAACATATCAACGGGCTATGGTAACATTATTCCACGATATGATCCATAAAGAAATCGAGTGTTATGTGGATGACATGATTGCCAAGTCCCTCACAGAAGAAGACCACCTCGTAAACCTGCTGAAACTATTCAAGCGTCTGAGGAAGTACCAATTGAAGCTGAACCCCAACAAGTGCACATTCGGGGTGCGATCCGGTAAGCTGCTAGGCTTTATTGTAAGCGAGAAAGGGATTGAGGTTGACCCTGATAAAGTCAAAGCCATTCAAGAAATGCCTGCACCGAAGTCAGAAAAAGAAGTTCGAGGATTTCTAGGTAGATTGAACTACATCTCAAGGTTCATATCTCACCTTACAGCAACCTTTGAACCCTTGTTCAAGCTGTTAAGAAAAGAACAGACGGTCAGATGGAACAAAGACTGCCAGAAGGCTTTTGACAAGATCAAAGAGTACCTGCAAGAACCTCCAATCCTTATGCCTCTAGTTGAAGGAAGACCTCTTATAATGTACTTGACAGTATTAGAAGAGTCAATGGGGTGTGTGCTGGGCCAGCATGACGAGTCTGGTCGAAAAGAGTATGCAATATACTACCTGAGCAAAAAGTTTACCGAATGTGAACAATGTTATTAACTGCTCGAGAAAACTTGTTGTGCTTTAGCGTGGGCTGCTCGCCGACTAAGACAGTATATGTTGACCCACACTACTTTATTGATATCCAAAATGGACCCAGTTAAGTACATTTTCGAGAAGCCAGCTCTTACCGGACGGGTTGCAAGATGGCAAATGATTCTCACGGAATATGACATCCAATACACGTCTCAAAAAGCCATAAAGGGCAGTGTACTATCTGAATATCTCGCTGAGCAACCCATTGATGACTACCAGCCTATGAGGTTTGACTTCCCTGATGAAGACATCATGTTCATAAAAGCAAAAGATCATGAAGAGCCTATTCACACCGAAGGGCCTGACCCGGAAGAAGAATGGACTATGATGTTTGATGGGGCTGTTAACATGAACGGTCGTGGTGTTGGTGCAGTACTCATTACACCTAAGGGAGTTCACATGCCTTTCTCGGCAAAACTCACCTTTAATTGCACTAACAACGAAGCCGAATACGAAGCTTGCATTATGGGTCTCGAGGAAGCCATTGACCTCAGGATCAAAACATTGACTGTATTCGGAGATTCAGCTCTGGTAGTTAATCAAACCAACGGCAAGTGGTATACACACCAGGATCACCTGATACCTTACAGGGATTATACAAGGAGGTTATTGACTTTCTTTACAACGGTCAAACTTGAGTATATCCCTCGAGACGAAAATCAGTTTGCAGATGCTCTGGCTACCATTTCATCTATGATCAAAGTTCAAGCTGCCAACTTTGTACCTCAGATTTCAGTATCCTGACTCGATAGACCAGCGTATGTGTTTGCAGCAGATATTGTCAAAGATGATAAGCCTTGGTTCCATGACATTAAGTGCTTCTTGGAGGATCAAACATACCCATCTGGGGCATCTTCCAATGATAAGAAGACTTTGAGAAGGCTTGCTGGTAGTTTCTTTTTGAACACTGATGGTTCCCTGTACAAGAGAAACTTTGATATGGTACTTCTCAGATGTGTTGATAGAACAGAAGCAGACTTGTTGATGCACGAAGTGCACGAAGGATCCTTTGGTACCCATGCAGGAGGGCATGCCATGGCTAAGAAATTGCTAAGATCAGGTTACTACTGGATCACAATGGATACCGATTGTTGTGCCTACGCCAGAAAATGCCATAAATGCCAGATTTATGCAGATAAGGTGCATGTGCCTCCAAATCCTCTGAATGTGATGTCTTCACCCTGGCCCTTCGCTATGTGGGGCATTGATATGATTGGCAAGATTGAACCTACTGCTTCAAATGGCCACAGATTCATCCTGGTCGCCATTGACTATTTCACCAAGTGGGTTGAAGCAGCCTCATATGCAAATGTCACAAGACAAGTGGTAGCCAGATTTCTGAAGAGAGATATCATCTGTCGGTATGGAGTTCCCGAGCGAATCATTACTGACAATGGTTCTAACTTAAACAACAAAATGATGGCAGAGCTATGCCGGGACTTCAAGATCCAACATCACAATTCTTCTCCTTACGGGCCAAAGATGAATGGCGCTGTTGAGGCAGCTAATAAGAATATCAAGAAGATTGTGCAGAAGATGGTAGTCACCTACAAAGACTGGCATGAAATGCTACCATTTGCCTTGCATGGGTACCGTACATCAATCAGAACATCCACTGGGGCAACACCGTATCAACTTGTGTATGGTATGGAGGCAGTCTTACCTGTTGAAGTTGAGTTACCCTCCCTACGGGTACTGATGGATGTTAAGCTGAACGAAGCAGAGTGGGTCCAATCCCGATTTGAACAACTGAGTCTGATTGAAGAGAAATGATTGGCTGCAATCTGTCATGGGCAGTTGTATCAGAAAAGAATGAAGAGAGCTTTCGATCAGAAAGTCAGGCACCGAGAGTACCAAGTAGGAGATCTTGTGTTGAAGAGAATCCTCCCTCCTCATACAGATCACAGGGGCAAGTGGACTCCGAATTATGAAGGACCATTCGTGGTGAAGAAAGTTTTCTCTGGTGGAGCACTCATGCTCAGCACCATGGATGGTGAAGACTTCCCGTCCCCTGTGAATTTAGATGCAGTTAAAAAATACTTCGCATAAAAATGACCCGCTGGACATAAAAACAGAATGTAAGTCCAGGCAAAAATAGGGCATCCCGGCAAGTCAAAAACAGAATAAAAGACTTGGGCAAAAATAAGGGAAATAAATAAAAAAATGTACACCCGCTGAGTTGAAAAGCCGCATTGGACGACTCAGGCAAAAATGGGTATCCCGATGGATTGAAAACCCGAAAGGGCGATCCATGCAAAATAAGGGAATAAGCGAACAACTGCATTCTGAATTCATTTGTATCACTTACAACTTGGTAAGCTTCAAAAGGATCAAGCTTCCATCAGAATCAACCTTCTTCAGAAAGCAAGACGAGAAGAACGTCAAAAGTCATACGAGTCATAGCAAAGGGAAGCTCCTTAAAGCGTCGACAACATTGCCAGCATTTTTGTTTCTCAATTTGCAACTATCTCCTCATTTCAGGAGATATGTTTCTTTAACTGTATCTTGCCAAATTCAGGGCATACAAATTAATAAAATCAGATTTTCAGTCATGCTTCATCTCGTACATTTCATTTGCAAAGGATGTCTGATGTCTTTAAAATACCGTTTGCATAAATACAGATGCTTTTCTTCTAAAAATACATGCTTGCAGGGAATATACTTACTCTCAGGAATGTCTGAACCCTCATGATAGGATCCAGTAAAGGATATCTCGGGTATACTTGTACGTTTCTATCTTTGCAGGATTGCAGGTATCCAAAACACAGCATGGGGCATGAAAGCTTCAACCCAGCAAGCTGGAAAATCATACTCACTCAAGTCTTAGCACCCAAAGTGCTCTCCCCAGCTGAGTTGCCACTTACTATTTCCTCCCCAGCTGAGTTGCCGTCCATCATACCTCAGCTAAATGCAAAATCCAGGGAACCATTTCCCACAGAGTCTCAGCCTCCATTCAGAAGAGCAACGCATGAAGGAATCACAACAAAGTGACGAAAGCTTCTACAAACCCCAGCTGGGTCCTTCATTATCAGGAATAGGTCTATCATTGACCCATTTCCCCAAGCAGAATCATTTTCATCAGATCTACCAAGGATCTTATCCCCAGCTGGGACGTTCACTTCAAACAGATCAAACAGAGATCTTCACAACAACGGGATCCGAATCTCGGATCGGTATCTTTTGCATAATCATGGCATTCGCATCATATTCACCAAACAAAGCGTAGCATTCCGTTTTAATACGGAGCATTACGGCAAAAATCAAACATGTTGCATAATCATAAGTCATGGTCTGAATCAAACACTTGAGAATAATATCAACCCATCAACAATGTACAGAATACCCCCCAGATTCCCCAGCAAAAGCAGTTTGCCTCACATTCACAAACACTTGTATGTTACAGATACTTCTCGACACCCGTCCGTGTCATATCCCCAGCAGAAAGCCAAAGACATCCCCTCTGCACCCACAGATACATATATATACATTTCCTTGACATCCGTCCATGTCATTTTCCTCAGCACAGTAACATAAACACTTTGTACACCAGATACTTGTTATATACTATACTCTTCTCCTTTTTGACACTCGTCCGTGTCATTCTCCGCCAGCAGGCTGAACACTCATATATATACACCACATCTCATACTTATACAGATACTCGTCCGTATCTTGTATACACCACTTATATCCCCTCAGATTCAACGCTCGTCCGTTGTTCTTTGTTAACCCGTTGGTATTCGTCTGTACCATCATCTCTGAACATACGTCAAGCGTTTGTTTCTACCTGATACTCGTCCGTATCATAATCTTAAGGATGCTCGTCCGCATCTTTAATCCATACACTGTGTCAAACACTTTGGTCTCCTTGGATATCGATACTCGTCTGTGTCTACTATTCCCCAGAAGAGTCCCCTCAGATTCAACACTCGTCCGTGTTCTCTGTTAACCAGTTGATACTCGTCTGTATCATCATCTCTGAACACGTATCAGTATTTGTTTCTACCTGATACTCGTCCGTATCATAGTCTTAAGGATGCTCGTTCGCATCTTTACTCTATACACAATACCAGACACTTATACCTTTTATTTCTCGGATGTAAACACTCGTCCGTGTTTACTATTCCCCAGTAGATTCCCCAGTAGAGTGAATTCCTTTTTATCTGACATTCGTCCTATGTCATGATAAACCCTGAGAGCAGCCGTACCCTGCTAGGTGGTCGTCCTCCACCTCTTGATGGTCGTCCTCCATCATGCTCGTCCGATGGCCGTCCCCGTCGTTGACCTTTTCTATCCGACATTCGTCCTATGTCGCGATATTTTCGGCAGCCGTACCCTGCCAGGTGGTCGTTCTCCACCTTAGATGACCGTCCCTCATCTTATCTCCAACAGAGCAGTCGTACCCTGCTAGGTGATCGTCCTTCACCTTTGATGACCGTACCTCATCACCTGTTCATTTCATTTATTCTTTAACCCGATGGCCGTCCCCGTCGTGGTCCCTTTACTTTTTAACCCGATGGTCGTCCCCATCGTTGCTTGCACTACTTTATGAACTTGATGGTCGTCCCCGTCATGTTTCATTTATTCCCCAGAGAATCTTACAGCTTTACTTGATGGCCGTCCCCATCATAATCCCTTTTGTCCCCAGCATGTCGACCGTCCCCGTCATTGCTTTATTTCTCGCGCCTCTCCCAGCATGTCGGCCGTCCCTGTCATTGCTATTTACCCAGCAGTCGTCATCTGCTCGACGGTCGTCCTCCGTCGCCCATACTTTACAATATACTTTATTTTCTTTTACAATCTATATCCCTTTTCTTCTTCATTCCGTGAGTGCAAATTTTGGACTGTCTTTGATATTCAACCACAAGTTATCTTGTTTGCCTGTTAAGCCGTCGCTTACATCCTGCACAGTTAACTCATGTTTGAATAGGGGCAGCTGTAAGCACCCCAAATTTGCCCTCACCCATTCACACCATGACTTGTGATCATTTCATATGCATAAACTCAATCATAGCATCTCATACCACATTTTTGATTCACTGCATAAGTTCTAAGTCATCTGCATCTAGGGTTTGTGACTTGAGCAATCCAAGAGCCATTTGAGCCACTCCAAAGGCCATCCATCACTTCAAAGGGGTCCATGTGTGATCAAGCATCATAGTATATCCTCTCAAAGTAAAAAATGTCAAAGAATCACAAGAACTGGGATTGGTGTGGAAGCAAAGCCAGGTTTGATTGCACAGTTGACCTAAGATTAGGGTTTTGGTTTCAGAGACCATAACCCCAAATTTTTTGGTCATACTTGTTTCTATTGGTCTCTATATGGTATAGGGAGTATGCATATCAATTTTCATGAAGAAATTCCTTGGGGAAGTCATCTGATCAAGAGTTGACTTTTCAGACAAGTCAGTGCAAAATCAGGGCATCTGAGGCCCCCAATGACCCAACCAAAGGGCATTCTTCATCATTTTGAGTGTATATGATCTTTATTTGATCATAGAAGAAGTTTGAAGTTCACAAAATTGGAGAATTTGAAGTCTTTTGCAAAGTTGACTTTTTGGGCAAGTTTGACTTTAATGAAAATGTCATTTTATGCAACTTTTTCAACCCTTACTTTTTGATTCAAAAAAGCTTCAAATGGAAAAACTTTGGTCATGAAAGTTGTAGAATAGATCTTTCCCTTTTCAAAAAGTACAAGAACATGACCTAATTCATTTTTGATCAAAAGTTATGGCTTGTCAAAGTTGGCAAAAATCACTAAATTTCAAGTCATGCACCAAAGAGGCAAAGTTGCAAATTCATTTCTCAAGGCCAATTAAGCTATCAAATGCACTTCTAATCCACACAACATGATCACACAACATCCAAAAGTCAGATTGCACCCAAAGAATCACATGTCTTATGGACCATGGATCAAGTTTCTCTCATGAAAGCCAAAGGCAAGGCAAGTTGCAAAAGTCATGATATCTTCTCATCCACTTGCTAGCTACTTTGCTGATCAACCCTAGACTTTTCCCTCACCATGCTGCGCAGCCCACACCCCTTGTACTTGGCTAGAACATGACCCATGCTTCTCTTACACAAAAGTTGACAATTTGCAAAAGTAACCATACCTATCAAAAAAGGACATGTCACATCTTCTGACCAATCAGCATTGTTTATACAAATCAATTGCAAGCCAAACCACACATTACACAAGCCTGAAACCAGCCATAGCACCACATTCTCATTTTCACTCCCTAGAGCAAAACCCTTCGAAACTGATCACACAGCTCACAAACACATAAACAAGCTTCATACATCAACTCAACTCATCCTCCTGGTCTAAATAGCTTCTATGCACTCCCATGGTCATGAATATGTGATTATTTTTGAAAACGAGTGAGAAATGAGGATGTATACAGTGTCTGAAATTTTTGCCCTAGAAATTGTTTGATTCGATTCTCCTTGTTTCTGAATGATAAATGTTGTTTGAATGGGGGGTTTAATTCGTTTTTGAGTGGGGAAGAGTTCTGGGTTGTTGGATTTCATTTTCATTGCGTGTAGAGTGATTTTGTGATTTTGGATGATCGGAGAAGACGACCGGAACAGTGTTCCGGTCGCGTGAATGTCATTAAGGCTGGATTAGGGCTAATTAATTAGGGTTAGTGAGTTTGAATGTAGGCCGTCCAGATGCGCGCCTAGTCAACTCCCGCGCGTATGACTTTGAATGCTGGCCTCAGGATCTGTTGACTTCCTCATTAATTCATTTAATTTCATTTTTATTTTCATTTAAATACATTTGTTTTCTATAATTTATTTAAAATAGCAAAAAAATGTTTAAAAATTATGAAAATTTTTGTCAAGGTTTTCATTATTTTTCAGAATACAAAAATATTTTCATTTTTTATTTTTCGCATTTAAAAAGTATTTTTAAATATTTAAAAGTTTAATTTTAATTAATTAATGAGAATTAATTAATTAAAAATGCTTTTAGGTATTTAAAAATCACCAAAAAATTCATGAAACATTTACAACCATTTAGAAACATTGTCCAACCCTCAAACCAAATTTTTTTTTGATCTTGATGCATTTTGAGAATTTTCCATGGAATTAAAATCATTTCAAGGCATTATTTTGACCCAAACTTCCAAAAATCATTTCTGCCTAACGATTGAGAGTTGGACCTTGATTCATTTTGCATTGCATTGTGTTTAGCATGTAGTTTGTGAGATTAAATGGGCATGATTTGATCTTTCATTTTCCATTTGTTTGACATTTTTCTTGTTAAGGAACCCTAAAACCCTAGAAAACTTAGGAAAATCATAACTTGAATTAGGTTAAGAGTTGGAACTTCTCCTTTGGGCAGCAAGTTAGTATAGGATTAGGGATCCTTTGAGTGCATTTTCAATTTTTTATATTGATTTTTGCTTCTGATTTTGGTTTTTGTTTGATGCTTTGATCATAAACCCTAATTTGGGCTTCCATATGCATTCATCTTGCATTTGCTTGCATACCTTGACTTGTCATAGCATTTTGTGCACCCATTTGATTCATGTGACATCTTAAGACATATTGTAAACATGTTTGATCATTGCATCTTGCATTTGCCATGATTTATGCCATGTGCACTTCATAACATTTCATGTTTGATCATGATTCTTAACTTGCTTCATTTGCATCCATAAGCTTGTATGATCATCTCCATGTCTTGTTACATGTTTGTAGCATCGCATAGCATTATTATCATATCATGTTTGCTTCTGGTTTTGATTTACATCATGCCATTCCATCCCATTTTGCATTGCATTGCATTTCTTTCATTAACTTTTCAGGTGGTAAGTGACTTTGAGAAGTGAATTTGCCTTCACTTCTCACAACTTCTTTCCATCTCTTCTATGCATCCATGCTGCATTTTGTTATGTGTTTGAGATTGAGCTTGCTCATTCTTCTTCTTATTACTTTCTTTCTTCAAGTAACTTGACTTCTTGAATGAAGCAAGTTACTTTGCTTCTCCTTGCTCCTTTCATCTGCTTCCTGGTGGTTCCATTGAAGACTTCTTTCTTAAACCTCACAAACCTTAGGAACAACCAAGCATGACAATGATTAGGGTTTTGATTAGTCCCCCCATTTAGTTTTACCTTTGTGTCTCTTTGAGTCTTCTCTTCTCACCTCATAATCAGGGACTAAACCCTAAAGGCTTTAAGGCTTTGTGATTAAGCTTATGCCTGCATCCTTCTATTAGGATGGAGTGTATAACTTTAATCCTAAGTGTTGAACCCTTAATGTGTTTAACTACTCAATCAATTCACTTAATAATCATCAAGACATCAAGCTTGTAACTTGGGCCTTGCATTAGGGTTCTAATTCTTCCTTAATTGGTTAAGAAGGACTAACCCTAGTGTTAATGGACAAGTCCCCCTCAAGTTGTCTTACAAATCATAAAAATCACTTCATCATCATATCATTAAATAAAATCCACTTAATCAAAGGCTTGTTTTGTCATGAGTTTAATCCCTAATCATGGATTAAGTTGAGGAGCCTTCCTCAGCTTAAACACTCTCATCTATCATCCTTCTATTAGGATGGTGTAATGAGTTTGTTTAATCCCTGATTATGGCTTAATCTCATTACTTAGCACTAAACAAAAACACCAAAAACATCTAAATAATCACAAGTAGGTTAATGACCTTAATCCTACACCTAAGGTGATTAAGTGTGAGAATCTGACTTCACACTTAAGGTATTCTCATTACCCCTAATCAGAGGGAAGATGTGATGAGTTTACCAACCCTTGGTTTAGGCTTAAGCTCATTTTCTTATGACAAACTCCAAAAGCAATAAAAGATTGAAAGCACTCAAAAACAAACAATAATCGTCTCCTACGGGATTCTTTTCTCATCACCTTCACTCACAAACGAGAACTTGCTTCTTCCGTTTAATGCAAGACAGTTAGCACCTGAGCCAGAAAGGTCATACACTTGAGCATAGATAAGTAAGCAGTTCACAAGTCAATTTATCTTTCAGTCTCTTTGGGTCGAACTACGGTGTTCTGACTTCCTCATTGCACGGGAGGATACGTAGGCATAACTTAACAGTTATCGAACAAAAGTCTCTGTATATTCCCCCTCCTTCTAGCCTTATTCTTTAGCCTCATTATCTTGAGCATTTCATCCTAGTCCCTTCACTGACACTTCACATATTTCACTTCACACTTCTTTTACACTGACACCTGTACATCTCTTTCCAGCTCATTTATACACAGATTGCACTGACACTACCCCTTTAAAACACAAATCTTTTAAGCGTGGATCCCGTCGAGTACGACGGACAATCTGGGTACTAATACCTTCCCAGGTTGTAACCAACCCCCTTTCTCAGTCTCTCTGGTTCGCAACCGTCTTATCCATATCTTTCTAGGTCTATGCAGCATTGCCTTTCCTCCGGGATAAAAAATGCCTAGCTGGAGACTCTTTTCTTTTCCAGTGAGTTCACTATTGTGTGTTCTCATTGTTTCTTTCGCCGACCGTTCGCGTCTGTACCCTATTTGACCCGGTGTCATTTGGTGGGAGCGACAATGCCCCTGAGGGGTCAAAATACAACATAAAAATGGAAGTAACAACAAGAAAAGAAGTCAAACATCTAATCCAAACTCATCCTCCTTAACCTCCTTCAAAAGTGCTTCAGTTACAAGACCAGCCGAATGCTCTGTAATGTTTCTGATAAGAAGGTTTCTGGTGGCAATAGCAGTGGTCAGCTTCTTGTTCCTGTCCTGGTCCTTTGACCTCTTCACACCAACCCTAAGCTTCAACTCTGAAATCTCCTTCTGGGCTGATGGCAGAGCCTCCTGTTGTTTCTTTTCATTGGCCTCCAATTGCTCAATCCTGGCCTGAGTTCTCTTATCTTCTTGAGTACGAGCTTCAGTGATTATGACCCACCTAGCTTGACTTTCTTGCAGATAGAGATTAGTCCTAGCTTTCTGAAACTGGGCCTCTTTACAGGCATTCTTCAATATTTGCTCTCCAACCCTTGATTTCTTGATGTAGTCCTCTGCTTTCTCAATCTTGGCCAGATGTTCCACCTTAAGCTTCTCCAACCTCTCAATGTCTAGACGACCATCACTCCTCTCCCAGAGGGTCTTCTTCAGAGCTTGAGACAGATTCTCATTCCTTTCCTTCAGCTTCTCAAATTCTTCCAGGCTGACAGTGGCTGGAGGTGGTACTGTGGATGGTCCAGGTGCATCCTCAATGGTGAAAGGCATCCCAGAAATCTGAGCCCTAGCATGAGACCATTCATAATACTAAGCTGAAGCCACATTATTGCACCTCCTTAGGATAGCCATCCCTTTTGTCTGGATGTTGTCCCAAGCCCAGGATGCTTGTCTGACAACAGCTAGATTAGGCTTTATCTCACAATACAGGGTTTCAGCCAAGTCTTGCACTCTAGGAGGGTGAACCAAAGCATAGCCCAATTGTCTCTTAAACAGCAAAGGATTGTAGTTGATGCAACCCTTCACTCCTACTAGAGGTACATTGGGGAACTGCCCATAGCTAGTTATTATGTCTCTGCCCTTGGTGCTCTGGGTGCACCATCTGATGTCATCTGAAGTCAAAGCAATAAGTGTCTTAGCCCAATTCTTCTGTTGGTGAGGATTCAGAAAGGCATCCGTCTTGGGTAAGTGTTTATGCAGCCAAGTGTGGAATAGAGGAGCACAGCATCTCACCAACTTTCCTCTTTGCTTTTCATTCCTCTGGTGAATAGAATAATAGAAATCTCCCAGCAATGTGGGTACTGGGTTCCTCAGAAGGAAGAGATGAATGGCTGTCTTGCTGATAAACTTGGGCTCATCTGCAAATAGTATACCCCATATGTATTGAGGGCTAACAATGCACAAACTGCCCTCCATTCTCCTAGGGAGGCCTTCAGGATGGCCTGAGAAGTCAGAAAGTCTAGGTGCAAACCAGGGATCCCAGCCTTTGTTGTCATGTTCTGCTCAATCAAAATAGGCTCCAGGTACAGTGCTTTTGCCACTTCTTCATTGCTGGGAGAAGTCATCTCTGGGTTGAAGGGGATATCACCCCTGACAGACACTCCAATCAATGATGAGAACTCCTCCAGCAAAGGTCCTAGCTGAAAGTTCTGGAAAGTGAAACATCTCAAAGGAGGGTCATAGAACTGTAGGCAGGTGTGGATCAAAATCCTCTGAGAAGGGTCTAGGTCCATAACCATATCAAGGATGCCTCCATAATGTTTTCTGAATAATGGGATGTGGTCTGGAGTGATAAGTGCCTGGACCTGCCTGATGCGAGCCAGCACAGGCTCGAAGAAATGGTATGAAATGTTGCTCTTCTTGGGTGCCATGACTGCTGATGAAGAGCCGAAACAGATGCTGATGATGAAGACTGATACTGGAGATGAGTCACTGATATGCTGAGGCTGATGATGGGAGTAGCTGAAGCAGGCAACTGATGGATAGGGGTCTATGCAGATGAAGGGGTCAAAACCAAGCCAGATATGATGTGGATACCCTGAAAAACAAATAAACAAATGTTAAATGATGCAAATGATGAGTATGCAAATGATATGCAAGGGTTTGTGATCAAGCTGGATCTGATTACTGCCTTGATATAAGTCCAAGTATGTTCAAGAAGTCCAGATGAAGGTTTAGAAGTCCAGTAACCAAGGTGCGGGACTCAAATAAAGAGTCACATGTCCAGGGTTCAAATCACAAGAACTGTCCCAATGTGAGGTACTCTTAACCAAAACAAAGTAACAGGGTATGATGTGGTCAATGGTATCTGCAAACCTGTAAACAGCCCAACCCCCTCACAGGTAGTGTTCTAAAACAAAGATCCTCTGACTTGGATCAGTTATGAGAAGTGTAAACACTTCTAACCCGGAGGTACAGTGTCTACAATAACCATAAAAGATCCTCCTCTAATTCACCCCAGTTTCTGAAGGTCATAATAAAGGTCATCCAGACTTAGCAGGCTTCCCAGATAGCCCTAGCACTACAGGAAATCTGTAGCACAGAGTTCTCAAGAAGAAACCCATATCTGAACCGTGTTTCATATTCCCGCACCAGACCGAAATGGAATGGGAAAGAACATGAACCACTCTAGCCTAGGTGTCACTCAGGTCCCAGGTATAGGACCTTAAACTCTCAATAGAACCCCACCCTCCAAAGCAAAAACCAGATCCATCCAGATGATAATATGACAGTATGATGTATAAAGCC
The DNA here is from genome assembly GCA_963966055.1 of Lathyrus aphaca. NCBI lineage: Eukaryota > Viridiplantae > Streptophyta > Magnoliopsida > Fabales > Fabaceae > Lathyrus > Lathyrus aphaca. Next base: position 649,750,490 of record OZ014519.1, read on the forward strand.
GAAGAAAGCAATAAATAACTGAACCTAAAGCAAAAATAAATACAAATATACAAACACAATCAGCACATAACACCCCAATAAACACAAATCAAGCAAGCGCTAGGAGGAACCCACAAAAAGAACCAGAAGCCCTGGTTACAGTATAAGGGTCCCCAGCAGAGTCGCCAAGCTGTCGCTCCCACCAAATGACACCTAGGTCAGAAGGGGTACAGACGCGAACGAAAGGCGAAAGAAGAAAAGAAAAGAGTCGCCAGATAGGCATTTTTATCCCGGAGGAAAGGTAATGCTGCATAGACCTAGAAAGATATGGATAAGACGGTTGCGAACCAGAGAGACTGAGAAAGGGGGTTGATTACAACCTGGGAAGGTATTAGCACCAAGATTGTCCGTCGTACTCGACGGGATCCACGCTTAAAAGATTTGTGTTTTAAAGGGGTAGTGTCAGTGCAATTTGTGTATCAAAGCTGGAAAGAATGCAAGTGTCAGTGTAAAAGAAAAGTGAAATGTATAAGTGAAGTGTCAGTGTAAGAACAAGAATGAAATGCTCAAGACCATGAGGCTTAAAGAATGATACAGGAAGGAGGGGGAATATACATAGACTTGTGTTCGATAACTGTTAAGTTATGCCTACGTATCCTCTCGTGCAATGAGGAAGTCAGAACACCGTAGTTCGACTCAAAGAGACTGAAAGGTAAATTGACTTGTGAACCGCTTACTTGTCTATGCTCAAGTGTATGACCTGTCTGGCTCAGGTTCAAACTGTCTTGCATTAGACGGAAGAAGCAAGTTCTCGTTTGTGAGTGAATGAGGTGAGAAAAGAATCCCGAAGGAGACGATTATTGTTTATTTTTGATATTTTCAATCTTTTATTGCTTTTGAATGTTTGTCATAAATTGATGAGCTTAAGCCTAAATCAAGGGTTAGTAAACTCATCACATCTTACCTCTGATTAGGGGTGATGAGAATACCTTAAGTATGAAGTAAACACCCCACACTTAATCACCATAATGTAGGATTAAGATCATTAACCTACTTGCCATTATTTATATGTTTTTGTTGTTTTTTTTTAGTGTTAAGTAATGAGTTTAAGCCATAATCAAGGATTTAATGGACCCATTACACCATCCTAATAGAAGGATAATAGATGAGAACATTTAAGCTGAGGAAGATACCTCAACTTAATCCATGATTAGGGATTAACCTCATGACAAAACAAAGCCTTTATTAAATGGATTTTAGTTAATGGTAAGATGAATCATTGATTTTTATGGTTTGTAAGACAACTTGAGGGAGACCTGTCCATTAACACTAGGGTTAGTCCTTCTTAACCAATTAAGGAAGAATTAGAACCCTAATGCAAGGCCCAAGTTACAAGCTTGATGTCTTGATGATTATTAAGTGAATTGATTAAAAGATTTAAACACATTAAGGGTTTAACACTTAGGATTAAAGTTATACACTCCATCCTAATAGAAGGATGCAGGTATAAGCTTAATCACAAAGCCTTAAAACCTTTAGGGTTTAGTCCTTGATTATGAGATGGGAAGAGAAGACTCAAAGATGACACAAAAGCAAAACTAAATGGGGGACTAATCAAACCCTAATTATTATCATGCTTGGTTGTTCCTAGGGTTAGTGAGGCTTGCAAGAAAGATCTTCAGAGAAACCACCAGGAAGGAAGCAGATGAAAGGAGCAAAGAGAAGCAAAACAACTTGCTTCACTTAAGAAGACAAGTTGCTTGAAGAAAGAAAGTAAGAGATGAACATGAATGATCAAGCCCACTCTAATACACATACAAAATGCAGCAATGATGCAAGAAAGGGATGAGAAGAGATTGTGAGAAGTGAAGGCAAATTCACTTCTCAAAACAACTTACCACCTGAAAAGTTAGCAAAAGAAATGAAATGCAATGCAAATGGGATGCAATGTCATGATGCAAATCAAAACCATAAGCATTTACATGATGTTAATGATGCTAAGAGATGATACAAACATGAGGCAAGGCATGGGAATGATCAAGCAAGCATAAGGATGCAAATGAGGCATGCTTTGAACCAAGAATGTACATGAAAAGTTATGAAATGTAATGGACATACAACATGTCAAATGAAAGATGCAATGATCAAACATGATTCTAATATGTCCTAAGATGTATTATGAATCAAAAGAATGCACAAAATGTCATGGCAAGTCAATGGATGCAAGCTAATGAGAAATGGATGCAAAGAAAAGCACAAATTAGGGTTACATGCATCATGCAAAGCAAAAATCCAAAACCAGAAGCAAATGACATGATAAAAATTTGAAAATGCAATCAAAGATACCCTAAACCTATACCAGTTCACTGCCCAAAGGAGAGGATCCAACTCTTAACCTAGTGTAAGTTATGAATTTCCTAAGATTGCTAGGGTTTTGGGGTACCTCAACAAGAAAAATGCTAAACAAAATGAAAATTCAAGATCAATTCAAACCAATTTTATCCTATAAACTACATGCTATACAAGATGAAATTCAAAAAGAATCATTATCCAACTCTCAATGGTTAGGCAGAAAGAAAATTTTGAAGTTTGACATAAAATATTGCCTTGAAATGAAATTAAATCGAATGAAAATGATCAAAAGGTATCAAGAACAAAAAAGAAATTTGGTTTGAGAGTTGGACAATGCTTCTAAATGTTTCTCAATGCTATGTGAATTTTTTTGTGATTTTTAAATACCTAAATGTATTTTTAATTAATTAATTTTCATTAATTAATTAAAAATAAACATTTAAATAATTTAAAAATAATTTTCAATGCAAAAAATAAAATAAAAATCATTTTCTGATTAAGAAAAATATTTGAAACAAAAATGCAAAAGGAAATATTTTTAGGATTTTTCTAACTATTTTTAAATAAATATGAAAGATAAATGAATAAAAATGAAATAAAAAGAAAATAAATGGAAAGTATGCAGGATCTAAGGCTGAGATTCAAACTGAACACGCGGGAGTTGACTGGCGCGCTATTGGAAGGTCAGGATCTCTTCTGGCTTAATTAACTTAAATATGATTTATTAAATTAATAAAACAGATTAGGGTTTTAATGATGTGATATGGGCCACACACGAGCGCGGGAGTCAACCCAAGTCTACCTCATCTACGGTCCAAATTCAAACTCTCATTAATTACGTAATTAGGGCAAATGACTTTCAGATGACCGGAACAGTGGTTCCGGTCATCTTCTCTGGCGAGTCAAAAGAGGAACTCTCTCCCTAGGCCATTTCTGGAGCTCTAAAGCTCCAGATCAAACCTTCTAACCTCCCTGAATCCAAACCTACCCTCAAAACAAATTTCTATGACCTACAAAACAAGATTCGAATCAAAACTCTTAAAATGACAAAAGTTTCAGGCAACCAGTACACACTCAAATCTTAACCATTTCAAAAAGTAAAAACATCTGGATGATCAGCAAGGCATAAGGAACAATCTAGAAACTTAAATTTTCATTTCTGGAAAAAAAGTTCTTGAGGTACCTGAGCTTGAGCTTTCTCAGTTTGCAACTTTCTGGCCAGCTCTTTGCTTTCAATCACTTCCAATGATCCCCCTGAGAAGTTTGCAAGGCTTGATTGGAGTTTAAAATGGCTGGTTTGTGAGATTGATCAAGTTCTGTTCAGTGAGGGGTGAGAATCGTGTTTCTGATTGAGGAGGTTTCAGGGATGAATGAGGGTAGGGAAATGATCAGGGGAGCATGCTGAGTGATTCTATGAAGTTTGTTTTGATATTTGATGCTTGTGTTGTGTGATTCGAAACAAAATGCATAAGGGGAGGTTTTTGAGAATGCTGGCTTGGAGGATGCTTCAGGCTTGTATGTGTTATGAAAATGAATCCTTGGAGTGTGTTTGTAAGGTCTGGATTGGGCAGAGAGTGGGTGGTGGACTGTTGTGATTGGTATGGGTATTTTTGCCAAAAAGTCAAAAGTGTTGTACTTGAGGTATGGGCAATGGTGTAGCTGGCTCATTGGCTTGTCCTAGCTCAGCTGAGATTAAGGATGTCCATGGAATTGGTTTTGAGACAATTCAGCAAGTTGAGTGAAGTTTATGTAGTGTTTTGCAAATTTGTGAACTTTTGGCCCTTTTGGAATTTCTTAATGCACAAGTCATGAAATTGGACAAATCTTTGGTGCATTCTGATCTTTAGACATTGGTTCATGTTTGTGCAAGGATTAGAAGACACTTTGAGGTCTCATTTTGCCTTGGCAAGAGGTTTTGCAACTTTTCCTCTTTGGTGCATAACTTGAAATTATGTGATTTTTCCCAATATTGACAAGCCATAACTTTTGATCCAAAATGAATTAGAATGAGTTCTTGTACTTTTTGAAAAGGGAATGATCCATTCTACAACTTTCATGACCAAATTTTTCCCATTTGAAGCATTTTTGAATCAAAAAGCAAGGGTTGAAAAAGTTTCCCAAAATGGCAAGTTTCCATTACAAGTCATTTTCCCAAAAAGGAAACTTTGCAAATGGCTTGAAATTCTTCAATTTTGTGAACTTTTAACACCTTCTATGATCAAATAAAGATCATACACATTCAAAATGATGAAGAACACCCTTTGGTTGGGTCATTGGGGGTCTCAGATGCCCCGATTTTGCACTGACTTGCTCAAGAAGTCAACTCTTGATTAGATGCCTTCCCCATGGAATTTCTTCATGAAAATTGATATGCATGATCCTTATAACATATAGAGACCAATAGAAACAAGAATGACCAAAAAATTTGGAGTTATGGCCTCTGAAACCAAAACCCTAATTTCAGGTCATCTGTGTAGTTAAACTTGGCTCTGCTTCCATGCCATTCTCAGTTCTTGTGATCCTTGGGCTTTCTTGACTTTGACAGGATATAATATGATGCTTGAATATACATGGACCCATTTGAAGTGATTGATGATCTTTGGAGTGGCTCAAATGGCTCAGGGATAGCTCAGATCACAAACCCTAGATGCAGATGACTTTGAACCAATGCAGTGGAGCAAAAATGCAATATGAGATGCTATGATTGAACTTATGCATATGAAAAGATCACAAGCCATGGTGTGAATGGGTGAGGGCAAATTTGGGGTGTTTACAATGTTTTACTATTTTTAATAATTCGTGTAAATAAAATGCAAATAAAATGAAATAAAACTAATTAAAATGGAAAGTAAGCCAAAGGGAAGGTCAGGATTTGATCTGGGCCTGGGGTTGTTGACTTGGCGCCACATCCAAGGCCCTAAGTTCAAACCTGACTAAACTTTATTTAATAATTAATTAATCCTAGGTTTAATTAATAAATGACTGATTAGGGCTTAATGAGCCATCTGGGCCATCCACACGCGCGCGGGAAAGCCAGATCAAGAGTTGTGGTTCAAACTAGCTAATTAAACGCAATTAGGGCTAAACAAATTCAGGCGACCGGAACAGTACTCCGGTCGTATTCTCCGACGACACAAAACCCTAACTTCGTCTACAGGTTACCAAACTTCAAATTCCTTCCACCAAAATGATCCTCTCATCAATCTAAACCTAAACCCTCATCTCAAATTCATTTATTTTCTCTCACAAGCCTGAATCGAAGCAAAATATAAAACACGTGAAAATGTTCAGAGATGTCATACATGCTGGTTTCTTCACCATTTTCAAAAATAGATACATATTCATGATCAGGAGAACATATAACATCATAAAAGAACTCAAAAATTAACTTCTGGGAAAAATGTTCTTCATGTTACCTGAGATGAAGCCTCTCTGATTTTGAGCTTTCTGAACTTTTTCCTTTGTGCAAACCTGCTTCCCTGAACCTCCTGGTGATGGAATGAAGCTTAGAAAACTTTGAGAGTGGCTGGTTATGGCTGTTTTGTTCTGGTGTAGCAGAAATGGAGGTCTTTATGTGTGATGTTTCAAGCTGTTTCAGGGGGTGGTTTTTGTTCTAAGGATAATTTGTGACTTGTTGGTGAAAGAAAAAGTGAAGTTTGATGGCTGTGTGAAGAGATTCGAAGAGGAGAAGTTTTGGACAGATTTTGTGCAAGTTGGATTGTGTGTTGTTTCAATGTTGGATGAGTTGCTATATCACTCCCATAATGTTTGAGTAGGCTGTGGAGCAGGTTAGTAGAGGCTGCTGATCACTATTCCAAGAGCATGGGAGAAATTGTAAAAAGTCAAGGTTTGGTGTACTTCAGGCATGGGTTGTGGCAGAGATGGTTTCTTGGCTTGTACTGCATCAGTTGAGTTCAAGGATGACTCTTGGATCAATTGATGTGAGCTAGAATGGATGAAGGGTGAGATCTCACATGTTTTGCAATTTTGCAACTTGTTACACTTTGTGATTTTTGGCCATGGACAAGTGACATCTCTTGGGCAATATGCAGCACAATGCACCATAGAATGTTGCTATGATACTTTGATAAAGATTAGAGACCAAACAAAACCAAAGGAACCCTTCTTGCAAGTTTTCCCTCTTTGTGATTTTTATGAAAAATGGTTTATGATACTTGGATATCAAGGCATGAAAATGCGAAATTTCTTGGGCCAATATGAATTTTAGGCATTGCATTGTGTTTGTATGAAGATTAGAAGTCACTTTGAAGTCATCTTTGGCCTTGGCATGAGGTTTTGCAACTTTGCTTCTTTTGTGCAAAAGTGAAAATTTCATGATTTTTTCCCAACTTTGCAAAGCCATAACTTTTGATCCAAAATGAATTAGAAAGAGTTCTTGTACTTTTTGAAAAGGGAATGATCCATTATACAACTTTCATGACCAAAGTTTTCTCATTTGAAGCATTTTTGAATCAAAAAGAGGAGGTTGAAAAACTTTCCCAAAATGGCAAGTTTACATTATAAGTCACTTTCCCAAAAAGGCAACTTTGCAAATGGCTTGAAATTCTTTAATATTGTGAACTTCTAACATCTTCTATGACCAAATAAAGATCATAAACATTCAAAATGATGGAGAAAACCCTCTGGTTGGGTCATTGAGGGCCTCAGATGCCCTGATTTTGCACTGACTTGCTCAAGAAGTCATCTTGTGATCATATGCCTTCCCCATTGAATTTCTTCATGAAAATTGATATGCATGATCCTCATAACATATAGAGACCAATAGAAACAAAAATGACCAAAAAATTTGGAGTTATGGCCTTTGAAACCAAAACCCTAATTTTAGGTCATCTGTGCAATTAAACCTGGCTCTGCTTCCATGCCTTTCTCAGTTCTTGTGATTATTTGACTCCCCTGACCTTGAGAGGATATAATATGATGCTTGAATATACATGGACCCCTTTGAAGTGATTGAAGACCTTTGGGGTGGCTCAAATGGCTCAGGGATGGCTCAGATCACAAACCCTAGATGCAGATGAGTTTGAATCAATGCAGTGAATAAAAAATGTGGTATGAGATGCTATGATTGAATTTATGCAAATGAAAAGATCACAAGCCATGGTGTGAATGGGTGAGGGAAAATTTGGGGTGTTTACAACGGTACCTTGGATAACAGGGTTGAACCTGCCATCCTCTCTCTGAGAAATCAAGTGGGCGGACCTGCAATAGTTCTTTGTAAGCAACTCTGCGGCTCTGCGAGGCAAATGGATAATCAAGTCACCAAGCTCCAGCTGAATGGCGAGGGTGGTGACAATCCCGCCTATGTAGAAGGGGGTTGCGCCTCGTTGCGCTACAGACTGGATATGTGATAAAAGGAATAGGGCAGCATTGATGCGCTCGTCATTTAAGGCACAGTGCAAGAACAAGAGCTCCTTGGAGTTAAGCTTGTGATTGTTCTCTCTTGCAAACATAGTATTGCAGATGATGCGATGAAAGTATCAGATCGCCGGGTTATGGATGTGGGTAGCATTCAGACTCTGAAAGGCAGTAGCACGGGTGTTAGTGATGTCGTGCCATAAGGTGAAAGCGGTTTCGCTGAAGTTGTCCGGCACACGGAGATGAGCATCGTTGCCGTGATCGAAACCTAACAGTTCGACGATCCTTGTTTGTGTAATTTCTAACTCTCGGCCGAGCATTCTGAACTTTGCAATGCCGGTGAGTTGACTTGATGAGCCGGGAGATGTAACATATTGAAACGAACTCAGAAATTCCAATGTGAGGAGTTCGAATGTCGGCTGTGGTTGACTGCACAAGTGCCACAAACCAACATGCCTAAGCAGGAGCTTCACGCCGTTGAGCAGTCCCAACTCCCTCAAACAGTCAATGTCGACATACCGAGTGGGTTGGACGCCACGGTTCTAAAACCTGATGAACTTTTGTCTTTGAGTTTCTCCATGTTCACCATCTCTAAATTGAATTTCTTCCATTGCATGCAAGTACGGGAATTAGAGATGAGAGGTTTTTGAGTTTTGTGAGAAAAATGAAAAATGTGAAGAATTTGGTTCTGATTATAGTGAAAGAAGTGAATGTGAGAGGTTTGGAATAAATGGAGAGGTTAATGGAATTTATTTAGGGTAATGGGAGGTTACGGGATAGTGAGGAGATAATGGGGGGTTTCTAATTTTTGTGGAAGTGGAAAAGAGGTTTCTGCGAAGAAGAACGGTTTTGTTTCTCAGAATTCGTATAACAAGGGTCGTCACGGTCGTGATGGGTGAGTGACGGTCGTGACGCGCTAATTAGCTTGTCACGATCGTGAGAGAATGATGACGACCGTGAGGGATTAAAATTTATAATATTTTCTTCACATAATGCATTATCTCACACGTTCAATGCAATTTTTTCTTTTTATTATCACTTCTCATTTAGTTACAACACAAACAATATATATTATTAAATCAACATAAATTAGCAGCAAATTTCATCACACGAGAATTAAAAATATTAATCAATTTAAATATAACAGTAACTAATGGAAATCATAGAAATTGATTAAATTGGAAAATGGTAAAACTAGAAGTGCTTTGCTTTTGATATAACTGAAGGAAAATTACATTAATGAAAATAAGGTACGAAAATGTTTGCAAAATGTGAAAACTAACTAGAAACAAAAACAAGAAGTAAAATAAGTTAAATCACTACAGCATTTTTCAAAAGTGCTTCTTCAAATCTTCAATTGCGGAGTTTAGGTGGTAGAATTGCTCACACGTTATGTCAGTTAAACCTATAACGTCCAATCGCATGCTTTTAATCTCCTCTTTAACAGTATTAATATCGCCTTGGTAAACTTCAAGAGTATTCATATTTTTCTTCAAGTTGTCAGCATATTCTACTTGATTTACTTCAGGGGTTTCAATCACTTCATCAGTGTGTGCAATGTCATGGTAACCAGGAGGTGTCTCAGGGTCACTTTCTACATCGGTCATTATATCATCCCTTATCTTGTAAGATTGTGGTGTTTCGGGAGTGGATGGATAGTCAGGAGGGGTAAGCTCATAAAGCCAATTATCTTTATTATGAACACTGACTCTAGCATGGTTTGGTAGTGTGAACAGGGTTACTACTTCATTCCTGATTAGGTACTCGTAAGGTGGTTGTCCTAAATTTCTTATGATATGGCGGTTAAAGCAAAAGTTCAGATTCATAGGACGGATGGTACCTAAACAGTTACACCTGTGTAATTGGTATCTAAGTCCTAAGGCATCAGCAATCATGGTGACAAGACCTCCTACCAATATGGGTAGATCAGGTTCTTCTTGGATTCGGGTGAAGATTTGCATCATGAAAGGCACACCATTAACTGGTTGTCCATTAGTCAGACATGACATAATGAATATCTCATCTTTAGATACTCCAGTAAGGTTTTCTTCTTTTCCAAAGAAGGTGTGGGCAAGGATCTTATGGAAATAGTGGATAGCAGGGTTATGTATCTCATCATTGTTCATGTTATTTGGCTCAGGATGGTAATTTCCGGTTAAGGTTCCCCAAAAGAAGTTTAGCTCAATGTCCATCAATTCTACCTGTGTGGTAGTAAAAGCGAAGGGTCCACTAGGGAATCCTATTAAGTCAGCTAGTTCTCTATGGTTAAAGTCATATTCTATTCTGAATAGTCGGAAACTGATAAATCCTTTCCTGAATCCAAAACCGCGCTCGGGTAAGTAAATTAAGGAGCTTAGGAACTCAAGGGTGAGCTTGCGGTAAGTAACAAACTTTTGTTTTATCAGTGCATTCTCCCATCCAAGTTGGTTAAACAAGTATAGGATGCTATCATGTATACCTAAGGTTTCCATAGTCAGATCATCTGGGTATAGAGTCAAATCCATTGGTCTCTGTGATAACTCTTCAAATTTCATTCTTTGGTTCCTACATCTAAATTTGGTTTCCATAATGTTTCTCGGTTGGTTAGCCATAGTTAGTGTAAATATGGAGGAAACAAATCAGGGGAAGAAGGAAAGTGGAAAAGACTTTAGAAAATCTGTAAAAGTGATTTAAAAATTAAAATAAGGAAAATAAATGCATAAATAAAAACAATAATAATAATGAAATAAAACAATAAAAGAATAAAATGATAAAACAATAGAATGATAAATGATAAAATGATAAATGACAAAATGATTAAATGGGTTGCCTCCCACTAAGCGTTGTTTTTATCGTCATAAGCTTGACGTAATGCTTAGGTGTAGATTAATCAGGGAAATTAGTGGACAACTCTAAAAGCCTTAGATTATTTTCATAATCTCTGTTTTCAACTTTATGGTAATGTTTTAAACGTTGTCCGTTTACTGTGAACGGTTCACTATTCCTACCCTTAATTTCTATCGCTCCGCTCGGGAACACTCTAGTTATTTCAAAGGGTCCTGACACTCTAGATTTTAGTTTTCCAGGAAAGAGCCTAAGTCTTGAATTAAAGAGGAGTACAACGTCTCCCACACTAAATTCTTTCCTAGATAGGCGTTTATCGTGCCATCGCTTAGTTATTTCTTTATATATCTTATCATTCTCATAAGCATCTAACCTTAACTCTTCTAATTCGTTAATATCGAGGATTCGCTTTTCTCCTGCAGCATTATAGTTTATATTGAGAGTTTTGATCGCCCAATATGCTTTGTGTTCTAGTTCTACCGGGAGAAGACAAGACTTTCCATATACTAATTTGAAAGGTGTAGTTCCTATGGGTGTCTTGTAAGCTGTCCTATAAGCCCATAAAGCTTCATTAAGTTTAGATGACCAATCTTTCCGAGATATGGCGACAGTCTTTTCTAAGATTTGTTTAATTTCTCTGTTCGAGACTTCAACCTGTCCACTTGTTTGTGGATGATATGGTGTTGCTACACGGTGTCTGACTCCATACTTCGATAGTAATTTGTCAAAGATTTTTGAAATGAAGTACTGTCGCTCCCGATAAATGAGACTGGCTCATCTAAAGGTACAGACACGAACGGTCGGCGAAAGGATGAAATGAGAACACACAGGAGTGAACTCAAGAGAAAGAAAGAGTCGCCAGCTAGGCATTTTTATCCCGAAGGAAAGGTAATGCTGCATAAACCTAAGAAAAGATATGGACAAAGCGGTTGCGAACCAGAGAGACTGAGAAAGGGGGTTGGTTACAACCTGGGAAGGTGTTAGCACCCAGATTGTCCTTCGTACTCGACGGGATCCACGCTTAAAAGATTTGTGTTTTAAAGGGGTAGTGTTAGTGAAATTTGTGTATAAAGAGATGGAAAAGGATGTACAGGTGCCAGTGTAGAAGAAGTGTGAAGTGAAATATGTGAAGTGTCAGTGTAAGACAGGAGTATGAAGCTCATGATTATGAGGCTAAAAGAATAATGCTGGAAAGAGGGGGAATATACAGAGACTTTTGTTCGATAACTGTTAAGTTATGCCTACGTATCCTCTCGTGCAATGAGGAAGTCATAACACCGTAGTTCAACCCAAAGAGACTGAAAGATAAATTGACTTGTGAACTGCTTGCTTGTCTATGCTCAAGTGTATGACCTGTCTGGCTCAGGTGCAAACTGTCTTGCATTAGACGGAAGAAGCAAGTTCTCGTGTATGAGTGAATGAGGTGAGAAAAGAATCCCGGAGGAGACGATTATTGTTTTTTTTTTGAGTTTTCAAACTTTTATTGCTTTTGAAAGTTTGTCATAAGAAAATGAGCTTAAGCCTAAACCAAAGGATTTAGCAAACTCATCACATCTTCCCTCTGATTAGGGGTAATGAAAATGCCTTAAGTGTGAAGTAAGCTTCTCACACTTAGTCACCATGGTGTAGGATTAAGATCATTAACCTACTTGTGATTAGTTAAATGTCTTTGGTGTTTTTGTTTAGTGTTAAGTAATTAGATTAAGCCATAATCAGGGATTAAACAGACTCATTACACCATCCTAATAGAAGGATAATAGATGAGGGTGTTTAAGCTGAGGAAAACTCCTCAACTTAATCCATGATTAGGGATTAAACTCATGACAAAACAAAGCCTTTGTTAAGTGGATTTTATTTAATGATATGATGAAGAAATGAGTTTTATGGTTTGTAAGACAGCTTGAAGGGGACTTGTCCATTAACACTAGGGTTAGTCCTTCTTAACCAATTAAGGAAGAATTAGAACCCTAATGCAAGGCCCAAGTTACAAGCTTGATGTCTTGATAATTATTAAGCGGATTGATTAAAGGATTTAAACACATTAAGGGTTTAACACTTAGGATTAAAGTTATACACTCCATCCTAATAGAAGGATGCAGGCATAAGCTTAATCACAAAGCCTTAAAGCCTTTAGGGTTTAGTCCCTGATTATGAGATGAGAAGAGAAGACTCAATGAGACACAAAGGTAAAACTAAGTGTGGGACTAATCAAAACCCTAATCATTGTCATGCTTGGTTGTTCCTAAGGTTTGTGAGGTTTACAAGAAAGATCTTCAGAGAAACCACCAGGAAGCAGATGAAAGGAGCAAAGAGAAGCAAAGTAACTTGCTTCAGTTAAGAAGACAGGTCACTTGAGGAAAGAAAGTAAGGAGAAGAAGAAAGAGAAAGCTCAATCTCAAACACAAGACAAGATGCAACAATGATGCATAAAAGAGATGAAAAGAGATTGTGAGAAGTGAAGGCAAATTCACTTCTCAAAGTAACTTACCACCTGAAAAGTTAATGAAAGAAATGCAATGAAATGCAAAATGAGATGAAATGACATGATGCAAATCAAAACCAGAAGCATAAGTATGATGCCAATGATGCTATGAGGTGATGCAAACATGAATCAAGGCATGAGGATGATCATACAAACATATGGATGCAAGAGAAGCATGCTTAGAACCATGAACATACATGAAAATATATGAAATGCAAATGACATACAACATGGCAAATGAAAGATGCAATGATCAAACATGATTCTAATATGTCGTAAGATGTATTATGAATCAAATGGATGCACAAAATGTCATGGCAATTCAGGGTATGCAAGCAAATGGAAGATGGATGCAAATGAAAGCCCAAATTAGGGTTTATGATCAATGCACAAAACAAAAATCAAAACCAGAAGCAAACATCATGATAAAAAATTGAAAATGCATTCAAAGGAAACCTAAACCTATACAAACTCACTGCCCAAAGGAGGGGTTCTAACTCTTAACCTAATGAGGGTTATGAATTTCTTAAGATTGCTAGGGTTTTAAGGTACCTTGTCAAGAAAAATGTCAAACAAATTGAAAATGCAAGATCAATTCATGCCAATTTAATCTTATAAACTACATGCTAAACAAAATGCAATGCAAAAAGAGTCAAAGTCCAACTCTTAAAGGCTAGGCAGAAATGAATTTTTGAAGATTGGATCAAAATAATGCTTTGAAATGAAATTAATTCCATGAAAAATTGTCAAAAGACATCAAGATCAAAAAATAAATTTGGTTTAAGGGTTGGACAATGTTTCTAAATGATTTTAAATGTTTCATGAATTTTCTTGTGATTTTTAAATACCTAAAAGTATTTTTAATTAATTAATTCTCATTAATTAATTAAAAATAAACTTTTAAATGATTTAAAAATAAATTTTAATGCAAAAAATAAAAATAAAATTTTTTTTGGTTTCTGAAAATTAATAAAAGGCTGTATAAAAATTTTCAGAATTTTTCAAAATGTTTTGCTATTTTAAATTAAATGAAGAAAACAAATGAATTAAAAAGAAAATAAAATGAATTTAAACTGAAAAATAAGAAAGTCAGCAAGATCAAGGGCTGAGGTTTGAACTCACACACGCGCGAATTGACCTGGCGCGCATCTGGACGGCCAGCATTCAAACTCACGCAATTAAGACTAAACCCTAATTAATTAACCCTAATCACTTTCAGACGACCGAAACATTGTTCCGGTCGTCTTCTCCGGCAGGCTCCTCTTTTAAACTCTCTCAAAGCTTCACTAAATCATGTCAAACTCTCCAGATCAACTCAACTAACCTTCCTAAACAACAATCCAGCAACACATTCCATTTATTTCTACTCAAGATCAAGATACGAATCAAACATCAAAAACTGCAGAAATTTCAGAAACACGATACAAGCTCATTTCTCAATCTTTTTCAAAAGTAAAAGGCTCAGTGAACTCAGGGAAGCATGATTTATCATTTAGAAACAAGAAATAAAGGTTCTGGAAAAATGAATTTCCATGGCTACCTAAATCGAAGCTTTGATTTCTGGCACTTTCTGGCTGATTTATTGCTTTCAATCAACTCCAATGGACCTCCTGAGAAGCTTTCAGTGCTTGTTTGAAGTTTATAATGGTTGGTTTGAGAGATTGCTAAGTTTCTTCACAAAAGGGGGAAGAAATCGTATCTTGGTTTCTGGGGGTTTCAGGCTATGGTGGTGGGTGATTTCTGATCAGTGAAGCATGCTGAGTTTGTTTGTGAAGTTTGTTTGTGTGTTTGCAGCTTGTGGAGAGTGTTTTGAAAGCTTTTGCAAATGGGGTGGAAAATGAGAGAGTTGTGTTCTTGGTGCTTTCAGCCTTGTGTGTTATGTGAAATGTCTTGCTTTTGGTTTGTATAAACAAATGGGATTGGTCAGATGAGTTGATGTGTACTGCTGTGATTGGTATGGCTCAAGTTGCCAAAATGTCAAATTTGTGTAAGAGAGGCATGTGTCACTAGCTAGCCAAGGACAAATGGGGTGTCCTGCGCAGCAAGATGTGCGGAGAGCCCTAGGATTGATCATTGAGTCAGCAAGCAAGTGGATTCAAACTTGAGTGAGTTTTTGCAACTTGCTTCACTTTTGTTTCCTTTGAGAATTCTTGCTCCATAAGTCATGAAAATGAGTGATCCCTTGGCCCATTCTGATTTTTAGGTCTTGGTACATGCTTGTATGAAGATTAGAAGTTTATTTGATAGCTCAATTTGCCTTGGCAAGTGAATTTGCAACTTTACCTCTTTGGTAGAAAACTTCAAATTTTGTGATTTTAGCCAACTTTGACAAGCCATAACTTTTGATCCAAAATGAATTAGGTCATGTTCTTGTACTTTTTGAAAAGGGAATGATCCATTCTACAACTTTCATGACCAAAGTTTTTTCATTTGAAGCATTTTTGAATCAAAAAGCAAGGTTTGAAAAAGTTTCCCAAAATGGCAATTTTCATTAAAAGTCAAACTTCCCAAAAAGTCAACTTTGCAAATGACTTGAAATTCTTCAATTTTGTGAACTTCCAACTTCTTCCATGATCAAATAAAGATCATATAAAATCAAAATGATGAAGAACACCCTTTGGTTGGGTCATTGGGGGCCTCAGATGCCCTGATTTTACACTGACTTGCCTAGAAAGTCAACCCTTGATCAGATGACTTCTCCATTGAATTTCTTCATGAAAATTGATATGCATGATCCCTATACCATATAGAGACCAATAGAAACAAGAATGACCAAAAAAATTGGAGTTATGGCCTTTGAACCCAAAACCCTAATTCTAGGTCATCTGTGCAGTCAAACCTGGCTCTGCTTCCATGCCATTCTCAATTCTTGTGATTTTTTGACATTCTTGACTTTGAGGAGATATAATATGATGCTTGAACATACATGGACCCCTTTGAAGTGTTTGATGACCTTTGGAGTGGCTCAAGAAGCCCTTGGATTGCTCAAACCACAAACCCTAGATGCAGATGACTTTGAACCAATGCAATGAATCAAAAATGTGATATGAGATGCTATGATTGAATTTATGCATATGAAAAGATCAACAAGCCATGGTGTGAATAGGTGAGGGCAAATTTGGGGTGTTTACAGCTGCCCCTATTCAAACATGAGTTAGTTGTGCAGGATGTAAGTAACGGCTTATCAGGCAAACAAGATAACTTGTGGTTGAATACCAAAGACAGTCCAAAATTTGCACTCACAGAATGAAGAAGAAAAGGGATATAAATTGTAAAGGAAAATAAAGTATATTATAAAGTGTGGGCGACGGAGGACGACCGTCGAGCAGAGGACGACTGCTGGGGAAAGAGCAATGACGGTGACGGCCGACATGCTGGGAGAAAGTGGGAGATAAAGCAATGACGGGGACGGCCGACATGCTGGGGATAAAAGGGATTATGATGGGGACGGCCATCAAGTAAAGCTATAAGATTCTCTGGGGATTAATGAAAAATGATGGGGACGGCCATCAAGTTCATAAAGTAATGTGAACAACGATGGGGACGGCCATCGGGCTAAACTGATGAAGGACGATCATCAGGAGAAGGAAAAGGGATCACGACGGGGACGGCCATCGGGTTAAAGAATAAATGAAATAATGATGAGGGACGGTCATCAAGGGTGAAGGACGATCACCTGGCAGGGTACGGCTGCCGAAGATATCGCGACATAGGACGAATGCCGGATAAAAGGTCAACGATGGGGACGGCCATCGGATGGGCATGATGAAGGACGATCATCAAGAGGTGAAGGACAATCACCTAGAAGGGGACGGCTGCTCTCGGGGTTTATCATGACATAGGACGAATGTCAGATAACAAAATCAACGATGGGGACGGCCATCGGATAAAAATGATGAAGGACGATCATCAAAAGGTGAAGGACGATCACCTAGCAGGGGACGGCTGCTAAAAATATCACGACATAGGACGAATGTCGGGTAAAAGGTCAACGATGGGGACGGCCATCGGATGAGCATGATGAAGGACAATCATCAAGAGGTGAAGGACGATCACCTAGCAGGGGACGGCTGCTCTCAAGGTTTATCATGACATAGGACGAATTTCAGATAACAAAGAAATTCTGCTCTGCTGGCGATCCACTGGGGAATAGTAAACACGGACGAGTGTTTATATCCAAGACATAAAGGTATAAGTGTTTTGACGCTGTGTATAGATTAAAGATGCGGACGAGCATCCCTAAGACTACGATACAGACGAGTATCGGGTAGAAACAAATACTGACACGTGTTCAGAGATGATGATACGGACGAGTATCAACTGGTTAACAAAGAACACGGACGAGTGCTGATTCCGAGGGGACTCTTCTGGGGAATAATAGACACAGACGAGTGTCTATAATAAAAAAAAGACAAAAGTGTTTGACAAAGCGTACGGATTAAAGATGCGGACGACCATCCTTAGGATCATGATACAGACGAGTATCAGGTAGAAACAAACGCTTGACGCATATTCTGAGATGATGGTACGGACGAGTACCAACTGGTTAACAAAGAACAAGGATTAGTGTTGAATCTGATATAAGTGGTGTATACAAGATACGGACGAGTATCTGTATAAGTAAAATAAGAGTAAAAAAGTGTGAGTAGTGTATAGACGGGCATTTACCCTGCTGGGGGGAGTGACACGGACGAGTGTCGAAAGGAGTATAGTATAAACAAATATCTAATATACAAAGTGTTTAGGTTACTGTGCTGGGGAAAGTGTCACGGACGGATGTCAAGAAGGTTATATATAAGTATCTGTGAGTGTAAAGGGGATGCTTTGGCTTTCTGCTGGGGATATGACACGGACGGGTGCCACAGGGAGTGTATACTGGTGTTTGTGAATGTGAGGCAACTGTTTTAGCTTTAACTCTCTGCTGGGGAATCTGGGGAGCATTTTGTATATTGTTGATGGGTTGCTTTTATTCACAAGTATTTGATTCAGAACATGGCTTATGATTATGCAATATGTTGGATTTTTGCCGTAATGCTCCGTTTTAGACGGAATGTTACGCTTTGTGGGGTGAATATGATGCGAATGCTATGATTATGCAAAGATACCAATCCGGGATTCGGATCCTGTTGCTGCGAAGATTTCTGGTTGATCTGTTTGGAGTGGACATCCCAGCTGGGGATGAGATCATTGGTAGATCTGATGAGATGATTCTCCTTGGGGAAATGGGTCAATGATAGACCTATTCCAGTAAATGAAGGACCCAACTGGGGTTTGTAGAAGCTTTCGTCACTCTGTTGTGATTCCTTCATGTGCTGCTCTTCTGGATAGAGGCTGAGACTCTGTGGGGAAGTGGTTCCCTGGCTTTTGTACTTGGCTGAGGAGGAAGAATGATTGGCACCTCGGCTGGGGAGAAATAACAAGTAGCAACTTAGCAGGGGAGAAAGCACTTTGGGTGCTAAGACTGAGTGAATGTTGATTCGCCAGCTTGCTGGGATGGAGCTTACATGCCTCATGCTACGCTTTGAATACCTGCAATCCTGCAAAGATAGAAACGTACAAGTAATCCCGAGGTATCCTTTACTGGATTCCGTCGTAGGAGTTTAGACACTCCCGGGAGTAAATATATTCCCTACAAGCGCGTATTTTTAAAAACATCTGTATTTATGCAATCGGTATCTTAAAGACATCGGACATTTTGCAAATGAAAATAAAATGTACGAGACGAGACGTGACTGAAAATCTGATTTTATTAATTCATATGCTTCGAATTAGCAAGATACAGTCAGAAAAACATATCCCCTAAAATGAGGAGATTGTTACAAATTGAGAAACAAAAAGATGCTGGCAATGCTGATGACGCCTCAGGGAGCTTCCCCTTTGCTATGACTCGTATGACTTTTGACGTTCTTCTCGTCTTGCTTTCTGAAGAAGGCTGATTCTGAAAGAAGCTTGATCCCTTCGAAACCTACCAAGTTGTAAGTGATACAGACGAATTCAGAATGCAGTTGTTCGCTTACTCCCTTATTTTGCATGGATCGCCCTTTCGGGTTTTCAATCCATCGGGATACCCATTTTTGCCTGAGTTGTCCAATGCGGCTTTTCAACTCAGCGGGTGTACATTTTTTTGTTTATTTTCCCTTATTTTTGCCCGAGTCTTTTATTCTGTTTTTGACTCGCCGGGATGCCCTATTTTTGCCTGGACTTACATTCTGTTTTTATGTCCAGCGGGTCATTTTCATGCGAAGTATTTTTTAACTGCATCTGAATTCACAGGGGACGGGAAATCTTCACCATCCATAGTGTTGAGCATGAGTGCTCCACTGGAGAAAACTTTCTTTACTACGAATGGTCCTTCATAGTTCGGAGTCCATTTGCCCCCGTGGTCTGTATGAGGAGGGAGGAGTCTTTTCAGCACAAGATCTCCTACTTGGTACTCTCGGAGCCTAACTTTCTGATCGAAGGCTTTCTTCATTCTTTTCTGATACAACTGCCCATGACAGATTGCAACCAATCTTTTCCCTTCAACCAGACTCAGTTGTTAGTATCGGGATCGGACCCACTCTGCTTCGTTCAGCTTAACATCCATCAGTACTCGCAGGGAGGGTAGTTCGACTTCAACTGGTAGGACTGCTTCCATACCATACACAAGCTGATACGGTGTTGCCCCAGTGGATGTTCTGATTGACGTACGATACCCATGCAAGGCAAATGGAAACATCTCATGCCAATCCTTATAGGTAACTACCATCTTTTGCACAATCTTCTTGATGTTCTTGTTAGCTTCCTCAACAGCGCCATTCATCTTTGGCCTGTAAGGAGAAGAATTGTGATGTTGGATTTTGAAGTCCCGACATAGTTCTGCCATCATTTTGTTGTTTAAGTTGGAACCATTATCAGTAATGATTCGCTCGGGAACTCCGTATCGACAGATGATGTCTCTTTTAAGAAATCGGGCTACCACTTGCCTTGTAACATTTGCATAAGAAGCTGCTTCAACCCACTTGGTAAAATAGTCAATGGCTACCAGGATGAATCTGTGGCCATTTGAAGCAGTCGGTTCAATCTTGCCAATCATATCAATGCCCCACATAGCAAAGGGCCAGGGTGAAGACATCACATTCAGAGGATTGGGAGGTACATGCACCTTATCCGCATAAATCTGGAATTTATGGCACTTTCTGGCATAGGCACAACAGTCGGCATCCATTGTGATCCAGTAATAGCCTGATCTTAGCAATTTCTTAGCCATGGCATGCCCTCCTGCATGGGTACCAAAGGATCCTTCGTGCACCTCGTGCATCAACAAGTCTGCTTCTGTTCTATCAACGCATCTGAGGAGTACCATATCAAAGTTTCTTTTATACAGGGAACCATCAGTGTTCAGAAAGAAACTACCAGCAAGCCTTCTTAGAGTCTTCTTATCATTGTAAGATGCCCCGGGCGGGTATGTTTGATCCTCCAAGAAGCACTTAATGTCATGGAACCAAGGCTTATCATCTTTGACAGCGTCTGCGGCAAATACATATGCTGGTCTGTCAAGTCTGGACACTGAAAACCAAGGTACAAAGTTGGCAGCTTGAACATTGATCATGGATGAAATGGTAGCCAGAGCATCTGCAAACTGATTTTCATCTCGAGGAATATACTCAAGCCTGACCGTCGTAAAGAAAGTCAGTAGCCTCCTAGTATAATCCCTGTAAGGTATCAGATGATCCTGGTGGGTGTACCATTTGCCGTTGGTTTGATTAACTACCAGAGCTGAATCTCCGAATACAGTCAATGTTTTGATCCTGAGGTCAATGGCTTCCTCAAGACCCATAATGCAAGCTTCGTATTCAGCTTCGTTGTTAGTGCAGTTAAAGGTGAGTTTTGCCGAGAAAGGCATGTGAACTCCCTTAGGTGTAATGAGCACTACACCAACACCACGACCATTCATATTAACAGCCCCATCAAACATCATAGTCCATTCTTCTTCCGGGTCAGGCCCTTCAGTGTGAATAGGCTCTTCATGATCTTTTGCTTTTATGAACATGATGTCTTCATCAGGGAAGTCAAATCTCATAGGCTGGTAATCATCAATAGGTTGCTCAGCAAGATAATCAGATAATACACTGCCCTTGATGGCTTTCTGAGATGTGTACTGGATGTCATATTCTGTAAGGATCATTTGCCATCTTGCAACCCATCCGGTAAGTGTTGGCTTCTCAAAAATGTACTTAACTGGGTCCATCTTTGATATCAATAAAGTAGTGTGGGTCAACATATATTGTCTCAGTCGGCGAGCAGCCCACGCTAAAGCACAGCAAGTTTTCTCAAGCAGTGAATAACGTTGTTCACAGTCGGTAAACCTTTTGCTTAGGTAGTAAATTGCATACTCTTTTCGACCAGACTCGTCATGCTGGCCCAGCACACACCCCATTGACTCTTCTAATACTGTCAAGTACATTATCAGAGGTCTTCCTTCAACTGGAGGCATAAGGATTGGAGGTTCTTGTAAATACTCCTTGATCTTGTCAAAAGCCCTCTAGCAGTCTTTGTTCCACCTGACCGTCTGTTCTTTTCTTAACAGTTTGAACAAGGGTTCACAGGTTGCTGTAAGGTGAGATATGAACCTGCAAATGTAGTTCAATCTACCTAGAAACCCTCGAACTTCTTTTTCTGACTTCGGTGCAGGCATTTCTTGAATGGCTTTGACTTTATCAGGGTCAACTTCAATCCCTTTCTCGCTTATGATAAAGCCCATCAGCTTACCAGATCGCACCCCGAATGTACACTTGTTGGGGTTCAACTTTAGTTGGTATTTCCTCAGACGCTTGAATAGTTTCAGCAGGTTTACCAGGTGGTCTTCTTCTGTGAGGGACTTGGCAATCATGTCATCCACATAACACTCGATTTCTTTATGGATCATATCGTGGAATAATGTTACCATAGCCCGTTGATATGTTGCACCAGCATTCTTCAGTCCGAATGGCATCACCTTATAACATAAAGTGCCCCAGGGTGTGATGAAAGTTGTCTTCTCCATGTCTTCATGGGACATCTTAATCTGATTGTATCCTAAAAATTCGTCCATGAAGGAGAACACCGAGAACTGAGCCGTATTATCAACCAATACATCAATGTGAGGTAATGGGAAATCATCTTTCGGGCTGGCTCTGTTCAGGTCCCGGTAGTCAACACACATTCTTACTTTGCCGTCTTTCTTAGGCACAGGTACTATATTAGCAACCCACGGAGGATAGCTAGTTACAGCAAGGAATCCGGCGTCCCACTGCTTTTGTACCTCTTCCTTTATCTTCATTGCCATATCCGGGCGAGTGCGGCGCAGCTTCTGTTTTACTGGCGGGCAGTCTTCTTTTAATGGCAGCTTGTGCATGACGATATCGGTGTCCAACCCTGGCATATCTTGGTAAGACCAAGCAAACACATCTGCATACTCCCGAAGCAAATCAATCAGTTGTTCTTTCACCGAATCTTGCAGGCAGGCTCCGATCTTAACCTCTTTCACATCTTCATCCATACCAAGATTAACTGTTTCAATCTCCTCCTGATGAGGAGTGATAACCTTCTCCTCTTGCCTTAACAACCTGGCTAGCTCTTCAGGAAGCTCGTAATCTTCTTCAACCCCTTCATCAGCTTGATTGATTGGATTGTCAAAGTCATACGAAGCCATAGTTGTGCTGTTGTCGGTGTGGTCTGAAAGGCATTCTCTGCAAGGGTTTAGATTGTTCATTTTAGTGATTGATTTTAATCTTGTTTAGAAAAAGTGAAATGAAGTTATCATTTTGGAAAACATTGCCATTTTATTTTTGTACAAAAAGAAAAAATGAAAAACAGTGAGCAGAAAAGAAAAAGACTCATTTGCAAAAGATGTCTGATATTCATTGATTGATCTATTTGCACAAAATTACAAGATGGCCCGATTACAAAATGAGTCTTGTCATCTTGGGCAAGATGCAAGACTTGATGCATGCTCTAAAATACAGGAAATAATAATTACTCTGCAGGAGTAACCCTTATAATTTCCTGGGAAGACCAGTTTGAGATACGGCTCCCCGGGATCCTTGGACGTATCCAGCTCTCCAGGTTGCGCTCCTCTTCCGACTCATCTTCCAAATTGTTTACTGCATCAGGGGTGAGCATCCCCCCGCTAACAAAACTGGGCTTCTTAGTAGCCTCTGATTGATCTTGTTGAGTTGGTTTGTAACCCAACCCAAATCTGTCCTCCTTCTTCTCCACAGGCAACAGCTTGCCCCAGCCTTGGGCATTCCCTTCTTCAACAACCTTCCTGGCTTGCTTGTAAGATGTCATGGAAGTCCCAAGTACAGCAGATGCTTCGTTAATGTTCAGGGCTTCAAATCCCTGGCTCATGGTTTCATGGATCTCTCCATCCATCTCAATATATTTGTACGTAGCTAGATGGCTAACAAAAATATCTTCTTCACCACAAATGGTGATGATTTGGCCCTCCCACTCGAATTTTAACTTCTGGTGAAGGGTAGACGTAACTGCGCCAGCGGCATGAATCCAAGGTCTACCCAACAAACAGCTGTAGGCCGGCTGAATGTCCATCACATAGAAGGTTATTTTAAACGTCTGTGGGCCAATCATCACAGGTAGATCAATCTCTCCTAGCACTGATCTCTTAGAGCCGTCAAATGCCCTCACTACCAAATTACTTGGTCGCAATGCCAAGCCATCATATTCCAGCTTCACCAAGGCTTTCTTTGGTAAGACATTGAGTGAAGACCCAGTGTCTACCAGTACATGTGACAGAACAGCACCCTTGCATTCCAGGGTGATGTGCAAAGCCTTGTTGTGGTTGTTTCCCTCAGTCGTTAGATCAGCGTTGGTAAAACCCAACCCATGGCTGGTATTGACATTTGCTACCACGGTCTCCATCTGATTAACGGTAATCTCCTCTGGCACATATGCTGCGTGCAAGACTTTTAGTAATGAATTTCGGTGAGTTTCGGAACACATCAGCAGGGAGAGGATGGAGATCTTTGAGGGAGTTTGGTGAAGCTGATCCACCACCTTGTAATCACTCCTCTTGATGATTCTCATAAACTCGTCTACATCTTGTTCAAAAGATGTCTTCTGTGTTTCTTTGAGAATAGGTTCTTCCACTGCCACACTCTTTCCCTTTGCTTTGGCAGCAGCTTCTGCTTCGGCATTCGGTCTTTGTGATTGCGAGGCAAAGAGGCGTCCGCTTCTGGTGAAGCCTCCGCCTCCCCCGACATTATCAATCTGTGGAGAGGATGTTGAAGAGTCAAGAGTGATTTTCTCTCCCTTGCAGTACAGATCAGAGCCATAATGCCAAGGGATGGCATTAGTGCTTTCATATGGAACAGGCCCAGGTACCGTGATGGTAACCGGGCTGACTGTAGTAGAGGAGGGTGTTGCAATAGTATGTGGATCATAGTAGATAGTAACTCGTGATATGGCAGAAGAGGCCACTGCTTGTTGTTGAAAATTGTTGTTCGGAGGAATACTTGACGGATCATAATAAATAGTGACTGTTGAGATATTTGCTGGTGTCGTAGGAGAAGATTCTGAATAGAGGGGTGCTGACGTTGTAGCAGTAATTTTGTTTATATCTGGCTTGTTGAAGTGATATTTGAAGCATTTGTTGATGAAACTGAAGAATTGTTTGGAATAATTGTTGTTGCAGTTGTAGGAGACTCAGGAACCGTTGTCGGAGAGATTGCAGGATTTGAAGGTATTGATGTTGTGATTTGAAGTAGACCATTCTGGATAAGACTGTCTATGCCGCTTCTCAAATTATCACACCCATTTACCGAAATGTTGCAATAACCGCACCCGAGCTCACACCCAGGGAATATCTGGAATTCAAGGAGTTGAGCTTTGATCTCTACCAGGGGTGTCCGGATCTGCCCAACACTGGTTATTAAGAAAGACGGCTTATCTTCCTCAATAGCATTAATTTTGGGCCCTCCATGGTTGGGCATGGGGTTTTTGTTGACATTTGGCGGGGGTGCAAAGTTTAGAGCTTTAGAATCTACCAAGTCTTGTACCTTCATCTGTAGAGCCCTACATTTCTATGTACTGTGGCCAGGTGCATTGGAGTGAAAGGCACATCTGGCGTTGGCGTCATAATTTCTTGGCAGACTGGAAGGATCTGGTGGTGCCAACGTCCTTAACTCAACCAAGTTGAGCTTCAGGAGCTGTGGCAGTAAAGCGGCATAAGGCATAGGGATTGGATCAATCACCCTATTGGCCTGAGATGGTCTTTGTTGAAATGGTCTTTGTTGAATGTTGCTGTTGTTGTTGTAGTTTCTCTGAGGCGGATATTGAGTTTGTTGTTGGTAATGGGGTTGTTGTTGTGGTTGATATGCTGGTTGCTGAGGAATTGGAGTGGGAATGGTGACTGCTGCCACTGACCTATGAACATATTGTGGTCTGCCCCTGCTGGCCTGAATAGCATTAGTCTCACCGGTTCTTCTTGGACCTACAAAAGGCTTTCTGGGGTTGCTGGACGAGCTTGCACCGTTATCAGAAATTTTTCCCATCTTTAATAGGCTTTCAATCCTTTCTCCAGCTATGACTACGTCAGCGAAGCTGGTGGAAGAAAAGGCAGCTAGCCTGTCAATGTATGTCTCTTGGAGGGTGTTCATAAACATGTCGGCCATTTCCCTTTCCGACATGGGTGGTTGGACAGCAGCAACAAGCTGTCTCCACCTCTGGGCGTATTCCCGAAAGCTTTCCCTGGATGATTGAGACATCCCCATAAGGAGGGTCCTATTAGGAGCCATATCCATGTTGTACTGGTACTGTCTGATGAAGGCCTCAGCTAGGTCCTTCCAGCATCTGATGGTTGCTCTAGTCAAGTGAGAGTACCATTCCCTTGAAGCTCCTGTTAAGCTATCTTCAAAATAAAACATCCACAACTTTTCATCCATGGTATATGCCTTCAGCCTCCCCAGAAAGGATTGTAAATGGGTTCGGGGACAGGAAGTTCCGTTGTACTTCTCGAAGCACGGAGGTTTAAACTTGTGGGGAATCCTTACCCCGTCCACTAGACCCATGTCCATAACATCAAAGCCCAAGGAATTCTGGGACTCCAGGGATCTTAATTTCTCAGCAATTTCATCTAGCCTTCTGTCATAGGCTTCATCCCCAGCTCCCATCACAGTAAATTGATCCTCCTGGGGGTCTTCTTGTAATACTCTGCCTGCAGTGGCGTTCCCTTGCACATTAGCAGGGATGTTGATCTCTGGATGAAGGTGGGGTCCATACACAGGTGGGTTAACATGAGGTTGAACCCTCTCATTGTTGCTTGTTCCCCCAGTCCCTAGATGGGGTTCCTCCTGGGTCTGCCTTTCTACCAATGCCCTTAATCTTTCTTGGCTCTGTGCCAACCCATTCATCACCTCCATGAACTGGGTCATCTGATTTCACATCTCCAATCTCTCATTGGCCATTTGAGTCCTGACCTCTGTAAGGTCCTGCTGTACTTGGTCCATTTGTATACCCGGAAAGTTGTTGCGAGTGGGATATCTGTGTGGACGGTTGAGTGGGAACACCCGGCGTCGAGCAATAGTTCCTGAATCACAACAGAGTTAGTAATAAACAAAATAAAAACCTACAAAACAAAACAAAAGTTAGTATGCAATGCAGTATGCTTATTTGTTTCCAAGGTATCCGGCTTGGCATTTGGTTTTGACCTTTCCAGACCCCTGAGGAAGGTGCTTTTGATGTTGCTTGAGAGAAAGAGATTCAATTGAAACAAACTAATGAATATATTACAAATGGTGAGTCAATACATAATTTGTTTTTTTACAATACATGCCCTCTGAGGGGTCAAGATAACAACATAAAAAAGTACATGAAATGAAAACAACAACAAGCAAAAAGTCAGACACCAAGACCAAACTCATCCTCCCTAACTTCCTTCAGAAGTGCTTCAGTTACAGGGTCAGCTGGATGCTCTGTGAGGTTCCTGATAAGAAGATTCCTGGTGGCAATTGCAGTGGTTAGCTTCTTGTGTCTGCCTTGGTCCTTTGACCTCTTCACACCAGCCCTAAGCTTCAATTCTGAGATTTCCCTCTGGGCTGCCAACAAAGCTTCCTGCTGCTCCTTTGCATTAGCCTCCAACTGCTCAATTTTGTCCTGAGTTCTCTTATCTTCCTGAGTGCGAGCTTCAGTGATCCTGACCCACCTAGCTTGGCTCTCCTTCAGATAGAGATCAGTCCTAGCCTTCTGGAACTGGGCCTCTTTACAGGCATTCTTCAAAATCTGCTCTCCTGCCCTTGACTTTTTGATGTAGTCCTCTGACTTCTCAATCCTGGCTAGATGCTCCACCTTAAGCTTTTCCAACCTTTCAATGTCCAGACGACCATCACTCCTCTCCCAGAGGGTTTTCTGCAGAGCTTGAGTCATATTCTCATTCCTCTCTTTTAGCTTCTCAAACTCTTCCAGGCTGACAGTGGCTGGAGGTGGTGCTGTGGATGGTCCAGGTGCATCCTCAATGGTGAAGGGCATCCCAGAAATTTGAGCCCTGGCATGAGACCACTCATAATACTGAGCTGAGGCCACATTGTTGCATCTCCCAAGAATAGCCATCCCTTTGGCCTGGACATTGTCCCAAGCCCAGGATGCTTGCCTGACAATAGCTAGATTGGGCTTAATCTCACAATAAAGGGTCTCATCTAGATCTTGCACTCTAGGAGGGTGGACCAATGCATAGCCCAATTTCCTTTTGAATAGCAGAGGGTTGTAGTTGATGCAACCCTTCACTCCTATCAGAGGTACATTGGGGAACTTCCCGCAACTAGTAATGATGTCCCTGCCCTTGGTGCTCTGGGTGCACCATCTGATGTCATCTGAGGTCAAAGCAACAAGTCTCCTAGCCCAATTCTTCTGTTGGTGGGGATTTAAGAAGGCATCAGTCTTGGGCAAGTGTTTGAGCAACCAGGTATGGAACAGGGGAGCACATCATCTCACCAATCTTCCTCTTTGCTTTTCATTTCTTTGATGAATAGAGTAGTAGAAATCTCCCAGTAAGGTGGGCACTGGGTTCCTCAGAATGAAAAGATGGATTGCATTCTTGCTAATAAACTTAGGCTCATCTGCAAAAAGTATAACCCCATATATGCTGAGGGCTAACAATGCACAGGTTGCCTTCCATTCTCCCAAGGAGGCCTTTAGGATAGCCTGAGAAGTCTAGAAATCCAAGTGTAGACCAGAGATTCCAGCCTTTGCTGTCATGTTCTGCTCAATCATAACTGGTTCCAGATACAGTGCCTTTGCCACCTCTTCATTACTAGGAAAAGCCATCTCAGGGTTGAAGGGGACTCCACCCCTGATAGGTACACCAATCAGTGATGAATACTCTTCCAACAAGGGTCCCAACTGAAAATTCTGGAAGGTGAAGCACCTCAGAGGGGGATCATAGAACTGCAGGCAAGTATGAATCAAGCTCCTCTGGGAAGGGTCCAAATCCATAACCACATCAAGGATGCCTCCATAATGTTCTCTGAATAGTGGTATATGGTCTGGAGTAATAAGGGCCTGGACCTTCCTGATGCCTGCCAGCTCAGGCTCAAAGAAATGATAGGAGATGTTGCTCTTCTTGGGTGCCATGTCTGCTGATGAAGAGCTGAGACAGATGCTGATGTTGGAGACTAACACTAGAGATGGGCCACTGACAGGCTGATACTGGTGATGCAGGTGACTGAAGCAGGTAGCTGATGAAGGTAGCTGAAGCAGGTAGCTGGTGAACAAAGGGCCTATGCAGATGAAGGGGTCAAAACCAAGCCAAATGTAATATGGATACCCTGAAAAACAAATAAACACATGTTAAATGATGCAATGATGATGTATGCAAATGATATGCAGAGGGTCTGTGATTAAGCTGGATCTGATTACTGCCTTGGTATGAGTCCATGTATGTTCAAGAAATCCAGATGGAGGTTCATAAGTCTAGTAACCAAGGTGGGGGACTCAAATAAAGAGCCACAAATCCAGGGTTAAAAATCACAAGAACTGTCCAAAGTGGAGTACTCTTAATCAAACAAAGTATCAGGGTATGCTGAGGTCAAGGGTACCTGCAAACCTGTAAACAACCCAACCCCCTCACAGGTAGTGTTCTAGAACAAGGATCCTCAGACTTGGATCAGTTATGAGAAGTGTAAACACTTCTAACCCGGAGATACAGTGTTTAAAATAACCATAAAAGATCCTCCTCTAGTTCACCTCAGTTTCTGAAGGTCATAGTAAAGGTCATCCAGACTTAGCAGGCTTCCCAGATAGCCCTAGCACTACAGGAGATCTGTAGCACATAGTTCTCAAGAAGAAACCCATATCTGAACCTTGTTTCATATTCCCGCACCACACCGAAATGGAATGGGAAAGAAAATGAACCACTCTAGCCTAGGTGTCACTCAGGTCCCAAGTATAGGACCTTAAACTCTCAATAGAACCCACCCACCAAAGCAACAAAACCAGATCCAGCCAGAACAGTATGACAGTATGATGAATATAAAGCCATAAAGAAAGCAGTAAAACAACTGTACATAAAGCAATAAACAAAATAAATATACAAACACAAATAGCACATAACACCCCAGTAAAACACAAATCAAACAAGCGCTAGGAGGAACCCACAAAAAGAACCAGAAGCCCTGGTTACAGTATAAGGGTACCCAGCAGAGTCGCCAAGCTATCGCTCCCGATAAATGATACTGGCTCATCTAAAGGTACAAACGCGAACGGTCGGCGAAAGGATGAAATGAGAACACACAGGAGTGAACTCAAGAGAAAGAAAGAGTCGCCATCTAGGCATTTTTATCCCGAAGGAAAGGTAATGCTGCATAAACCTAAGAAAAGATATGGACAAAGCGGTTGCGAACCAGAGAGACTGAGAAAGGGGGTTGGTTACAACCTGGGAAGGTGTTAGCACCCAGATTGTCCGTCGTACTCGACGGGATCCACGCTTAAAAGATTTGTGTTTTAAAGGGGTAGTGTCAGTGCAATTTGTGTATAAAGAGCTGGAAAAGGATGTACAGGTGCCAGTGTAGAAGAAGTGTGAAGTGAAATATGTGAAGTGTCAGTGTAAGACAGGAGTATGAAGCTCATGATTATGAGGCTAAAATAATAATGCTGGAAAGAGGGGGAATATACAGAGACTTTTGTTCGATAACTGTTAAGTTATGCCTACGTATCCTCTCGTGCAATGAGGAAGTCAGAACACCGTAGTTCGACCCAAAGAGACTGAAAGATAAATTGACTTGTGAACTGCTTGCTTGTCTATGCTCAAGTGTATGACCTGTCTGGCTCAGGTGCAAACTGTCTTGCATTAGACGGAAGAAGCAAGTTCTCGTGTATGAGTGAATGAGGTGAGAAAAGAATCCCGGAGGAGACGATTATTGTTTGTTTTTTTTGAGTTTTCAAACTTTTATTGCTTTTGAAAGTTTGTCATAAGAAAATGAGCTTAAGCCTAAACCAAAGGATTTAGCAAACTCATCACATCTTCCCTCTGATTAGGGGTAATGAGAATGCCTTAAGTGTGAAGTCAGCTTCTCACACTTAGTCACCATGGTGTAGGATTAAGATCATTAACCTACTTGTGATTAGTTAAATGTATTTGGTGTTTTTGTTTAGTGTTAAGTAATGAGATTAAGCCATAATCAGGGATTAAACAGACTCATTACACCATCCTAATAGAAGGATAATAGATGAGGGTGTTTAAGCTGAGGAAAACTCCTCAACTTAATCCATGATTAGGGATTAAACTCATGACAAAACAAAGGCTTTGTTAAGTGGATTTTATTTAATGATATGATGAAGAAATGAGTTTTATGGTTTGTAAGACAGCTTGAGGGGGACTTGTCCATTAACACTAGGGTTAGTCCTTCTTAACCAATTAAGGAAGAATTAGAACCCTAATGCAAGGCCCAAGTTACAAGCTTGATGTCTTGATAATTATTAAGCGGATTGATTAAAGGATTTAAACACATTAAGGGTTTAACACTTAGGATTAAAGTTATACACTCCATCCTAATAGAAGGATGCAGGCATAAGCTTAATCACAAAGCCTTAAAGCCTTTAGGGTTTAGTCCCTGATTATGAGATGAGAAGAGAAGACTCAATGAGACACAAAGGTAAAACTAAGTGTGGGACTAATCAAAACCCTAATCATTGTCATGCTTGGTTTTTCCTAAGGTTTGTGAGGTTTACAAGAAAGATCTTCAGAGAAACCACCAGGAAGCAGATGAAAGGAGCAAAGAGAAGCAAAGTAACTTGCTTCAGTTAAGAAGACAGGTCACTTGAGGAAAGAAAGTAAGGAGAAGAAGAAAGAGCAAGCTCAATCTCAAACACAAGACAAGATGCAGCAATGATGCATAAAAGAGATGAAAAGAGATTGTGAGAAGTGAAGGCAAATTCACTTCTCAAAGTAACTTACCACCTGAAAAGTTAATGAAAGAAATGCAATGCAATGCAAAATGAGATGAAATGACATGATGCAAATCAAAACCAGAAGCATAAGTATGATGCCAATGATGCTATTAGGTGATGCAAACATGAATCAAGGCATGAGGATGATCATACAAACATATGGATGCAAGAGAAGCATGCTTAGAACCATGAACATACATGAAAAGTTATGAAATGCAAATGACATACAACATGGCAAATGAAAGATGCAATGATCAAACATGATTCTAATATGTCCTAAGATGTATTATGAAACAAATGGATGCACAAAATGTCATGGCAAGTCAGGGTATGCAAGCAAATGGAAGATGGATGCAAATGAAAGCCCAAATTAGGGTTTATGATCAATGCACAAAACAAAAATCAAAACCAGAAGCAAACATCATGATAAAAAATTGAAAATGCATTCAAAGGAAACCTAAACCTATACAAACTCACTGCCCAAAGGAGGGGTTCTAACTCTTAACCTAATGAGGGTTATGAATTTCTTAAGATTGCTAGGGTTTTAAGGTACCTTGTCAAGAAAAATGTCAAACAAATTCAAAATGCAAGATCAATTCATGCCAATTTAATCTTATAAACTACATGCTAAACAAAATGCAATGCAAAAAGAGTCAAAGTCCAACTCTTAAAGGCTAGGCAGAAATGAATTTTTGAAGATTGGATCAAAATAATGCTTTGAAATGAAATTAATTCCATGAAAAATTGTCAAAAGACATCAAGATCAAAAAATAAATTTGGTTTAAGGGTTGGACAATGTTTCTAAATGATTTTAAATGTTTCATGAATTTTCTTGTGATTTTTAAATACCTAAAAGTATTTTTAATTAATTAATTCTCATTAATTAATTAAAAATAAACTTTTAAATGATTTAAAAATAAATTTTAATGCAAAAAATAAAAATAAAAATGTTTTTGGTTTCTGAAAATTAATAAAAGGCTGTATAAAAATTTTCAGAATTTTTCAAAATGTTTTGCTATTTTAAATTAAATGAAGAAAACAAATGAATTAAAAAGAAAATAAAATGAATTTAAACTGAAAAATAAGAAAGTCAGCAAGATCAAGGGCTGAGGTTTGAACTCACACACGCGCGAATTGACCTGGCGCACATCTGGACGGTTAGCATTCAAACTCACGCAATTAAGACTAAACCCTAATTAATTAACCCTAATCACTTTCAGACGACCGGAACACTGTTCCGGTCGTCTTCTCCAGCAGGCTCCTCTTTCAAACTCTCTCAAATCTTCACTAAATCATGTCAAACTCTCCAGATCAACTCAACTAACCTTCCTAAACAACAATCCAGCAACACATTCCATTTATTTCTACTCAAGATCAAGATACGAATCAAACATCAAAAACTGCAGAAATTTCATAAACACGATACAAGCTCATTTCTCAATCTTTTTCAAAAGTAAAAGGCTCAGTGAACTCAGGGAAGCATGCTTTATCATTTAGAAACAAGAAATAAAGGTTCTGGAAAAATGAATTTCCATGGCTACCTGAATCGAAGCTTTGATTTCTGGCACTTTCTGGCTGATTTCTTGCTTTCAATCAACTCCAATGGACCTCCTGAGAAGCTTTCAGTGCTTGTTTGAAGTTTATAATGGTTGGTTTGAGAGATTGCTAAGGTTCTGCACAAAAGGGGGAAGAAATCGTATCTTGGTTTCTGGGGGTTTCAGGCTATGGTGGTGGGTGATTTCTGATCAGTGAAGCATGCTGAGTTTGTTTGTGAAGTTTGTTTGTGTGTTTGCAGCTTGTGGAGAGTGTTTCGAAAGCTTTTGCAAATGGGGTGGAAAATGAGAGAGTTGTGTTCTTGGTGCTTTCAGCCTTGTGTGTTATGTGAAATGTCTTGCTTTTGGTTTGTATAAACAAATGGGATTGGTCAGATGAGTTGATGTGTACTGCTGGGATTGGTATGGCTCAAGTTGCCAAAATGTCAAATTTGTGTAAGAGAGGCATGGGTCACTAGCTAGCCAAGGACAAATGGGGTGTCCTGCGCAGCAAGATGTGTGGAGAGCCCTAGGATTGATCATTGAGTCAGCAAGCAAGTGGATTCAAACTTGAGTGAGTTTTTGCAACTTGCTTCACTTTTGTTTCCTTTGAGAGTTCTTGCTCCATAAGTCATGAAAATGAGTGATCCCTTGGCCTATTCTGATTTTTAGGTCTTGGTACATGCTTGTATGAAGATTAGAAGTTTATTTGATAGCTCAATTTGCCTTGGCAAGTGAATTTGCAACTTTGCCTCTTTGGTTGAAATCTTCATATTTTGTGATTTTAGCCAACTTTGACAAGCCATAACTTTTGATCCAAAATGAATTAGGTCATGTTCTTGTACTTTTTGAAAAGGGAATGATCCATTCTACAACTTTCATGACCAAAGTTTTTTCATTTGAAGCATTTTTGAATCAAAAAGCAAGGTTTGAAAACGTTTCCCAAAATGGCAATTTTCATTAAAAGTCAAACTTCCCAAAAAGTCAACTTTGCAAATGACTTGAAATTCTTCAATTTTGTGAACTTCCAACATCTTCCATGATCAAATAAAGATCATATACAATCAAAATGATGAAGAACACCCTTTGGTTGGGTCATTGGGGGCCTCAGATGCCCTGATTTTACACTGACTTGCCTAGAAAGTCAACCCTTGATGAGATGACTTCCCCATTGAATTTCTTCATGAAAATTGATATGCATGATCCCTATACCATATAGAGACCGATAGAAACAAGAATGACCAAAATAATTGGAGTTATGGCCTTTGAACCCAAAACCCTAATTCTAGGTCATCTGTGCAGTCAAACCTGGCTCTGCTTCCATGCCATTCTCAGTTCTTGTGATTTTTTGACATTCTTGACTTTGAGGAGATATAATATGATGCTTGAACATACATGGACCCCTTTGAAGTGATTGATGACCTTTGGAGTGGCTCAAGAAGCCCTTGGATTGCTCAGACCACAAACCCTAGATGCAGATGACTTTGAACCAATGCAATGAATCAAAAATGTGATATGAGATGCTATGATTGAATTTATGCATATGAAAAGATCAACAAGCCATGGTGTGAATACGTGAGGGCAAATTTGGGGTGTTTACAAGTACGAGCCACTGTCACTTATGACGATTCTAGGCACACCAAATCTTGGAAAGATTATATTTTTGAAAAGCTTTATTACTACTCGTGTGTCATTTGTAGGAGAAGCTATAGCCTCAATCCATTTTGAAACGTAGTCAACAGCTACGAGTATGTAATTATTACCGAAAGATGATGGGAATGGTCCCATGAAATCTATTCCCCAGACGTCAAAGACTTCTACTTCTAATATTCCTTTTTGAGGCATTTCATCTCTTCTTGAAATATTACCGGTGCGTTGACACCGATCGCAATTTATAACAGCGATGTGGACATCTTTCCATAAATTACGCCAGAATAGGTCGGCTTGTAAGATTTATGCACAAGTCTTGGAAGTACTTGCATGTCCACCATAAGGATATGAATGGCAATGAGCAATGACATCTTCTATTTCTTCTTCGGGAATACATCGACGAAAGATTTCGTCGGGTCCTCTTTTGAACAATAATGGTTCATCCCAATAGTAATGTTTGAGATTGTGAAAGAATTTCTTTTTCTACTGATAGGTTAAGTCAGGTGGAAGAGCTCCTGCAGCTAGGTAGTTGACAATGTCAGCGTACCATGGCAGTCCTACAGTTGTTTGGATTCTTTCCACGGGTTCTGGTTCATCTATGTCTAACTGAACTGGGTCGCTTCCTATTTGTGCTATCAGCTATTCATACGGAAAATCATCGTTAATCGGCACTTGTTCGGGTTTAATACCTTCTATTCTAGATAAATGGTCTCCTACGACGTTTTCAGTACCTTTCTTATCTTTTATTTCAAGATCAAACTCTTGTAAGAGTAAAATCCATCTCAAGAGTCTTGGTTTAGCATCTTTCTTAGTTAATAGATATCTGATAGCAGTGTGGTCTATGTAAACGATTATTTTCTCTCCCACTAGGTAAGAACGGAATTTGTCAAGCGCAAAGACAACTGCTAACAATTCTTTTTCAGTTGTGGCGTAGTTCATCTGAGCAGAATCTAAGGTTCTACTGGCATAGTAAATTGCGTGAAGTTTCTTGTCTTTCCTCTGTCCTAGAACTGCGCCTACAACATAGTCACTCGCATCGCACATGATTTCGAAAGGTAATCTCCAGTCAGGGGGTTGCATGATTGGTGTGGTGATGAGGGCTGTTTTTAGAGTTTCGAATGCTTTAAGACAATCTTCATTGAATATGAACTCAGCGTCTTTCATTAATAAACCGGTAAGAGGTTTAGTGATTTTCGAGAAATCTTTGATGAATCGTCGGTAGAAACCGGCGTGTCCTAAAAAGCTTCGTATTTCTCGAACGGTTTTAGGGGGTTGAAGATCTTTTATGACTTCTATCTTAGCTTTATCAACTTCAATTCCCTTGTCAGATATAACGTGTCCTAGTACGATTCCTTCTCTGACCATGAAATGACATTTCTCCCAGTTAAGCACGAGGTTTACTTTTACACATCTTTCTAACACCATTTCTAAATTTGATAGACATCCTTCAAAACTTTGCCCGCATACAGAGAAGTCGTCCATGAACACTTCCTTGATGTTGTCTGCGAAAATTGACATTATACATCTTTGAAAGGTTGCAGGAGCGTTGTATAATCCAAAGGGCATTCGTCTATAAGCGAACGTTCCATAAGGGCATGTGAATGTAGTCTTCTCTTGATCATCTGGGTGGATAGGGATTTGGAAAAATCCTGAGTAACCATCAAGATAACATAAATATGAATGCTTGGCTATTCGTTCTAACATTTGATCTATAAAAGGTAGTGGGAAATGATCTTTTCGAGTGGCTTTGTTTAGTTTACGATAATCGATGCACACTCTATGTCCTGTCACTACTCTTTGTGATATCGATTCGCCTTTAGCGTTTTTCACAACAGTGATACCTCCTTTATTTGGTACTACATGTACTGGACTAACCCATTTACTATCAAAGATTGGATATATTATTCCAGCATCTAGTAGTTTCTTAACTTCTTCCTTTACTACAGTGCTAAAGATTGGGTTAATTCTTCTTTGAGATTCTCTGGAGGTTTTGCAATCTTCTTCTAGCAGAATACGATGCATACAGACTGAAGGGCATATTCCTTTGAGATCAGATATGTTATATCCTAATGCAGTTGGATATTTCTTTAAGACATCTAAAAGTTTCTTTGTTTCAATTGTTCCTAAACTGGAATTGATTATAACTGGTCTTGTACATTCGGCGTCTAAGAATTTGTATCTTAGGTTCTTAGGTAAAGTTTTTAACCCTAATGTAGGTTTATTCTTACTTGGTATGGGATCCGGTGTAAGTGCTAAACTTTCGCTTAGACTATCATCCTGATATGGTTCACGCCAATTATCATCTTCGAAAATCGGAGGGATTTGAATTTTCATAATTTCAGAATAGGTAGTTTCTTTCATTTCCATTTCTCTTACACATTCGTCAATTACGTCCAATAGATAGCATGTATCCTCTATAGCTGGTGATTGTAAGAATTGTGTTAAAATAAATTCAACTTTCTCTTCACCTACTTCAAAGGTTAGCTTTCCTTTCTTTACGTCTATTATAGCTCCGGCGGTAGCTAAGAATGGTCTTCCTAGTATGATAGGTGTAGTGGAGTCTTCAGTGATGTCCATGATTATGAAATCAGTAGGAATGTAGAATTGACCTATCCGTACTGGGACATTCTCTAGTATGCCTACAGGATATTTAATAGAGCGGTCGGCTAGTTGAACAGATATTTTAGTAGGTCTTAATTCTCCCATATCTAGCCTTTTTCAAATTGTTAAGGGCATAACACTGATACTGGCTCCTAAATCGCATAGAGCTTTGTCAATGACGAATTTTCCAATTACACAGGGTATAGAGAAACTACCTGGATCTTTTAACTTAGGAGGCATATTATTCTGAATTATTGCGCTACACTCAGCAGTAAGTGTAACAATTCCGTTATCCTCTATCTTCTTCTTATTGGATAAGATTTCCTTTAGAAATTTAGCATACGAGGGCATTTGAGTGATAGCTTCTGTAAACGAAATAGTAATATTTAACTGTTTCAGAAGTTCAACAAATTTCTTAAACTGGCCCATCGTCTTGGAATTGGTTAATCTCTGAGGGTACGGAATTGGTGGTTTATAAGGTGGTGGAGGCACATAAGGCTTTTCTTTCTCCACTGCCTCTTGATTATCTTCCTTTTCTTCTGGTTCATTCACCATTTCAGTCGCTTTATCCGGTTTTTGGTACATAGCTGGATTGTCAAGTCTTGGATCGGTAGGTCCGTCAAGTTCCTTGCCACTTCTTAATATCACAGCATTGGCCTATCCTTTCGGATTAGGTTGAGGTTGTCCAAGAAATACTCCAGCTGGTGCAGCGGTAGGTGCTTGTTGTTGAGCTACTTGTGAAATCTGAGTTTCAAGCATTTTGTTATGTGTAGCTAATGCATCTACCTTGCTCACTAATTGCTTAATCTGCTCACTAGTGTGTATGTTTTAGTTTAAGAAGTCCTTGTTTGTTTGAGATTGGGTAGCTATGAAGTTCTCCATCATCAACTCAAGGTTCGATTTTCTAGGGACATTAGGAGCAGTCTTTCGATATCCTGGTGGTGTAGCTGGTGCTTGACCTGGTGCGTATAAAGCATCGTTGTTCTTATAGGAGAAGTTCAGATGATTCTTCCAACCTGGGTTGTATGTGTTTGAGTATGGGTTTCCTTGAGAATAATTCACTTGATCTGTGGGAATTCATGCTAATAGTTGACAATCAGGGACAGGATGTCCTGGAACTCCATATAACTCACAGTTAGGTGTTACCGCAGCCACGGTGGCTGTTGGTGTTATGGCCAAGTTGTCGATCTTTTGGTTTAGTTGGTTAAACTTTGCATTGACTTGGTCCATACTACTTACTTCGTACATACCTCCTTTTGTTGGTTTCTCAGTTGCGACTCTCTCGCTTCCCCATTGGTAATGGTTTTGAGCCATACTCTCGATAAGTGCATAAGCATCGTTATATTCTTTGTCCATTAGTGCACCGCCTGCGGCAGCGTCAATTGTCATTCTTGTATTGTACAAGAGTCCATTGTAGAAGGTATGGATGACCATCCATTCTACTAATCCGTGATGTGGACAAAGTCTCAGCATATCTTTATAGCGTTCCCAAGCTTCGAAAAGTGATTCGTTTTCCTTTTGCTTAAATCCGTTGATCTGAGCTCTTAGCATAGTTGTCTTGCTAGGTGGGAAATATCTTGTCAAGAAAACTCTCTTTAGTTCCTCCCACGTAGTTACTGAATTCGAGGGTAGAGATTGAAGTCAGGCTCTCGCTCTGTCTCGAAGTGAAAAAGGAAAAAGATGTAGTCTGATAGCTTCTTGGGTAACTCCATTGGCTTTTATGGTATCTGCGTACTGCACAAATATCGAAAGATGAAGGTTCGGATCCACGGTAGGATTTCCGGCGAATTGATTTTGTTGAACGGCTGATAACAGGGAAGGTTTCAGTTCGAAATCGTTTCGGTTGATAGCCGGTGCGGCAATGCTGGAATGCGGTTCAGTTTGCGAAGGACTAGCGTAATATTTGAGTGGATGATTCGGTTCTTCAGCCATCTCTGTGT
Organism: Lathyrus aphaca; assembly: GCA_963966055.1. Classification (NCBI taxonomy): domain Eukaryota; kingdom Viridiplantae; phylum Streptophyta; class Magnoliopsida; order Fabales; family Fabaceae; genus Lathyrus; species Lathyrus aphaca. The sequence continues at coordinate 649,789,645 of OZ014519.1, forward strand.
CCTTTGATGTTCCGACTGGTTTAGGTGGATCTATTTGAAGATCTGGAATGTTGTAATTTTGTTCGTAATCGAATATCCGTCTTCTTACGTGTAAGAAGCGTTCCGATTCTGGGATTAGAGGTTGCAAGTCTTCGCCTTGAGAGCGAGTACTTGGCATACACTCGGGAAATTAGATTAAGAAAATAAATAGTTGTTACCTTAGCCTAGACAATGCTACTCTAAAGTGCACTAGTAACTAAATTAAGGTCCCCGGCAACAGCGCCAAAAACTTGATGGGCTAAAGACGTAATCTAATATGTGTCTAGCGGTATCTTAACTGCAAGCGCACAGCCTATCGAAGTAATATTTAAGATTATCGATCCCACAGGGACTTTATGATTACTTAGTGCTAGAGGGTTTACTAGTTTAGCTAAGGTGAATGGTTGTCACTATTTTTTGGTTGTTTTTAAGAATTAAAGACGGGAATTAAATTTTAGTTTAATGAAATAATAATAAGGCGGTCGGTATGTAATTATGTTAACTTAGGCGGGTCAACCTAACCTAGGCTTATAAGGATGGTTCACTTAATTTATTCTGTAGAGGTTATCAGTTTAAATATCTTTAACTCACACTCTCGTGGTCTTATCTCAGATCTCACTCCTAAAGCCCTATGCCTGCTCTTGCTAGCCCATAAGTGTTTAGAAATAATTTTTGGAAACTTAATAAGTCTAATTCATTTTAAAGTGCTCTCGCTGTGTTTAAATTAAATGCCTAACTTTATCTATCTGGTTAAAATCTCACACTCTCGTGGTCTCGACCTAACCTATTACACATTCCTTACTCTCGTAACAAAAAGATTAATTTTATAATAAAAAGTCACATCCATAATTTTAAGTTCTTAATTTTTTTAAGCCTAGAATTGATTTTACCGATTTAGTGTATTTTAATTACATACCGCCCTAAAGTGTTTAGCTACTCATAGTTGTTGTAACAGACAGATGCAGAAACAGAGGAACACAAATTAAAATATGCATTATAAAGAAATAAAAATAAATTCTTAACATTAATATAAATGCGAATTAATTAAAAACCTGAATAACAAATATAATGTCAAACTCCTTCTTCCACAATCTGGCAAGCTCGGAGTGCGGACCGGACTCGAAAATAAAATTATAAAAACGAAATGCTGAAGGCTTTGAAAGAAATTAAATAATAACAATTTCCTAATGTTGGAAATTGTTATTTGATTTGGTTGGGATATAGAAAATAAAACAAGAACAAAACAATTGCTGGAAAAATAAATGAAATAGGGTGCAATGGAAATACGGCAGAGCTTCCGCAAGAAAAATTAAAATCAAACTCTGTACTTTCTACTTTGAAATAAAGCTATTTATAGGAAACATAATTTGGGCTTGGAAGTTGGAATAATGCGTGGGCTTCGTAGTTGCTGAGAGAATCCAGGGAAAAGTTGAGTTACTGGGTCTGCGGAAGAATAGGAAAAGTTATGACTTCACGTAGCACGTTCATGACTAATTCTCACCAAGTAAACCTATTTTCCCCTTGTTACGTTCGTGACAAGGGTGTCACGTTCGTTATCCTTGTATTTAGCACGTCACGGTCGTGAGGGATTGGTGACGACCGTGACTGCTCCTTTTAGCGTGTCACGGTCGTGACTCCATGGTGACGGTCGTGACAATTGCAAATTATGCAGATTATGCAGAATTCCTCTCTTCTTCTTCTTTTCATGGTTGTTTTTGCTCATTTCACTTATGGCTTATGATTTAGCTCTATAATTGATATACCTACAAAATGACAAAGAAAACTCGAAGAATCGGGTGTTAATACGATAAATGTGCGATAAAACGGCATTGAAACATAGTAATAAACGATACTTTTTCTCGTTATCATACTCCTCCAAGTTCGGCACAAGCTGATAATCAGGAAAGGTGAAACAATGATGCAACAGATCATAGAACTGAGCTAAGGTAGGGAGAATCCCCTATGGTACATCAGTATCCAAAATAAACAATAGCTTTCCATAACATTTCCGGAACTCCTGGGTATCAACCACCAATGCTCCTAGCCTTCTCAACTCCACTATATTAGGATTCTTGAAGGTGTACTTCTTTGTGTTCCTCCTTTTAAAATTCATAACCATAGACATCTGAAATTTCGCAAAAGTTCCTTATGAGTCCCTTGAAATCTCAAAAACAATGCTCATGAATGCATGATGGCATGTATGCAACAACCACAAACAAGATCACACAAAGAACACAGGTTTAGGTTTCGAGTCACGAGCATGAAGTCAAGGTAACATAACACCAACCCACACAGGTAAGTACTAAGGTTTCATTTTCATTGTACCTGCAGAAAACCAAAAGGGTGCTAACAGAGGTGCCCGGAGTTAACAGCCATCTTTAGAATATCATCGGTACGTTGGATTACTCCCCAACCGATAACATTCTTAAAATAGACCTTGTCCGAGTGTAGTATCGCGTGACAACCACCTTAGGTTTACACCCAGACAGTTTTCGCACTATGTTCCTAAATTGGCTTGGATGGGTTAAGGGTTCTACGGTCCTCAGTATGATCAACTCAAGGTCGGAAAATAGGGCCACATATGATTACTCATCATGACATTGATAATCCAAGAGAGCCTAACCGAGTGGAGATTATCAAATTAATATAGCTTTGGACTACTCCATTGCTTATCGCTTCGAATATCGCCATCCTATCATAAGTTCAACTCAGATCCGGGTTAGAATCTATCTCACTCACAGAGGATCACCAAAATCGAAACAGAACAAACAAATAACAAACAAATCAAACCAAAGCAGTAAATAAATCAAAGTAGGCCGAATCCACTTAGAGATTACTCCCCAGCAGAGTCGCCACTTTTTTGTAGCGGTAAAATCATGAGTATAAGCTATTGGTTAACTTAACTCAAGGTAAACAGAGTCGCCACTGCGCTTTTATTTTATTCCAAGAGATAAAGGAAAAAAGAACGAATAATTCCTAATGAATCTAAAAGCAAAACGCTAAAGAAACACAACAGAGAAACAGGTAAGGAGATAGGTTACACAATGGGAAGGTTTTACACAACCAAAATATCTGTGGTACTCCACGGGAGCCCTTTGAAAAATTTACTGCTTTTCGTTTGAAAATGGTTTGTAAAATGTGAGTGGAGGGATGAGAAAAGAATTATTTTTTTGATATTTTTGTGTTTGGAGAGGTTTAACGCCTCATGCCTACGTACCCATAAAGTGCAATGCGAGATCAAAACCTCGTAGTTCGTGGTACAAAATATGAAAAGAAACAATAAGTTGAATTGATTTTAAAATGTAAAGATAAGTCGTCATTCTTTAGCGAATAATTCCGCTAGAAAGAATGAATCATATCTAAACATAAAAATGGTTAAAAAGAAACGTGCACGAGGGAACAAAAACAATTGAATGAGTTTTGAATGTTTTTAAAGTTTTTGAGAAGAAAATTTCGAAATGCTTATGTGGTTTAACATTTATTAAGAAATGAAATGAAAAGGTAAAATCGCTTGACCTAAGTCAAGGTTTGATTGTGAAAACGTTTGAAGTTTGAAAACAAAGAAGATTTGAAAATAGGGAGAAGATTTGAAAATTTAAGAAGTGGGAGGAGATGAAGTGACTATCCTAAGACTTGAATGTAAAAGTTAAGGGAAGAACAACCAAACCGTGTAGTGAACATTCTTTGAAACAATAGGACTTCCATCTTTATAAACAAGTTAACCAAATCGGCTAAGGTCTCCAATCCATAATAGCTCAAGCAAAGGAATGATCCTAGAATCTAAGTCCAAATTCCAAGTCCAATGCTAAGGATAGTGACCATAGTCCAAAGTTAAAGTCACAAGTCTTTTTAGATGTTTAATCCGTTATTAATGTTTTTGTGTCCAAATGGACAAAGGAAAAATCACAAGCATAACAATATAAACATAAACAAAATGATGGATGATATAGTATAATAAAAGCATAATAAAAGAGATAAGGAGCGAGAGATTGAAATAAAGAGGATAAGGTGCGAGAATGAATTAAAATGTTAGTATATTAATAGTAAAATAATATTTACAAAGAAGTGGTATGATGAACTTAATCAAGCACAACAAAAAAAAAACAAAATCAAGAGGCAACCGGATCCAATTGGATCTTATTCCGAATTCGGGACAAGTTTAGGTCTATGTTAAGCAATCGCCGAGTAATTTACGAAGTAATTACCCTACAAATGAGGTCGGCCACCACCAATTAAGCTGGAAAATATTTGTACTAATACATGTTAGAGAAATGATATAATGGATCATCCTCCGAAAACATGTCGCACGAAAAGAAAAGGTAGTAATGGTCTAATCTTAATTGAGATTTCACCTTGATTATTCAAATGCAACCTATCACGATCCCAAAGTATGGAGAATGATCCAAATGATCATTCATCCATAGATTTGAAATAATGAAGATTAAACATCTTCGAAAACCAATAATCTACGAATCGGAGATCTCATCGACCAAAAGAAAAATAAGATGAATAAGAAAAATGGTTCTAGAATAGAATCCATAAAAAAAATCAACAAAAAGAAACAAAATCAAATTAAAATAATCATCAAGAAAATTCAATGAAAGGAGGAAATATACTAAAATATTAGAGACTTTCTTAAAAGAAATTTTATCAAATTGAAATGGAATTAAAAAAAATTCAGAAAAAAAAACAAATGTTAGAACTATATTTTTTTTTAGAAATTCATCATAATAATAAAATTATAAAAAAAAACTATTAAAGAATGCTAGGGAGTGATAAGCTGAATTTGAAGGTGGTGATAGTAATGTAATGGTCCATAAAGGTCTAAGCCCAATCACAAATTCTTAAAGCAAAACAAAAGAGTAGTGAGCAAATTTACGGAAAAAAAACAAACAGAAGAACGCGTGTTCTTCTTCTTCTTCGCAGAAACACCGCCAGCCCCATACCTTTCTCAAAACGCGGTTGCGAATCACCGGCCACACAACTTTTTCTCACTCTAAAAACACCGTTCAATCCATCACTCTCTTTCTCCGATCTCACCCTTCGTCTTCTTATTTTCCAATCCTCTTTATGCGGGATTGATGCGGAAGTGGTGTTACAATGGATGTTGAAAACTAGTTGTTAATTGTTGATTAAAGAAGATTCATGAAAAGTAAAGGTGAAAATCAAATCTAAGTTGATTTATGTTTCGAAGTTATGAAGATGGTTGAAGGTGGTTTGAATCGATGAAGTTGGAATGAATTAATGAAGCTTAAAATTGATTTTGGCAGGGTATTGTTATGGTTATCAAGCTTAGCAATTGAGAGAGAAAAGAGTTGTTTAAATAGAGGAATTGGTGAGGTTTTGAAATGAATTTGTAAGCTGAAATTTTTATTTCATTTTTTGCTGCCGTTTTGCTTGAATTTGTTCGCGTTTTATGAAAAGCGTGAGTCGTTTTCAAATTGTTTAAATTTTCTATGTTTTGTGGGCCGAGAACAACACGTTTTATGCTTGCTGCCCTTGCGTTTCGTTGATGTGAATGTCACCTGTTTGTTGTACCGACTGAAGGAGTTTGTGTACGACGTGTAAGTGTCGCTGGCTAAGAACAAAAGAAGTTGATTGTTTGCGCTGATGCTAGTCTGAAAGAATATCTTTTTGAGCTGATGGAGTGAGGTAAGTGCAACGTCTGCTTGTGTTGATGCCGGTTGCGTTTAGATGTAGTTTTGCAGGTGTTTTGTTCACTTGAAGCGGTGCTGAAGTTGGGGATTTTCACGGTATGTTTTCGGCTGGGATTTGAGCTGGTTCAGCATGATGTACGCGTGTGTTAGAAAGCTGCATTGCGTTTTGTACTTTGATTGAATGCGTTGTGAAATCACGCATTTGGCTCGGTGAACCTGATGTTTGCTGGATTTTGGTATGATGTGTGCGTGTTGGACGGCTTGGCTTGGGAAAAGTTGGAAAAACAAATGTCACGTGCTTGTGGAAAAGCTGAACAAATCATCTGGGATTTTGAAAGGCTGGGAAAGAGAGCTGAAGCAAATTGGCTTGTGTTATATTTATTTATTTTGCATTTTTTATGTAATTTCTAAATGGGTTGGGCTTAATATATTCTAATGTGCTTAACAAAAATCATGGTTCTATTATTTTTGTGGTATGGATATATGGATTAGAATAAAAAAGGGTAATGGATATAAAATTTCTAAAAGGTTAATGGAAATTGGAGAGAATTGGATATTAATGGATAAAAATCGAAATATGATTTAAGAAATGGTAATTAAGATAATAATGAATAGAAATTAGAAAAATGGAATTGATTGAAATGGATAATGACTATAAAAAATAATGACGGTTTATGGATCGAATAAAAATGGATGGAAATGGATATAAATCGGAAATGAAAATAATGCGGGAATTAGGAAGGTAGATATAAAAAAATGGTTTAGAACGGATAAATGGATATGAAGTGATGATGATTTTTTTTAGCCCAAAACTGAATCTTGATCTTTTCCTTGCACAAACCACTGATAAAATGAACACAACCATTACTAAACCACTGAACAACTTGCAACTTAACCTACAATCACTTGGATCATCTGAAAATTGCCCGAATGATTCGAATCCATGCTGAGGAAAATAAATCCTCAGATGAATCACTAATAAACTGATGAACAAACCGAACTTCATATGCAACACTTCTCGATGAACTGATGACTTTCGCACACAATACAACTTGAACTTTTTTTGAATACACATCATCTGAGAAGCAAAACACTGGTACACATAACTTGTAGTTGAAACAATCTTTGATAGTTTGACCATGATTTAGGTTAAACATCCATTTAAATCGAATCATAATTGAACAAGCACATCTGAATTGAAATCACTGCCCTGTCTTTAAAAACCTACAACACACAGAGAAGAAGAAGAAGCAAAACGCAACATATTTTTGGTATTTTGGTTAGAAGTTAGTAAATATAAATAAGTAAAAGCACTGTGATCCCTTGTGAGGCATAAACCTGCAACTGAAAGGATAAATGAACCAATGCGATCATATTTGTATGCAAAATGTAGATGACTATGCGAATAAATCTTAGGGCAAAAATTAGGGTGCCACAAAAGGGCGTGCAATGGCCCAAGAACAGGGTCCCCGACCAAAGCCCTCGAGCAATCGACGCCCGAAACGATCGATCAACGCTCGACAGGGAAAAATAAAGACACGTGGTTCACAACAAACATAGGCTCGTTGCAAAACCCTAAACCTTGGTCGAGCTTCGACCAAGATCACCGCCCACCGTGAATCAGGGTTCAGAGTGGGCAGCGCTACAGCTACTACTCAAACCTAAAATCTATATACATTACTCTAATCTACTGGTAAAATTGAAACCGAAGCCACATGCATCACTATTTCATAATAACTAAGTCTATAAGTCGAAATAAAGTTATTACCTTGAGCTTGAGAAGCCATTTCGAGAAGTTAAGTTAATAAGCACGGTGGTCGGCGATAGGAAACAGTGGTCAACGACAGAACACATTTGTCGGAGGTACGAGCAGAGAGATGAGAAGAAGGTGAAGCGAAAAAGTACAAGAATTAGATGATTCGTATATTTATAGGGGAAGGGGGCACGTGCAGCTGAATCGTGACCCCTATCCCTAGGAAATAATAGCCTACGCAATAGCCCCTAGGCTAGCCATCAGAACATTAAATTGGCACAAATATCAAGGCACATCGCCTTTTCATTTCCTCTTCCACCGCACCGACCAACGGATGGGTTGCTCGCCATCCGAGCTCCTTTGCCTCTCCGTGGAAAACGCTCGGTTAACCAACCCACCATCTGGTCGCAGAAATTCCCGAGCAAAAACCATCATTAAGGCATCACTTCTACGACCAGAAGCAACAACTTGGGGGGCTCCTGTTCCAACCTGGCCCAATTCTCTGAAATAGGCCATATCGATCTTGCGGCCCAATGACCCCACGATGCTCAGAATCCTGAGGATCGACTGCTCAACGGGTCCCTTGCTCGGTGCTAAGGCCATCCGACCCAGGACAAGTCGAGCAGATACATTCTTGCCCTAACGACTAATTCCTAACCGTCAACGGTTATTACGGGATCCGCGATCCGCGCCCAACAATTTGGAACAATAACCATCCACTTGGACCAATATATAAACCCTATCATTTGAGAGGGCCAGGTATTCAAATCTTGACCCAAAAATCTTGTACTTGCTCATTTGTTGCTCAGTCTCTGACTTTCACATCGGAGTGCCTTTGCAGGTACACCCCTTTTTCTCCATCATCAACCGTGCTCATCCACGTTCGACGCAGCCACATCGGATCCTGATCTCCAGGTGCGATCACCTTTTATCATTCTTGTTGTATTTCACTAACCTTTGTTTTGTAGGGTGTTATGGTAATCCATGTGTGTGGGAGTTGTAACACCCTAATTTTTTTCCTAAGATTTCTTCGCATTTCATCTGCATCTTGCATACAAACAAGATCACACTGGTTTCTCGGTTCTTCTCGGCTGTAGGGTCTATGTCTTACTGGGGATCACCATGTTTTTTTACTTGCTTTTATTTGTGTATATTTACTAATTACTAACCAAAATCCAAAAATATGTTTTAGTTCGCAAATTCTTCTTCTTCTTCTTTGTGCTTTCAGGAGTTGCAGGGTTTTCAGAGGTCGACAATGATTTTAGTTCAAATGTGGTTGTTCAGTTATGATTCGATTCAAATGGAAGTTTGACCTATTCTTGGTCAAACTATCAGGATATTGTTTCAACTACAAATTATTTGTGTTGATGGTTATTTCTCAGGCTGTGTGTTTTAAAGTTCAAGTTGTGTTGTGTGCGAAAATTCTCTGGTTCATTGAGTTGTGAATCATGAGAAGTTTGGTTCAGATTGTATTGATTGAGTGATCATCAGTTCGTCAATGATTCATCTGTGGATTTATTTTCCAAGGATCAATTCAGACATATTTGAAAAGACTCAGAAAAATCAAAAGTTGATGGTTGTTGATCAGTGGCTTGGGGTTGGTTTCATTCATCATGTGTGTAAAAAATTCAAAGTTTTGGTTCTGGGCTTAAAATAAAAAATCACCGATTCATACATTTCTTTCTAGTTACCATTTTTTCTTATTTCGGCCATATTTCTATTATCCAATTATTTTCTATCCATCTATTTCTAACCATTGTTCATATTTCAATTTTTTTCCAATTTCCAAATATCATTTAAGACCATTTTCATTTTCACCTATTCTCTAATATCCAATTATTTCTATTTTCCATTATCCATCTTTTTAGAAATTCTATCACCATTTTCTTTTATCTCCATTTTTTTAATTTCAATTCAATATCCAAATTATCCATATTCTATCCATTTCCATCTTTTATCCAAAAAAACCCATTCTAATCAAATTCATCTCTTTCAATTTCTAAATTCCCATAAATCCATATCCATTTTAATTACTTTTTTTTAATTTTCAAAAAACCATTATCCATTTTATAATTCTATTTTTTATCATCCCTCCTTATTTTTTTTCTTATACCACAAAATACATAAAATTTACAAAGCCCACATTTGGAGGCCCACTTCTCATTATTTCTCTTATAAACCAAATAAACTAAATAAATAAATAAATAAAAAGAAGATGATGAAGTCATTCAGCGCATATGGTACACAAATTTAACACATATTTCATTAAGTGGGACCCACAAGAATAAGCCCCAAGCCAACATACATTATCAGCAACTTCCACGCCTTCCTGAAGCCATTTTTTTTACACGCATGAAGTCACAAACTCAGCCGTATGCTTCAGCTTTTACAGCCATGTCACCAACAGCAGCTGAACAAGAGCATCAAAATGCATGAACGTGATAAATAAAACACAAACAAATGCATTGAAAAATTCAGCATATTGACACACAATGGCCATGTCCAAAACGCATAGAAAATGGACTAAAACGGCATCTGAAAATTCAAAAATATCATCACCAATTTTTCATTCAAATTTCATTCTCCAATTCTATAAATAGAGCCCAATATTCATTCATTTTCCAAGCTTAAAGAGCCTCCAATTTTTTTGCACAAATACACTCCAAAACCAAAAACTCCATTAAAGCTTCAAATCTAAAGCTTCAATAACATCTTTAAATCTTAACCAAAAATCGTTTCTAAGAGTGGAATTCTTCATAAAATAACAAGAGGAAGATATTAGAACTTGAAGAGGAGTCTCGCTTTGATTTTTTAAGGTAGTTGAAAATTTTCGTCGGTTATTCGGAGCTCTCTTTCTCTCTACTCTTGCATCCTCTGTTAATTTTAATTGCATATTCTTGATCCTCTCCGACTCACGATCGCAATGGTATATGGTTTGAGCTCCTTCGCTCCGACTTTTCGGAACTCAAAAATTGAAAATGGTTGTATTGATGTGTAGAAACTGTGGCTCTTGTTCAAGGAAGAAGAAGACTATTTCTTTTTTTCTTTTATTTTATTTATTATTTCATAAAATTGGTGTAGTAGAGTGGGCTTAAGTGAATTTAAGTCCAATACTATTATCACCACACATTTGCTCATTCTTACCTGCTTTCTTCTTTCTTCTTTTTCTTTTTACTTTAACTCCATTTTTTTGTTTTTTAATTGTTCTGTTCTCTAATTTTTCTATTGATTTCTGAATTTTGGAAACGAGTTTTAGAAAAAAAAATTAGTATTTTTTATGGATTATAATTTTTAATCCATATTTCTCTTCATCTTATTTCTTTTTTTTTTATCGATGAAATTTCCGATTCGAGGATTGTTGATTTTCAAAGAGCTTAACCTTCATTATTTCAAATCTATCGTTGAATGGTCATTTGGATCATTCTCCATACTTTGGAATCGTGATAGGTTGCCTTTGATAAATTAATGTTAAATCCCAATTAAGATTAGACCATTACCATTTTTTCTTTTAGTGTGACATGTTTTCGGAGGATGATTAATTATATCATTTCTCTAACATGTATTAGCACTAAAATTTTCCACCTTAATTAGTTGTGGCCGGCCTCATTTGTAGGGTAATTACTTCGTAAATTACTCGGCGATTGCTTAACATAGACCTAAACTTGTCCCAAACTCGAAAAAAAAAATCTAATTGGGTACTTACACTTTCGTGGACCGGATCTCTTGTTGATCGCGTAATCCCAAAGTAGTTAATTATATTGCATTAAGAATCGAGACTTATGAATGTTTGATGCGTAGTTACCTTGGGTCTCCCAATCGCCTTTCAAATTTCATTGAATTCGATTCGGTTTTCCTTGATTAATCGTTATAGTGTAAGATGCTAAACGAATCCGGTTGCCTTTCAATTTTGGTTACACTTTCGGTTGTGGTTGATTAAGTTCACCATACCTTCATTATTATGTAAATATTATTAAATTACTACTACACTAATATTTAGATTTTTTCACTTTAATTGTTTTTTTTTATTTTCTTGCACTTTAATTGCTTTTATTTTTATATGCTTTATTATGCTTTATTCATCCATTATCATGTTTATGTATATTGTCCTTATTTAGATTGTGTGATTTTCTATTTGTCCAATTGGACATAAAACATTAATAAAGGATTAAACTTATAAAAAAACTCGTGATCTTAATTTTGAACTAATGGTTACTATTCTTGGCATTGGAATGGAAGTGTTGAACTTAGATTTTAGGATACCTTTTCCTTTGCCTTAACCTTCATGAAGATTGGAGCTTGCCTTTATTTGGCCATTTGCTAGCTTATAAGGATGAAACTCTTATGCACATAATTGGAAAGTATCATCAAGTTTGGTTAGATCTTTCTTCCTTCATCTCCTTAGTTTCTTTTTTAGGATAGTCCCTGCATCTCCTCCCCTTCTTTAATTTTCAAAATCTTCTCTCTTTTTCCAAGGATTCCTTCCTTTTTTTTAAATAAAGCATCACCTCTTTAATAAATAAAACCTTGACTTTTGTCTAGTGAATTTTACTCTTTCTTTTCTCTTTAAAACTCAATGAATTTAATCATTTTGACTTTAATTCAAAAAATAAAAAAGAACCAAACTCATTCAAATTGTTTTGTGCCTTGGTGCACTTTTGTTTGTTTTCTTTAAAAGTGCCGATTATGAGTCATTATTCTTTAGTCAGGTGCAAGTCTCTCAATCTCCATGGTTGTAGTTTGATGTAATTGAGTCTCTTGTCATTCGTGGGGGTTTAGGGGCATACTCATCGATTTTATCCGAGTTGGCACCCTCCCCATAATGATGTATGAGTCCATGCCTTCATTCTCATGGTAGATTTGTTAGTATATCTACTTGAAAATGACAAATTCTCTTCACTTAATAAAATCAATCATAACCCACCCTTTTCACTATTTGTACCACGAACTACGGGGTTTTGATCTCGCATTGCACTTTGTGGGTGTCGCTCCCACCAAATGATACAAGGCCAAGAGGGGTACAGACGCGAACGGTCGGCGAAAGAGAAGAAGAAAAGAATAGAGTCGCCACCTAGGCATTTTTATCCCGAAGGAAAGGTAATGTTGCATAAACCTAGAAAGATATGGATAATACGGTCGCGAACCAGAGAAACTGAGAAAGGGGGTTGGTTACAACCTGGGAAGGTATTAGCACCCAGATTGTCCGTCGTACTCGACGGGATCCACGCTTGAAAGATTTGTGTTTAAAGGGGTAGTGTCAGTGCTATTTTGTGTGCAAACGCTGGAAAGGAAGTGCAAGTGTCAGTGCAAAAGAAATGTGAAGTGAAATAAAGGAGTGTCAGTGCAGAGGAAGAATATGAAGCTCAAGACTATGAGGCTTAAAGAGATATGCTGGAAGATGGGGGAATAGACAGAGACTTTTGTTCGATAACAGTTAAGTTATGCCTACGTATCCTCTCGTGCAATGAGGAAGTCAGAACAACGTAGTTCAACTCAAAGAGACTGAGAGATAGATTGACTTGTGAACTGCTTACTTATTTATGCTCAAGTGTATGACATGTCTGGCTCAGGTGCAAACTGTCTTGCATTAGACGGAAGAAGCGAGTTCTCGTTTATGAATGGATGAGGTGAGAAAAGAATCCCGAAGGAGACAATTATTGTTTGTTTTTGGTGTTTTCAGTCTTTTATTACTTTTTGTGTTTGTCATAAGTCAATGAGCTTAAGCCTAAACCAAGGGTTAGTAGACTCATCACATCCTCCCTCTGATTAGGGGTAATGAGAATACCTTAAGTATGAAGTAAGCACCTCACACTTAATCACCATGATGTAGGATTAAGATCATTAACCTATTTGTGATTATTTAGATGTTTTTTGGAGTTTTTGTTTAGTGTTAAGTAATGAGTTTAAGCCATAATCAAAGATTTAATGGACCCATTACACCATCCTAATAGAAGGATGATAGATGAGAACATTTAAGCTAAGGAAGGCTCCTCAACTTAATCCATGATTAGGAATTAACCTCATGACAAAACAAAACCTTTACTAAAGTGGATTTTAATTAAGGGTAAGGTGAAGAAATGGATTTTATGATTTGTAAGACAACTTGAGGGGGACTTGTCCATTAACACTAGGGTTAGTCCTTCTTAACCAATTAGGGAAGAATTAGAACCCTAATGCAAGGTCCAAGTTACAAGTTTGATGTCTTAGTGATTATTAGATGGATTGATTAAAGGATTTAAACACATTAAGGGTTTAACACTTAGGATTAAAGTTATACACTCCATCCTAATAGAAGGATACAGGCATAACCCTAATCACAAAGCCTTAAAACCTTTAAGGTTTAGTTCTTGATCAAGAGATGAGAAGAGAAGACACAAAGATGACACAAAGGTAAAACTAATGGGGGACTAATCAAGCCCTAATTATGATCATGCTTGGGGGTTCCTAGGGTTTATGAGGCTTGCAAAAGATCTTCAAGAGAAAAGCCACCAAGGAAGAAGCAGATGAAAGGAGGAGAAGCAGAATGAAGCAAGACAACTTGCTTCACTTAAGAAGACAAGTTGCTTGGAGAAAGAAAGTGGGGAGGGAGCATGAATGAGAAAGATTACTATAATACAAAAGTAAAATGCAGAAATGAATGCATAAGAGAGATGAGAAGAGATTATGAGAAGTGAAGGCAAATTCACTTCTCAAAGTAACTTACCACCTGAAAAGTTAGCAAAAGGAAATGAAATGGAATAAAAATGAGAAAAATGCAATGATGAAAACCAAAACCAGAAACATGATCAAGGTATGAATGATGCAAAGAGATGATGCAAATGTATGTTATGAGATGTGGATGATCATACAAAAGATGAGAATGCAAATGAGACATAAAAGAAGCATGAAAGTCCATGGAAACCTATGAAATGCAATGGATACAAAACATGGCAAATAGATGATGCAATGATCAAACATGATTCTAATGTGTCCGAAGATGCCTTAGAAGTCATGTGAATGCACAAAATGCCATGGCAAGTTCATGTATGCAAGCATATGAGAGATGAATGCAAATGAAGGCAAAAATTAGGGTTTATACATAACATGCAATACAAAATTCAAAACCAGAAGCAAATGACATGATAAAAATTTGAAAATAGAATAAAAGGAACCCTAACTCTACACAAGTTCACTGTCCAAAGGAGGAGACCTAAATCTTAACCTAAGGGAAGTTATGATTTTCTCAAGTTGGCTTGGGTTTTAAGGCACTTCAAAAGGGGAAATGCACAACAAATTGAAAATGAAAGATAAATTCAAACCAATTTTATCCTAGAAACTACATGATTTGAGGAATACAATGCAAAAAGAACCATCATCAAACTCCACATGGTTAGGCAGAAGGGATTTTTCTAAGTTAGGGCAAAAATATTGACTTTTAAGAACCCTAATTCCAAAGAAAAATGTCAAAATAGGTCAAGAACCAAAAAGAAATTTGTGTGAAGAGTTTGATAATGTTTCTAAATGTATCAAGATGCAATGTGATTTTTTTGGTGATATTTAGAAACTTAAATGGTATTTTAATTAATTAATTTCCATTAACTAATTAAAATAAACATTTAAATATTTTAAGAATACGAAAATTATGCAAAAAATAAAATAAAAATTATTTTCAGAAATAAATGTAATTAAAATGAAATTAAAATGAATTAAAATGAAAGTCAGCAGATCCAAAGGCCCAGATTCAAATAGAAAGGGAGGGAATTGACCAGCGCATGCAAATGGATGACCCACATTCAAACTACGCTAATTATGTAATTAAGCCCTAATCTGAACCCTAATTACTTTCAAGTGACCGGAACAGTGTTCCGGTCATCTTCTCCGGCTAACCCCTCACTCAATCTCCCTCAATACGCAACCCTAAGACCCCTAAAGCTCCAGAAATGATCCTCTCCTCAACCCCAACAATAATCAACCACCAAAAATCATTTGTTCATCATCAAAAGCACGAATCAAAGCAAAACGGAAAACATGGCAAAAATTTCAGAAGCTCATGAAATGCTTATTTCTCAACTATTCTCAAAAGTAAAGACATCATGGTGATCAGTGAAACATGTAGAATCATTCTATAACATAAAATAAGAGTTCTGGAAAAATAAATGCCATGGCTACCTGAAGTTGAGCTTTCGAAACAGGAGCTTTCTGGCCAGTTCTTTGCCTCAAATCCACTCCAATGATTCCCCCCAAGAGTTTGTGATGCTTAGTTGGAGTTTAAATGGCCTCTAAAGGAAGTTGGCAGAAACTCAGTCCATGAAATGTTGAAATCGTGTTTTTGATTATGAAGGTTTTAGGGCAAAATGAAGGGTGGGAAATGATCAGGGATGTTTATGGAGTTGAATGGTGGAAAAAGTTTGAAGGTTTGATGGTTCGGTTAAGAGATTCGAAGGCTTTTGCAAATTTGGGGATTTTTGAGTATGTTGTGTATTCTCAAGTGTTAGGCTACAATGTTATATGCTTTTGCTTGGTTTTGATCCACATAAAGAAATGTGATAGGTCAGAGAGTGGGTGCTGGCCTATGTTGATTGGTATGGTCAAGTTGCCAAAATGTCAAAAGTTTGTGTACTTGAGGTATGGGCTCATGGAAGGCTGGTTTAGGGGCATGGCTCAAGTCAGCCAACTTCAAGGAGGTCCATGAAAAATGATTTAGTGAGCTGGCTCAAGTGGATGAAGAGATTTGGATCATTTTGCAATTTTGTACAACTTTGGCCCCTTTTGAATTTCTTGAAGTTTAAGGCATTAAATGGAATGATTCAAAGCACCAATCTGATCCTTGGAAGTCCATTTGACATGTTGTGAAATGTTTATGCACATTAGAAGCCTTTAGAATGCTTTATCATGTCATTTTGCAAAATGCCTCTTTGGTGCAAAAGTGAATTTTAAGTGATTTTTCCCAACTTTGCAAGACCATAACTTGAGTTCTATGATGAATTAGGTCAAGTTCTTGTACTTTTTGAAAATGGGAGGATCCAATCTACAACTTTCATGACCAAGAATTTTTCATTTGAGGCATTTTTGAATCAAGAAGAGGAGTTTGAAAAACTTTCCCAAAATGGCAAGTTTACATTACAAGTCACTTTCCCAAAATGGCAACTTTGCAAATGGCTTGAAATTCTTCAATTTTGTGAACTTCTACCTTTTTCTAAGATCAAATAAAGATCATGTACATCCAAAATGATGGAGAAGATCCTTTGGTTGGGTGATTGGGGGCCTCAGATGCCCTGATTTTGCACTGACTTGTTCAAGAAGTCATCTAATGATCAGATGCCTTCCCCATTGAATTTCTTCATCAAACTTGGTACACATGATCCTTATAACATATAGAGACCAATAGAAACAAGAATGACCAAAAAAGTTGGAGTTATGGCCTCTGAAACCAAAACCCTAATTTTAGGTCATCTGTGCAGTTAAACCTGGCTCTGCTTCCATGTCTTTCCTCAGTTTTTGTGATTCTTTGACTTCTTGATATTGGGGGGATATAATATGATGCTTGAACATATATGGACCCTCTTGAGATGATTGAAGACCTTTGGAGTGGCTCAGATGAATCTTGGATTGCTCAGATCACAAACCCTTGATGCAGATGACTTTGAATCAATGCAGTGAAGCAAAAATGCATTATGAAATGATATGATTGAATCTATGCATATGAAAAGGACCACAAGCCATGGTGAAATGAGTGAGGGCAAATTTGGGGTGTTTACAGCTGCCCCTATTCAAACATGAGTTAGCTGTGTAGGATGTAAGCAACGGCTTAACATGCAAACAAGATAACTTGTGGTTGAATACCAAAGACAGTCCAAAATTTGCACTCACTGAATGAAGAAGAAAAGGGATATAGATTGTAAAAGGAAGTAAAGTATGATTTAAAAAGTGCAGGCGACGGAGGACGACCGTCGGGCAGAGGACGACTGATGGGGATAAAGCCATGACGGGGACGACCGACATGCAGGAGAAAATGAGGGATCATGGTGGGGACGCCCACCAAGAAAAGAAATAAGACTCTCTGGGGATTATAGGTAAAGGCAATGATGGGGACAGCCATCAAGTTTGAAATAAATGATGAGGGACGGTCATAAGAGGTGAAGGACGATCACCTAGCAGGGGGCGGCTGCTCTATTGGGGGTAAGATGAGGGACAATCATCTAAGGTGAAGGACAATCACCTGGCAAGGTTCGGTTGCCGAAAGTATCACGACATAGGACGAATGTCGGATAGGAAGAGTCGACGATGGGGGCAGCCATCAGATAAGCGTGATGAAGGACGATCATCAACAGGGTGAAGGACGATCACCTGGCAGGGGACGGCTGCTCTCGGGGTTTATCATGACATAGGACGAATGTCTGATAACAAGATCAACGATGGGGACGGCCATCAGATAGAATGATGAAGGACGATCATCAGGAGGTGAAGGACGATCACCTAGCAGGGTATGGCTGCCGAAAGTATCATGACATAGGACGAATGCCAGATAAAGGAGAAATTTTGCTAGGGATTCTTCTGGGGAATGGTAGACACGGACGAGTGTCCAAAGAGTATATACTGATATATCTTGTTTGTAGAGAAAGTTCGGACGACTTTACTAGGGAAAATGACACGGGCCAGTGTCGAGTGAGTATAAACACTTGTGTTAGAGAGTGCAAAGGGGATGCTTTGGCTTTCTGTCGGGGAATTTGAGAGGTATTTTGTATATTGTTGATGGAGTGTTGATGCATACAGATGTTTGATTCAAAACATGGCTTATGGCTATGCAATAAGTTCGATTTTTTTGCTGTAATGCTCTGTATTAGACGGAATGCTACGCTCTGGGGGGAAATATGATGTGAATGCTATGATTATGCAAAGATACCGATCCGGGATTCGAATCCCGTTGCGGTGAAGATCTCTGGCTGATCTGCTTGAAGTGATATCCCAGCTGGGGATGAGATCATTGGTAGATCTAATATATATGACTCTGTTTGGGGGAATAAGTCACTGATAGACCTATTCTTGGTGATGAGGAGCCCAGCTGGGGTCTGTGGAAGCTTTCGTCCCTTTGTTGTGAGATCTTCAGATATTGCTCTTCTGGATAGAGGTTGAGACTCTGCGGGGAGATGGTTCCATGTCTAACACTTGGCTGAGGAGGAATGATCACTGAACGACCTTCCTAGAGATTTTTGTGGAGATCCTGTTGAGGATGATGATGTCTGGCAACTCAGCTGGGGAGAAAGCATCTCTGGTGCTATTTGGGAGATGTGTTGAATAAATAGTGACTTGGCAGCTTGCTGGGGAGAAGCTTTCATGCCCCATGTTGCATTTTGAATACCTGCAATCCTGTCATGGCAAAGAAACGTACAAGTATTCCGAGGTATCCCTTACTAGATTCCATCATAGGAGTTTAGACACTCCCGGGAGCAAATATATTTCCTGTAAGCATTAATTTTTAGAAAAGACGCATCTGTATTCATGCAATCAATATTTTAAGGACATTGGACATCTTGCAAATAAAATATACGAGACGAAATGTGACTGAAAATTTGATTTTATTGATTTGTGTGCCCTGAATTGGCAAGTACAGTCAAAGAAACAAATCCCCTGAAATGAAGAGATTGTTACAAAATGAGAAAACAAAAAGATGTTGGCAATGTTGATGACGCTTCAGTGCTTCCCTTTTGCTATGACTTGAATGACATTGACGTTCTTCTCATCTTGATTTTTGAAGAAGGCTGATTCTGACCGATGGTTTAACCTTTCGAGCTTGCCATGTCGTGAGTGATACAGACGAATTCAGAATACAGTTGTTCGCTTATTCCCTCCTTTTGCGTGGATCGCCCTTTCAGGTTTTCAATCCACCGGGATACCCATTTTTGCCTGAGTTGTCCAATGTGGCTTTTCAACTCAACGGGTGTACAGTTTTTTGATTTATTTTCCCTTATTTTTTCCCGAGTCTTTTATTCTGTTTTTGACTCGCCGGGATGCCCTATTTTTGCCTGGACTTACATTTTGTTTTTATGTCCAGCGGATCATTTTATGCGAAGTATTTTTTAACTGCATCTGAATTCACAGGGGATAAGAAATCTTCACCATCCATAGTACTAAGCATCAGTGCTCCACCAAAGAAAACCTTGTTTACTATGAACGGACCATCATAATTCGGAGTCCACTTGCCCTTGTGGTCTGTATGAGGAGGAAGAAGTCTTTTTAGCACAAGATCTCCTACTTGGTATTCCCGAAGCCTGACTTTCTGATCGAAGGCTTTCTTCATTCTTTTCTGATACAGCTGCCCATGAAAAATTGCAGCCAATCTCTTCTCTTTGATCAGACTCGGTTGTTCGTATCGGGATCAGACCGATTCTGCTTCGTTCAACTTAAAATCCATCAATACCCGTAAAGAGGGTAATTCAACCTTAATAGGCAAAACTGCCTCCATACCATAAACAAGCTGATACGGTGTTGCCCCAGTGGACGTTCTGATTGATGTACGGTACCCATGTAAGGCAAATGGTAGCATTTCATGCCAGTCTTTGTAGGTGACCACCATTTTCTGCACAATCTTCTTGATATTCTTATTAGCTGCCTCCACAGCGCCATTCATCTTTGGCCTGTAAGGAGAAGAATTGTGGTGTTGGATCTTGAAGTCCTGACATAACTCTGCCATCATCTTATTGTTTAAGTTGGAACCATTATCAGTAATGATTCGCTCGGGCACTCCATACCGACAGATGATATCTCTCTTTAGGAATCGGGCTACCACTTGCATGGTAACATTTGTATATGAAGCTGCTTCAACCCACTTGGTAAAATAATCAATGGCTACCAGGATGAATCTGTGGCCATTTGAAGTAGTCGGTTCAATCTTGCCAATCATATCAATGCCCCACATGGCAAAAGGCCAGGGTGAAGACATCACATTCAAAGGATTTGGAGGCACATGCATTTTATCCGCATAAATCTGACATTTATGGCATTTTCTAGCATAAGCACAACAGTCTGCATCCATTGTGATCCAGTAATAGCCTGATCTTAGCAACTTTTTAGCCATATCATGCCCTCTGGCATGGGTACCGAAAGATCCTTCGTGCACCTCGTGCATCAATAAGTCTGCTTCTTCCCTATCAACACATCTGAGGAGTACCATATCAAAGTTCCGCTTGTACAAGGAACCATCAGCATTCAGGAAGAAACTACCAGCCAGCCTTCTTAATGTTTTCTTATCATTGGAAGATGCCCCAGGTGGGTATGTCTGATCCTCCAAGAAGCACTTAATGTCGTGGAACCAAGGCTTATCATCTTCAGCAAGGTCTGCTGAGAATACATATGCCGGTCTGTCAAGTCTGGACACTGAAATCCGAGGCACAAAGTTGGCAGCTTGAACTTTTATCATGGATGAAATGGTAGCCAAAGCATCTGCAAATTGATTTTCATCTCGAGGGATATACTCAAGCTTGACTATTGTGAAGAAAGTCAATAACCTCCTTGTATAATCCCGGTAGGGTATCATATGATCCTGGTGAGTGTACCATTTGTCGTTGGTTTGATTGATTACCAGAGCTGAATCTCCGAACACAGTCAAAGTCTTGATCCTGAGGTTAATGGCTTCCTCAAGACCCATTATACAAGCTTCGTATTCAGCTTCGTTGTTAGTGCAATTGAAAGCGAGTTTTGCCGAGAAAGGCATATGAACTCCCTTAGGTGTAATGAGTACTGCACCAACACCACGACCATTCATATTAACAGGCCCATCAAACATCATGGTCCATTCTTCTTCTGGGTCGGGCCCTTCAGTGTGAACGGGCTGTTCATGATCTTTTGCCTTTATGAACATGATGTCTTCATCGGGGAAGTCAAATCTCATAGGCTGGTATTCATCAATGGGTCATATTCTATGAGAATTATTTGCCATCTTGCAACCTGTCCGGTAAGCGATGGCTTCTCAAAAATGTACTTAACTGGATCCATCTTGGATATCAATAAAGTAGTGTGGGTCAACATATACTGCCTTAGTCGGTGAGCAGCCCACGCTAAAGCACGGCAAGTTTTCTCGAGCAGTGAATAACATTGTTCACAGTCGGTAAAATTTTTGCTTAGGTAATAAATTGCATACTCTTTTCGACCAGACTCGTCATGCTGGCCCAGCACACACCCCATTGACTCTTCTAATACTGTTAAGTACATGATTGGAGGTCTTCCTTCAACTGGAGGCATAAGGATCAGAGGCTCTTGTAAATATTCCTTGATTTTGTCAAAAGCCTTTTGGCAGTCTTCATTCCACCTGACTGTTTGTTCCTTTCTTAACAGCTTGAACAAAGGCTCACAGGTTGCTGTAAGGTGACATATGAACCATGAAATGTAGTTTAATCTACCTAGAAACCCCCGAACTTCTTTTTCGGTCTTCGGCGCAGGCATTTCTTGAATGGCTTTGACTTTGTCAGGGTCAACTTCAATCCCTTTCTCACTTACAATAAATCCCAGCAGCTTACCGGATCGCACCCCGAATGTGCATTTGTTGGGGGTTAGCTTCAGTTGGTACTTCCTCAGACGCTTGAATAGCTTCATCAGATTTACCAGGTGGTCTTCTTCTGTGAGGGACTTGGCAATCATGTCATCCACATAACATTCAATTTTTTTGTGTATCATGTCATGGAATAACGTTACCATAGCCCGTTGATAAGTGGCACCAACATTCTTCAATCCGAATGGCATCACCTTATAACAGAACGTGCCCCAGGGTGTGATGAAAGTTGTCTTCTCCATGTCTTCAGGTGACATTTTGATTTGATTATATCCTGAAAATCCATCCATGAATGAGAACACCGAGAACTGAGTCGTATTGTCGACCAATACATCAATGTGAGGTAGAGGGAAGTCATCTTTCGGGCTGGCTCTGTTTAGATCCCGGTAATCCACACACATCCTCACCTTGCCATCCTTCTTAGGCACATGTACAATATTAGCAACCCACGGCGGGTAACTAGTCACAGCAAGGAAACCGGCGTCCCAGTGTTTTTGTACCTCTTCCTTTATCTTCATTGCCATATCTGGGCGAGTACGGTGCATCTTTTGTTTTACCGGCAGACAGTCTTCTTTCAGAGGCAGCTTGTGCATAACAATGTCGGTGTCCAACCCTGGCATATCCTGATAAGACCAAGCAAAAACATCCACATACTCCCGAAGCATGTCAATCAGTTGCTCTTTCACCGAATCTTGCAGGCAGGCCCCGATCTTAACTTCCTTCAAGTCTTTTTCTGTACTGAGATTAACCGTCTCAACCTCCTCCTGATGAGGAGTGATAACCTTCTCCTTTTGTCTCAACAACCTGGCTAGTTCTTCAGGTAGCTCATAATCTTCTTCAACCCATTCATCAGCTTGATTAATCGGATTGTCAAAGTCATACGAAGTCATAGCAGTGTTGTTGTCGGTGCAGTCTAGAGGGCACTCTCTGCAAGGGTTTAGATTTGTTCGTTTTAGTGATCATTTTTATCTTGCTTAGAAAAAAGTGAAAATGAAGTTATTTATTTTGAAAAACATTGCCATTTTATTTTTGTACAAAAAATAAAGAATGAAAAACAGTGCGCGAAAAAGAAAAGACTCATTTGCAAAAGATGTCCTGATATTCATTAATTGATCTTTGCACAAAATACAAGATGGCCCGATTACAAAATGAGTCCTGACATCTTGGGCAAGATACAGGACTTGATGCATGCTAAAAACACAGGAAATAATAATTACTCTGCGGGAGTAACTCTTATAATTTCCTGGGAAGACCAGTTTGTACATGGCTCCCCGGGATCCTTGGACGTATCCAGCTTTCCAGGTTGCGCTCGTCTTCCGACTCATCTTCCAAACTATTCACAGCATCCGGGGTGAACATCCCCCCGCTGACAAACTTGGGCTCCTTTGCATCCTCTGGTTGATCTTGTCGAGTTGGTCTGTAACCCAACCCGAATCGGTCCTCTTTCTTTTCCACGGGTGTAAACACCCCAAATTTGCCCTCACCCATTCACACCATGGCTTGTGATCATTTCATATGCATAAACTCAATCATACCATCCCATATCACATTTTTGAGTCACTGCATAGATTCAAAGTCATATGCATTTAGGGTTTGTGATCTGAGCAACCTAAGAGCCACTTGAGCCACTCCAAATGTCATCAATCACTTCAAAGGGGTCCATGTATCATGTTATATCCTCTCAAAGTCAAAAATGTCAAAGAATCACAAGAACTGGGATTGGTGTGGAAGCAGAGCCAGGCTTGACTGCACAGTTGACCTAAAATTAGGGTTTTGGTTTCAGAGGCCATAACTCCAAATTTTTTGGTCATTCTTGTTTCTATTGGTCTCTATATGGTATAGGGAGTATGCATATCAATTTTCATGAAGAAATTCCTTGGGGAAGTCATCTGATCAAGAGTTGACTTTCTGGACAAGTCAGTGCAAAATCAGGGCATCTGAGGTCCCCAATGACCCAACCAAGGGGTGATCTTCATCATTTTGAGTGTATATGATCTTTATTTGATCATAGAAGAAGTTTGAAGTTCACAAAATTCAAGAATTTGAAGTTTTTGCAAAGTTGACTTTTTTGGGCAAGGTTGACTTTTAATGAAATGTCATTTTATGCAACTTTTTCAACCCTTACTTTTTGATCCAAAAATGCTTCAAATGGAAAAACTTTGGTCATGAAAGTTGTAGATTATATCTTTCCATTTTCAAAAAGTACAAGAACATGACCTAATTCATTTTGGATCAAAAGTTATGGTTTGTCAAAGTTGGCAAAAATCACTAAATTTCAAGTTATGCACCAAATGAGAAATTTGCAAAAACTTGTACCAAGGCAAATTGTGACTTCTAATTGGTGTCAAACCATTACACAAGCATCATACAAGTCTTAAAGTTCAGATTGAACCAAAGAGATCACATGTTTTATGGCTTGTGAGGCAAGATATTTTCATGAAGATCAAAAGCAAGCAAGTTGCAAAAGCCATCATAACACTTCATCCACTTGCTAGCTACATTGCTGAACCATCCTAGCCTTTCCCTCACCCCATGCTGCGCAGCCCACACCCTTTGTACTTAGCCAAGACATGACCCATGCCCCTCTTACAAGAAGTTGACATTTTGGCAAAAGCAACCATGCCTATCACAAAAGGACATGTCATGTCATCTGACCAATAGGATTAGTTTATACAAACAAAATGCAAGCTGAACATCACAACACACAAGCCTGAAACCAGCAAGAACATAACTTTCTCATTTTTCACCCTCAAAGCAAAAGCCTTCGAAACTCAGAAAACAAGCCTTAAACACTTGAACAAACTTCATAGATCAACTCAACTCATCATTCTGATCACAAAGCACCCCTCACCCTTGCCTTAAACTGCCTGAATCCAAAACACGATTCTCACCTGAGCTTGAGCAGAACCTGTTCAAACTCTCAAACCAGCCAACATAAACTCTTTCTAAGTATCCAGACATCATCAGGGGACCAAGAGGAGTGGATTGCATCAAGAGGAGAGGCCAGAAAGCTGTGAACTGAAAGCTTCAAAACTCAGGTAGCTCAAGAACATTTTTTCCAGAAATGATTTTTTAAGTTCTTAAAAGCTTCTACTTGTTTCCCTGATCATGAATATGTCTTTGATTTTGAAAATGGTGGAGAAATGAGAGTTTAATCGTGTTCTGAAAGTCTTGCCCTAAAATTCGTTTTGTTTCGATTCATGAGATTGATGAAATATAAATGATGTTTGTGTTAGGGTTTTGATTCAGTGAAGTGTGGGAAGGATTTCTGTTTGTTTAGATTTCATTTTAGTTGCATTTTGAAGGTTTTAGGAATTTTCAGGTGGGGTTCCCACCGGAGAAGACGACCTGAGGTCTTCTCCGGCCACCTGAAAATGATTAGGGTTTAATCCTTGTAATTAAAAAAATTTGAATTTTGAGCGTTGGATCTGTTGACCTGGCGCGTGTTTGGAAGGCTGAGATTCATCATTAGAAACCCTAATCACAATTAAGTTAATTAATTAATTCATAAATCAGAAATTAGGAAGTTTGAATATGGACCATTCGATTGCGCACGCAGTCAAGCCTTCCCTGCCCAGATTGCATCTCATCCCTCCATTCTGCATACTTTTCAATTAAATCAATTTTATTTCATTTTTATTTCTTTTGTTTTGTACATTTTATTAAAAATAGCAAAAATGCTTTAAAAATTCTGAAATTTTTTATACAAGTTATTATTTAATTTCAGAACACAAAAATATTTTATTTTTATTTTTTGCATTAAAAAAGTATTTTTAAATATTTAAAAGTTTCTTTTTAATTAATTAATGAGAATTAATTAATTAAAAATACTTTTAGGTATTTAAAAATCACCAAAAAATTCATGAAACATTTAAAAACATTTAGAAACATTGTCCAACCCTCAAACCAAATTTCTTTTTTGATCTTGATGCATTTTGAGAATTTTTCTTGGAATTAAAATCATTTTGATGCATTATTTTGATCCAAACTTCCAAAAATCATTTCTGCCTAACCCTAAAGAGTTGGACTTTGATTCTTTTTGTATTGTGTTATGCATATCATGTAGTTTGTGAGATTAAATGGTCATGATTTGATCTTTCATTTTCCATTTGTTTGACATTTTTCTTGTTAAGGAACCCTAAAACCCTAGAAAACTTAGGAAAATCATAACTTGAATTTGGTTAAGAGTTGAAACTTCTCCTTTGGGCAGTGAGTTAGTATAGGATTAGGGGTCCTTTGAGTGCATTTTCAATTTTTTGTATTGAAGTTTGCTTCTGATTTTGGTTTGTGTTTGATGCTTTGATCATGAACCCTAATTTGGGCTTCCATATGCATCCATCTTGCATTTGCATTCATACCTTGACTTGCCATAGCATTTTTTGTATCCATTTGATTCATTTGACATCTTAGGACATATTTTAAGCATGTTTGATCATTGCATCTTGCATTTGCCATGTTGTATGCCATATGCATCTCATAACTTTTCATGTATGATTATGGTTCCAAATTTGTTTCATCTGCATCCATAAGCTTGTATGATCATCACCATGCCTTGTTTCATGTTTTCATCATCTCATAGCATCATTATCATCCCATATATGCTTCTGGTTTTGGTTTGACTCATGCCATTTCATTCCATTTGGCATTGCATTGCATTTCTTTTCTAACTTTTCAGGTGGTAAGTGGATTTGAGAAGTGAATTTGCCTTCACCTCTCATAACTTTCTCTTCATCTCTTTTGTGCATCCATGCTGCATTTTGATATGTGTTTGAGATTGACCTTGCTCTTTCTTCTTCTTCTTACTTTCTTTCCTCAAGTGACTTGACTTCTTGAATGAAGCAAGTTACTTTGCTTCTCCTGGTCTTTTTTCTCTGCTTCCTGGTGGTTCCATTGAAGATTGCCCTTGAAAACCTCACAAACCTTAGGAACAACCAAGCATGACAATGATTAGGGTTTTTATTAGTCCTCCATTTAGTTTTACCTTTGTGTTTCTTTTGAGTCTTCTCTTCTCATCTCATAATCAGGGACTAAACCCTAAAGGCTTTAAGGCTTTGTGATTAAGCTTATGCCTGCATCCTTCTATTAGGATGGAGTGTATGACTTTAATCCTAAGTGTTAAACCCTTAATGTGTTTAACTCCTTTAATCAATTCACTTAATAATCATCAAGACATCACACTTGTAACTTGGGCCTTGCATTAGGGTTCTAATTCTTACTTAATTGGTTAAGAAGGACTAACCCTAGTGTTAATGGACAAGTCCCCCTCAAGTTGTCTTACAAACCCTAAAAATCACTTCATCATCATATCATTAAATAAAATCCACTTAATCAAAGGCTTGTTTTGTCATGAGTTTAATCCCTAATCATGGATTAAGTTGAGGAGCTTTCCTCAGCTTAAACACCCTCATCTATTATCCTTCTATTAGGATGGTGTAATGAGTCTGTTTAATCCTTGATTATGGCTTAATCTCATTACTTAACACTAAACAAAAACACCAAAAACATCTAAATAATCACAAGTAGGTTAATGATCTTAATCCTACACCATGGTGATTAAGTGTGAGAAGCTGACTTCACACTTAAGGTATTTTCATTACCCCTAATCAGAGGGAAGATGTGATGAGTTTACTAGATCCATTGGTTTAGGATTAAGCTCCTTAACTTATGACAAACTTTCAAAAGCAATAAAAGACTGAAAATACAAAAACAAACAATAATCGTCTCCTTCGGGATTCTTTTCTCATCTCATTCACTCATAAACGAGAACTTGCTTCTTCCGTCTAATGCAAGACAGTTTGCACCTGAGCCAGACAGGTCATACACTTGAGCATAGACAAGTAAGCAGTTCACAAGTCAATTCATCTTTCAGTCTCTTTGGGTCGAACTACGGTGTTCTGACTTCCTCATTGCACGAGAGGATACGTAGGCATAACTTAACAGTTATCGAACAAAAGTCTCTGTATATTCCCCCTCCTCCCAGCCTTATTCTTTAAGCCTCATGGTCATGAGCATTTCATTCCTGATCTCACACTGACACTTCATTTACATACACTACACTTCTTTTACACTGACACCTGTACATTCTTTTCCAGCTCTTTCTATACACAAATTGCACTGACACTACCCCTTTAAAACACAAATCTGTTAAGCGGGGATCCCGTCGAGTACGACGGACAATCTGGGTGCTAATACCTTCCCAGGTTGTAACCAACCCCCTTTCTCAGTCTCTCTGGTTCGCGACCGTCTTATCCATATCTTTCTAGGTCTATGCAGCATTGCCTTTCCTCCGGGATAAAAATGCCTAGCTGGCGACTCTTTTCTTTTCCAGTGAGTTCACTGCTGTGTGTTCTCATTGTTCTTTTCGCCGACCGTTCGCGTCTGTACCCTATCTGACCTGGGTGTCATTTGGTGGGAGCGACAGCTTGGCGACTCTGCTGGGGACCCTTATACTGTAACCAGGGCTTCTGGTTCTTTTTGTGGGTTCCTCCTAGCGCTTGATTGATTTGTGTTTACTGGGGTGTTATGTGCAATCTGTGCTTGTATTTGTATTTATTTTTGCTTTATGTAGAGTTTTGTTTATTGCTTTCTTTACAGCTTTTACATATATCATACTGTCATGCTGTCTGGCTGGATCTGGTTTTGCTTTGGTGGGTGGGAATTCTATTGAGAGTTAAGGTCCTATACCTGGGACCTGAGTGACACCTAGGCTAGAGTGGTTCATATTCTTTCCCATTCCATCTCGGTCTGGTGCGGGAATATGAAACACGGTTCAGATATGGGTTTCTTCTTGAGAACTCTGTGTTGCAGATTTCCTGCAATACTAGGACTATCTGGGAAGCCTGCTAAGTCTGGATGACCTTTAGTATTGACCTTCAGAAACTGAGGTGAAATAGAGGAGGAACTTTTATGGTTATTGTAAACACTATACCTCCGGGTTAGAAGTGTTTACACTTCTCATAACTGATCCAAGTCTAAGGATCCTTGTTTTAGAACATCACATGTAAGGGGGGTTGGGCTGTTTACAGGTTTGCAAGTACCCTTGACCTCAGCATACCCTGTTACTTTGTTTGATTAAGAGTACTCCAATTTGGAACAGTTCTTGTGATTTTTAACCCTGGACATGTGACTCTTTATTTGAGTCCCCCACCTTGGTTACTGGACTTATAGACCTTCATCTGGACTTCTTGAACATATGTGGACCTATATCAGAACACTTGAGCAGATCCAGCTCAGTCACAAACCCTTGTATATCATTTGCATACATCCTCATTGCATCATTTTAACATGTGTTTATTTGTTTTTCAGGGTATCCATCCTATC
The DNA here is from genome assembly GCA_963966055.1 of Lathyrus aphaca. Taxonomy (NCBI): domain Eukaryota; kingdom Viridiplantae; phylum Streptophyta; class Magnoliopsida; order Fabales; family Fabaceae; genus Lathyrus; species Lathyrus aphaca. The sequence goes on from OZ014519.1 coordinate 649,818,914, forward strand.
ATTTTGGCTTGGTTTTGACCCCTTCTTCAGCATAGACCTATCTTCATCAGCACTTACTCCAGCTATCAACTACTTGCTTCAGTCACTTGCATCCTCAGTCTCAGCCTGTCAGTGGCCCACCTTCAGTGTTATTCTCAGTCATCATCATCAGCACCTATTCTTCAAGCAACATCACAAGTATCTTCTTCAGGGGTCTGGAAAGGTCAAAACCAAGTGCCAAGCCGGATACCTTGGAAACAAATAGACACACTACATTGCATACTAACCTTTTGTTCTGTTTTGTAGGTTTTTGTTTTATTGTTACTAACTTTGTTGTGACTTCAGGAATTATTGCTCGACGTCGAGGGTTTCCACTCAACCGTCCACACAGATACCCCACCCGCAGCAATCTTCCGGGCATACAGATGGATCAAATGCAGCAGGACCTTACAGAGGTCAGGAATCAAATGACCAACGAGAGGTTGGAAATGAGGAATCAGATGACACAATTTATGAAGGTGATGAACAATATGGCTCAAAGCCAGGAGAGGTTAAGAGCACTGGTAGAAGGGAGAAACCAGGAAGACCATCAGCCAGGGACTGCTGGAACAAGCAACAATGAAAGAGTCCAACCTCATGTCAATCCCCCAGTCTTTGGACCCCACCAGCATCCAGAGATCAACATCCCTGTCAATGTGCAAGGGATTGCTACAGCAGGTAGAGTGCTGCAAGAAGACCCCCAGGAAGATCAGTTCACAGTGATGGGAGCTGGGGAGGAAGCCTATGACAGAAGGCTGGATGAGATAGCTGAGAAGTTAAGATCCTTGGAGTCTCAAAACTCTTTGGGTTTTGATGTTATGGATATGGGTTTGGTAGAAGGGGTCAGGATCCCCCACAAATTTAAACCACCATGCTTTGAGAAGTATAACGGGACATCCTGCCCCCGGACCCATTTACAATCCTTTCTGGGGAGGTTGAAGGCCTATACCATGGACGAAAAACTATGGATGTTCTATTTTGAGGATAGCTTAACTGGAGCATCAAGGGAATGGTACTCCCACTTGACAAGAGCAACTATCAGGTGTTGGAAGGACCTGGCAGAAGCCTTTATCAGACAATATCAGTACAACTTAGATATGGCTCCCAACAGGACCCTCCTGATGGGTATGTCACAATCATCTAGGGAAAGTTTCCGAGAGTACGCTCAAAGGTGGAGACAGCTTGCTGCCGCTGTCCAGCCACCTATGTCAGAGAGGGAGATGGCTGATATGTTTATGAACACCCTCCAGGGGACTTACATTGATAGGCTAGTTGCCTTCTCATCTACCAGCTTTGCAGATGTGGTCATAGCCGGAGAGAGAATTGAAAGCCTATTGAAGATGGGTAAGATCTCAGACAACGGTGCAAGCTCATCCAGCAACCCAAGGAAGCCTTTTGCAGGCCCACGAAGAACTGGTGAGACCAATGCTATCCACACCAACAGGGGCAGGCCCCAGTATGTTCATAGGTCTGTGGCAGCAGTCACCATTCCCGCTCCAGCTCATCCACAACCAGCTTATCAACCACCGCAACAAAATTATCAGCAACAACCTCAGTATCAGCAACAAACTCAGTATCCTCCGAGAAATTACAACAACAGCAACACCAACAACAATAATCAGCAGAGGCCATTCCAACAGAGGCCCTCTCAGGCCAATAGGGTGATCGATCCGATCCCTATGCCCTATGCCACATTGCTGCCACAACTCTTGAAACTCAACCTAGTTGAGCTCAGGACGTTGGCACCTCCGGATCCTAACAGTCTGCCCAGAAATTATGACGCCAGCGCCAGATGTGCTTTTCACTCAAATGCACCTGGTCATAGTACGGAAAAGTGCAGAGCTTTGCACATGAAAGTGCAGGATCTAGTGGATTCCAAGGCTCTGAACTTTGCACCACCACCGAATGTCAACAAGAACCCTATGCCACATCATGGTGGTCCCCGAATCAATTCTATTGAAGAAGACAAGCCGTCTTACTTAATAACCAGTGTGGGTCAGATTCGGACACCGTTGGTAGAGATCAAAGCTCAGCTCCTCGAATGTCAAATGTTCCCAGGATGTGAGCTAGGGTGTGCTTACTGCAACATTTCAGTGAATGGTTGTGATAACCTGAGAGATGGCATAGATGGTCTCATTCAGAGTGGCCTGCTTCAAATTACAACATCAATTCCTACCAATCCAGCAATCTCCTTAACAACGGTTCCAGAACCTCCTACAACTGCAACGACCATTGTTCCAGACAACTCTTCAGCTTCATCAACAAATTTTTCATCCGTCATCTCAACTGATCAGATATCAACAAACTTTCCTTCTACAACTTCAGCACCACTTCATTTTGAGTCTCCTACAACAACAACACCCATCCTTCCAACAATGTCTCCTACAACATCAGCAACAAATCATGAAGATGTCTCAACAGTTATGATTTATTATGATCCTGAAAATGATTCTGCCTATAACTCACAAAGTGCTACTCCTATCAGAGCACCAGTCACAATATATTATGATCCACAGACTATCACGGTTCCTTCCGCAGCTGCCATCAGTCCAGTCACTGTCACAGTGCCTGGACCAGTACCTTATGAAAGCAGTAATGCCATCCCTTGGCATTACGGCTCTGATTTATACTGCGAAGGACAGAAAATCACTTTTGAATAATCCACTTCTGCACCACAAATAGACAATGTGGGAGGAGGCGGAGGCTTCACTCGAAGCGGACGTCTCTTTGCCCCGCAAATTCAAAGACCCACTGCCGAAGCAGAAGCTGCTGCCAAGGCAAAAGGGAAGAGTATGGTGCAAGAAGAACAGGTTGTTAGAGAAGCTTTGAAAACACCTTTTGATCAAGAAGTTGATGAGTTCATGAGAATCATCAAGAAAAGTGATTACAAAATAGTGGACCAGCTTCACCAGACGCCTTCCAAGATCTCTATTCTATCATTGCTTATATGCTCCGAGGCTCATCGGAACGCACTACTCAAAGTCTTGCACGCAGCTTATGTGCCAGAAGAGATCACGGTCAATCAATTGGAAGCTGTGGTTGGAAATGTTAATGCTAGCAATGGACTAGGATTAACCAACACTGATTTGACTTCAGAAGGCCGCAATCACAACAAAGCCTTGCACATTACCATGGAATGTAAAGGTGCAGTTCTTTCCCATGTGCTGGTAGACACAGGGTCATCCCTCAATGTCTTACCTAAAAAGGCCCTTGTGAAGCTGGAATACGAAGGATTGGCGTTACGACCCAGTAACTTGGTAGTGAGAGCCTTTGACGGCTCTAAGAGATCGGTTCTGGGAGAAATTGAGTTGCTTGTAACGATTGGCCCACAAACTTTCAAAACGACCTTCTACGTGATGGACATTCAGCCTGCCTACAGCTGTTTGTTGGGTAGACCATGGATTCATGCCGCTGGCGCAGTAACGTCTACCCTTCACCAGAAGTTAAAATTTGAGTGGGAAGGTCAAGTCGTTACTATCTGTGGAGAGGAGGATATATTTGTTAGCCATCTGGCTACTTATAAATATATTGAGATGGATGGGGAGATCCACGAAACGATGAGTCAAGGGTTTGAGGCCTTGAATGTTAATGAAACCTCTGCTGTACTTGGGACTTCCATCACTTCATACTAGCAAGCCCGAAAGGTTGTTGAGGAAGGGAACGCCCAAGGCTGGGGCAAACTGTTGCCTGTGGAGAAGAAAGAAGATAGGTTTGGGTTGGGTTACAAACCAACTCAACAAGATCCAGCAGAGGCTGCCAAGAAGCCCAACTTTGTTAGTGGGGGAATGCTCACCCCCGATGCTGTCAACAACTTGGAAGATGAGTCGGAAGAGGAACGCAACCTGGAAAGTTGGATTCGTCCAAAGGTCCCGGGGAGCAGTATCTCAAACTGGTCTTCCCAGAAATTATAAGAGTTACTCCTGCAGAGTAATTATTATTTCCTGTATATTTTAAGCATGCATCAAGTCTTGCATCTTGCCCAAGATGACAAGACTCATTTTGTAATCGGGCCATCTGTAATTTTTTGTGCAACAAGATTAATCAATGAAATATCAGACATCTTTTGCAAATGAGTCTTTTTCTTTTCCGCTCGCTGTTTTTCCATTTTTCTTTTGTACAAAAAAATAAATGGCAATGTTTTCAAAATGATAACTTTATTTCACTTTTCTAAAGCAAGATTAAAATCAATCACTAAAATGAACAAACTAAACCCTTGCAGAGAGTGCCTTCCAGACAGCACCGACAACAGCACAGCTATGACTTCGTATGACTTTGACAATCCGATCAATCAAGCTGATGAAGGGGTTGAAGAAGATTACGAGCTTCCTGAAGAGTTAGCCAGATTGTTGAGACAAGAGGAAAAGGTCATCACTCCTCATCGGGAGGAGGTAGAGACGATTAATCTTGGTACAGACGAAGACGTGAAAGAAGTTAAAATCGGGGCCCGCCTGCAAGATTCAGTGAAGAGACAACTGATTGATCTACTTCAAGAATATGTGGACGTGTTTGCTTGGTCTTACCAGGATATGCCAGGGTTGGACACCGATATCGTCATGCACAAGCTGCCTTTAAGAGAAGAATGCCCACCGGTCAAACAGAAATTGCGCCGTACTCGCCCAGACATGGCGATGAAAATCAAAAAAGAGGTACAAAAGCAGTGGGACGCCGGGTTCCTTGCTGTAACTAGCTACCCACCGTGGGTTGCTAATATAGTACCTGTGCCTAAGAAGGACGGAAAAGTGAGGATGTGGGTTGACTACCGGGACCTGAACAGAGCCAGCCCGAAAGATGATTTCCCATTACCTCACATTGATGTATTGGTTGATAATACGGCTCAGTTCTCGGTATTCTCCTTCATGGACGGATTTTCAGGATACAATCAGATCAAAATGTCACCTGAAGACATGGAGAAGACAACCTTCATCACACCCTGGGGCACGTTCTGTTACAAGGTGATGCCATTCGGACTAAAGAATGCTGGTGCAACATATCAACGGGCTATGGTAACATTATTCCACGATATGATCCATAAGGAAATCGAGTGTTATGTGGATGACATGATTGCCAAGTCCCTTACAGAAGAAGACCACCTGGTAAATCTGCTGAAGTTATTCAAGCGTCTGAGGAAGTACCAACTGAAGCTGAACCCCAACAAATGCACATTCGGGGTGCGATCCGGTAAGCTGCTGGGCTTTATTGTAAGCGAGAAAGGGATTGAAGTTGACCCTGATAAAGTCAAAGCCATTCAAGAGATGCCTGCACCGAAAACTGAGAAAGAAGTTCGAGGTTTCTTAGGTCGATTGAACTACATTTCAATATTCATATCTCACCTTACTACAACCTTTGAACCCTTGTTCAAGCTGTTAAAAAAGAAAAAAAAAATCTCACCTTACTGCAACCTGTGAACCCTTGTTCAAGCTGTTGAGAAAGGAACAGACGGTCAGGTGGAATGAAGACTGCCAGAAGGCTTTTGAAAAGATCAAAGAATACCTGCAAGAGCCACCAATCCTTATGCCTCCAGTTGAAGGAAGACCTCTGATAATGTACTTGACAGTATTTGAAGAGTCAATGGGGTGTGTGCTGGGCCAGCATGACGAGTCTGGTCGAAAAGAGTATGCAATATACTACCTGAGCAAAAAGTTTACCGACTGTGAACAACGTTATTCACTGCTCGAGAAAACTTGTTGTGCTTTAGCGTGGGCTGCTCGCCGACTGAGACAGTATATGTTGACCCACACTACTTTATTAATATCAAAGATGGACCCAGTTAAGTACATTTTCGAGAAGCCATCTCTTACCGGACGGGTTGCAAGATGGCAGATGATTCTCACAGAATATGACATCCAGTACACCTCTCAGAAAGCCATCAAGGGCAGTGTACTATCTGAATATCTTGCTGAGCAACCTATTGATGACTACCAGCCTATGAGATTTGACTTCCCTGATGAAGACATCATGTTCATAAAAGCAAAAGATCATGAAGAGCCTATTCACATTGAAGGGCCTAACCCGGAAGAAGAATGGACTATGATGTTTGATGGGGCTGTTAATATGAATGGTCGTGGTGTTGGTGCAGTGCTCATTACACCTAAGGGAGTTCACATGCCTTTCTCGGCAAAGCTCACTTTCAACTGCACTAACAACGAAGCTGAATACGAAGCTTGCATTATGGGTCTTGAGGAAGCCATTGACCTCAGGATCAAAACATTGACTGTATTCGGAGATTCAGCTCTGGTAGTTAATCAAACCAACGGCAAATGGTACACACACCAGGATCATCTGATACCTTACAGGGATTATACAAGAAGGTTATTGACTTTCTTCACAACAGTCAAGCTTGAGTATATCCCTCGGGACGAGAATCAGTTCGCAGATGCCCTGGCTACCATTTCATCTATGATCAAAGTTCAAGCAGCCAACTTTGTGCCGCAGATTTCAGTGTCCAGACTCGACAGACCAGCATATGTGTTCGCAGCAGATGTTGTCAAAGATGATAAGCCTTGGTTCCATGACATTAAGTGCTTCTTGGAGGATCAAACATACCCATCTGGGGCATCTTCCAATGATAAGAAGACTTTGAGAAGGCTTGCTGGTAGTTTCTTTCTGAACACTGACGGTTCCCTATACAAGAGAAACTTTGATATGGTACTCCTCAGATGCGTTGATAGAACGGAAGCAGACTTGTTAATGCACGAGGTGCACGAAGGATCCTTTGGTACCCATGCGGGAGGGCATGCCATGGCTAAGAAGTTGCTAAGATCAGGTTATTACTGGATCACAATGGATGCCGACTGTTGTGCTTATGCTAGGAAATGCCATAAATGTCAGATCTACGCGGATAAAGTACATGTGCATCCCAATCCTTTGAATATAATGTCTTCACCCTGACCCTTTGCCATGTGGGGCATTGATATGATTGGCAAGATCGAACCGACTGCTTCAAATGGCCACAGATTCATCCTGGTAGCTATTGACTATTTTACCAAGTGGGTTGAAGCAGCTTCTTATGCCAATGTTACAAGGCAAGTGGTAGCCAGATTTCTGAAAAGAGATATCATCTGTCGGTACGGAGTTCCCGAGAGAATCATTACTGACAATGGTTCCAACTTAAACAACAAAATGATGGCAGAGCTATGCCGGGACTTCAAGATCCAACACCACAATTCTTCTCCTTACAGGCCAAAGATGAACGGCGCTGTTGAGGCAGCTAATAAGAATATCAAGAAGATTGTGCAGAAGATGGTAGTCACCTACAAAGACTGGCATGAGATGCTGCCATTTGCCTTGCATGGGTACCGCACGTCAATCAGAACATCCACTGGGGCAACCCCGTATCAGCTTGTGTATGGTATGGAGGCAGTCCTACCTGTTGAAGTTGAATTACCCTCTCTACGGGTATTGATGGATGTTAAGCTGAACGAAGCAGAGTGGGTTCGATCCCGATACGAACAACTGAGCCTGATTGAAGAGAAAAGATTGGCTGCAATCTGTCATGGGCAGTTGTATCAGAAGAGAATGAAGAGAGCTTTCGATCAGAAAGTCAGGCACCGAGAGTACCAAGTAGGAGATCTTGTACTGAAGAGAATCCTCCTTCCTCATACAGACCACAAGGGAAAATGGACTCCAAACTATGAAGGACCATTCGTGGTAAAGAAAGTTTTCTCTGGTGGGGCACTGATGCTCAACACCATGGATGGTGAAGATTTCCCGTCCCCTGTGAATTCAGATGCAGTTAAAAAATACTTCGCATAAAAATGACCCGCTGGACATAAAAACAGAATGTAAGTCCAGGAAAAAATAGGGCATCCCGGCGAGTCAAAAAACAGAATAAAAAGACTCGGGCAAAAATAAGGGAAATAAACAAAAAATGTACACCCGCTGAGTTGAAAAGCCGCATTGGACAACTCAGGCAAAAATGGGTATCCCGATGGATTGAAAACCCGAAAGGGAGATCCATGCAAAATAAGGGAATAAGCGAACAACTGCACTCTGAATTCGTCTGTATCACTTACAACTTGGTAAGCGTCGAAAGGATCAAGCTTCTGTCAGAATCAGCCTTCTTTAGAAAGCAAGACGAGAAGAAATGCCAAATGTCATACGAGTCATAGCAAGAGGAAGCTCCTTCAAAGCGTCGTCAACATTGCCAGCATTTTGTTTCTCAATTTGTAACAATCTCCTCACTTCAGGAGATATGTTTCCTTGACTGTATCTTGCCAATTCAGGGCACATGAATTAATAAAATCAGATTTTCAGTCATGTTTTCGTCTTGTACATTTTATTTGCAAAAATGTCTGATGTCCTAAAAAATTGGTTGCATAAATACAGATGCTTATCTTCAAAAATAATAAAACACATGCTTGCAGAAATATACTTGCTCTCGAGAGTGTCTCACTCCTATGACGGAATCCAGTAAGGGATGCCTCGGGATTACTTGTGCGTTTCTCTGTCTTTGCAGGATTGCAGGTATCCGAAGTGCAACATGGGGCATGAAAGCTTCATCCCAGCAAGCTGGCAAATCAACACTCACTCAGTCTTAGCACCCAAAGTGTTCTCCCCAGCTGAGTTGCCACTTGCTATTTTCTCCCAGCTGAGTTGCCACCCATCATACCTCGGCCAAATACAAAATCCAGGGAACCACTTCCCCACAAAGTCTCAGCCTCTATCCAGAAGAGCAACGCACGAAGGAATCACAACAGAATGATGGAAGCTTCCACAAACCCCAGCTGGGTCCTTCATTTACTAGGATGGGTCTATCAGTGACCTATTCCCCCAAGCAAATAAATCTTGATTAGATCTACCAATGATCTCACCCCCAGCTGGGATGTTCACTCCAACCAGATCGACCAGAGATCTTCATAGCAACGGGACCCGAATCCCGGATCGATATCTTTTGCACGATCATAGCATTCGCATCATATTCACCAAACAAAGCGTAGCATTCCGTCTTAAGTACGGAGCATTACGGCAAAAATCAAACATATAGCATAATCATAAGCCATGTTTGAATCAAACACTCGTGAATAATAAAATCCATCAGTATACAGAAAACTTTCCCCCCAGAGTCCCCAGCAAAAGCAGTCGCCTCATATTCACAAACACCAGTATATGGTCTCTTTGACACTCGTCCGTGTCACATCCCCAGCAGAAAGCCAAAGACATCCTCTTTGCATTCACAGATGCTTATATATATATATACATTTCCTTGACATCCGTCCATGTCGTTTTCCCAGCACAGTAATGTAAACACTTTGTATACCAGATGTTTGTTTATACTATATTCTTTTCTCCTTTTGACACTCGTCCGTGTCACACTCTCCCCAGCAGATGGAATACTCATCTATATATCACTCATACTTTCTACTCATACTTATATAGATACTCGTCCGCATCTTTAATCCATACACTGCGTCAAACACTTGTGTCTTCTTGAATGTAGATACTCGTCTGTGTTTACTATTTCCCAGAAGAATTCTTTCAGATTCAACACTCGTCCGTGTTCTTTGTTAACCCGTTGATACTCGTCCGTATCATCATCTCTGAACATGTGTCAGTACTTGTTTCTACCTGATACTCGTCCGTATCATAGCCTTGAGGATGCTCGTCCGGATCTTTAATCTATACACATCTAAACACTTATACCTTCTGTTTTCTTGGATATAAACACACGTCCGTGTTTACTATTCCCCAGTAGATCGACAACAAAGCAATTTTTCCTTTATCTGACATTCGTCCTATGTCATGATACACCCTGAGAGCAGCCGTACTCAGCTAGGTGGTCGTCCTCCACCCCTTGATGGTCGTCCTCCATCATGCTCACCCGATGGCCGTCCCCATCGTTGATATTTAACAGTCGTCCCCTGCTAGGTGGTCGTCCTCCACCTCCTGATGATCGTCCTTCATCATTTTATCTGATGGTCGTCCCCATTGTTGATTTTGGTTATCTTACATTCGTCGTATGTCATGACATACCCTGAGAGCAGCCGTCCCCTGCTAGGTGGTCGTCCTCCACCTCTTGATGGTCGTCCTCCATCATGCTCATCCGATGGTCGTCCCCATCGTTTACCTCTTATCCGGCATTCGTCCTATGTCGCGATGCTTTTCGGCAGTCGTACCCTGCCAGGTGGTCGTCCTCCACCTTAGATGACCGTCCCTCATCTTAACCCTTACAGAGCAGCCGTCCCCTGCTAGGTGATCGTCCTTCACCTTTGATGACCGTACCTCATCATCTGTTTATTTCATTTATTCTTTAACCCGATGGCCGTCCCCGTCGTGGTCCCTTTTCTTTTCAGCCGATGGCCGTCCCCATCGTTGGTTACTTTGCTTTATGAACTTGATGGCCGTCCCCGTCATGTTTCATTTATCCCCAGAGAATCTTACAACTTTACTTGATGACCGTCCCCATCATATTATCTTTTATCACCAGCATGTCGGCCGTCCCTGTCATCGCTTTATTGTCCGCACTTTTCCCAGCATGTCGGTCGTCCCCGTCATTGCTCTTTACCCAGCAGTCGTCCTCTGCTCGACGGTCGTCCTCCGTCGCCCACACTCTTTACAATATATTTTATTTTCCTTTACAATCTATATCCCTTTTCTTCTTCATTCTGTGAGTGCAAATTTTGGACTGTCTTTGGTATTCAACCACAAGTTATCTTGTTTGCCTATTAAGCCGTCGCTTACATCCTGCACAGCTAAACTCATGTTTGAATAGGGGCAGCTGTAAACACCCCAAATTTGCCCTCACCCATTCACACCATGGCTTGTGATCATTTCATATGCATAAACTCAATCATACAATCCCATATCACATTTTTGAGTCACTGCATAGATTCAAAGTCATCTGCATCTAGGGTTTGTGATCTGAGCAACCTAAGAGCCACTTGAGCCACTCCAAATGTCATCAATCACTTCAAAGGGGTCCATGTATCATGTTATATCCTCTCAAAGTCAAAAATGTCAAAGAATCACAAGAACTGGGATTGGTGTGGAAGCAGAGCCAGGCTTGACTGCACAATTGACCTAAAATTAGGGTTTTGGTTTCAGAGGCCATAACTCCAAATTTTTTGGTCATTCTTGTTTCTATTGGTCTCTATATGGTATAGGGAGTATGCATATCAATTTTCATGAAGAAATTCCTTGGGGAAGTCATCTGATCAAGAGTTGACTTTCTGGACAAGTCAGTGCAAAATCAGGGCATCTGAGGTCCCCAATGACCCAACCAAGGGGTGATCTTCATCATTTTGAGTGTATATGATCTTTATTTGATCATAGAAGAAGTTTGAAGTTCACAAAATTCAAGAATTTGAAGTTTTTGCAAAGTTGACTTTTTTGGGCAAGGTTGACTTTTAATGAAATGTCATTTTATGCAACTTTTTCAACCCTTACTTTTTGATCCAAAAATGCTTCAAATGGAAAAACTTTGGTCATGAAAGTTGTAGATTAGATCTTTCCCTTTTCAAAAAGTACAAGAACATGATCTAATTCATTTTGGATCAAAAGTTATGGTTTGTCAAAGTTGGCAAAAATCACTAAATTTCAAGTTATGCACCAAATGAGAAATTTGCAAAAACTTGTACCAAGGCAAATTGTGACTTCTAATTGGTGTCAAACCATTACACAAGCATCATACAAGTCTTAAAGTTCAGATTGAACCAAAGAGATCACATGTTTTATGGCTTGTGAGGCAAGATATTTTCATGAAGATCAAAAGCAAGCAAGTTGCAAAAGCCATCATAACACTTCATCCACTTGCTAGCTACATTGCTGAACCATCCTAGCCTTTCCCTCACCTCATGCTGCGCAGCCCACACCCTTTGTACTTAGCCAAGATATGACCCATGCCTCTCTTACAAGAAGTTTACATTTTGGCAAAAGTAACCATGCCTATCACAAAAGGACATGTCATGTCATCTGACCAATAGGATTAGTTTATACAAACAAAATGCAAGCTGAACATCACAACACACAAGCCTGAAACCAGCAAGAACATAACTTTCTCATTTTTCACCCTCAAAGCAAAAGCATTAGAAACTTAGAAAACAAGCCACAAACACTTGAACAAACTTCATAGATCAACTCAACTCATCATTCTGATCACAAAGCACCCACTCACCCTTGCCTTAAACTGCCTGAATCCAAAACACGATTCTCACCTGAGCTTGAGCAGAACCTGTTCAAACTCTCAAACCAGCCAACATAAACTCTTGCTAAGTATCCAGACATCATCAGGGGACCAAGAGGAGTGGATTGCATTAAGAGGAGAGGCCAGAAAGCTGTGAACTGAAAGCTTCAAAACTCAGGTAGCTCAAGAACATTTTTTCCAGAAATGATTTTTTAAGTTCTTAAAAGCTTCTACTTGTTTCCCTGATCATGAATATGTCTTTGGTTTTGAAAATGGTGGAGAAATGAGAGTTTAATCGTGTTCTGAAAGTCTTTCCCTAAAATTCGTTTTGTTTCGATTCATGAGATTGATGAAATATAAATGATGTTTGTGTTAGGGTTTTGATTCAGTGAAGTGTGGGAAGGATTTCTGTTTGTTTAGATTTCATTTTAGTTGCGTTTTGAAGGTTTTAGGAATTTTCAGGTGGGGTTCCCACCGGAGAAGACGACCGGAGGTCTTCTCCGGCCACCTGAAAATGATTAGGGTTTAATCCCTGTAATTAATAAAATTTGAATTTTGAGCGTTGGATCTGTTGACCTGGCGCGTGTTTGGAAGGCTGAGATTCATCATTAGAAACCCTAATCACAATTAAGTTAATTAATTAATTCATAAATCAGAAATTAGGAAGTTTGAATATGGACCATTCGATTGCGCGCGCAGTCAAGCCTTCCCTGCCCAGATTGCATCTCATCCCTCCATTCTGCATACTTTTCAATTAAATCAATTTTATTTCATTTTTATTTCTTTTGTTTTGTACATTTTATTAAATATAGAAAAAATGCTTTAAAAATTCTGAAATTTTTTATACAAGTTATTATTTAATTTCAGAACACAAAAATATTTTATTTTTATTTTTTGCATTAAAAAAGTATTTTTAAATATTTAAAAGTTTCTTTTTAATTAATTAATGAGAATTAATTAATTAAAAATACTTTTAGGTATTTAAAAATCACCGAAAAATTCATGAAACATTTAAAAACATTTAGAAACATTGTCCAACCCTCAAACCAAATTTATTTTTTGATCTTGATGCATTTTGAGAATTTTTCTTGGAATTAAAATCATTTTGATGCATTATTTTGATCCAAACTTCCAAAAATCATTTCTGCCTAACCCTAAAGAGTTGGACTTTGATTCTTTTTGTATTGTGTTATGCATATCATGTAGTTTGTGAGATTAAATGGTCATGATTTGATCTTTCATTTTCCATTTGTTTGACATTTTTCTTGTTAAGGAACCCTAAAACCCTAGAAAACTTAGGAAAATCATAACTTGAATTTGGTTAAGAGTTGAAACTTCTCCTTTGGGCAATGAGTTAGTATAGGATTAGGGGTCCTTTGAGTGCATTTTCAATTTTTTGTATTGAAGTTTGCTTCTGATTTTGGTTTGTGTTTGATGCTTTGATCATGAACCCTAATTTGGGCTTCCATATGCATCCATCTTGCATTTGCATTCATACCTTGACTTGCCATAGCATTTTGTGTATCCATTTGATTCATTTGACATCTTAGGACATATTGTAAGCATGTTTGATCATTGCATCTTGCATTTGCCATGTTGTATGCCATATGCATCTTTCTAGGTCTATGCAGCATTGCCTTTCCTCCGGGATAAAAATGCCTAGCTGGCGACTCTTTTCTTTTCCAGTGAGTTCATTGTTGTGTGTTCTCATTGTTCTTTTCGCCGACCGTTCGCGTCTGTACCCTATCTGACCTGGGTGTCATTTGGTGGGAGCGACAACGGTCAGCAGCTTGCCCCAGCCTTGGGCGGTACCTTCCTCAACAACCTTCTGGGCTTGTTGATATGATGTGATGGAGGTCCCTAGCACAGAAGATGTTTCATTAATATTAAGGGCCCCAAACCCTTGGCACATGGTTTCATGGATCTCCCCATCCATTTCAATGTATTTGAAAGTAGCCAGCTGGCTAACAAAGATATCCTCTTCCCCACAGATTGTAATGACTTGGCCTTCCCACTCGAAAATTTTAACTTCTGGTGAAGGATTGATGTCACGGAGCCAACGGCGTGTATCCATGGTCTACCCAATAGACAGCTGTAGGCAGGCTGTATATCCATCACGAAGAAGGTCGTTTTGAAAACTTGTGGGCCAATCATTATTGGTAATTCTATCTCTCCCAGAACTGATCTTTTAGAACCGTCAAAGGCTCTCACTACCAAGTTACTTGGGCGTAGTGCCAATCCATCATACTCCAGCTTCACAAGGGCTTTCTTGGGTAGGACATTGGGGGATGACCCTGTGTCTACCAGTACGTGAGAAAGAACTGCACCCTTACACTCCAAGGTAATGTGCAAAGCCTTGTTGTGATTGTGACCTTCCGTGGTTAGATCAGTGTTGGTAAATCCTAGTCCATTACTAGCGTTGACATTTCCAACCACAACCTCTAACTGATTGACGGTAATCTCCTCCGGCACATAAGATGCGTGCAGGACCTTTAATAGTGCGTTCCGATGAGCCTCGGAGCACATTAGCAACGATAATATGGAGATTTTGGAAGGTGTTTGGTGAAGCTGGTCTACCACCTTGTAATCACTTTTCTTTATGATTCTCATGAATTCATCAACCTCTTGATCGAAAGGAGTCTTCAAAGCTTCTTTGACAACTTGTTCTTCTTGCACCATGCTCTTTCCTTTTGCCTTGGCAGCAGCTTCTGCTTCGGCAATGGGTCTTGGAATTTGCGAGGCGAAGAGACGTCCGCTTTTAGTGAAGCCTCCGCCTCCCTCCACATTGTCTATCTGAGGTGAAGAAGTTGATGATTCTAAAGTGATTTTCTGCCCCTCACAGTATAGATCTGAGCCATAATGCCAAGGGATGGCATTATTGCTTTCGTAAGGAACTGGCCTAGGTATTGTGATAGTGACCGGACTGATAGCAGCTGCAGAGGGGACCACAATGGTGTGTGGATCATAGTATATGGTAGCTGGTGCTCTGACAGGAGTAGCATTTTGTGATGAATTGTTGGTAGGAACATTTGCAGGATCGTAGTAAATCGTAATCGCTGAGACACTTTCATTAACTGTTGTTGATGTTGTAGAAGATACTGTTGACTGGATGGGTGTTGAAGTTGTAGCAGGAATAGTGATTGAACTTGTATCCGTTGAAGTGATTGATTGAGCAGTTGTTGGAGTTGTAGTAGAATCCGTTGGAACAATGGTTGCTGACGTTGTAGGAGTATCTGTGATTGTTGATGAATGGATTGTTGGAGTTGTAGGCGCTGTTGTCATAATTTGAAGGATACCATCCTTAATAAGACCATTTATGCTGCTTCTCAGCCTTTCACACCCATTGACTGCAATATTGAAATACCCACAACCGAGCTCACACCCGGGGAACACTTGGCATTCTAAGAGCTGAGCTTTGATTTCAACCAAAGGTGTTCGAATTTGTGCAACACTGGTTATTAAGGTGGATGGTTTGCCTTCCTCAATAGCATTAATCCTAGGCCCGTTGTGACTAGGAATTGGATTTCTTGTGACATTTGGAGGGGGTGCAAAGTTGAGAGCTTTCGAGTCCAACAGATCCTGGACTTTCATCTGGAGGGCCCTGCATTTTTCAGTGTTATGCCCCGGTGCGTTTGAGTGGAATGCACACCTGGCATTTGCATCATAGTTTTTTGGCATATTGGTGGGATCCGGAGGTGCCAATGTCCTTAACTCAACTAGGTTGAGCTTCAGGAGTTGTGGAAAGAGTGCAGCATACGGCATTGGAATTAGGTCAATTACCCTGTTTGCCTATGATGGCCTTTGCTGGAAAGGACGCTGTTGTTGGTTGTTATTGCTGTTGTTGTAGGTTCTCTGTTGCGGATAATGAACTTGTTGTTGATATTGTGGTTGTTGTTGTTGAGGATATGCTGATTGTTAAGGAATCGGAGCCGGAATGGTAACTTCTGCTACTGACCGGTGAACATACTGAGGCCTGCCCCTGCTTGCATGAATGGAATTTGTTTCACCGACTCTTCGGGGTCCCATAAAAGGCTTTCTGGGATTGCTGGATGAACTTGCACCACTGTCGGAAATTTTGCCCATCTTTAATAGACTTTCAATCCTTTCACCAGCTATGACCACATCAGCAAAGCTGGTAGAGGAAAAAGCAGCCAGTCTATCAATGTAGGTCCCTTGCAATGTATTCATGAACATGTCAGCCATTTCCCTTTCTGACATGGGTGGTTTGACAACAGCAGCAAACTGTCTCCATCTTTGGGCATATTCCCTGAAGCTCTCTCTAGAAGACTGAGACATTCCCATTAGGAGGGTCCTATTCGGAGCCATGTCCAGGTTGTATTGATATTGTCTGATGAAAGCTTCAGCCAAATCTTTCCAGCATCTTATGGTGGCCCTAGATAAATGTGAATACCATTCTTTCGAAGCTCCAGTCAGACTGTCTTCAAAGTAGAACATCCACAACTTTTCATCCATGGTATACGCTTTGAGTCTTCCCAGGAAAGATTGCAAGTGAGTTCGTGGATAGGAGGTACCGTTGTACTTTTCAAAGCATGGGGGTTTGAATTTGTGGGGAATTCTCACCCCATCCACTAGCCCCATGTCCATCACATCGAAGCCCAAAGAATTCTGAGACTCCAAAGATCTTAACTTCTCAGCAATTTCATCCAATCTCCGGTCATATACTTCATCTCCAGCCCCCATAACAGTAAACCGTTCTTCCTGAGGATCCTCTTGCAAGATTCTCCCCCCAACAGTATTACCTTGCACATTTCTCGGGATATTAACTTCTGGATCCAGATGAGGTCCAAATATTGATGGATCAATACGAGGCTGGCCCCGTTCATTGTTGCTAGTTCCTCCTGTTCCAAGATGAGCCTCCTCAGGAGTTTGTCTTTCCACCAGCTCTCTTAACCTTTCTTGACTCTGGGCTTAGCCAGTCATCACTGCCATGAATTGAGACATCTGGTTTCTCATCTCTACTCTCTCATTAGCCATCTGATTTCTGACCTCAGTCAGATCATGCTGTACTTGTTCCATTTGAATACCGGGAAGGTTGTTACGAGTCGGGTACCGATGCGTGCGGTTGACAGGGAACACTCGGCGACGAGCAATGTTTCCTGAGATCACAACAAAGTTAGAAACAAAGTAATCAACAAAACCTACAAAACAAAGAAAAAGTTAGTATGCAATGCAGTATGCTTATTTGTTTTCCAAGGTATCCGGTTTCGTTCTTGGTTTTGACCTTTCCAGACCTCGAGGAAGATGCTTGATGTTGTTGAGAGAAAACCCAAATGGAAACAAACTAAAATATATTACAAATAATGAACAATACATAGTCTGTTTTACAATACAGGCCCCTGAAGGGTCAAGATACATCAAAAGAAAAAGTACATCAAATGGAAATAGCAACAAACAAAGAATCAGACATCCAGTCCAAATTCATCCTCTCTGACCTCCTTCAGGAGTGCCTCAGTCACTGGACCAGCTGGGTGCTCTGTAATGGTCCTAATGAGGAGGTTCCTGGTAGCAATGGCAGTGGTCAGCTTCTTATGCATGTCCTGTTCCTTTGATCTCTTCAATCCTGCTCTGAGCTTCAACTCTGAAATCTCCTTCTGGGCTGCCAACAAAGCTTCCTGCTGCTTCTTCTCATTGGCCTCTAGCTATTCAATCTTGGCTTGAGTCTTCTGGTATTCTTGTGTACGGGCTTCAGTGATTCTCACCCACCTAGCCTGACTCTCTTGCAGATAGAGCTCAGTCCTAGCCTTCTGAATTTTAGCTTATTTACAAGCATTCTTCAATATATGTTCCCTAGCTCTTGCTTTCCTGATGTAGTCCTCTGTCTTCTCAATTTTTGCAAGATGCTCAACCCTAAGCTTCTCCAACCTCTCAATATCCAGACGACCATCAATTCTTTCCCAAAGAGTCTTCTTTAAGGCTTGAGATAAGTTCTCATTCCTTTCCTTCAACTTCTCAAACTCTTCTAGGCTGACAGTTGTTGCTGGCTGTACTGTGGATGGTCCAGGCATGTCTTCCAAGATGAAAGGCATTCTGGTAATCTGAGCCCTAGTACGGGACTAGTCATAGTATTGAGCTGAAGCAATATTATTACACCTTCCAAGAATAGCCATCCCTTTTGTCTGGATGTTGTCCCAAGCCCAGGATGCTTGCCTGACAACAGCTGAATTAGGTTTCACTTCACAATACAGGGTCTCAACTAAATCTTGTCCTCTGGGAGGGTGGACCAAGGCATAACCCAGTTGTCTCTTAAACAATAAGGATTTGTAGTTGATGCAACCCTTTACTCCTATAAAAGGCACATTTGGGTATTGTCTGCAGCTGGTGATAATGTCCTTGCCTTTGGTGCTCTGGGTGAACCATCTGATATCATCTGAAGTCAAGGCAATGAGCCTCTTGGCCCAATTCTTCTGTTGGTGGGGAATCAAGAAGGCATCTAACTTAGGCAGGTGTCTGAGCAGCCAGGTGTAAAACAAAGGAGCACAACATCTTACTAACTTCCTCATTTGCTTCTCATTCCTCTGATGAATGGAGTAATAAAAATCTCCCAGCAATGTAGGCACTGGATTCTTCAAGAGAAACAAATGGATGGCATTCCTGCTGACAAATTTGGGTTCATCTGCAAACAGTATAACCCCATATATGCTGAGGGCTAATAGTGCACAGACTGCCCTCCACTGTCCCAATGAAGCCTTCAGGATGGCCTGAGAAATCAAGAAGTCCAAATGCAAACCAGGGATCCCAGCTTTTGTTGTCACACTTTGCTCAATCAAGGCAGGCTCTAGGTACAATGCCTTTGCTATTTCTTCATTTCTGGGAGCTGGCATCTCTGGGTTGAAAGGGATTCCACCCATGATAGGTACTCCAATCAATGAGGAAAACTCTTCCAGCAGAGGCCCTAATTGAAAGTCTGGGAATGTGAAACATCTCAAAGGAGGGTCATAAAACTGTAAGCAGGTGTGGATCATGTTCCTCTGAGAAGGGTCAAGGTCCATAACCATATCCAGAATACCTCCATAATGCTCTCTAAACAAAGGGATATAATCAGGTGTGATGAGTGACTGGACCTGCCTGATACCAGTCAACACAGGCTCAAAGAAATGGTAGGATATGTTGATCTTCCTGGGAGTAGTCATGGGTGCTGCTGAAGAAGCTGAAGATAAGTGCTGATGAAGATCAAAGTCTGATGCTGGAAATGAGCCACTGACAGGCTGATGTTGATGATGATGAAGATAGCTGAAGCAGAGGTTTATGCAGAAGAAGGGGTCAAAACCAAACCAGATATGATATGGATAGCCTGAAAAGCAAATAAACAAATGTTAAATGATGCAATGATGATATATGCAAATGATATGCAAGGGTTTGTGATCAAGCTGGATGTGATTATCTGTCTTGATATAGGCCCATGTATATTCAAAGAGTCCAGATGGAGGTCTAAGAATCCAGTAACCAGGGTGGGGGACTCAAATAAAGAGTCACATATCCAGGGTTTAATCACAAGAACTGTCCAAAATGAGGTACTCTTAAACAATACAGTAACAGGGTATGATGTGGCTAAGGGTTCCTGCAAACCTGTAAACAGCCCAACCCCCTCACAGGTAATGTTCTAGAACAAGGATCCTCAGACTTGGATCAGTTATGAGAAGTGTAAACACTTCTAACCCGGAGGTACAATGTTTACAATAACCTTAAAAGATCCTCCTCTAATTCACCTCAGATTCTGAAGGTCATAATAAAGGTCATCCAGACTTAGCAGGCTTCCCAGATAGCCCTAGCACTACAGGAAATCAGTAGTACAGAGTTCTCAAGAAGAAACCCACATCTGAACCGTGTTCCATATTCCCGCACCAGACCGAAATGGAATGGGAGAGAACATGAACCACTCTAGCCTAGGTGTCACTCAGGTCCCAGGTATAGGACCTTAAACTCTCAATGGAACCCCACCCATCAAAACAGAAACCAGATCCAGCAATGATAATGACAGTATGAAATATGAAAAACTGTAAAGGAAAGCAATAAATAAAGTTGTACATAAAGCAATAAATAAAGCAAATAAATAAACACAATTAGCACATAACACCCCAGTAAACACAAATCAAACAAGCGCTAGGAGGAACCCACAAAAAGAACCAGAAGCCCTGGTTACAATATAAGTATCCCCAGCAGAGTCGCCAAGCTGTCGCTCCCACCAAATGACACAGGGCCAAGAGGGGTACAGATGCGAACGGTCGGCGAAAGAGAAGAAGAAAAGAATAGAGTCGCCAGCTAGGCATTTTATCCCGAAGGAAAGGTAATGCTGCATAAACCTAGAAAGATATGGATAAGACAGT
This sequence comes from Lathyrus aphaca, assembly GCA_963966055.1. Classification (NCBI taxonomy): domain Eukaryota; kingdom Viridiplantae; phylum Streptophyta; class Magnoliopsida; order Fabales; family Fabaceae; genus Lathyrus; species Lathyrus aphaca. The sequence continues at coordinate 649,839,395 of OZ014519.1, forward strand.
CGCGAACCAGAGAAACTGAGAAAGGGGGTTGGTTACAACCTGGGAAGGTATTAGCACCCAGATTGCCCGTCGTACTCGACGGGATCCACGCTTGAAAGATTTGTGTTTAAAGGGGTAGTGTCAGTGCTATTTTGTGTGCAAAAGCTGGAAAGGAAGTGCAAGTGTCAGTGCAAAAGAAATGTGAAGTGAAATAAAGGAGTGTTAGTGCAGAGGAAGAATATGAAGCTCAAGACTATGAGGCTTAAAGAGATATGCTGGAAGAGGGGGGAATAGACAGAGACTTTTGTTCGATAACAGTTAAGTTATGCCTACGTATCCTCTCGTGCAATGAGGAAGTCAGAACAACGTAGTTCGACTCAAAGAGACTGAGAGATAGATTGACTTGTGAACTGCTTACTTATCTATGCTCAAGTGTATGACCTGTCTGGCTCAGGTGCAAACTGTCTTGCATTAGACGGAAGAAGCGAGTTCTCGTTTATGAATGGGTGAGGTGAGAAAAGAATCCCGGAGGAGACGATTATTGTTTGTTTTTGGTGTTTTCAGTCTTTTATTGCTTTTTGTGTTTGTCATAAGTCAATGAGCTTAAGCCTAAACCAAGGGTTAGTAGACTCATCACATCCTCCCTCTGATTAGGGGTAATGAGAATATCTTAAGTATGAAGTAAGCACCTCACACTTAATCACCATGATGTAGGATTAAGATCATTAACCTATTTGTGATTATTTAGATGTTTTTTGGAGTTTTTGTTTAGTGTTAAGTAATGAGTTTAAGCCATAATCAAATATTTAATGGACCCATTACACCATCCTAATAGAAGGATGATAGATGAGAACATTTAAGCTGAGGAAGGCTCCTCAACTTAATCCATGATTAGGAATTAACCTCATGACAAAACAAAACCTTTACTAAAGTGGATTTTAATTAAGGGTAAGGTGAAGAAATGGATTTTATGATTTGTAAGACAACTTGAGGGGGACTTGTCCATTAACACTAGGGTTAGTCCTTCTTAACCAATTAAGGAAGAATTAGAACCCTAATGCAAGGCCAGAGTTACAAGTTTGATGTCTTAGTGATTATTAGATGGATTGATTTAAGGATTTAAACACATTAAGGGTTTAACACTTAGGATTAAATTTATACACTCCATCCTAATAGAAGGATACAGGCATAACCCTAATCACAAAGCCTTAAAACCTTTAAGGTTTAGTCCTTGATCAAGAGATGAGAAGAGAAGACACAAAGAGGACACAAAGGTAAAACTAATGGGGAACTAATCAAACCCTAATTGTAATCATGCTTGGGGGTTCCTAGGGTTTATGAGGCTTGCAAAAGATCTTCAAAAGAAAAGCCACCAAGGAAGAAGCAGATGAAAGGAGGAGAAGCAGAAAGAAGCAAGACAACTTGCTTCACTTAAGAAGACAAGTTGCTTGGAGAAAGAAAGTGGGGAGGGATCATGAATGAGCAAGCTTACTCTAATACAAAAGTAAAATGCAGCAATGAATGCATAAGAGAGATGAGAAGAGATTATGAGAAGTGAAGGCAAATTCACTTCTCAAAGTAACTTACAACCTGAAAAGTTAGCAAAAGGAAATGAAATGGAATAAAAATGAGAAAGATGCAATGATGCAAACCAAAACCAGAAACATGATCAAGGTATGAATGATGCAAAGAGATGATGTAAATGTATGTTATGAGATGTGGATGATCGTACAAAAGATGAGAATGCAAATGAGACATAAAAGAAGCATGAAAGTCCATGGAAACCTATGAAATGCAATGGATACAAAACATGGAAAATGGATGATGCAATGATCAAACATTATTCTAATGTGTCCTAAGATGCCTTAGAAGTCATGTGAATGCACAAAATTCCATGGCAAGTTCATGTATGCAAGCATATGAGAGATGAATGCAAATGAAGGCAAAAATTAGGGTTTATACATAACATGCAATACAAAATTCAAAACCAGAAGCAAATGACATGATAAAAATTTGAAAATAGAATAAAAGGAACCCTAACCCTACACAAGTTCACTATCCAAAGGAGGAGACCTAAATCTTAACCTAAGGGAAGTTATGATTTTCTCAAGTTGGCTTGGGTTTTAAGGCACTTCAAAAGGGAAAATGCACAACAAATTGAAAATGAAAGATAAATTCAAACCAATTTTATCCTAGAAACTACATGATATGAGGAATGCAATGCAAAAAGAACCATCATCAAACTCCATATGGTTAGGCAGAAGGGATTTTTCTAAGTTAGGGAAAAAATATTGACTTTTAAGAACCCTAATTCCAAAGAAAAATGTCAAAATAGGTCAAGAACCAAAAAGAAATTTGTGTGAAGAGTTTGATAATGTTTCTAAATGTATCAAGATGCAATGTGATTTTTTTGGTGATTTTTAGAAACTTAAATGGTATTTTAATTAATTAATTTCCATTAACTAATTAAAATAAACATTTAAATATTTTAAGAATACGAAAATTATGCAAAAAATAAAATAAAAATTATTTTCAGAATGATAAAAATATTTTAAGTCATGATGCAAAAAATGAAATTTTTTAGAAATGTTTTACTATTTTAAATAAAATGTAGAAATAAATGTAATTAAAATGAAATTAAAATGAATTAAAATGAAAGTCAGCAGATCCAAAGGCCCAGATTCAAATAGAAAGGGAGGGAATTGACCAGCGCGCGCAAATGGACGGCCCACATTCAAACTACGCTAATTATGTCATTAAGCCCTAATCTGAACCTTAATTACTTTCAGGTGACCGGAACAGTGTTCCGGTCATCTTCTCCGGCTAACCCCTCACTCAATCTCCCTCAATACGCAACCCCAAGACCCATAAAGCTCTAGAAATGATCATCTCCTCAACCCCAACAAGAATCAACCACCAAAAATCATTTGTTCATCATCAAAAGAACGAATCAAAGCAAAACGGAAAACATGGCAAAAATTTCAGAAGCTCATGAAATGCTTATTTCTCAACTATTCTCAAAAGTAAAGACATCATGGTGATCAGTGAAACATGTAGAATCATTCTATAACATAAAATAAGAGTTCTGGTCAAGTTGCCAAAATGTCAAAAGATTGTGTACTTGAGGTATGGGCTCATGGCAGGCTGGTTTAGGGGCATGGCTCGAGTCATCCAACTTCAAGGAGGTCCATGAAAAATGATTTAGTGAGCTGGCTCAAGTGGATGAAGAGATTTGGATCATTTTGCAATTTTGTACAACTTTGGCCCCTTTTGAATTTCTTGAAGTTTAAGGCATGAAATGGAATGATTCAAAGCACCAATATGATCCTTAGAAGTCCATTTGACATGTTGTGAAGTGTTTATGCACATTAGAAGCCTTTAGAATGCTTTATCGTGTCATTTTGCAAAATGCCTCTTTGGTGCAAAAGTGAATTTTAAGTGATTTTTCCCAACTTTGCAAGACCATAACTTGAGTTCTATGATGAATTAGGTCAAGTTCTTGTATTTTTTGAAAATGGGAGGATCCAATCTATAACTTTCATGACCAAGAATTTTTCATTTGAGGCATTTTTGAATCAAGAAGAGGAGTTTGAAAAACTTTCCCAAAATGGCAAGTTTACATTACAAGTCACTTTCCCAAAATGGCAACTTTGCAAATGGCTTGAAATTCTTCAATTTTGTGAACTTATACCTTCTTCTAAGATAAAATAAAGATCATGTACATCCAAAATGATGGAGAAGATCCTTTGGTTGGGTGATTGGGGGCCTCAGATGCCCTGATTTTGCACTGACTTGTTCAAGAAGTCATCTAATGATCAGATGCCTTCCCCATTGAATTTCTTCATCAAACTTGGTACACATGATCCTTATAACATATAGAGACCAATATAAACAAGAATGACCAAAAAAGTTGGAGTTATGGCCTCTGAAACCAAAACCCTAATTTTAGGTCATCTGTGCAGTTAAACCTGGCTCTGGTTCCATGTCTTTCCTCAGTTCTTGTGATTCTTTGACTTCTTGATATTGGGAGGATATAATATGATGCTTGAACATATATGGACCCTCTTGAGATGATTGAAGACCTTTGGAGTGGCTCAGATGAATCTTGGATTGCTCAGATCACAAACCCTAGATGCGGATGACTTTGAATTAATGCAGTGAAGAAAAAATGCATTATGAAATGATATGATTGAATCTATGCATATGCAAAGGACCACAAGCCATGGTGAAATGAGTGAGGGAAAATTTGGGGTGTTTATAGTGGGTACGTAGGCCTGAGGTGGTAAACCTCTCCAAACACAAAAATATTAAAAAATAATTCTTTATCTCACCTCTCCACTCTTATTTTTGAAAACCATTTTCAAACCAAAAGCAGTAAATTTTTCAAAGGGCTCCCGTGGAGTACCACGGACATTTTAGGTGCGTAAAACCTTTCCATTGTGTAACCTATCCCCTTAATTGTTTCTCTGTTGTGTTTCTTTAGCTTTTTGCTTTTAGATTCATTAGGATTTATTCGCTCTTTTTTTCCTTTTCCTCTTGGAATAAAATAAAAGCGCGGTGGCGACTCTGTTTACTCTGAGTTAAGTTAACTAATAGCTTACACTCATGTTTTTTACCGCTACAGGAGTGTATCCTACATACACCTTCTTCCTTATCCTTTTACATTTCAACTTGTGTTTGCGATAAGCATTTTATGCTTCTTCGACATTTCACTTTGTTCATCCGCTTTGAGGTTTAAACTCATCTTCAATTCTTTGAAGTAAGTTAATACTTGCTTCCTTTTCTTCCTTTTAGGAATAGAAAACCACACTAACTATAGGACATCCTTTGAATAAATAACTTAGGGTGAGTCTTAGTTTCCCCTAGATTTGTCCTTTCTCGATTTGAGTCCTCTTTCTCATCTCAAAATAAAATAAAATACCTAATAAAGGTTGAGATTTCTTGTGCGCCAGGAGACTTTGCCATGGGGTATTTGCACGCATTCCATCTCGGGATGAGGTGTAGGATATCTATCATGATGAACAAGTCTTAGCATGTGGATGTCTCACAAACACCAAAATAAAATAAAAACACTTCTTCTAAAAGACAGTGAACAAACAATAAAATGTCTTTCCTGTGGGAATTCTCTTCTCATCTCTTCACTCATAACGAGAGAACTCGCTTCGACATGTCTCTTTGCAAGACGGTGAACACACGCATACCAGACGAGCCTGTAACACCTGAGCATAGGCATAAGTAGTTCAATTCATAAAAAACACAAAAACTTATGCCTTTGTTAGTCTCATTTCCCGTACCTTTTCGTTATATTTTTCCATTTCCATCTCTCATTCTAGTTCCAGTAGCAGTTTTTATTCAGCAGCAGTTTTATTCCTTACCCTTTGAAATAGACTACAAAGCGTGGATCCCTTCGGGTACAGCGGACGATTTGGGGTGCTAATACCTTCCCAGGTCGTAACCGACTCCCGAACCCAGAATCTCTAGTTTGCAAGACCTTGTTCTTTCCTTTTCTTTTCGGTTTGTGCAACATTACCTTTCCCATTCATTCGGGATAAAAATTCCTGGCTGGCGACTCTACCTTTTCCGCTCCACTTTCGCGTTTATACTAGGATGAAAATACCAGGAGCGACAAAATGGGATAGCATTTCAATGGACTTTGTGACGAGATTTCCTAATACTTCAAGAGGACATGATTCGATTTGGGTGATTCTTGATAGGCTTATTAAGTCATCTCATTTTATTCCTATTAACATCAGTTTTCTAGTATCTAAGTTGGCAGAGATTTATACTCGCTTGATTGTTAAGTTGCATGGTGTGCCTTTATGTATTGTTTCAGATAGAGATCTGAAGCTTACTTCTGAATTATGGAAGAGTCTGCATAAGTCATTGGGTTCTAAGTTAAGTTTGAGTTCATAGTATCATCCTTAGACAGATGGCCAAGTGGAGAGAACTATTAAGTCGTTAGAGGATTTGATGAGAGTGTGTGTTCTTAAACTAGGAGGTTTGTGGGACTTTTGAAGCATTCTATAGTCAGAGATGTAGAACTCTGTTGTGTTGGCATGAATCTGGATAAAGTGTAGTGCTTGAACCCGAGATTATTCTAGAGACTACTGAGAAAGTGAAGTTGATTCGAGAGAAGATAAAGATTTCTCAAAGTCGGCAAAAGAGTTATCATGACAAGCGAAGGAAGGATTTGGAATTCCAAGCTGGTGATCATGTGTTTTTGAGAGTTACGCCTGTAACTGGTGTTGGTCATGCGTTGAAGTCTAAGAAGCTTACTCCTTGCTTTATTGGTCTGTATCAGATTTCAGACATAGTTGGAAAGGTTGCTTATAGAGTGGATTTATCGCGTAATCTGTCGAATTTGCATGATGTGTTTCACATGTCGTAACTTCGAAAGTACATTTCAGATCCATCTTGAAAATCTGGCAACAACCACACAATGTCGAACACGATGTCACGATACTTAACAACAATAAAACTAAAAATGGCAAAGACAAAATATAAAAGACACGGAAAGTTGTTAACCCATTTTGGTGCAATCACACCTACTCTAGGGGCTACCAAGCCAGGAAGGAACTTCACTATCAATAGTATCAATTCAAAGATCCACAGCAAACACCTACAATTTTCAATCTTTTCACTTAATCCATACCCAATGACAGTTCTACCTAGGAACTCCTAGATATGAGACCCCTCTCACTTCCCACACAACACAGTCAATGATCTTAAATAACAACACCAAGAAAACTAAGACACTCTTCAAGATAATCTTTGACCTGCTTAAAAGCTTCACTCAAATACAAACACTCTTGCTTAAACGCTTCGAGTGGACAAAATACAAATGAACACCTAGTCCAAAATAATCATCAAAAGAAAATTGCTTGGCTCATAAGAAAAACTAACACACGTGAAAAACACTGAAAATACAATCCTTATTTTCCACACGTTCACACTAGGGTTGAGAAGCTTTAAATAGAAACTCCAATGGGCATTAGGCCTGCTGAACTTGCACACAATTCACAATAAATAGTTCATAAATTACAAGAACAAAAATAGCAAGAACAAATGTTCTGCTATAACAAAACTAAACAGAATCCTCCTTTTCCTTCTGAAGCAAACACGCTAAAAACCACAATAAAATCTCAGCAATAAAGACAGCAAGATGCACACACAAATTAGGATTCAACTAGGTCTTCAGACCTAGTCACAGATGTCATGACATCAGTCTTGACATCCTGAAAACAAACAACTGCATAGACACACTACACACCTGCATAATGCTTAAATCACATGTCATAACATTGCTCATGCATAGACACACTACGTTGATGGTTAAGTCGTGGTTGGGTTGGACGAGTTAATTTAGTCGAACTAATAATATTATTATTAATATGATAATAATATTATTAAGTGGGCTTGGTTGTGGTGTGAGAGTAGAAAAGGTGGGGTTGCTATTTTAGGCCTAAGTTGGTTAATTAGTGAAATAATGGTATTAATTAAGTTGAAAACCTAATTAGAAGGTTAACAGTAAGAAGAACAGAAGTTGGAAAAGGTGTGTCTACGTGAAGTGCATAGAAGAGGCAAAATCTAGGTTCTGACCAAAAAATGTTAGAGTCGTCTTCAATCCAAAGGTAAGGGTGGGGTTCTAACCTTATAATTGGGTTTATATTATGAATTCATATGGAATTGGATATTAGAAATCGTTTCTCTTAATTGTTGTGAATTGGTGTTTTGAGTGGAGAAATAGGTTGTTCTGATAAATGAGTTGTCTTATGTTAATAAGTTGTTTGAGTAATAAGTTATTTGTGATGAATACTTCGTGTAGATGATTAATCTGATTATGATTGTGTTGGATTGTGGTGAATTGTGGGATGGAGTAATTGGAATTTGGTCTGAGATGGAATCGTGAATAGATTGCAGAAACAGAAGAAGAAGGAGAGAAACAAAGAGCGTGCAGTTTGGTTATGGGACAACCGTCCCTTAAACTAGATGACCGTCTGGGATTGCTGATGACCGTCACATCTCTAGGATGGTCACCCAATTGTGACGATGGTCACACGGGTATGGGAGGCAAAATGTGTTATTTTTGGGTTTTGTGTTGTGTTGTCTTCTATGTCTGTCATATTGGTTTAGCCTTAAGTAATACAATAGCATAATTAAGCTGAATAATACCAATTGAAGTAGTAGTAGGAATGTTGATTAAGTGACAGAGAATTAATAAATAATTTTGTGGTGAATTGGAGGAAGAAAATTAAGTAACAATAAGGAAGCATTAGTAGCAGGTGTTGATAAATTCCTTAGTACAGTGATGCATGAAGTTAATAGAAGCATGTTAACAACTTAATAACAAGTAGTAATAACATAATGTATTAATTAGTGCAATTAATAGGTTTAGTCAGGATTTGTAGATAGGAATGTGGTATACTTTATTGCAATTTTGTTGTGTTGCTTTGTTATAAGTTGTAAAAGTTGTTGTTTGTTGTTGATGTTACAATGCCTTATGATTGACAAAGATTATGTGTTGTAGGCCTTTGGCAAAAGTTGAATGTTGATATGTAGTTATGTTGTTATGTTGTTATAGTCGTTGTTGGTTGAAAATCATGTTGATTCATATATCATATCGTAATTCAAGTTGGAGTTGATTGCTCGGTAAGTTGGTCTAGATTTGGCAGTATAAAGTTGAAGGCGTATGCCTTGTGTTTACGCCTCTATTAATTGGCATGATTCTAAGTTGGGAGTTTTTCTCCGTTGGAACCACATGCATCGCATTAGCCTAAGTTGCATATCAAGTCGTATGTTATGTTGTTGCATTGTATTTTGCGTTGGTTTTGTTTATGAAGTTGTGATGTGGTGGTTTTTGGTAATCTAATCTGATATGTCATTTATCATATGCTTGATTATATTTTTAGATATATCACCCCTTCTGTTTGAATGTTTCCCTCTATTGGTAACGTACGGGTACCCAAGAGTAGAGTAGTTAGTAGCTTTGAGTTGGTGTTTGTCGCTCTGATATGTAGCACTTCAGGGGGATGAACACATGTCTTGTCTTATGTTGAATTTTATTGAGTTTATGAACTTGTTTCAGTTGTTTCAATTTGAAAACCATGTTGAAGTAGTTTGAATTTGAAATTATTGAAGTTGTTTTAAAGTTGAAACTTTATTATTAATGAAATTTATGTTATTTGGTCTTAAGTTGAAAATGTGATATCCCATGTTTGTTGAGAAATTTTTATACTCTGATGTCGTTAATAGTTATCGGGTAGAATTGGGGTTTTACAATCAGAGCACTCGTTAGAAAGAGTTAAGACATTAGAGGATGCACAAGATTCAATCCAAATTTGATTCACCACACACCTATCAAGCCTCTGTTCGATGAAGAAGGGATGGGCACGCTTGTTAGACCAAGTGAAGAAAGAACCCTTAGTAGGAAAATGAATGAGCTGATTGGAATTTGTCTAGTGCATAAAATCACGCATATGAGTTTTCACAGGGGCTTGACTACCACAATTCTCATGAGCTCCTAAAATAGCGTTAAAGTCGCCAACAAAAGACAAAGGAAAAATATGATTGAGGTGGAGGTTTTGGAGATCCGCCCAAAGCGTTTTCCTCTTATACAAATTAGTCAAAGCATAAACTACTGCAGTAGCCAGAGTCGGGTTATCAACCGAAAAAGAGAAAGCCACAAATTGGTATGAAGACGCAATAATAGAGGGATTCAAGTTAGAGCATCAGATACACCAATGAGAGAGATGTTGGGAAATATTAGAGGCAAACAACTTATTACCAAACTTGAGAAACCAATTAACAGGAAGCTTGTCAAAAGTGGTTTTAGGTTCAGCAAGAAAAATGAAGTTAGGTTTGTGAACAACAATTAATCTATTTAAAGCTAATCTAGAAGAAGCATCTGCTATACCTCTAATGTTCCAGAAGACATTAATCATAAGGAAATATTTTTTAGGCCTGCTCGGGACCTTGTACCATAATTAAACTTGGAGGTCTGGGATTTCCGTTTCTTCTTAAGACTGGAGATGGTATAACACCCAAAATACTCCCCACAAGTTTTCAATTTAAATCAGAGTAATTAAATATACAAAATATTTCGAGTTCTACATTCCTTTAATAACACGGCTTAAACTGATACATATTACAATATGTTTTACTTGCAGCGGTAATTTCAAAATAAAATCATAAAATAAAGATTCAATGGCAACATGTTTTTCTTAATTAAATAAACAACAGAAAAACGATCATCGGCCCGACACCCCAAAGTACATATCAGAGCCAACTCTTCTAACTGTGAAGTACATTGACTTCACCGACCACCAACTCTACTAATCTCGATCACCTGCATGTTACCAACATAAGGATAACATTCAAACAAAAGGGGTGAAATACTTACACCACAAAAGAGAAAAATAATAAGAATAAAGGACAGTATCGATAAATATTTCACCGATTCTCAACACCACAACCAAACAAATACATCACCACACGTATCGACACCATGCACATCAACAAAAAATCATGCAATGAGACTGTACCAACTCTATGCATACGGTACCATATGTCAATATCTATTTCAAGATCCAGTTCCCTTCGGAACTCTCGACCCCTCTTTCATGTTTCAATATGATCCCTATTTCATGATCACACCTCGACCCCTATTTCATGGTCACGTACGATCCCTATTTCATGACCGTACCAACATCATAATAATTCCCTCTAGATTTTGGATGGATATACCCTACCTTGGTACACCATCCCCAACTATGCACATGCCATGCACCATCACTGACAATATACAATGGCTACAACATCTACCTCATGTAACAACATCATCAACAACATACAACAACAACTATCTCATGCAATAGAATCACCCACAACATACAATAACAACTATCTTATGCAATAAAATCACCAACAATATACAACAACTATCTCATACAATAGCATTACCAACAACATACAACAACAATTATCTCATATAACAACATCTTCTACCACACACAACATCAATTACCCCATGCAATAACATCATCAACAACATACATAACAACAACACACATGACAACATCAACACCATATATTAACAACATACAATAACACCGAACAACTACTATGTCATATAACTACAACATCAACAACAACACATAACAACATTGTATAACTTCAATCAACATCTACATCATGCATCATCATCATCAACAACATATAGCAACATCAATAACACCTATCAACTCCTATGCCATGCATTGTCAACTATAACAACATATACCAACATCAATAACACCTATCAACACCTCCAACATGCTTCATCAATTATAACAACATATATCAACATCAACGAGAACATATAACAACATCACATACATCAACAATTACATTAAAGTATATCAATAATTATGTCATGTAACATCAACATCAACAACTACACATAGCAATAACAACAACAATGTACATATTAATTCATGTTCATTTCAAGTTATGCTTATTACTCTTCCAATTAAGCTCATAACTCAGCTCTACTTACCTTTAACAACTCTATGTCACTCCCAATCCCTTAATATATTAATCAAAGAATTTTAGAGAATTTTTCAGCAATAAAACATTTTATTTTTCACTCCAAGTCTCGCTAAGCTAGGGGCTTGCTCGCTGAGCGAACAAATCTCTGTAATTGAAGCTCCAAAATTCTCACTCGCTCACTAAGTGAGCTATGCGATTTCCGCAGTTCTCCCTCTGCAATCAATCAACATCCTGCTACAAAAATACTTCAGAAAAACCAGTTTTCTAACCAACAATTACAAAATTTTCACCATACAACGTCTAATTCATACACTTATCATACACCATTAACAACTGCGACCGAATAAACATAATTTCATCCAAAATCACCCAAACCCCAATTATCTAGTCAATAATACTACACCTAATATTCAGATTATTAAACCCTTAGGAGATGAAGAAATCCCACCCTTACCTTAGTTTGATGAGAGATTCCTTCCTTCTCCACTAATTCTTCCTTCAAGCCTTGCCCTTTCTCCTTCCTTCTTCTCTCTTTTCATGACTCTCTTAATGATCCCAAAAATACGACTGAACTTCCTCTTTTCCAAATTTCCAACCATATCCCTTAGACCTCATCTATGGTTTTCCTTATTTTCCCTCACTATCCTTCACCAATTTACCATTCCACCATTTTCCCTTAATATTCCAATTATTATAATTATTCAATATAATGTATTTCCTTTAAATTAACATCATATCAAATAATATTATAATTTCTTCCACACCAAAATACAACAAATCCAATTAAATTGATAAAATAATAATTGGGGCGTTATAACTCTCCCCCACTTAGAATATTTTCATCCTCGAAAATTCACCGGATACGAACTACCCCTGATACATCCTTGCATCCAATAATCAACTACTACTCCTAGGAAAATGATACTACAAATAACGCAAACAACTGTTTAATTTATTGACGACAACCACAACATGGCGTAATTATCATGCAATTCACTCCACAACCAACTCACTGTCGCTCCCGGGATTTTCATCCTAGTACAAACGCGAAAGTGGCGCGGAAAAGGTAGAGTCGTCAGCCAGGCATTTTTATCCCGAAGGAACGGGAAAGGTAATGCTGCACAAACCTGAGGAAGAAGGAAAGGACAAGGTCCTGCGAACCAAAGATCTGGGTTCGGGAGTCGGTTACAACCTGGGAAGGTATTAGCACCCCAGACCGTTCACCGTACCCGACGGGATCCATGCTTGTTTGTTTTGTTTCAAAGGGTGAGAAAGAATATAATTGCTGCTGAACAAATGAACTGCTAACTGGAACTGGAACTGAGAAAAGGAATTGGAAAAGAAAATGGAAAGAAAGGGGAAATGTAGGGAAAATAAAGAATGTGCTCGAACGGGCCCTACCCCGCTGCCTACGTACCTCATCGGGAAAATTAGGATCAGAGTCGATGTAGTTCGCCTAACTAAGGCGGGAACCATTTGTTTGTGTTTTTTATGTTGGAACTGCGTATGTCTATGCTCATGTGCTGCAGGCTCATCTAGTACGAGTGCGTTTACCGTCTTGCATGCGAGACAAGTCGTCACGAGTTCGCGTTTAGAGTGAATGAGATGAGAAGAGAAGTTCCCGCGGGATAGTCGCTTATTGTGTTTGTTTTTTGTGTTTTATGAGAAATGTTTTGAATTTGTTTATGAACATTCTCATACTAAGACCTATCCATCGCGGGAAGTACTTACACCTCGCCCCGAAACAGGACGCGTATAAGCACTCCGCAACAAAGTCTCGTGTCGTATAAGAACGTTCGGTTACTATTAAGTGTTTTATTGCTTTTCTTTATGAGATGAGAAAGAATGACTCAAGTTGAGAAAAGGACAAAATCTAAGGGACTAAGACTCAATCCTAATTTTGTTTATTTATTCACAAGTGATCCTAACGGTTTGTGTGGTTTTCTAAACTTAATGAAGAAAGAAACTAGAAACTACTAGAATTCAACTTACTTCCTAAGGAAGTTAAGTTGATTCTAAAACAAAAGGGAGTCCTATACAAGTGAAAAAAACTTCAAATAATATGGCAAGGCATTAAAATTGACATAAGAAATAAATTCTAAAAATGAATGCTAAGGCATACAACCAAAAAGTAAGCCTAACTTATTCTAAGTTCATTTATTAGAAATGTTAAGCCTAAGTCCTAAAACTAAGGGAACTATCCAATATTATCATTCTAAAAAACAACACCTAAACTATTCTAAGTCAATTTAACATCCTAAGATTAAACCTAAGTAAACTAGTTCTTAATGGATCTTAATATTCTAACCTAAACTAATTGAATTTTACATGTATAACAAGCCTAAAGATTAATACACTGAAAATATTAAAAGTCCTGGAAAAATTATGGAATTAATCCTATCGGGTCCTAGAACTAACTATTACATTGTGCTAAAAAATATCCTAAAAATTCAGAAGTTAACTATGTCTAAGAATCACTTAAATCTACCTAAGGATTAACTATTATTTTTCATGGATTAAGCTACAAAAACAGGGAATAAAATGGCCTAAAAATTCTACCAAAATTACTCTAGGTCCTATTATGAGTCCTCTAAACATATAAAAAAGAATGGGTCAAAAATCCTACTGGAAGGGGGCAAAATAAAATGAACAAAATCATGTACAGTTAAAGAAATTCAATAGAATGCTAATTAAAAGAAAAATCAGAATTAAATAAAAAATAACCAAAAATTCAGAAACTAAAATTGTCACAAATTTCTAAAGTAAGCTATTAAGCTACTGGAATTTTTGTGGAATTTTATGATGGATTTTCCTATTTTTTTATGGATTTATTTCTAACCTATACTAAACAAAAAATTAAAAGGAAAAGGGTGCATTAAAGTGGCGAATCGAGATTACTTACTTGGTTGAAGTGTCGATTCTTCACACAAAAGAAATCCAAAAACTTCATCCAAGGTCTTGTAGTCTCTCATAAGCAAAATAAATGCTTATCATCCATATTCACTTTGTGAATTTTTGCCATAGTCGAAATCGATTCATATCGATCAAAAAACTCAAATGCTTACCAAGTTTAATTCACCATAATAATTAGAAATATTAACAAAAATCGACAATTAAAAATATCAAAAGATTAACCAAAATATTAATCCCCCAAATATAATTTTACAAGAATATTAATTAACCAATTTTATAATGAAAATCAATTAACAAATTTCTCAAAAAATATGGAAACATGGGGTAAAAGATGAAAAAAATGGTGCATATAGTAAATTCACGGGCTAAGAGCCCAAGCCACAATACCTAATTCGCGGGGGGTATACTCAGTGAAAAAAGGTGTCTCATTAGCAGTTTCATGGAGCTGAAGCCCAATTTACACAGGGGTGATATATGGTAATTCAGAGGTGGTGCGGATAAAGATTAGATGGCCACAAGGCCCAATAGTCATGACAACCCGCAGGGAGGGTGAGGATACAAATTGAGAGGTGCGAATATCAATTGGATGAGGTCTTGGCCCAAATCCAATTGTATAACCTAGAATTTACCCTCATACGCTTAAGATAAACAAAAGCCAAGAGTTCTTCATCTTCTTCACAAAGAGCTCCGCCGCGGCTCCCTCCATATCTCCATCATCACGTTGTCTCCGGTCCAAATCGACACCGAAGGTCACTACACCATCATCAGCGAATATCGTTTCTCCTTCAAATCTCCTATAACCTCCACTTTGTGAATGAAATCTCCCGGTGTCATTGCTCATCACTCTCAAAGATCCTCCGCCGCAAATCGAACGTGATTACCTTCTTCGATTTTCCAAAGGCACCTCGCATCACCACCGCCTTCGGAGAACGAACGGTCTTCCACGCCGTATGGAGCTCGCCTTCTTGAACCTTGTCGTGGCTTTGATCAAAGCTTCAATCTAATCCCTAAATCGCGAGCGAAATGAACACAAGTTATCAGAGCATAGTTTTTCGCATCGAAGCAATATTCACGGCTTCAGGTATGCGATTTCAGACTCTCTTTCGCTTTCATCCGGTTCTCTCTTTTGGTAGCTTCTGAACTATATTGTTGTTGATGTGTTGCGATGTTGTTGATCAGATTTTGCAGGTTGAAGCTTCGTCGTGTCATTGATCCTCTCTTGGCGAAGATGAAGGATGTGGATGTGATGAGAATCGATGGCGACTGGTCGCAGATTGAGTTCGTGAAACGGTTTCGATCGATTCATTTTGGAAAGAAGATGATGATTTGAAGCTTGGAGGTTTCTGTCCTCTTTCTGTGTCTGTGCAATTCTTGTTGTGTTGTTGATAACAGTGGCATCGCCATGCTTTCAGGTACGAACCTATCTTCATTCTCAGCTCGACTCCGCAATGATTGTTGCTCATGTGATTTCACGATGTCACCGCTGATCGGTTCTCGATTTTCTTCGCATCTCGTTCTTCTAATCCATTCTGGATTTATTGTTGTGATGTTGCTAGCATTACTTTTCTACGACTGCTCCTGCGGTGTACTCTTGAATTGTGCGTCGATGATTTGCAGGTTATATGAAGATGATGATTGAGATCGATGAAGATTGTTGTTGGATGAAGAGAGTTTGTTGCGGTTCTGCCACGATTCTGCACAGTTCAGCAGTTGATGAAGTCTTGTGAAGTTGGTTGATGGTGAGGTGAATAGAAATGAAGGTTGCAGATTCATTTTTATTTTCTATGTTAGGAGTAGATGGTGTGTGAAAGGAGGGAAGTTTCGAGAGATTGGTGGAGAGATGAATTGAAGACAGATTGAAGAGGGATAAACTAAAGAAAGGTTGGAGAGGGATACACTCAAGAAAGATTGAAGAGAGTCCTCTTATTTTCTCTCTATTTAGGTTATATCAGTTAGATATTCATGAAATTCTTAGAGGGAGAGAGCTTGGAGATACTAACTAACTCAATTCCCCAAATCAGTTGGAGTTTTCCTTCCACTTTTTGTAACTATAACTTTCTGAGTTTTACTGAAGTTTTTTGTAATCCCTTCTTGTGTTTCTATCTGATATTTTCTTGGTGCTTATAACTGAATTCAGTTATTATAACTGAAAATTTTTGTTAGTTCAGTTATCTTTTTTCATTAGAAGAGCCATGTACTCATATTTTTCCACATTCATAACCCCTTTTTTTAAGTGAATATTTGGACTAATTAAGATTAAAAAGGACACTAATTAATCTTAATGACTAACCTTGACTTATGGACTTTTGGATTTGGGAATGAATTTTTTTTTTAAAACAATGGTTTATGGACATCAATTATGATTTTAATGACAAAAAAATGATCTCAAAATGTAAGAAAAAAAGACTTTGATAATTGGTAAATATGGGCTTAGAGAGTGGACTTTGGAAATTGTTTTTTTATAAAATGAGACCAAGGAAATGATTTAATTGGGCTTAAAAAGGTTAAGTGGAAATAAAATTTGAAATGAAGATGATAGAAACATAATTAGAAATGATGATGGACATCGAATTAATCGATTAGAAACAAGAACATGGATATGGACAAAAAAATGAATTATGAAGGTCAATGGATACGATTCTTGAATATTAGCTTTGATTTCGACATAGGCATGATATAATCTTTTGGATAGGGTGTGGTTTCAATAAACTCACATCTTCGAATTTCACTTAATCCCTATTATTCGACTTAACCTGCTTATATCAACTCAAACGCCCAATCCATATCAAACTTGTATTTTCAATTAATCCACAAGCTTCAATCAACTTCAGTCTAAAACCTCACGAACTTGTACCATAATGACCTGAATATCACGATACTTTTGATATGAAACCTTGAACACCATTTCCAATTGATTGACACCATCAACAAAGCCATACCAGATATGAGAACCCTTGAACCGCTTAAATTGAGTGCAATAGCCAGATAAACCACTTATGAATAGAAAAATCAAATCATAAAGAAATGCGTCGATCACATGCCATAGGAATCAATGAAATGCATGATTATGAATGTTAATGGCCTAGTGGAAGACGCAGATGAATGCGAAGCGTACACCAGTTAAGGTAAAAAGAAATGAGGGAAAATTTTGAGGTATTAGACTCACGACACAAAATAATCAAGTTACGAACACACAAGCTCACTCTTGAACCGACACAACACAATAGTTACCATCATTTTGGGTAACCCTCCCTAATTCCCTATCATAGGAATTAGCTACAGACACCCGAACCATCATCATAGACAACAGGAAACAACAAGATAATAACACCAAAATTCATAACACGACATCACCATAACTAAACTACCAATTTCGTTATCACACAACTCAAAACAACCATTTTACGATTTACTAGTCGAACACATAGCCAATACACACATCTGCCTAGTAATACAACATTAGAAATTAAACCCTTCGCCATCTCACTTCCACCTTGGAATATGCAATGGTCTCATTATTCTCGTCAATTCTATCGTCAACCTTCAAATTCTTACAAGTCATACCAATATGAATAATTACGTCATCTCGCGTTCCTGCTACGCACTCTGATTACTTGCAACTATCAAGTAAGACAAGTTCATGTCCAACTTCGGACGCTTCCTAGTGTTCATCAGGCATCCTTATTCACTTTCATTCTACCCAACCATTCTCTCTATTGGGTTTTCTCTCGAACTAGACACAAGGCTCTGGACTGCTAATACATTCCAACTCTCTCTAACCACCATATCATACATATCAAAATACTTTTGACTTAACTTGTCAGGAATCCCAATGCTCCTTGTCATCTCATACTCTATCCCGTTAGACCAAACAATCATCATATACTTTTGTGATTATTAAACACTCTGAATTCTAGATCCATAAAACCATTCCTAATCATTCAACACACTCACTACCACAACCCGATCCAAATCTTGAGCAGAATGGATCCCTTCTTGTATCCTCTGTTGTCGTAAATTATAAGTTATAACTTTACCATCTTATACTCATTCCTTGCCAAACTCGTCACCCACACATCTCAACACTCATCCAACTGCGCATTAGGATTAGACCGAATCAAAATGGAACTTGTCGCTCCATGGATTCCCATCCTGGTACAAACGCAAAAGTGGCACAGAAAAGGTAGAGTCACCAGGCAGACATTTTTATTTCAAAGAAAGGGTAATGTTGCACAAACCCTGAAAAAACGAGAAAGAATGGTCTTACGAACCAAATAGACTGAGTTCTGGAGTCGATTACGAACCGGGAAGATATTAGCACCCCAGATTATCCGTCGTACCAGACGAGATCCACACTTGCTAGAAACTGTTTCAAAGGGTGAGAAATAATAGGTTGTTGAACAAAGGAACTGGAACTAGAACTGGAAAGAAGAAGAGAAAAAGTAAGAGGGGAATGTAGGGAAAATAAAAGAGTGCTCGAATGGGGCCTACCCCGCTGCCTACGTACCTCATCGGGAAATGAAGATCAGAGACGACGTAGTTCTGCTAACTAGGGAGGAAAAATGTTTATGTTTTTTTAAGGCTTTAACTGCTTATGCCTATGCTCAGGTGTAGCATGCTCGTTTGGAACGAGTGCATTTACCATCTTGCAAAATACAAGTAGGACAATGTTCTTACGTTTAGAGTGGAGGAGATGAGAAAAGAATTCCTGAATGAAAGACGATTATTGTTTGTTCAATAATTTTTAGAAGCTTTTTCTCTAAGGTTTTCCCAGGAGAGTGTATATGAGTCTTACTCAATGGGATGTGTACTTCTTACATCATCTTGAAATGGAATGGATAAGAAATACACCTAAATATGGAGGATATCCCCAAATCTAGTCCCAAAGATTAAGGCTCAAGCACACTATCCTATTGACTTTTAATAAGTGTTTTTGTGGTTTTTGATTAAGAAGTGTTTTTTAGCTTTTTGTTTGTAAAACATCCTCATGCTAAAACTTATTCATTATTATAGGTACCCTACACCTTATCCCCGTATGGGATGTCTGCAAGTACCCCATGGCAAAGTCCCTGGTCACATGAGAAGACATATCATTTATTAGGTGTCTTGAGTTGTTGTCTTGACAAGAGAAGAGAGAGGCACCAAAGAGAACCAAGGGTGAAAGTCTAATTGGGGACTAAACAATCCTAAGAGTTATCATGCATGGATGAACCTATGTTAGTGAGGTTTGAACTCTATCCTAATGAACAAGAAGGAGAGAAAAGAAAGAAAAAGAAGGAGAAAAGAAGAAGAAGTTTGAAAACAACTTCTCAAAAGAAGATAAGTTATTTATAAGATGGAAACTGATGAAGTTATAAACAAAGCACTAGGTTCTAAGAAAAACACAACTTGAGAGCATAAAATAAATGGATGAGTTAGAATGTGGAAGCTTATCCACATCCAAATTACATACCATTATCCCCTACATTGTTAGAAAAACAAACATAAGCATACGTAAGGGAATGAAGACTCAAACAAGTCACAAACCAAAGAGAAAAAGTCATAAACCAAACCAAAATCAGCAAAGTCAGAATGTACATCTTAGAGGTGACCTATAAAATCTACCAATAAAATTCAAGCAAAAATAAAAACAAACAAGTGGCAAAACAACCAAGAAGTTCCTTAGGGAAGGAAAAGAAGAAGAATGGGTGGATATGCAAGGTGATCATGCAAGAATGCTTCAAGAAATGTCAAATTCAGAATTCAAAAAACCTAAACATGTGTCTAAACATGGTACTCAAATGTCATACAAAACACCTACGCAAAAGTCCAAGCATTTAGAGTGAATAGGAAATGAAGGGAACATGGCTCTAACATGGAAATAAAGTTACTTGTCATGCAAGTCAATCACACAACATGAAAGATGGATGGTTAATCATTAAAGTCAGAAGCTATATGACATATTAAGATTAAATGCACAAGTTGATCACATGTGAGCAATTACAAGTCATCTTGAAGTTAGAATTGAAAGAAGCAAGCATTTGGATGAAACATGGACAAGTAGGCAAGTTATGAGAAGAATGACATTTGAAATGGATGAAATGATGAAAAGTCAGATAATACATCTCATGAGATGAAAATGAATGATATGGCATGCCATAAACAATCAAGTTACATGTCAACTAGGATCATAGATGAAAGGAGGTGGAGAAGTAGGTAAAAAAAAAGCACGTGAACAAACATTGAACATGTGAATTAAGCAAGCATCAAACTCAAACAAATAACCTATAAATGCATCAAGTCAAACCTAAAATGATCTAAAAACGGATCAAGAAGTCAAAAATAAGATCTCATCTAATGGCACAAGTTCCTTCTCAAACAAGTAACCAAACATGATCAAAAAGGTTCACAAAAGAAGCAACCAAAGTTCAAGCACCAAAGAAATAGCAAACATGATTCAAAAATTGTCAAAATAGGTCACAAGGTACCTCAACCAGGGGAAAATATCTCACCAAAAGAGCTTACAACAATTCACAAGATAATTGCTTCAAACAAGCAATGCAATGCACTTTGGGTTTCATGGGAATATGCTCATAGAAAGGCTTCAAAAAGGCTGCATAAATGCTTTTAAAAATATGGAAAAAAATGTTTTTAAATTATTGAATGTGTCCTCTGAATTATGAAAAACTAAAGGAGTTTAAACAGTAGATGGATGATGAGGTATGAAATTACCAATGCAAGGTATCAATGGAAGGAATAAATCAAGAAGAAATTCAAAGGAAAATTAATTCAGGAAATGACCTTAGGCCCATCCAGAACACTCATTAATCCACTAATATGTTATAATAAGATTTTAAATGAAATAAATAAAATGAAAAAAAGGATGAGGATAGCACATGTTCTAGTTCTACTACAAATATCAATCAATCATCCATTTTTTAAAACGCTACAGACAAAACAACCACGGGCCAATCACAAGCCGCCATGCAGTCATCATCTCCAACCTCCATGCAAGGGAAATCGTGGAATACCAATCAGTCATCCAAGGATGAAGAATCAAGTGATTGTTTAGAGAATGCATCAACCAATTGAGAGAACTATGGAAAACTTCAAAAATGAGCAAGAAAAACCAGATATTAAAATGAGTGATTCTCAGGAAGGCTTGGAACGTTTAAGCTTATATAGTGAACAATTAGGTTAAGAATGAGGTTATGACATAAGCTGAGGCTTTGTAAGTGATTCTTTAGGCTTGGAGAAGAGAAATTGCAAAAATGCACATGGGTGGTGGTAGGTTCAGATAGGGCTATGCTTGGAGTGTTAGGCTTGGTTTTAGGATCATAATGTAATGCAAATTCGTGCAATATTGGACTGAAAGAATGTGCTAGCCTTCTGAATTTTGAATGATCCGTTTTGCATTTTTCCATAGATGACCACATTTTGAAATCTCATTCATGGCATGTGGTGTAATTAGCCATTTTGGGCAACGTTTTAGGATATTTTGATCATGTGGGCTAGCAACAAAATGATATGAGAGGCAAGATGATATGCACAAATAAAATTGACATGAATTTGCACATTTGGTCACTAATTTGAAGAATGTCACAACTTCCATGAAGGCTACTTTAAATTATGAAAACCTGAGTTTTAATGAACCGAATAAAATGAAATTGGTATGCATGGAAAGCTTAGAGAAAGATCTTCAACTTTGGTGTTTGAAAAAGTTTGGAACAAAGCTTGGAAATAGTGTGAAAATGGCCATGAAAGTTCATAGAAAAATCTGTCCAAAAATAACTTAAAAAATTCTAAGTATTTGGAAATTAGAACAATAAATCCCCCACTTTAATCCACCATAACTTTCACAAAAATAATCCAATGAGAGTGATATTGTAATGATTGGGAAGCTCTTGAATAGAAGAACAACTTTCATGTTTGGAAAAATATGAAATTATGCCTTTAACATGATGTAATTTGGCCTTGAAAATGGTATGTAAAACATAGAAAACTTAACAAAAATGGCAAGTTTCTAAAACCCTAATTTCCAAAAATGGCAACTTTCCGTAATTCTTGATTTTTCACGATTCTTCTAACTTTCCTTGATCAAATCTCATCCATTGATTATTTTTGACTTATGTTGCACAAATTTGACCATAAATCGGGAGTTGACTTTTTCTTCCACACAGTTGACTTTTCCTCAAGTTTCTTGATTTTCAAGTAACTGACCAATCTGAGGCTTTCTGAAATGATTCAATTAACGATATTTCATCCCTAGATACTTGATATCATGTGGAAAACATTGAAATCAACTTTGAACCAAAATTTCATCAAAAAACCCTTTGAATCGGAAACCCTAAATTTAGCCCTTTTCGTTAGGAGATGTTGCAGTACTTGAATTTCTTGATCAATCCACCTCTTTCAAAGCCTTGAGGGATAACTTGGGATCATGTGGCATTTTAGGAATCCTTTGAGCCTTGTTGAGAGCCATATGGCCCTTGTCATTGCCTTTGATTGATCACCAAACTTGCCAGTCATTGATCATATGCCTTATGCTTCAAACTATGGATGTTATGCTTCAAATTTTATGCTAAAAATGAAATGATATGTATACAAATGCAATTCTAAATGATATGAAAATGAGAGGGACATTTTTTGGGTGTTACGGAACTATAGCCAATTTCTACTTCGGTTCTCCAACTCCTCCTACAACAAACATCCCAAACATACAACTTATTTTTCGCAAGTCAACTGAGATAACAAAATTGCTAACTTGAGAAATACCTTCCAACCCGCAGCCAAAACATCTTTATTTCTTTACTTACTTAGGAGCTTCCTTATTGTAGGACTACGTCATATCTTATGGATTTAAAAAATGAGAGGGACATTTTTTGGGTGTTACGGAACTATAGCCAATTTCTACTTCGGTTCTCCAACTCCTCCTACAACAAACATCCCAAACATACAACTTATTTTTCGCAAGTCAACTGAGATAACAAAATTGCTAACTTGAGAAATACCTTCCAACCCGCAGCCAAAACATCTTTATTTCTTTACTTACTTCGGAGCTTCCTTATTGTAGGACTACGTCATATCTTATGGATTTAAAACAATATCTTCCCTTGACTTGGCATAATCATGCAACTTCACCTCTACCAACCAAAAATCACTCTTTGACAACTTATCATACAACTTTACTTCTTCAATCAATACTTATAATCCAACTTCCAAACATTCTGCACCTTCTATTTACTCCCTCATTGGTTCGCCTTGCTAGTTATTCAAATCTTATGTCCCATACATTCTCGATTCATGAATTCCATAGAAGAAAATGGTTACATACTTTACATTCTATATTCCTGATGGTATTAGTGGACTATGAGGTGAAGAATGTGTAATAGCAAGCTTCTCAATCAAATGATTTTGATGAAGACAACATGATGATCCATCTATCAAAAAAAGGATGTGCAAAAAGTGTTGAATATTGAAGAATTATTGAAGATCTTATGGACTGAAATAATTCTCAAGGTATATGTTTCAATTCCTTAATCATGCATATAAGTGTTCAAGATTTTCTCATAAAAAGCATAAAAATATCATTGTGTGTTTAAACTTGAAATTCTGTTTTTTGGCTGCAGGAACCGGTTCCTCCCCATGTGGGAACCGGGTTCCACTTTCCTGAAAAGAACGTGATTCTGGTTTTAAGACTAGGAACCGGGTTGTCCCCCTCTGGGAACCGGTTCCCCTTTGTTAAAAATTCAAATTTTTTATAACGTTCAGCAGGAACCGGGTTGTCCCATGTGGGAACCGATTCCTACTGTAGAAATTTGAAAAATACTTTATTTTTTCATCAGCACTTTTCATGATAATCTTTCATTGGATCATGGCATCTTTTCATGATACAATACTCTTTTGAAAGGGTGTTTTACACACTATAAATTCTGCATTTTTTTAAATAAACACACACCTTCTTCATTAACAATTCATTTTTATAAATATTTTATTCTTTCAATATTTTCAAGTGTTTTCATATCATTTTTAAGTGAAACTTTCTGCACTTAATTTTCATTGAAAATTATTGTAAGTTTCATATCATTCATTGAACACTTGTATACATTGTTGAGAATTGTTTCATTTGAAGAGGAAGATCAATTATCAAGATTGATATCAACATTCTTTCAAGACAAAATCTCATTATCAAGAATTACTTTCTGTTTTACCTTGTTGTCCAAGTTTGTTGGAAACAAGTGTGTGTTTGAAGAGGATTGTTCTTCATTCACTTGATTACCTATAGTGTAGATAGTAAGCATAAGCTGTACAATAATTCTAACTATAGTGAAATCTCTTTCGAGTCGAAAGAGGAGTGGAGTACCTTCGAAGTGTGAAGGGAACCACTATAAATTTCCGGTGTTCATTTTACTTTCAGCACTTTATTTTTCAGCACTTAACGAAAAATAATCAACAACCGGAAACACGATCAAAGAATTGTCGACTACCTAATTCACCCCCCCTCTTAGGCGCACTCTTATAACTTACAGTTGGCATCAGAGCAAGTTCTAGGTAACTTGTTCCTATAGATTCAGATGGCTTCCGCAAACAATGATCGTGTTTTCAAAGATGGTGGTAGTAGCAACAAGCCTCCATTGTTTTCCGGTCAATATTTCGACTTTTGGAAACTCCGTATGAAGGCACACTTAGAAGCACAAGGAAGTGATATATGGGAGGCTGTTCTAAATGGTCCTTTCATTCCTATAACAGTTGTCAATGGTGCTAGTTCATCTAAGCCACAAGTGTCATGGGATGATGATGATAAGAAAAAAGTTCTTTATGACAAAAAGGCTATCAACATCTTACAAAGTGTACTTGGAATGGATGAATTCTTCCGCGTCTCAACATGTACAACGGCAAAAGAAATATGGGACACTCTTGTAGAAACTCACGAAGGAACGGCTGAAGTAAAAAGATCTAGGTTGAATACGCTAAGTCAAGAGTACGAATTATTCCGAATGCAACCGGGAGAATCAATCCTCGACTTGCAGAAAAGATTCGTGCATTTGACAAATCACTTGAAAGCACTTGGTAAGACACTATCAAATGATGAACTTAATCTTAAAGTGCTTAGGTCTTTAACAAGAGAATGGCAACCCAAAGTGACGGCAATCTCCGAAAAGAAAAGCTTAGCAACAATGACATCCGCTACTTTATTCGGAAAGCTTCAAGAATATGAGACGGAACTTGGACTATTGGAGAAACATGAGAACCAAGAAAAGAAATCCAAGAGCATTGCCTTAAAAGTTGATTCCAAAGTTGCAAAGAAAGAAGACAATCCGGAAGAGGACGAAAATTTTATGCTTCTTGTAAAAAGACTAGGAAAATTTTTTGGTGCAAAAAATAATAATGGAAACTCTAGTTACACAAGAAGAAAGAAGTTCTCAAAGAACAAAGAAAAGGAAACATCAACATCTAACGAAGATATTACATGCTATGAATGTGGAAAGAAAGGCCACATTAGACCGGAATGTTCTAAACTCGCAAAGAACCATGACAACAAAGGAAAGAAGGATTTCAAAAAGAAAGCCTACATTGCTTGGGATGACAACGAAATAAGTTCTTCATCGGACTCCGATAGTGATCAAAGCGCAAATCTAGCATTGATGGCATCACATCATTCCGACAATGAAGACGATGAGGTTAGTAGTAATAACTTTTCAATTTTTGATAATGACGCTCAAGGAGCAATTGATGAACTTTTAAGTGAGTGCAAAATTCTGTACAAAACCATTTCATCTCAAAAGAAACAAATCTCAACATTAGAAGAAAATATTGAGAAAATAGAAAATGGTTTTAAGCTTGAAAAAGAAAAATTGATTAGTGAACAAAAACAGAATTTTGTATGCACTAAATGTGAGTCACTCTCTTTTCAAATAGTCCAATTAAAAAGAGTCCTAGAGAGATATGAAAAAGGACAAATTGGATTGGAAAGTGTTCTTAGCAATCAAAGATACTCAAATGATAAAAGTGGTCTTGGTTACTCAAAATTCTCAAAACCAACTTCAAACAAGACCATCTTTGTGAAAGCTAAAGAACAAAATCCTATGAAAGAAAGTGACAAGCATAAAGTAGTTCATCAATATGCTAGAAAGAAAAGAAATAATAAGAATAAATCCTTTTCTAAGAAGAAATCTTATCCTCCTAGATATAGAAGCAATTTTGAACCTACTTGTTTTTATTGTGGTATTATTGGCCATACACCTAATGCTTGCTATGTAAGAAATTTTAGTGTTCCAAGTGGGCATTATGTGTGGGTCAAGAAAGGTGCTAATTATGAAGGACCCAAAGCTGTTTGGGTACCTAACAAAACTTAATTTGTTTTGTAGGTATGCTTGAAGACCTCCTCAAGTCAATGGTATCTTGATAGTGGGTGTTCGAGGCATATGACGGGTGACCTAAGCAAATTTTCACATCTAACGCTTAAGGCCAAAGGATATGTTACTTATGGTGACAACAATAAAGGAAGAATCCTTGGCATAGGCATCATTGGTTCACCGCCTTCAACAACTATAGAAGATGTCCTATATGTGGAAGGTCTAAAGCATAGTCTCCTTAGCATTAGCCAATTGTGTGACCGAGGTTTCAAAGTCAACTTCACTAAAGATGAATGCTTGATTGAAAATGAGGTTACTCATGAGGTTATGCTTAAAGGTAAAAGGGTTAATAATATTTTTCAAATTTCTTTAGATAACTTGTCTTTGAATGTTAGGTGTCTCTTGGCAAACAACAATGAATCATGGTTATGGCATAAGAGATTTGCTCATATTCATATGGAGCATTTGAATAAATTGATCAAGCATGACTTAGTCATTGGATTGCCAAAGATCAAATTCATCAAAGATAGGTTGTGTGGTGCTTGCCAAAAAGGAAAGCAAACTAAATCAACTTTCATTTCCAAGAATGTGGTGTCTACTTCAAGACCACTACAATTGTTGCACATGGATCTTTTTGGTCCATCGAGAACAAAAAGCTTCGGAGGTAATGTCTATGCATTAGTTATCGTTGATGATTTCTCTAGATATACTTGGACATTGTTTTTAGTGCAGAAAAGTGATGCTCTCAAAGCATTCAAGAAGTATGCCAAGCAAATTCAAAATGAGAAGTCTCTTACAATTATCTCCATTCGAAGCGACCATGGTGGAGAATTCCAAAATGCTTCTTTCGAAGATTTTTGTGAAGAACATGGAATCTCACACAACTTCTCCGCACCAAGAACTCCACAACAAAATGGTGTCGTAGAAAGGAAGAATAGGTCTTTGATAGAACTTGCAAGGACAATGCTAAGTGATTCAAATCTTCCTAAGTATTTTTGGGCGGATGCGGTGAGCACGGCATGTTTTGTAAGTAACCGTGTTAATATTCGGCCTATTCTCAAGAAAACCCCTTATGAACTCTTCAAAGGGAGAAAACCAAATATCTCTTTCTTTCACATATTCGGGTGTAAGTGCTTTGTTCTCAACAACGACAAAGACAACATTGGTAAGTTTGACGAAAAATCCGATGAAGGTATTTTTCTCGGCTACTCTCTCTCTAGTAAAGCTTTTAGAATTTACAATAAAAGAACTCTAACTATAGAAGAATCTATGCATGTTAAATTTGATGAATCTAACCCCTCGAAAGAGGATATTGTTTTGTGTGATGATGATGATGAAATTGTAGAAGTTCCTAAAGAAGATGCTTCTAAAGACCTCATTGGAAATCTAGAAGAAAAACAAGAAGAACATCATGATGAATCAATTCAACAAGAGTCAATCAACAATGATCTTCCCAAAGAATGGAGAACACATAGAGATCATCCTATTGACAAAGTTATCGGAGACATAAGTCAAGGTGTAGCAACAAGATTGAATCTCAAAGATGCTTGCTTGAACATGGCATTTGTTTCACAAATTGAACCTTCTAAAATCAATGAAGCCTTGAATGACGACCAATGGATACTTGCGATGCAAGAAGAATTGAATCAATTTGAAAGAAATCAAGTTTGGGAACTTGTTCCAAGACCAAGTAACAAGCACATCATTGGTACAAGATGGGTGTTCAAGAACAAACTTGATGAAAATGGAATCATAGTTCGCAACAAAGCAAGATTGGTGGCACAAGGCTACAATCAAGAAGAAGGCATTGATTTTGAAGAAACCTTCGCTCCGGTTGCAAGGTTAGAGGCTATACGCTTATTGCTTGCTTACGCTTGTTCAATGAATTTTCAGCTTTTTCAAATGGACGTTAAAAGCGCCTTCCTTAATGGATATATCAACGAAGAAGTCTACGTCAAACAACCTCCGGGTTTTGAAGACTTCAAGCACCCTTCACATGTATACAAGTTGAAGAAAGCACTCTATGGTCTAAAACAAGCTCCAAGGGCATGGTACGATCGTCTAAGTAATTTTCTATGCGAAAAAGGTTTTGAAAAAGGCAAGGTAGATAAGACTTTGTTTATTAAATGAACAAAGAATGATACCTTACTTGTTCAAGTGTACGTGGACGATATTATCTTTGGCTCAACCAACAATCAACTATGTGAAGAGTTTGCTTCAATGATGCAAGGCGAATTTGAAATGTCGATGATGGGAAAGATGAATTACTTTCTTGGACTTCAAATCAAGCAACAAAAGGACGGAATCTTCATAAATCAATCCAAATATTGCAAGGAACTCTTGAAAAGATTTGATATGGATAGTTGTAAAGCAATGTCTACACCAATGGGCTCCGGTACCTACGTTGATCAAGATGAAATGGGAACATCGGTTGATATCACAAAATATCGAGGTATGATTGGTTCATTATTATATTTGACGGCAAGCCGTCCTGACATTATGTTCAGTGTTTGTTTGTGTGCTCGCTTTCAAGCAAACCCTAAGGAGTCACATTTCACGGCGGTCAAACGAATCATGAAGTATCTCAAGGGAACGACAAATGTTGGTCTATGGTATCCTAAAGGTAGTAGCTGCACTTTAATTGGTTATTCTGACGCAGATTATGCAGGATGTAAAACTGATAGAAAAAGCACAAGTGGAACATGTCACATCCTCGGAAATGCTCTAGTTTCGTGGTCTTGCAAGAAACAAGCGTGCGTTGCTCTTAGTACAGCCGAAGCAGAGTACATAGCGGCAGGAAGTTGTTGTGCACAAAATCTTTGGATAAAGCAACAACTAAGTGACTACGGAATTGATCTTGGTTGCATTCCTCTCCGGTGCGATAACACAAGTGCAATCAACATCACGAAGAATCCCGTCATGCATTCTCGAACCAAACATATTGACATTCGTCATCACTTTCTCCGGGATCATGTACTTAAAGGAGATGTCGAAGTAACTTTTGTGGATACTCATAACCAACTTGCGGATATCTTCACCAAGCCTCTTGCAAAAGAACCTTTCTACAATATTCGAAGAGAGCTTGGAATTTTAGATGAAGGTGATGTTTAATTTTTTTTAATTAATTTTTTTTTCAAGGTACACCTCTCTAAAAATTTATTTATTTATTTCAATATGCTTTATTTATTTAGTTAATTGTTTGAATGAAAATGTTTAGTTTAATTATATGTTCTAGTTTCGTTTAGTTTCTTGTTCAGTTTTCTATGTTTGTGATGTTTAGGCTTATGTCCTATTTTAATGTTTTCAACTAAGTGGAATTTCATGTTTTAAGTTTAAAACTTGTTCGCTTTAACGATATGCTATGAATTTCTTTATTTCATCTTTTCCCCATCCTTTTTGATAATAACAAAGGGGGAGAAGATTTGGTGTATGTTGTTTTGCTCCATTTGTTTTGCAGGCCTTTAATACTTGTCAAATAAACTCACTCCAATAATTCAAGCAAATTATGGACTTAGGGGGAGTCATCAACATAGGGGGAGTCTTGCAAAAACAACATTCCAAGTTTTGGTTGTCATCATCAAAAAGGGGGAGAATGTAATAGCAAGCTTCTCAATCAAATGATTTTGATGAAGACAACATGATGATCCATCTATCAAAAAAAGGATGTGCAAAAAGTGTTGAATATTGAAGAATTATTGAAGATCTTATGGACTGAAATAATTCTCAAGGTATATGTTTCAATTCCTTAATCATGCATATAAGTGTTCAAGATTTTCTCATAAAAAGCATAAAAATATCATTGTGTGTTTAAACTTGAAATTCTGTTTTTTGGCTGCAGGAACCGGTTCCTCCCCATGTGGGAACCGGGTTCCACTTTCCTGAAAAGAACGTGATTCTGGTTTTAAGACTAGGAACCGGGTTGTCCCCCTCTGGGAACCGGTTCCCCTTTGTTAAAAATTCAAATTTTTTATAACGTTCAGCAGGAACCGGGTTGTCCCATGTGGGAACCGATTCCTACTGTAGAAATTTGAAAAATACTTTATTTTTTCATCAGCACTTTTCATGATAATCTTTCATTGGATCATGGCATCTTTTCATGATACAATACTCTTTTGAAAGGGTGTTTTACACACTATAAATTCTGCATTTTTTTAAATAAACACACACCTTCTTCATTAACAATTCATTTTTATAAATATTTTATTCTTTCAATATTTTCAAGTGTTTTCATATCATTTTTAAGTGAAACTTTCTGCACTTAATTTTCATTGAAAATTATTGTAAGTTTCATATCATTCATTGAACACTTGTATACATTGTTGAGAATTGTTTCATTTGAAGAGGAAGATCAATTATCAAGATTGATATCAACATTCTTTCAAGACAAAATCTCATTATCAAGAATTACTTTCTGTTTTACCTTGTTGTCCAAGTTTGTTGGAAACAAGTGTGTGTTTGAAGAGGATTGTTCTTCATTCACTTGATTACCTATAGTGTAGATAGTAAGCATAAGCTGTACAATAATTCTAACTATAGTGAAATCTCTTTCGAGTCGAAAGAGGAGTGGAGTACCTTCGAAGTGTGAAGGGAACCACTATAAATTTCCGGTGTTCATTTTACTTTCAGCACTTTATTTTTCAGCACTTAACGAAAAATAATCAACAACCGGAAACACGATCAAAGAATTGTCGACTACCTAATTCACCCCCCCTCTTAGGCGCACTCTTATAACTTACAGAATGAGTACCATACTTCTTACTCATTCTTTACCTAATAGTCCACTAATACCATCAGGATACTTCAACCCAATTGAGATTCCTCACGATTCAAATCCAAGTTATCTCGAACACAATTATGAATTCCATACTACACACCAACCAACATGCAACCCCAAGCCATCGTTCTCTTCTTCACCAATCATACTAAAATTCTCCACTGCGGCACTCCTGATTTCAAAATTTTCCCTTTTTAATAAATCCTTTGACTACTTTTTATATAACACCAACATCTTGTATGATACCATAGAATCCAGGACCACAAACAGAAATCCAATAAAATTCCATCTTCCTCTCCTAACAAAACATCTGACACCTTATTCAGAAACAACGTATGAAATTAACACACAAATAATAGTCCATCGTTGTGACCTTATTTCCAATTTCCTTAACTCTATCTTTACATCCATGGAAAACCTCACGTTCTTGAATCTGTCTCACCTCCAGATATAGGAATTTACATTAACTAATCCAAACACTCTGCAAGTACTTGGCTTAACTCCATAGCCTTCACTGTACACGCTATCTTATCTTAGCAAGTCATATATATCCCATCCAACATGATCCTGTCTATTATAAACAAGAAATTAAGGGTGATCAGTTCCTTAATTTGATGATATACATCTGACAATCATGATGGGGTATAAACCATCCTCACCAAGTCATAATAGCGTTCAACGACACAATACACCATCTTCTCAGCGATTAAGAAACACACTATTTAACTTTATCCATTAATCCCAAGAATAACATCGCCTTGTTCCAACTTAAAGATAAATGTGTACCTCCTAAGGAAACACATCAGTATACTCCACACGTCACGAGCTCACATCTGGCCTAAAATATCGCCTCCCCCCCCACAAGGAAACGAACAAAAATAGCACTTGAATGCCTTCCTTCGAGGTAACACCTTTCTCTAAATAGTTGAATAGTCGACACAACACTCCCACTTACTGCAACTCGATATCTCACATCTCAACACCGGGAAATCCAAGAGCAACAAACGCTTATCCCCCACTTGTTTCATTCTCAACCTGCAACCGAAAACAAAACAAGTACCGATAGTGTTCTCACACACATGTCGCATACTAGAGACAACACAACTATGCTACCTGGCCGGACAACCGACCTGCTCTGATACCACTTTATAACACCCAAAATACTCCCTACTAGTTTTCAATTTAAATTAGATTAATTAAATATACAAAATATTTTGAGTGTTATATTCCTTTCAAAACACGGCTTAAACAGATACATATTACAATATGTTTTACTTGCAGCAGTAATTTCAAAATAAAATCATAAAATAAAGATTCAATGGCAACGTATTTTTCATACTACCAAACAAATACATCACCATACGTATCGACACCATGCACATCAATAACAAACTATGCAATGAGACTCTACCAACTCTATGCATACGGTATCGTATGTTGATCTCTATTTCAAGATCCAGTTCCCATTGGAACTCTCGACCCCTCTTTCATGTTCCAGTATGATCCCTATTTCATGATCACACCCTCAACCCCTATTTCATGGTCACATACGATCCTTATTTCATGATTGTACCAACATCACAACAATTCCCTCTGGAATTCAGATGGATATTGTAACACACCAAAATTTGCCCTTTGGTTTTCTATCTTTATCTAGCTTTTTGTTTCTCATTCATTCACATCTTCCATTAAATCATATATTTAGAATTCATTCATTTGCATTAGGTTCCTAAGACATGGTATCGATATTTTATGAGGATTAGGGTTTAACGTCCAATACGTGTTTATCAGAAGAATTCAAGGTTTTGGCTATACAGTCATCAATAGCATCATTTTCTTATGCTCATGCCACTCGATTAGGGTTTATTTCCCTGGTTTAATGGTCTTCAAGGGTTTCATTTGTAAAGATTATTCACTTACTCATTTGGCCCATCAGTAGTGAAGTGTGAATCAAGGGTCTCTTCTTCTCAGTATCTCAAGGTTATTCTTCTTTCTCAATATCTCAAAAGCTCCTATTTCAATTCAAGTGTGGTTATTCGGTCGCAATTCAATTCAAATGGATGTTTGACCTAATATTGGTCAAACTATCATGAGTTTGTTCCAGTTCGAGTTATCTGTTTCAGGGGTTGATTTCTCAGCCAATGTGAGTCCAAAGTCAGATTTTTGTATGTGGAATTCTTCAAGTTATCAAGTAGTGGTTCGGGTGAATCAGGTTTATCAAGATCATCGCAAGATCATTTGTGTTCATCTATGGATTTATTTTCCCGGAGTTTGGTTCAGACGAATTCAAATGGTTTTTGTTTCGATGGTAAATTGTTCAGTGGTTCAGGAGTGTATTCATCCATTTTTAATCAAGAGTTGTTTGAAAAAGTGCAAGTGTAGTTGTTGGAGTAAATGCAGTCCAGTTGCGGGATCCTTCAAGTTCATAAATCATTTCAAAATTCTAACCCATTTTCGATTTTGTCCATTCACATATTCATTTCATAAGTTTGTTCCATTTTTTCTTTTTAAACCCATTTTTTCGATATCCAATTTTTTAACCGATTCC
The DNA here is from genome assembly GCA_963966055.1 of Lathyrus aphaca. Lineage (NCBI taxonomy): Eukaryota > Viridiplantae > Streptophyta > Magnoliopsida > Fabales > Fabaceae > Lathyrus > Lathyrus aphaca. The sequence goes on from OZ014519.1 coordinate 649,873,470, forward strand.
ATTGTTAGTCATTACAATTTTTTTTTTCATCATCCAACTTTCCAATTCCATTTTTCCATTTAATTTTATTTATCCATTTTTAATATCCAAATTAATTTCAAATCCCATTTTTCATTAAAATCGAATGTGTTTCTTTAACAAATTAAGCCCACAAGCATCTTATAACAAAAAGTGACAAAAATAAAAGGCTTGTATGCACAACACGACCCACCAACCTTCAACACACATTTTTTGATTTTTTTTTTAATATAACATAGTTTATTAATTAAATTTCCAAAATAACATAATTTTGAAAAAAATTACCAAACTAACATAGTTTGGTAATGCATTCGCCAATTCATGTGAAGAACTAGTGCAATTTGTTTTGAATTCACCAAATGGATTGGCTAGATTCAAAAATATTTGCCTAATTCGCCATTCCATTTGGCGAATGAGTTGTAATTGCATGCATGCATTCGCCAAATGGAATGTTGCATGTTTAGGGTTGTTTAGGGTTAGCAATTTTTTTTACTATATATATGCCTCACTCATAAACATGTATGCCTCACTCATAAACATCAGATTTATCTCACTCCTTCCTTACAAACCCTAAAAATTCATTCCTTTCAATCTCCCTCTCTCACAACATGGCTTCTCCCCGTCCATCTAGTTATGCATCGACACCATCTTCCTCAACATCAGAAGAACCACTTCCAAAATTTGATATTTTGAAGAAAAATGCTTTAGTGTTTTTCTCGGCAACAAAGCCTCCTCTGAAGATGCTGTTATGGAACCCCCAAACTTTGGAACACTTGCACAGAGAATTAACCCACTGGTTAGAAGGAGAGATCGGCCACAACGAAAAGATAATTAAAATTGAGAAGCGGGTTGTGGAGTCTGGTGTGACGAAATGGAGAAAAATTGTCAATGATGCAGGTGTTCTTTCGATGATGCTAGGCGGAGGTGAAGTTGTCCTGATGGTTCTGATAGGCTAGATTTGTTGAATGTTGCAGTTGTTCTATTTATGTATGGTCATGTTTGAATTTATGTATTTTTCCGTTTTATTTATGTACGGTCATTTTCTGAATCATGTATTTCCTTGTTTTATTTATGTATGTTCGTGTTTGTGGTTGTATGATTTCACTGATATGAATGAAACGAACTAGGCTTCCATTTAAAATAAATACGGTTACAATGATTTAATTTACGATGTTGAGCTTTGTCCAACGTTGGGACATTTTTTACGATTGTGACCGGGCTGACGACATGAACTACACAGTCTCACCATCTTATTCGCCGTATCCATTTCGATGCGAATACGCGTGCTGTTAGGACGCCCTTTTTTTCTTTCTTCGCATGTTCTCATTGTGCCAGACTATTTCCCCGTTGTAGGAGGGCCAGTAGTCCTCATTTGCAACAACCGGAAAGCTTTTGTTGTAGACGTTGCAAAGATTGTGCACTTGGTAAACAGGGGATAGTAAGCCTGAAGGGTCCAGCCGAACCTTCGAACATGCCGCTATGACATGGGAGCAAGGCATGCGAAAGGCTTGAAATTTTCCACAGTCGCACCAATTGTTATCAAGTTCTACCCGATAGGATCCCCTCGGTCTCCCTTCGTTGTGATCCATGATCTTATCAACATTGAAATGTCCCTTATTGCGGTTAAACACGATGACCACATGTGTGTTAGACTTGGATGCTTCGTCTTTGATGAATGTCATTGAACTATCGCTGAACACTTGACCAGACTGTAGGATTGAACTCCACTTTGAACGCTTGGTGTCAAAAAGTGCTCTGAGCCTAAAGTAGGTTGACCTCACCAAAGCGGTTATCGGTAGGTTGCGGATTCCTTTGAAAACAGAGTTCATTAATTCCACGAGGTTTGTTGTCATGTGACCCCAGCGTTGTCCTTTGTCGTAGGCCCTGGTCCACTTATATAAAGGAATCTGGTTTATCCATCTTAACGCATCTTCATTTGCCAGTCTGATTTCGTCACGATAATGTTTGAATGACGGTTCGATTAATGAGTACCCTGCGTTCACGACCTTCTTCCGCAATGTCTTGTCTTTGATCTCTCTCATGAAGTTTTGTGCTATGTGTCTAATACAATAGACATGTGTTGAAGGCGGTTCCTGCCAGCCGTTATCAACATTCTTCCATGCACTCTCAATTGATGCATGTCTGTCCGAAATCAAACATAAGTTAGACTGGGGAGCCATATGCAAGCAAAGATTTTTAAGGAAAAAACTCCATCCCTCGGCAGTCTCTCCCTCGACGATAGTGAATGCAATTGGGAAGATATTGCTCTTGCCGTCCTGTGCCACTGCCATCAATAGAGTTCCTTTGTATTTCCCGTAGAGCCATGTTCCATCAATTTGGATTATAGGCTTGCAGAAGGAAAAACCCTTTATACATGGGTCAAAAGCCCAAAAGAGCCGGTGGAATATGCCATTTCCACTAACACAATGACTTTCCGAAGTATACGCCGGCAAGGTCTCAAGGATGACAACGGTCCCAGGTGCATAGTGCTTCAGTGCCAGCAAAAACTTTGGGAGTTCTTTGTACGAGTCCTCCCAATTTCCGAATACAACGGCAACAACCTTAGTTCTAGCAATCCATGCTTTCCTGTATGATGGAGTATAATTCTGCTTCTGTACTATGTGCTTACTTATCGTGCTGACCTTGACCGAAGGATCGTCAGCAACGATTGATAGGATATCGTTGCATATTAGTTGGGAGCTCAGTTGCCGATGATCCTGCAATGAGTTGGTTATTACACATGTATGCTCCGGTCCCATTGAAGCAACCTTCCAATCTTCACTTCTCTTTCTGTATGATGCTGTCAATCGAAACGGACACGCCACGTTACGACAACGTATCATATATAGTGTAGGATTCGTTCGGTCGACCTTATAATCAGCTGA